>CM051499.1:17522732-17579503 GCA_028031935.1 Paedocypris micromegethes
TGTTTTTGGTCTTTTGTTGCTCTTTAACAAACATTTTAAATAACACCGACGTTTAAATTTAAGATTGGAAGTTGGTTTGAAATGATGTGAGAGGGTCAATTATGATTTAAATAATCGATCAAAGTAGTGATCTGGTTTCTCACTTGTGGAGATGAAGAGAATAAGTCCCAGCGTCTGCGAAGCTCCACTGCGTCGTGTGAGAGTGAGAGTAAAACGATAACTGTGTCCAGGACGGAGACCTTCCACTCGAACCACATCTTGAGTGGGGGAGACCGAGAGATAGGAAGCTTCTCCATCCAGTTCATCCTGGTAGCTCAGAACCAGTGAAGAACCAATGGGGACAGGCTGAGATCGGTTGGACCAGATGAACTCTGCCTTTGTGCTGGACACACACTTCAGGAGCAGCCAGTTTCCAGTGTTCTGCAACACTGACACACTCTTATAAAAATACTTATATATACAAACATACACATAAATACACAATGTTTTTAGCTGGCTTTTGTCCTGCAAACTACTTTTTTCACAAACACGTTTGTCTGTGGTTTCCTATGATATTGTTAAAAATTTACGATTAAGATGTTCTCCCATCCACATTCTAACTGCGAAAGGCTTATCACAGCATAATTCATCAAAACCGGACAAGCTCCAGGAACTGCGTGTTGTTTTGCTCCAAAAACAGCATTCCCAACACCCCCACCATCGCAGAACATCACCGTGATGAAGCCCGGCTGGAACTCACGTGGGTCCTGACAGACGTGTGGGAGTTCTTCATCACATGGGTAGGCAATGAAGTTGTTACTTGCTCCCCCCTTGTTCAGTGCCATACAGCCACTCTGTTTGGCCTTGAGCATTGACGCCACTTCAGTGTCTAAGCTGTAAGAAGTTCCATCAGACCAACGGCGGTCGCCTGGAACCTGAGCATGAAACATGACAGAGCAGAAGTTAGATTTATAATGAGAATGAATGTTAGTAGCTGTTACTGTGTGTGTGTGTGTGTGTGTGTGTGTGTGTGTGTGTGTGTGTGCGTGTGTGTGTGTGTGTAGCTACTAATAATCATTAATCTAATAATCATTAATCAATTTACCAACAATTTACTGGTAGAAATTTCAATAAATAGCTGGTCAAACTCTTTTAGAATGTTCTGATTAACCAAGCATGAAACCATACGTTCCATAAGAAATCAATAGTAATAAAAATTTAAGTTAATTGTTTTTAGAAATGACTGTTTTGGATCGGATAAATTTAGGAAATACCTACAAGTGTTAAACGTGCTAAAGTGAACATTTTAACTTTCAGCTTCCATTATTCCATAATCAATTTCTCAAATAAATTACGCAATCATTTTTTTTCCATTTGGGAGCTGAAGCCAATCCCATGAATGAACAGTTTTTTATATTCTGTCCTTTTTTCCTCACAACTGTGCAACAAAGTCATATATTTCTATTATACTTCTATATATACTTCTACTTATTATATTCTACACAACTACTTTTCAACCATGAAAATGAATTAGGCATTTGGGATTGCAATCCTCCGTTATACAGCGCTCCATCCATGCCAAGACAATTATGATGTATAAATGCTTTACCGTCTGGTCATTCAGCGCCGTCCAGAACAGTTGAATGTGGCAGTGAACTCTGAATAAATTGGTGACGGAGAGAAACTCTTCCGGGGTTTTCAAGTTGACCAGGCCAGATCCTGCTGCGGCTTCCTCACAAGCCATCTGAGCTGCAGACCAGGAAAAGAAGAGCAGACTGGCCCGGAAACAGTTCCAGCCATCGGGACTCCAGTCAGGCAAACACTCACCTGCTTACACACTTCAGTTACGACTCAACCAAGCATGAATTAAAAGTACAGGTGAGAAGAAACTTTCAGATTCATGAAATATTTTCTATAGTAAATCATAAGGAGACTGGTGTGAACACTGACCTGTCTTTATATGAAGCATCAGGCTTTGTGTGATGCTGAGTTGAAGATGTGAGATGATGCTCTTTTTTCTCACCCAGATGCTGTAATGTCGACCAGGCTGTAATCCTGTCACCTCCAGATGTGGTGGAGGTTCAAGCCAACATTGCTCTTCTACACACACATGCAAAACACTTCCAGCCTCCAAGGGCGGCCAGAAGAAGACGGCCGTGGTGGAGGATACACTCACGTCCACATCAGAGCTCAAGATGGGAACTGACACACATTCACGAGGACCAAAGTTATACCTATAGTAGACTAGATATATTCTAGAACGAAAATCAAAATGATTTACCAAAATGGCCTGTTTTGGCCTCCAGTAGTTTGCTGCTACTGTTCCACTCCACAGTGAAGTTCATCTTCTGTGAGATATGTGTGATGGTGAAGTTCAACACACACGTGTCCCGACACACCAAACCATTCATCACCTGACAGGAACACACTCCATCAGCCTGTGTGAAAGACTGAGAAACAGCAAGTCGAAAGCACATTTAGGCAACAAAATACTTACTGGATAAGAATTACTTTAAGTTAGTAACAATGCAATACAACTCATTAACTGTAATACTACAAAATACTCAGAACAATCATTACTACCAATAACCAACAACATATAGTGTTACATTACCTGTAGGATTTGAATAAACCAAAGCAAAGTTAAAACCTTCTCTGATAAGCTCCATCCCATAATTGCACGGTATTTGCCTCCAGATAAAGTACCTACACAACAAGAGCTAGAGAGATTTGATTTTGTTTCCTGTGTGTGTGTGTGTGTGTGTGTGTGCGTGCGTGTGTGGCATCATTCCACGAGCTTCACACTATCCAGCATTCCTCAGGATACACAATGCCCATGCCAGCATCTTACAACAGCTGTGACATCACACACGCCTCTCGCCCAATCAAAACAAACATAGCTCAGAAAATCCTTCATCTGTGGGAGTCAGAAAGCATGTAACATCTGAAAAAGCTGCCAACAGACAAACACACACCCACACACACATGCACGCACACTCACATACAAACACACACAACACACACACACACACACACAAACATTTTGCTAACTTCGGAACAGTATTTGTTACTTGTCCAAAACATCAATACAGTTTTGATTTAAAGTGGACATTTTAGAGTTGACTTTAGATTGCCTTAATGATGGTATAGATTACTGTAGTGGTTTTCAAGATTGTTGCAGTTATCATCTAGATTACAGCGTCACTCTTCTAGATTACTGTAAAAATGGTATAGATTTCTGGAACAGTCTTCTGGATCAATGTTTTTATATAAATGCAATAATTGTCTAAATTACTGTACTAGGTAGTACTACTGTAGTTTTTCTTAACTCCTCATCTAAATTCAGTCATCTTCTATAGGACTTTAACCCACTTCTAACTGAAGATAACTGTTAGGACTCTAGATTACCGTAATATCCCTTCACTGGTTACCTATAAGTTCCGTATAGAATTCTAGCCAAAATCTAATACTCTCATTACTGAAAACGTTCTGTTATATCTCGATCATCATAATAACATAAGGAATTTTAAGGAACTACAACCCTGAACGTAATGTAATGAAAAAAAAACACAAATAAATCCACTAGCAGCAGCCACGCACACATGATCAGGCTTTGTTGGCGTTTCAGTTGTGTTCACAGAGACAGAGGAGGTTTGTTTGTGCTGGTTTATATAATTCACACTCCTATTGCCGAAACAGCCAAAAAATAACACGCTTTAATTACAGACACACAAGAAAAACACTGACATCATCACCTGACACACCAGCGTGTTCCATTGGTTTTTTTTTTATTCTGCAACAAAATATTTTCACAATACAATTAATACCTAAATGAAGTGTATTGAAAAATATTGACTCTGATAGCTTGCAGACTTTAAAATATTTTAATACAACATACAATACTTTAATACAATTTTAATACATATTAAAAACCCCTTGTATTAAAACTCTGTATACTATTTTCAAAGCTTTTTGGCTAGTACAGTGTGCTAAAACAGCGACATGTAGAATATGCGTCTTTATGGCTATATTATAACATTCAAGTAAATTAAATAGAACAAAAAAAAAAACAACTACAGACACAACAAGAGTCATGCTCATGAAAACAGAACATTTACACCACACACACACACACGCAGGCACGCACGCACGCACACACACACACACACACACACACACACACACACACACCACACACCACGCACGCACACACACACACACACACACCACACACACACACCAATTTCTGATTGCCAAATGAATAAAAGTATTTCGATATTTATATAGTCATTCATTTTTTGATTATTTTTTTTAATCTGTGTGCCAACTTGTGAGAGTATTAATTTTTTTTATTTAACAGTTGATACGATCTTTATGTCAATCATGACAAAGCTGTTGCAAACCCTCTAAACATCTGTAGTGTGGGATACAATGTTCAAAAGCATAAAATCTCAGTAATGTTGAGATTAAGTCTGAAGAGGCTTAAAACCAAGTCTACGGCTCAAAACACTTACGGTTATTAAGAAAAAAATTTAACTAAACTGTAGATTGAAACAGTAATATCTTCAGTTAAATACTAGGCAATCTGGAACACTTTGATTTGCTTCGGTGCCTTTAATTAAATTATTAAAATAATACACTTTATATTAAATTTTGAACAGAGTAACTTTTAACAAAGTACAAAGAAATCCTCCAAATCCTGATTGTCACACACACACACACACACACACACACCCACGTGCGCGACAATCTGCATATCAAGCTAATAAATAATAAAGTGTGTTAATATTAAGGACTACAAATGTGTGTAAATAACTAGATTAAGGTGAGAACGCATGTCAGTTCCACTGGCAGGAACAGTCCACGGGCTCCTGGTAGTAATAGTCCACCGCGCTGCTGTTGCGACTGCAGTGCAGCGTGATGATGCGGTTCTGCAGGCCGTTCTCGCGGCAGCACTTACAGAAGCGAGCGTGACTGTTGATGTTAAAGTTAAAGATGGTGGCAGACGGACATTTCCCATCGCAAGAGTAAACGGTCACCTGGCAATAACACAAACAAACATTTACACACACACACACACACACACACACACACACACACACACTCTCTCATTCAGATAAAACTATACCGTGATAAATGTGAGTTTTAGTGAACAATTGTTGAGGTGGAAAAACAGATACAGCAAATGTTTTTGTCAAGGTCACAAGGTCAACAAGATCAGTGAAACAGACAGAAATACTGTAAGTCAAAAACATGAAAACAGAATACAAGATTACGCATGTGGGAAAAAGACTATGAATACTGTATATTCTTTTTGGCATTTTTTAGGGTGAATGGTATCCAACGGTGCAATACCGCCATCTGTCTCGGAATGTGAATCATGAGTCCCATGCACCCGAAGCCTTTTTTTTTCATTCTACTCCATTTTTCTTTTTATATTATGCCTTTTGTATAAAAATATACGTACCACTTTCCTACCTCTACCACTTACTTTTTAAACATTTACAATTTTTTTAACAAATGCTTCGTTTCATTTTCATATTACATTTGTCCTGCCACTTTAGCTTAGTTTTTACCAATATTGTGTTACACTTTTTGTCATATTGTATACATGTACAGTAAGTATAAGTATAAGTATCTAAGTATAAGTTATTATGGCTGTTCGAGAAGAAGCTGAAACTAGTAAAGACAGAAGCAGCTTCCTCTGCTGGTGTGATGTTGTATTACACAAAGACATATATCCACACACTCATCCATTTCATTAAATTGGTGTTGCTGCAGTCAATTTGCACACACTTACGGGTGCGTTACTTCTGCAGTCGTCTTTCCTAATGGTCGTCCTGATGGCAACTCGCTTACAGGTTTTACCATCCTCTTTACCTACACACACACACACACACACACACACACACAGAAAGACAGAGAAGACACATGAATTACATTGATTACTATACATAAAAAGCTAATAATTCATTTACAACCAAGTCATTAAACACATAGATGTTTCCGATTCAGGTCTTCACTAAATGTCTCTAGTTCCTGACTTTCTTCTGTTCCGTTCAACACTTACAGTGGATCAAACAAATTTCCATCCCTATAGCTCAGTCTCCCCAAGGTTACTAATTTGAGGTGTTTGTAATTCTGATTGAACTGTGTAGAGTCCAAGAACATCATTTCCAGACACTGGCTCAGGCACGGTGAGAAAATAGTACGGAAAAAAAGAACAAAATCTACTGATGCAGGGAAAGCAACAAGTATAGTCAATTTTGCACCAGGACATCCTGGAAACCTATAATTGCCTCTTTAAGAAGATGCCAGAGCTGTGTAAGTGGCAGCAGCACAAAAGAGACAGTGGAGAAGCTGGTCTTGAAGTTACCAAAGGGAATGGCATAGTGACTCCAAGGTCACCGGACCCTGGAAATGGTTCAACTGTCAGAGGAAAATAAGTGTAGTGGCGATCTCCAGCTGTCCTTTTCTTCTTCCCTACCCTCCTCTCACGCTCCATTTATGTGCCTTTTCTTAGCAAGCAGCCAGGCCCAGAAGGCCGAGAAGTTCAGTTCCCTGAGGAGCCTGGGCCGTCCGGCTGGCACGTACTAAATCTGAGCTGTTTCAGGTCAAACTGAACAGTTCTTATGACCACCATAGGGTGAGATGAACACAAACAACCAGCATGTTACGACTGTCAATCACAGACCAAAGTCAGAATGTTCGACTGCCACTAAGTTTCAAATTAGGAGGCAGCGCAACATTCATAATAATCTGTATTAACACGAGAAATGCATCTCCCAGCATCTTTATGATAACTTCATAAATCGATAAATATGTGAGGACACTGATCCATCTGTGCAACACAAAAAAGAAAATAATGCGCATGTGAATTCAGACAGGTGGAGGATGTTCAATACCTGTGTCACAGTTAGTACTAGCAGTTGGTGTAACTGGACTAACCGAAAAAGGCAACAAACCCAGTCCCGCACCTGGGAAAGACATAGTTCAGGTTCACATCTCACAGGTCGGTTAGAAACGCTCGGTTTCACCAGAAAAGCACCAACACAGACGGCCCAAACCGAGTCAGACGTGCAACACACACGGGACACACACAAACCCGCTTCTGGAAGAATCAGCTGCTCTAGCTTGCCATGCCATGAGATTCCACATCCATGCAACTTCAAGCGTGATTTTCAAAGTATAAAAGTAGAACCTGTCTCAGATCAATTCATATAAGTTCTATTTTCTTTACAATTTGTACTAATAAATATGTTCTCCGCGTCACCTTTTGTTACTCTTCAATTTATGATCAGTCTGCATCTTACAGTATAAAAATCTTCATATAAAAAATCTGCATCATATAAAATCTTAACTATTTATTACTTGCTGCTAATGGTCCTTATTTTACATGTAATTTAGATGAGAACATGGAAAAAAAAAGAGCGAAAAAATCGAGTGAAAAAGCCAACAATGTTGCTAATCTATTTGGTCTTTATCAAAAATGAATTTTCCCAATGGCATCACCTTTAATATTCGAATTATTCTAAAGTTGGTTTATTCATTAAATATAAGTCATTGAGAGGACAAGAAAAGAGATTGAAGAACCAATTTAGCATGTTAATTTCAAGAAGCTCCACTTACTGTACTCAGCACTCGACATAAACACAAGTGCTACAATGATTTTTTTAACAATTTGTTAATTTTAATGAAAATCATTAAATTATCTGGACAATATTTTGTTGCTTCAGAGTCCAAGAGGAGAAAAAAAACACAGCTTCTGACCCTCACATGTTTTATTTCCAGTAACTTGATGAAAAAAATTAATGTTTAGTGTTAACAAACGTATAATAATATCCATTTTAAAAACAGTGTTAATCACAAACTTGTAATAGTGTGCTCATGGAGAGTTGTATCAGATCAGATGAAGTGTTGAAGCAATATGTAAACTTTAAAATCATATAGTTTTTTTCTTGTGACCTCGTTTGCAGAAGTTGTCATTTCAGAAATGATTTGTTAAAAGAATCAGACATATAAAAGCATCAAGCTACGACACAAGAAAGTAAAACCATCACACCAAACCCACAGCACAAAATCCAGCAGGACGTCAGGGAACGTCAAACCAGCCGCTACAAGCCTCGCCCCACCCAGCTCCGCCCCTCGAGCCATCATGCCGTTCCAGCAGCATTCCCAGAAAGCCCAACAAACACAGACAAACGTTACTCACACGTCCTGCAGCAGCCGTCCACGTATGTCTGAACAACCCCGCCATTCTGAAAAAGAAAGCTAGATTTAGAGCAAGGACATGATGTTGAAGCGGCGATCTGCTCCTTGACCCCAGACCTGAATGCACTCGGTGTCGTTGAAAGGTGGACAGACAACACCAGAGGCCAGGACCACTGCCCCCACTGCTGTCTCCATGCAGTCGAACCGTGTGCAGTTTGCCACCCATGAGCTGCCGGCCTGAGATCACACATCATTCACATGGTCATTCAGTGTCACATGATGAGCTAGAATTCTGGCAAATTCTCAAAGCTAAGCCTTCAGCAGGTATCTTCACACAAGACACTATTCACAAGAATCAATTACCATGAAGACACAAGAATCAATTACCATGAAGACCTCAGTGGTTCCATTGTCGGTGGGATATGAGCAGGAGATGTTTTTGCAGGAGCCACAGCAAACGTGAGGGTCGGATGAGGGAACGTAAATCTGATACTGTAAAACAGAAAACAAAGACTTGTAAACAATGTGGTGGTAATAGTAGGGGATCTCTACTAAACAGTGCAATTGGACCCTACTACCCGCGAATAGACTTGAGACAAGGGAGGAAAGCTACAGTATAAGCCAGGATTTCCCTTACACAAGTATACACCTTGTCTAGTAACAGGAAGAGCATTTATTGTTCGAGCAGGTTGTTCTAGGTGAACGTCTAATCCCACAGAGTAGTAGACTTTAGAGACAGTCATCAGTCGAGAACCCTTAATTGTTGAGAATAACGCCCATGGAAACTCTTAGCCCAACTGGCTGCTTTTTGGAAGTCATCTAAGAGCTCACAATATATGGTATTTATTTCAGACTCTGAGTAGATTGAGCCCCATGGTTCAGGGGGCATGGATCCCCCAAGACTCTGAGTAGATTGAGCCCTATGTTTAAGGGGGTGGATGCTGGGGTGGGCGGGTCATACTTCAACAGATAAAGCGGCCATAGTGTCTCTGAGAGTCTGAAGTCTCTGTGTTGTTTTGGTAGACATAGTGTTCCTGCATCGGACAAAGCAGAGGTTACTGCTTGGTGCAGAAAGGGAGAGTATCCAGCTTAGATACCTTAGCACATAGCACAGTGCACAAATAGCCCAGTCTAAATTCTAAGCAGTGAAGAATCACAACGAACCATTTTACCAAAACAAATGCTGCCTTGAGTGATTGACAAGTTCAGCAACACTAGGTAAAGATCCCTTGAATGGATTATGAAGGTCTGGAAGAATGAATTCTCCTGGCACCTCTGAAAACTGCCTTCCCTTGGCCATGTTGGACAATTGGCATTTTCATCAACAAGTGATGAGAATCTTCAGAGGTCGTCTATCTAATCCCTCATTGATGAAATTACTGTATTATTCCAATGGGATAGTATAGAAGACTTAGGTGGCAATTGTTTGTTAAATCCAATATTGCTATCAAGTCCTCAGTTTTTCTTCCCACTGCCAGACATTAAGATTACAGAAGTCTAAGCTCAGTTGCCAGGTTGTGCCCTGTCTTTGAGAGAAGTCACCTCTTCAAACCTCAAAGCCATTGTCCCTGTAAGGGTATGTTGTCAAGGTACAATCGGGTAATGTGGAACCTGATATCCCCTCCTGCCTGAGTTTGAACAAAATATGTGGAATCAGGTGGATGGAGAAAGGCAGACTTCAACAGATAGATCTGCCATAGTTGTGACCGTCTGACCATTGATGATGAGACAAGGTCTAAGAGGTCTGCCGTGCCAAAGCTGTCTCCCATGATTTATCTCTTAAATGTGATGCTGCTAATACCCACAATTGTGTGGCTTTCTCGAGAGAACATCGGCAAAGATATTTAGAACACCTTAAATTACTTTAACTCTGTTGACTTTGCTATTAGGCAAAGGAACAAGATGTGCAGGGGAGTTATCCGCTGCCATGATGTCTGATCTGACCAACACATGGAACAAAGGTCAGAACAAAGGTAGAACCAGGTCCTTTTGAACATGGCTTTCGGCCTGTGCCTTGTTCGCCTGTCTAATGGGAGGTCGGCACTACTATGGGAGGTCTGCATGTCTGCAGATCTGGTCTCCTCAACCTTGTGAAGAGCTAATGATGCCAAATAATAATAAGATAAAATAATGACAATATAATTAAAATCATAATACAAAGAAAATTATGAAATTAATGCAATTTCTTTATTGTTGGGGAGGAAGTGTGTGTTGATGGGACGCACCGGTTGGCACTTCTCTGAGCAGTTGGCAGTGGTGATCTCCATGGCGTAAAATCCAGTCCCGGGGTCTTTGTGTGTCAGACACTGGACGGTGTAACACATTTCCCCCTCAAAATACTGCACCATGGATTGACCCGGGTTCAGCAGAGTCACACGCTGGAACACACACACTTCTGCCTTTTCTGCACACACAAACACATGCACACACACACACTGAACAATGCTGTTACAAGCGAGTAAATACGTGTGAGCGAGACTCACCACAGCGGTACAGGGGACATCCACAGGGTCCTCCAGGGTCTGGTTCTTCCACCTTCACCTCACCCTTTCAAGAACAGTAGTGTGATTTATTCATAATTCTGCTACACTACAGCACTAGAAACAGCAAGACACCCACCACAGCGCAGAGTGGAACGGTGAAGTTGTGGCACTGGCATTCTGGGGGAAAAAAAATTATGAAACTACAGGCTAAAATGTATATGAACACATTGAGCCTAATTTTTACTTGTTAAGATATATTACCAGCCTGTAAATTTAAGACGTTTTTGAAGGAACCTCTACTTGAACCTTCATTGAGCAGTCAACACATACGGTTCTTACTGGAATGAGACTATTGAAAAGCACTGTAAACTCAGTCAACTCTGTTAGAGCTGTCAACCATACAGTAGCTGTCCGGTTTAACACACTCTATGGTTTTTACATTGACAGAGGGTGTGTTTTTACCACAGTGGGACTCGGGGCAGCAGTGGCCCGGCACTGGTGTTCTGATCAGTAGAGCTCCAGCAGCACAACTTACATCAGGCTCAGGACACAGACTCATGTCACACACTGAAAGACAGAAACAAACCACACATTTTCCTCTAGAATCGTCACATCCTCCAGAGCAGCAGATGATGCTGAGACTGACCACAGTGATACTGAGGACAGCAGTGATTGGTGGTGTTCAAATCCACAGACATGATCTCTCCAGGCAAACACACGGGAACCGGATCAATACACGACTCACATACTGCAGAAGAGCCAAAGCAGAAGACCATCACATGTTCATGCACATATACACATAACAGTGTGTAAAGTCTTGTGATGTATTACCACACATGTAGCTGTAGCAACAGTCATGTGCTCCTCTGACCTCCACCAGGAACTGATCTTCTCGACACAGCGGGGCCAGAATACTCGTGCAGGCCAGCGGATCACATTCTACACGGCCAGTCAGAATGCTCAGCTCTCACACACTGATCAATCACAGTAAAGTTTCGCTTCCTCTCACCACATCTGTATTCGGGACAGCAAGAGAGAGCGCTGTAGCCAATCACCAGCCGGTTTCCGTTCTCACAGCTGGGCACTTCATTCTGACAGAGGGTCAGGTTACATTCTGCACACACAACGACAGAATGAATCTGAAACCAGACCTAGAATTATTATAAGTTATTATTAATAATAAGGGGTTTGGATAAGGCTACTAGAAAAAGCAGATTTTAAAATGACTTACCACATATCCTTTTGGGACAACATGCTCCTTCCTCCAGGACAGCGACGGGAAACTCTCCCGTACGTTCACACAGCGGGGCGGGTTCATGACTACACTCAGGTTCCACAGGAACCACGCTGCCGTTCTCCAGACAGGTAAAAAGACAGCAGCCGCGCAGAGAACCGTTCCACACGTCTCCAGGAGCCCGCGGAGAGCCGGAATTATCCGTGCACACTGACAAGGAGCAAATCACACACACGCTCAAATACTGCACAAGAGTAAATGTTGCAGTGTGTGTGTGTGTGTGTGTGTGTGTGTGTTTGTATGTTAACTGTTCTGCTAGATTAGGGTAGTAATCTTTTAGATTACTGTAACACTTTTCTAGATTACTGTATTGCGCTTCTGATTTGAGGTAATTATATTTTAGATTACTGTACCACTTATCCAGGACACGGAACTGTTCTTCTAGATTAGTAAACTATTGTAGATTAGTTTATTGCTTGTTTATGTAGATTACTCTAATGATTATTTAGATTACTCTTATAGATTACTGCTTTGCTTGTCTAGATTCCTCTAATAATCTTTTATTTTACTGTAACAGTTGTCCAGATAATTGTACTGCTCTTCTAGATTTGTGTAACATTTCTAGGTTCTATTCTAGGTTAGTGTATGGGTCTTTCAGATTACTGTAATGATCTTATAAATCATTCAACGCTGTTCTAGAATATTGTAACTCCTCAATTACTTTTACACTTTTCCTGATTTGTGTACGGCTTTTTTTAGATCCAGATCATTTAAATGTTCATTTTGGGTAGTACTGATCTCACCACACTGCTCCTCAGTGACACAGAAGGCTGAATCTGCTCGGTGCAGAATGGTTCCGCTCTTACACACACATTCTTCTCGGATGGACGAGCAGGTGCTTTCCTCATAAAAATCTCGGTTCTGGCACGTCCGGGTCCTGCATGTGTTCACACAGGGGTTGTACTCCTTTCCTGGAGGACATTTCAGGGCTGGAAAACGTGAAGTTACAAATGAACACAACAGTAGAAAGAAAATTATTATTGCTAAAATATTATAGATAGATTACAGACAGAAAGACAGACAGATCTATAGAAAGAAAGAAGACTAGATTTTGTCTTCTAGAAACTGAAGTTGAACTTCACTGCAAAAATTCTTCTCTTCCGCCTGCCTGTATGTTATTAGGGCTCTATTCGAAAAGCCGTTTTATTTATTCAGCGAAATGCTTTATCTGTTAAAAACTGATTTTAGATCTTTTGGTTTAATATTTCTGATTGCCCACAGAAACACTCACGGCAGAAGTTGCTTTTCCTCCAACTGAAGCAGATCTGATGTGTGTAGCAAATGGCCACATAAGCAGCCAGGAAGTCGCACTCATGATCTTTATAATGCAGGTCACCGGCCCAAATCTTATCACAAAAGTTTTCAGGGGAAACCTGTAGAACCACACAAAACAGTTATTAACACGACCGCTGCTGTTCCTGAATAACAAAAGGAACATAGTCAAATAAACACATTTGACATATGGGACATATTTGGATTTTTGCAAAGCATTTTTTATTTAAATATTTAAATATATTTCATTTAAATGTCCAAAGTTGGACTTTTTTTATGACATTTGCAATTATTTAGTCTTTTGTTTCTTCTCTTATTTTTTCAGCACTACAGATTTCACACATCTCTCAACCAACCAAACAAACAGCAGAAACACACTCTTCAGCAACACACAGCTTATCAGGCATGTCTTTACCTTGTGGTGGCATTGAGAGAACGGCCTCTGGTTCAGCATAGTGAAGCATTTGGAACAGTTTCCAGTGGTGCAGTTGTCCCCGACTCTGCGGAAATAATCCACGTCCTCCGACGTCTCCACCATCCACCCGTGCAGAAACAAAGGAATGTCCTCCACGTCCTGCACCACGGTGCCGTTGGGCAGACGCAGATCGTCGGCCGGGTTGCCATCACAGCATCCTGAAGAAGGCATCACACGGACACGTCATGGTCCACCAGCTCAGAGTTTCTGTGATCTGACCAGACACTGACCGCACAGCCCTCTGGTGGACGTGTTGCTCGGGGTCGTGTACTGCAGGACCATGATTCCAGTGCTGTGGTACCACTTGATGTTGATGCCACCAGGCGTGTCAATGATATACATGGTCCCGGTGTCGTCAACATGGAGGTTCTGCCTGGTGAAGGGGAGTCGGGCCGTGATTTGATTTACCAGGACCTGCATCAGACCAATTAACACTGAGCTAGATGCTAGAACATTCCTGGACAACAACAGGCAGAAGCATCAATGCTTCTTCACACACCAAGCTAAGTTTACCAAAAGTGTGTAAAAACAGCAAAAAAAAAAGGAAAATAAAGGGAAAACTTGAAGTACATAAATATTATTTAGTGATTGGAAAAGAATAGAGGGAAGGAAAACAAATCATAAGATTAAAAAGAATGAACCAACAAATATTGCAAATGTCAAAGAAGAAACAATGCTCCTTTAAAGATTGAAAAGCTTCTAGGGAAAAACAAAGTAACTTTTAAAAAACGTTCCTATTACACATATAAACATAATTTATTTACATGTTATAAAAACCACACATGCATACACCAATCATTTCCATAAAACCTGAACAATGACCTTGCATATGCATAAAACAACATTAAATGATCCTCTTATGTGGAAAAAAACATGTGTGGTTTTTTCCCCATTTATGTATAATTCACTCTTATACATGAATGAATCTTCAGATGAGCATGTGAATGACAGTCACCTTGCGTTCCAGACGATTGATGATGATCCTGTACGAGTGAGTGGTGATGTTCAGCTTCTTGAAACACAGTCCTGACGTTCCACCGGAAGGAGTCTGACACAAGAAAAGATTACATGGACAAAACCAACCAATGAAATCTCAAGTCAGATGTTTAAATGCACATTTAACCCTGTTCTGTTTAGTAAACACAAAAGCACAATGCACAAGTGATACTTAACGTATGATCCTATAGCGTAAACCTCAACTATGAATGAACTTACAATTAGTTCAAATTATAATATATAATTCACAGTAAACCTAAAAGAATGTTTTAACAATTTGAAAAAAGTTTTAGTAAATTACTAAAGTACTAGTTGATAAGGGTTTAGTAACTCAGCTAAGGAGCTGATGGAGGACATAGAATCTTGGCAGGAGGATTGACTGACTTATCCATATTCTTTATACTATCACATGCCCATTTCTGTTTTACAGTTGAAGAATTTAAATTAACTTACAGGTCGTCGAATGTAGTTGACGCTCTGAAAACAGTGAGAAGAGAAGTGAGCAGATGTGATGCTGAGGTTCTGTGTATGTGGAGGAGCGAGTGTTACCTCACTGGTGGGACATTTCTCAATGTGGCCCACGATTGTTTCTCGAGGCAGGTGGACCAGAATGTAGGAGCCGATGTCGTACAGAGCTACGTTGTTCCCGTCAAAAGTGATGACACGCAGATCAGAGATGATGGAGCAGCGGCCTGGAGGCACACAAACAAGCCCAACATCAAACCCAGGCTCACTATAAAAACATTTTCACATCTGCCAGGATTATTGTAGTTTCTGAGAAAGTGTAAAGTTGAGTATGATTTGTGTGCATTTGACAAGAGTTAGTGTAAAAAATCTGAATGTAACATTATATTTATTGTCTCATATAATGCATTATGTAGCATCCATGTTGTTATTGTGACAATATTTGGTCTCACAGGGGCACTGCCACAGAGGGCAGCAGGGGTCGCTGTTGGTCTGGATGGCCGTGCCCAGCAGGTTGCACTGCGGCTGGCTGATGTTGAAGCGGCAGTGCTGGGAAGAGTTGTGCAGCATCAGCTGGCCATTAAAGCAGATGTACTCACTACACTCATCCACACGCAGTGAGTATGGCGGCTGTATGGAAACAATGAACATGAAGTTATACGTGAATGATATGTGTGGTGAATGATGTGGGTCAGGAATGATGTGTGTGCTGAATGATTTGTGATCATGCTGAATGAGTTTATTTATATAGCGCTTTTCTTAGTCCGAGACAATGCAAAGTCGTATGCAAATTAGGGAACAAAATGTTAATGATGTGTATGGTGAACGATGTTCGTCATGAATGATGTGTGTTGTGAATAATGTGTGTCGTAAATGATGTGCGTCATGGATGATTCGTTTATAAAGTGCCATAAATAAAAATTGTTTTTTGCCATAAATAAAGTGTGTTGTGAATGACGCATGAAAATGACGTGTGAATGACAGATGATGGGTATCATGAATGTGTCGAATGATGCAAATGCTACAAATAATGTGACATACGTAAAGAAGTGTCACAAATGTTGCTCATGTCTGTCATAATTTCTAATTTGCTGTATTAATATTCACTAACTAATAACTACGTAATTCAATGAAACATTTGTGAAAGAGTAAAACGTACTGTGCAGGGGCCAGTGGGTAGCAAAAATGCCGGAAGAACGGTGGTGATGCTGGTGCTCATCCCGGTGGTGATGGCGGTGGTCTCAGGAGAGGTGGTGGGCTCCGTGCTTGTCGGAAGTGTTTCTGGTTTTGCTGAGGTGTGTTCTGAAGTGGTGGACTCAGGTGAGATGAGCAAAGCTGTGGTTAAGGGTGGTGGGCTGGTGACGGTGGAAGAGGTGGTCTCAGGCGATGATGTGGTGACAGGTAAGGTGGACGTGGGTCTAGTAGTGACAGCGGGTGATGTGGTAGTGAGCAGAGCTTGTGAGGTTAATTGAGAAGATGTGGGCAGAGTGGAGGTCTGTGTTACTGGTGGTAATGCTGATGTGGTTGGGCTGGTTGTAGATGTGGTTGTGAACAGAGTGGTGGAGGTTGTAGATGGTGCTGTGCTGGGCACTGCCGTGGTGACTGTAGTGGGAAATGTGGGAGCCACCGTTGTTCTGTTCGATCGGGTCACAAACACATACGGAGTCGGTGTTGGAAACAGAGTCACACCTGCAAACACAAGCACGTTCACACTTTGCGGATGCACATCACAACATAACGGCAAATGTCACATCTTAAAACCGAACAGGCCAGAACATTTGTGTAATTTTTCAGACTCAGCAGATTAAAAAATAGGGATTATTCTATGTAAACTCCAACTTCTGGTTGTTTTGTGAACGTTGAAATGTGAAAATTTGAAAATATTGAAAATCACACCTTGAAATATTACACAAATTCACAAAGAGAAACAAATGACCTAATTTCTAATCATTATGCAACAATATTTATTTTTGATGGAGAGGATTCGGTGCCATACGTACAGTCTTCTCTGTAGACACATCTTCTAGTCACTTCATCCAGTAACATGGTCTTGGGACAGCGAGGAAAACAGCCTTCTACACTAAAACAACAGCATTGGATCATATTATTTATAATCATTCATTCTTTACGTATAAAACCGGCATTTTTAAATTAAAAAAAAATGCTTTTGGGAGAACTGAGGTGGTTTATGCTGGTCATGAATTGTAAAACATAGCTGTATCTTCAACAGCCGTGTCAGATCTTACGGTGGTAGAAACTGGCATCGCGTGGCATCTGGATCGCTGCAGGTTTTCACACAGGGACTGGCACAAGCGTGGTACTTCCACTCGCACATCAGACGGTATGGAATCACAAAACTGCTCTCTGGAACGCAACAGTCAGAAAACCGTATTCTACTGGAAACAATAATTCACACATCTGTCTGTCTGTCTGTCTGTCTGTCTGTCTGTCCTTCCATCCCTACCTGCCTATGCAAACACACACACACACACACACACACACATGCATGTCTTACCCTCGATGAGGAAACTGCTGCTGGTTTTGAAGGTGTACGTGTTGTCATAGTTCTGCGCTTGAGCGTGTGAGTACGTCAGAGTGAGGAATAAACCTTTCTGACTGTACAGCTCAAAAGACGACTGTCCGGGGGTCCAGAGTCCCTGGTGGTGAATGAAGGTGGTCCGTCGCTGGAACTCTTCCCCTGGCTGCCATTGCTCCAGTCGCAGAGCTCCGTTCACACCGACACTCAGGAAGTAGTTTGGCCGCTCTGCCGACTCCAGCGAGATCACAGGAAGACCTGAACACAACACACCGCTCACTTCAGACTCGTTTTAACCTTCTCGGCGGCACCACAATCAATAGGATTTCATCCATCTTCATTCATCACAGAAGATATCAAACACACATTCATTTCTACATTTTCTCTCTCTCTTAAACACAAACACACAGACAAACAAACACTAACACTAACAAGATTTATGAACTAAAACACACACTAAACAAGCTTTTTCACAAAGGACATATATTCCTGGCTTTCTACTTATTATTCAAGATAAAAGTTGATTACGTTTGGGAAAATGGCAAAAAAAAGGCTTCACTGAAACCAACGGCACGGTGAAAAGTTCATGTCCAAGTTCAAATTTATTTATATAGCGCTTTTCTCAGTCCCAGACCAACTCAAAGCCGCTATGTGGAAAAGACCCCACACTTAAGCGACAATAGCTTTAAAAGTACGTAATATATAGCTGATTTCAGTGGATAAGGATGAAAGTCTCTGGATCCAGCTAAAGTTGAAACAACAACTTTCTATGATGAACAATAAAGTGACCAGAAGCCACTGAAAAGAGGATGGACGATGAAAGCTGAAAAAAGAATCCCATTCAAATTGTATGAAAAAAATTGGAAAAAAACTTGGAAAAGTGTAAACGTTGAAACTCAGAAGTGGTTTAACGTTCAGTAAGTGAAAGATTATTCCAATTTAACATTAAAGAACATTAAAAAAACACTTTAAACACACAATTCAATCTAAACACACACACACACACCTGATACCAACACTAACACACATTCACTCCAAAAACTTCACTCTTGAGCACACACATACTCAAAAACAGAAACAAGCACAAACCCTGCGATATTATGCCACACTTAACTGATTATTACAGAAGCACCCATGAATGCAAACAGTGTGATTATACTGAGCGATGTGTACACTCACGAGAGCTTCTGTCCCGGTGAAGTGCTGCGGTGATCATGAAGTGGAAGGCTGCCCTGTCTGGAGAGCTGCTGCTTCTCAGGAGTGGAAACACTTCACCCGTGCTGACGTTCGCCCCAAACACACAGCGAGAGTGGTTCTGCTCCGTGTGAAGTGTGAAGGGACCGTCTCCCAGCTCTGAACAGAGAATATGCCAGAGCAAAGTCAAACTCAGAAAGTCTGAGCATGCTGAAAGAGCTAGAAACACTCAGATAAACAAGGTCCAAATACTTTACAAATAAAAAAAAGAAACAATACAAATAAAACACAAACAAGTACAAAAAGGCTAAAATTGTCATATACAAGGTTAAACAAATGTATATATCCTCAAATCGTTTCAAACAAACAAATTTACGTTTGCTTTCAAGCAGATGTGAATATTAATATTTGAATGTACACAATAAGACATCGTAATTAGTTCTGGGCCTTATGAAAAAAATCTGCTCTGCTAAACAAGTTCTTGTGAATTACGGTGGGGCAGTCGTATTGCACTTTACTTTACTACATGGTGCTTAAAGCGCTCAAACGCAGGCGAGCAGACTTGAATGCAGAAATATACAAAAAACGATCAGGCTCTGAAATGTATGTTTTAACGCACTGAAATGCTCCTAAACAGACTCAAACCGTTTAAAACCCATTCAAAGACTAAATTGTACTGAAAAGTGTGCAAACAAGTTGAAAATGGACTAACAAGTGCTGAAACAAATAAAAACAGTATTGAATGTGTTTAAGACTTGAATGCGTTCACTCTGAAACACCCAGGAGCGATGGACTTACCTTGGTTGTAGTATTCACAGTCATATGCTGTTAAATCAAAAGAAAAACACCTTTTAGGAGAAATATGGTTTACAGTATCGGGATGTTATGACTAAAAATAAAACATGTAATTTTATTTATTATTAACATACGTATATGTAATAATTGTACTGTATAAACATTATTTTAATACATTAATCAATTAATACATTGCAAATACAGTAGATCTATACTATTATACATCAGATATTTGTGTTGTGATAGAGGTGTATGATAATAAATACACTGAGAACAGTAGTGTTGGTCTGGTGTGAGTAAGGTGAGTGATGCTTACGACAGACGCTGGGAGATCTCCAGTTCACCGTGACGCCGTGCTGACAGCATTTGTGTGCGTACGCAGCTATGCTGGTGCACAGACACTCGCAGTCGCCCCCACGGTTGCAGTTGCACGTGTCCGTCAAGCAGTTCTTGTAGAACCAGGTCACATCCACCTGGGCATTATGGGAAAAACACATTGGGAGGTGGGGATAGTGAACATTTGTGAAAAAATTGAGCGCATGAATCAAAGTTTAATTTTGTGTATTTTTACATTTTTGTGTATTATGAACAAGATTGTTTTAGATCCTTTTCTAAAAAATGTTCTAAATCTAATTCAATTGTGGTTAATTGTGGGTAGGCAGTTGGAAAAGGTGCCAAAATCAAGAAAAGGTATTGATTTTAAGAGAGAGTCGTAATGATTCTGTCACTACATGTAATTTTTGGTTAAAGAAAAGATGCCTTCATCTGATAATCTGGCATTTGACCCATTAGTGTGACTTGTGTGCCACTCACCACGTTGTGACATGGAGCAAAGACGTCACTGTAGAGGAGGCCACACTCTCGTTTAGCGTACGGCTGCCGGCTCAAGTCTCCTTCACACGGCCTGCGCACCACAAAATCACTCTCGCACTGCACACAACAAACAGAGAAGCGTGAGTGTGTGTGTGTGTGTGTGTGTGTGTGTGTGCTGACAGTACAGCCGTGAGCTTCTCACCTGACCAATGGCCCAACTGTCCCCAAAGGCTTGTGCATTACTGACCTCCATCTGTCCTGCTGTGGTCATGTCATTCACCGTAACCATGTCAAAGTTTCCACACAGACCACTGAGTCGACCCTGCCAAGCAGACCTGATTCAGTCAGGGTCTGTCCAGTCTTTCTCAAAAAACACCGGCTCGATGAGGCAAATAATGCACCAAGACTTCAAATCAAGCATTATGCTATTCTATATACAACAATCAAATTTGGATAATGGTTAAAAAAATTATTAGATTTGAATGAAAAACTAAATCTAAACTAAATAAACAATAGTTACTGTGAGTGTGTGAAATGTGAATAATTCCAGTAACTGTAAATCTTGTTTTGTTTAATCTGTCTAAAAATCACCTGCATCATAATTATATTTCACCTGCAAAGCTATAATAAATTATTAGAGCTAGCCAAGCAGTATCTCACAATGCTTATACTACAAATCCCACATTGCAATTCAACACTTCAGAGTTTTATATGTTTTAAATCATTTAGTTTTAGAAAACTGTGTTTGAGTCCACAAGAAAATTATTATTGTTATTTCTGGCTGAACATATTTCAAGAAAAATCAACGTTGGCATTGCTATTTTGTTCCAGTTATGGCCCACTGTGTAGTTGATCATAGTTGACACCCCTGCTTTAGAATATCAGACTAGTAAAGCATGATCTTTTTAAACATAATAATATGATTTCATATAACATACTGAGTTGAGTTTTCTAGCCTATTTTGTTTGTTCACTGGTCAATAGTCACAGTCATTGCTAAATTCTGTAATAATTGTTCTGTCTATTTCATATATCTGCTTTGAGACCGCTTGTCCAAAAATCAAATGAACTTGAACTTTATCATTGACCTTCCATTGGGGTCCGGCACGGATGTGGATGGTGGTTTTACGGTCCCATAAAACCATTAAGTCTTGAGCAGGAAAGTGTATGACTGTGTAGTATCCCGCACCCCACAACTGAAACTCAAAGCCCCGCCCAACAACAGTAGACGAACTCTGCTCAAAAAAACACAGCAGACAAACTATTACTGTCATGATTCTAATGTAGAGCTTTGACTTGAAAGTAAAGCTGGTTTTACTATCCAAGCTGAGAAGTGCTGCAGAAATAGATGCACTCACAGGTTTTCCAGAGTTATCATTGAAGAATATCTTGGTTAGTCCCACATAGATGAGCAGGTATTTCATGCAAACGATCCCACTTTCATAGCAATCCTTGTTCTGAGCCATAATGGACACGTCTGTCTCCCCGGTGCTCTACAACAACAATGACAGCAACCACATACTCACAAAAGCATCTTCAAAATACACTTTTAGTTCTCCATCCGAACATTTTATGAACGTTTTTCAAATGCTGGTTCATTGGGAGATGGAGCCAATCCCAGCAACCCTGGTTCTGGAGGTTGGACACACATCAAATTAGTCAACCAATCACAAAACAGGACACACATTCACACAATGTTTTCTTTTTCTTTTTTTTTTTTTACAACTTTAGGATATTTAAAATACTTCTTTTCTGGAACAGTTTGTGGGAGAAAACTGGAGATCAATAGGAAACCCATGCAAACATGAGGAGAACACCAGGAAGAAAGGCCTCGACCGGCCCTCAAACTTGCTGTATAATTTACTTAAATTATCCATTAGTAAACTATGACATCACTAAGGCAGCCAATCAGAGAGCACATTCACACACACAGACACACACACACACACACACACATGTAATATACAGTATTCTGTTAATATAATATATGTATTAATACAAATTAATATACCTGTACATTTGTATGGTAAAATACAGTTTTACCCGGAGAGAGTGTGTGAAGTGAATAACACATGAGTGCCAGTGACTGTGGTAATAAGGCCTCTTGCTGCTAAACCAAAGTTCCTTTGGTTATAAACATGCAAATGTAGTGCTTTATTAGTAATAAGTAATAAGTGTGGGATTCCCCAAGTTTCACTCTGTTCTTTTAATAATAAGAAGTTGTATGGTAGAAGAAACGGCGATCTGCTGTGGCAGGCCAGTGTGAGTAGATGTGTGTGAAGGGCATTTCTGTTGTCCGGTCCCTTGTGTGGATCAGTGACTCCTCCGAGAATCACTGGCCTTTAGGAGACACCACACTCTATTCAGCCATAAGAAAGCACTGAGGAACAGCTGCTCTTTGTTCATGTGCTGGGACTGACATTCACTCTGGCTCAATTACCACAAGCCATGCTCACAGCGAGTATCCGCAAAGATTTTCCCAAGATTAGACCTTTCCTGCTAGTCTGTACGTCCCGACTCGGGTCGGTAAATGTTCCTGAACATTGAAACACTTTCTAACTGCAAGACAAAACTCTTGTTTAAAGATGGTTATTGATAAAAAAAAAGGTCAATTTTGACCCAAAGCAAATACTCACTTTCTAATATGCTGGTTCTAAGTACTGTAATTTAGAGTATCATGTACAGTATTACAGTATCTTAGTAGAATAAAAAATTTGAATTCAAAATATTTGGAATTAATTTTAATTTTAAAATATGTATACAGGAGTTTTCTTGTGATATTGAACCATATTGTTAAAAAATATTAAGGCATTTTGTCAAGAACAAAGTTTTGAGCTAAAGTGGGTCACACACTGATGCTGGAGACGACCTTCACACTGACCTTCAGCAGGTAAACCTGACAGTCGCTGGCGTAGTCGTACTCCAGCCCATCAAATGTGTGATAGTGTCTGTCGCTGTAAACGGTGCACACGGCCGGACAGGGAGAATACGTGCAGTTGAAGAATCCACGATGACACACACTAGACAGGGAAATTGCAAATGACAGTGATGATGCAACGGTATTGTTGGATTTTACGGCACGTGCATCAATGTAAAAATTGCACATGTGAAAATGTAAATGTAATCAGTTAATTTCTAGTTGGTTAACACCATTCATATTGAGCCATTCGTAAAATGTATAATAATAAAAAGCACTAGACTTCATTCTAAATAAACAAACAAACAAACAATGCCTTTAACTTTTTGATTAAATAAAATATCTAACAATTATAAAAAATAGATATTAAAAATAATTTCTAAATCACACTAATATAATATGGCACATTTTGAAATATCAAACTCTTTTGAAAAGTTTTAACAAAACAAAAGGGTAACAAAAAATGGTAATAGAAAAATGATTCGATTCATTTCATAATAAACATTAATTTTATAACAATATTACCTAGCAGCACACAAACTTTAAAACTCTTAATTATACATACGTACTTGCCACTAAGCAACTAATAACCATATATGCACTACATGCCATGGCGGGAATTCTGTAAACACCTACTATCGCCATTGACTGATCTCTTTGACACATCATACCTATTCTCAATCAACTTCTACCTAACTAGATCAGCAAAGGCTGACTATAAAATTATAACCTTGAAGTATGTCATAATTCATATTCATATCAATATTCAGTCAATATTCATAATGCCACTTATCTCATAATGCTACACATGCTACATACTTCCACAAACTCAACCCATTTTTAATGCAAATATTATGCAACGCTTTTTAGAATTTAAGGACATAAACAAACAAATGTTAAACTGAGCTGACCAGCGATAACACGGAGTGTCCACGGCTTCTCCGGGTAGATACTCCAGACCGAGCCAAGCACACGGGCAGTTTTCAGGGAAATAGCAGTCACCTTTATGAGCCACAAGCCTGCAGCAGAAAAACAGTGTGACTTTACCTGATATCTTAGAATGAGAAGCATAAGTTTACCCAGCAGGACATCCGCAGCCAGGCACACATGGGGTCAAGGGAGGACAGGTCACGTTCAGCATCAGGTTTCGACAGGTGAGTTCACAGGCCAAGCCAACACCTGAAGAACTCAGTCCAGTTTGATCCCTGCAACTGTAGTACACTTTACCATCAGGACAGTCTCCTCTGTCCGGCTCTGAAATAACACACAGGGACCAGTGGTGTTCAAAGAAGTTCAAGTTCAAGTTCTGAGCATTTGTAAGCCGCTTTTCACAGTTTAACTGTTTCAAAGAAGGAACGGAAAAGTTCTAAAGAATTTTCACAGAAATAAAAAAAAAAGCAGGAGAACATGTTCACCTCTCTCTTCCGGCACACACTCCATTCGACCATTTCTGCAAAGACTGAAGAAAGTATTTAAATAAATATATTGATAATATATTTAAATAAAAATTGAATTAAAATATAAATAAAAATAAATAATTAAATTTAAATATTTAAATAAATCATTTAACATTTAAGTTTTATACATTGCATTGGAATTTTCGTGGAGTTTATATCAAACAGAAATATTTTTACAAATCAGCATATTTTCTGTTGCTGAGAATTTTAGTGATGACATTGAAGGTTTATTCTAAGGATGCAATCAGCTTTTCTATGTTGCCAAGGAAAAGATTGGAATTGGCTCGGACATAATTCAGTAGTTGCTCTTCGTTTACTAATCTCAACAATATAGATTGGCCTTCTTCAAAAAAGCAAGGCAGTTGCCGTCACTTTGTTATCCTCTGATCAAACCTGAAGCATTTACTTGAAGCACATGGGTCATTTTAATGTTAAAGGTCCTGTAAACGTATCAATTGGCTGGAGCTTTCGACTGTTCTGAAGGCTTGAGGAAGTGGATCCAGATCTAGAATGTGTTGGTCAAACACTGGCCTGGATCTCAGACCTCAGGGTCCTTAAAAGCACAAACAAATTCAACATTTGGAAAGGAAAAAGGAAAATGAGGTGATGGCAATATGGCCACTAGGGACCTCACTAAATTTGTGCCCTGCATTCAACCCATTCAAGTGAAGTGAACACACTCAAACCCGGAGCAGTGGCGCAAATGGGGGTTAGTGTCCCTGTCCAAGGACACTCCATCCGTAGGGGGATTCGAACCTGCAACTTCTCGGAACTGAAAATCTTGTTTATTTGCCTCCATTGGAAGTGGAACTATGGCATAGGTAGCTCCATTCAAGCTCAAGTGGCAGATGTTTGCGAATTGATGTTTCCATTGTAACTTCCATTAACTTTCTTTTTCAAAAAGAAAGTGACAAGGCAGAAATTCTTCAAATTCCCCTCTCCAATCTTATCTTAAAGTGTATAAGGATCGAGGTGTGAGCTTCCTGAGAGCCATTCATGACATGATGCTTGGAAGCTAAACTCTCCAAGACCTTGCCGTATCCCTTCCTGTGATCTCAGCAATGTGTTGAAAGCTCGGACTGGGGCTTCCTTTGAACATTTCAAGTCTTTGGACCTCTAGACAGTCACTCTGAACGGTCCTTTTAACTGCACGGACTTCAGTCAGAAAGGTAAGAGATCTCCAGGCTTTCTCTGTGATCTTTCAGTTCCTGGAATAATTCACAGGGATGTGCTCAAAACCAGGCCTGGATGTGTGCCAACAACTCTAAGTACTGACCTGACATGCTCTTCTGAGACCAGAAGAAACCCAAGCTCCTGGTGCATGCAATTGTTTTGGTATGAAAATATTGTTGATATATTGATAATATCAAAACTTGATATTGATGGCTGCATAATTTATTTTAAATGATTGTCATATTTACAATATTATTTTATATGGCTTTTATTGAATAGCACTGTCAATAAAAATGAATTCCTCTCAGACTTACCATGGTCCAGATGAACTGAAGGACACTTCACCAGGTTGAAACACAGAGCCCATGAAATAACAGTGACACTGGGATCTGAAAGGCATTTAGAGGTCTGTTAGCAAACAACAACAAAGAAAGAAAGATTATCCCTTCAAATAATATTATCAGTCATGCTAGGAGTTATGAGTAGCTATATGAATATAATCAAATATATAATTAGAAAAAACTATTATAAAAAATAAAAATTACAAATCAAGTCGGAAGCAATCATAATAAAAGGAAATACTCTACACTACATTTTGAAATATGATCTAATTGTTGCTATTTTATTGATCATGTATTCTAGTAAAACGACATCAAAGTGAAATATGGGGACAAGTCACAAGTTAGGTTTCAGTATTTAGTGAGATAGTTTGATCGTTTTTATTTTGTGCATGAAAAATTGAAGGGTGCTTAAAGTGCTTAAAGAATGGGGTGCTTATATTGGCGTAAATACGGGAGCTTTTAGTATTTCGTAGTAATTATGGTGAAATGTACTTCCTAAAAACGAAGTAAATAAATGTTTTTCAGAAGACAATTACTCCAACTTCAAGAACAATTACATTCTCTATTCAAGTACACACCAAGTAGTAGTGAATAGTTACTTTTTCTATTTGAGTATACACTAAGGTAGTGCGCTTTGAGACAGTTAAAACTGTGAAAGCGCCTTACAAAAGCTCAGAACTTGAACTTGAACTAAGGTGTACAGAAGTAGTTATTTTATCTAATTAAGTACAAACTACTTCTACATTCAAGTATGGAATATCTGACACAGGTGTGTGTGTTAGACCTACAGCAACACGCATCGCTGACGAGTATGATCATAGTATGTCCCATCAGTGCAACTGCATCCTTCCGCACAGTCACCGTCGCATAATTCCGAGCTGCTGATTGACTGGCACGTCCTGCCGCATGCTGAGGTGCATGTGTGATACATCATCCCCCCTAAACACACCATCCCTGCACAGACACAACTACGCTCAGCATGCAGACAAATGGAGACTATTGTCTAAGACCAACCACATTCGGAGACGTAAGCCCTGAAGTTGATGTTGGAGCGATGCTTGGCGCAGATGTAGGCGTAGTGTGAAAGCGCCGTGCAGAGGCAAGCGCTGCCACATCGACAGGCCTGGTAGCGGCACTGCTGATGATAAACACTGGGGCTGACGAAGGAGTGACAAGGTGCAAAGAGTTCCTCCAACAGCACATCACAGCGGGCCGCGTAAAACACTGCAACAGCAAACTCCAGCTCACTTTACTAGGCAACAAACACTGAAGTACAAATACTGCAATGCAGAGGAAGTAACAGTTTAAACAGTAGAAACTTGTTTTCTGATAATTTCGCAAACATTATGACAGGCATCATTCATGACACAAAACATTTCTAAAAAGCACCATTCATGACACATCATTCAAGACTCATTTACGACACATTCACGACTTGCATCCTTTGTGACTTGCATCTTTTATCACAAATTATTTAAGACGTTTCATTCATGACAAACATCATTCAGGACATACATCACTCATGACACACATCACTCATCACCTGGATTGGGAATAACGACGTTGTAAATAAACGGCTTTGTTCAGTAACGAGAAGTCTAACGTAATTCGTCACCGAAGCAGTTTATATTAGTTTAATTAAAAATAATTTGTGTTCTTTAGTGTCCATTTCATTCATTTACCATATTTAATTTTGAGAGCAGCCAATTGATATGACAAATTACAAGTAACACAATAGTTACTTTCCCTTGTAATTAGTTACTTTTAAAACATTGTAACTCAATTTGTAAAGGAACTCAAAACTCATCATTTATGGAAAATCTTTCATGACACGGATCATTCCTGACATGCTTGATTCATGACTTATATGATTCATAAAAACATAATTCACAACTCATAATTCATGACTCGTAATTAGTGACATGCATCAATCATAATTCATATTATTCAAGACACATCATTCATGACTTATGACAGCATTAATGAAACATCATTCATAATTCATAACATTCAGGACTCACATCCATCCTGACGGATCTTTCACGTATATTTAGGGGGTCAGGTATGATAAAGCTGTCATGTAAATGTAAGAAACATACCATTCTGCTGGTTCATCTCACAAGGGTCAATGACGGGTATGTTGACAGGGCTCACACATGCGGACGACACTTTCCATGCATTAACGTGCAGCTGTGGTGTTCCTTCGATCATACCAGCAGGTGAACTAAGAGATGATACTGTTAATACCTAATAATAAATCACATATTCACACTAGGTTGTTTCTCACAGGAAGTCGTCCCGCAGGTTTCCATTCAGGGTCCCGCAGAGGCCGAGTGTAGAGCCAGTCCAGGTGGCATCCAGCTGCAGGTAGACCCGACCACCCTGCCAATCATACTGGAACCTCAGGCCAAAGACGGAGCGCAGGCCCACGAACAGCGATGTGAGACGCCGGATGTACACCACATCTACCGCACAGACACAACATCATACACTGTCAAAGTTATCAAAAGATAGTTGCTTAAAATAATAGTTTTCACAATCAGAAATGTTTGCAATAAAATGTCAATAATGCAATTTCTTGAATTTAAAAAATATTACCAAATACATATGACCTGAGGAATACTACAGACTTGTCACCATTTATTTGACTTGAAAAACCAACAAGGTCATGTGGCTTCATCGGACTGAGCACTTAATAATAATAATAATAATAATAATGCATTCAATTTTATTTTTGTGGCGCCTTTCGAGACCCTCAAGGACACCTTACAGAAGTATACACAACATTCACACGCATTGGTATTCCACCAATTTCCCGGGAGAGCAGCGGCAGCCAATCTGCGCCAGCGTTCACTCTGATCCGGGCATAGACACCACACACACACTCACACACAACCACACGGCCAGATTAACCCGAACGCATGTTTTTTCTCGCTACTTACAATAACATATACGTAGTCTCTAAAGAAGATTACTCAGGTACAGTAATGCCATCATTTAAAAAGCTTATAACACAACTTATAAAACAATCTTCAAAGAAATAAAAGAATTATCGATTAAATTCCCTGGAAAACAGGACATTGAACATGTACTCAGACACGTAAATGTAAAAAAATGCATTGTATGTATACAATATTGGATACAAAATGGATACACAATTGTATCATTCATTTTCTCAATTATAACAATAGTTATTAAAACACAACAATTGCCATTGTTCAAATGTATGCATTGGGATTTTAAGGCAGAAACAGAAGACATTTAAAGTCATATAGAGGAACAACAACAGGGCAAATAGATGGAGAATAATGTACTGTAAGTGGCTTACAGGGTTTCTCTAATAACATGTCATGGTATTTTGTATAGAAAAATGTATTTTGTTAAGATACATGAAACAATGGCAGTACTTAGAAGGAAACTGCCTTGTTGAAGTAGGCAAGAAAAATCCCCGGTCCTCACCGTCTGAATAAGGCAGATTGACAGCCATACTGGCCCCAATGACGACCTCCCCCTCTCTGGTCAAGGTCACCTGTCTGCTGACATCCTCATCCACAACCAGAGCCACCGAATGAATGCAAGAGTGTTCAAGGGCCTGAGAAAGAAGAAGACCCCATCAAGCCCCCAGCAACACCTCAGATCTCACTCTCCGCTCACCTCTCCGCAGGCGGCGTACTGCAGCGTCACGCTAAACTTCGTGTTGCCTCGACTCTTCGCCAGCACATACTGACAGGCTCCAGTGTGCATGAAGATCCGGCCATCGAACGTGGTGACGTGTGCATCGCCTGTGACTGTACACTCCGCTGAAGAGCACAAAACATTTCAGTGCAAATTCAGAAATATAATTAAATTTTTAAAAAAGGTAACTTTGTTAATAAACAATCAAGAAAACATAGCTCGTAACTGTGGTAAAGCACATCTGTTCTTCTTAAATAATTGTATTAATTTCAAACATTTTAATAACACGTAAATGTAATATTTAAAATATAATTTTGCATTCTTTACATTTTGCAACAAAAAAATTTTTTTTGCCTATTTGCACTAAAATATTAGATGAATATTTTTGTATTAGATCATAATAAGTTATTAAGATTTAATTTAACAATTTAAAGCATATATTTTTATACAGTTTGTCCTTAAATGAATACCATATTATTTGACCATTATAGTTTCAGTTTAGTTTTTGTTTTTACATTCTTTTTTTGAAACATTAAAATAAATTGACAACATAAAATGCCGAAACGTTTTGTAGTGTGGTGTTTTTACCTGTGCAGTTGTTGTCAGTGCAGTTCCACACTCCTCCCATACAGACGCTGAAAACGTTTAAAAACAGATTTCAATCCTGCAAGTTCGTGTTTTGTGTAACGATGATGTCACTCGTCTATAGGGAGCGCTCTGTGGACAATCACTATTGATGTAATAAACAGTTGTAGATGTGTGAAGTCCTCACCAGACACTGCAGCCCTGCTCCAGCACGTGTCCCAGAGGAAAGGCAGTGCCGTGATACACACACGGACACTGAGACACTGTGATGCAGCTGCCATTTTGCAAGATCAAACCTGAGAAAAGACAAAAGATTTGGTTTAACCACTCCATTTGGCTTAACCATTTCATACACCTATTCCTTTTTTTGGTTTGTTTGTGTGAGTGGGGGGTTATAATAAAGTGGCACGAGTGGGGGACCTTTGTCAGGGCCCCACAAATTTAAAGTTCTGTTTGAGGGTCAAGGTGAGATTTTAAGTCGATTTATAAGCTAGGCATACGTTAAGGTAAGTAACACACACACACACACACACACACACACACACACACACTGCCGTTCTCTTACCATCCGGGCAGTAACATCCATCCAGGCAGTGCAGGTTGGTGCCCAAACACTCCTTCTCAAAGGTGCAGGTTGGGGGGCAACAGCTGATACAGTCTCTGTGGACAAAACTGTCCTCGCATCCATCCACTGAAACAAAAAAACATGCACCACATGTCACACGTATGTTCCTGAGTCCATTTATTCACATCATAAATGCTTACAAGATCTCTGAACATGAATTTGACAACACAGAAAAACTCTGGAAAAATTGTACTCAGCTAAAAATATGGTCATCTGTCATTTAAACATCGCCTTAATGCTGAATGTGTGTACAGTATTGCTTTATGTTCGTACAGTGACCTGGAAAGACATAAGCACTCACAGCAGGACGGGAAGCTGTCTCGCCACTCTCTGACGGGGTATCCCACGTGAGAACAGGCCCGCGTGTACTCCACCAGTGTCCGGCAAAACGTCTCCTCCTCGGCCGACCTGAATAACACTGCACTATTTTATACCTCATACATACATTCCTCAGCACCAAAAGAAAGATCAAGTGATAAAAAAAGACCAAATCAATTCATGAACAATTGCCTTTGTTATGTACAGCAATTATTAGATATGAACTTATTATTATTAGTGTGTTGAAGCTGTTAATGGAGATTTGTGTGAGGCATTTTAGGGATGTTTGTGTGTGTGTGTGTGTGTGTGTGTGTGTGTGTGTGTGTGTGTGTGTTGCTGCAGTCAGTAGAGTGTGTCTGTCTCATCTATCACTCTTTCATTATCTTTTGCCTCTGGTGTGATCTGATCCAGTTCATGAACCTGTTCTCAACCTGTTCATGAACTTCTACAGCTTTTTCATCACTAATTCATAAATAAATACGTACTCACAAATACGCCACAACTGCATGAATGGTATTTTCATTATTGTAATTAACATAATCCTGCTGAAATTGAAAGGTGCAGACTGCTGGAAATGCACGGGATGGTGCTTTAAGAAAAATAGTTAGGGAGTAATTTTAAAAACTATGTATAATATTCTATAAATTCTACTAAAGAAAGAACCCCATTTTTAATGTGTACTTGAATTTAAAAAACGTTATTTTCAAACTACAGTATTTATTAAAAAAAATAATTAATACATTTAATTTTGGTTATCCAAATAAGGAAACATACAATATAAAACATACTTTTCTTTATTTGATTTTCTGGCACTTCTCTACGAAACTAGTTATTCAGCTAAACCAACAACAACCTTAAAATAACAAGACTTAAGGAAAGTCTTTTTCAGTTCAAACTAAGTTTAAACTCAGTCATAGTTTCATTGTCTTTCTGAAGTTTTACCTCAAAAACACTCACTAACACTCCACCTTATTCTTCTCTTACTTTCTTCAGCTTCACTAGGTAGGACAATATGTAAAGTAGGTCTTATATTTCAAGGGAAAAGGCGGTCAGTAGGTGATAAAGAAAAGGTATCACCTATAAGGTTAAACAGTTAGGATTAGCAATTTTTCAATTGTTTAAAATGTCAAGCCATCAAGAGGTTTAACATTCAATTATTTCCTTTCCCTGATACCATCAATGTTCTTGACTTACACACACATGTCCGAAACGCAGCTGGCGACGAACGGATTTGGGTCAATGTTTTCATGGCATGAGATGAAAGGGAAAAACAGCAGCGCGCTGCACTTCTCAATGGCGTCCTGCTCAGATAACACACAAACAAGCAAAAGGTTAGTGAAATTTAAAGGCTTAAATCAAAATAACCTTTAACCTTTTGTGTAAGTACAGGTTTATGTTCTGACTGAATCTTTAGGCACACAGGCAGACAGACAGATGAATAGATAAATAGGCAAATACAGACAGATCAACTTTCAAACAGACACAGACGTACAGGTAGACAGACACATATCAACAATTAGACAGAGAGTGAGACAGATAGCTTGAAAGACAAAGACAAACACACACACTGAAGATACTATGAATATTACTCCATTACACAAATCAGTTACAAAGTCACCAATTCCAATAAGACTTGAGTAAGTATCCTATTTTAAAAGACCTCAAGCATTTTACTTGTACTTTACTTGAGTTTAGGCTCAAAAAACACAACAAGAATATATATATATATATTTCTATACTTTTTAAATAGCAGGGCAGAATTGTTTTTTCTATATTTATAAATAGAAACAAAATTTAACACCTCAATGTTTCAATATAGCTGTACAAAACAGATAAAAAAAAGAACAAAAAGTGTGCACATCAAATGTGCAAAAAAGTGCAACCACTCTTTTATGAAAAAAATGCTGACTTGTCACACACGGTCAAAATGTAGCGAGTAACAGTAACTGTGCATCTAAATGTAGTGCAGCATAGAGTACAGATACTCAATCAAAAATGTAGTCAAGTAGAGAATACGTTTTTTTTAGTACAAGTACAAAGTAGCCGAAAAATAAAATGAAATGAAAGTGGATACGGAACGTACATCCATGTCTGACTCGGAAGAACATGGGCCAGTGAATTCGTCCTCCACGTGTGGACAAGGTCTTTCCTGAGGCAGGTCCACGGCCCAACTGTTCCCAAACTCTGCAGTGTCCTCAGAAACCACGCCTGAAGATTACAGACAACTATAATCAGACCACAATGGCAACACCATTATTACACGCTCTGGATTGGTGGTCAATCATTTGTAGAGCAGGACATACACACTCACACAGTCATAACTTTTGTCAAATTTCCAATTTTTAGATGAGGCAGTCAATTTTTTGAGGCAGATCCAGAGATCTGGAGGAAATCTACGCAAGCATGGGGAGAACATTCAAAGTCCACACACAAAGACCTGGCCGAGTGTTGAACTCAGGCTTTAAAATTTAAAAAATTTTAAAAGTTCTTCTTGCTGTCAGACAACAGTGTTACCCACTGTCACCGAACTACCACATGTTTCACTAAATAAGTATGAGAAGGTTGAACTAAAAGAGCGGGGCACATGTAACCCACGGGCCATTGATTAGGCATCACCGATTGAGTTTGATTAAAACTCAGTGGTTTGACTAACCATGACTGCTGCTGAAGTCGTCCGCTCCATCCTCATTATAGTTCCCGCACAGACCACATGGTCGCCCCTTGTGCGCCTCTGTCATTTTGAGGTAGACCCCTGAGCTTCCATCCCATGCCAGGGAGAATCCAAACGTGCTTTTCACAAGGATGTAGTCCGCCAATCGCTCAATGAACACGTTACGCACCACCTGCGGCAGACTTAACCTGAAACAACAAAACACTGGAATTACTCAACTTATGCCAACTAATAAGTGCTTACTACATGCTAAGTGATAGAAAATGAGTAACAGTAAAAACATTAAATAACGTTATGTCATATAAAAACATGTTAAATGTTACTACTTTTGCAAAGATATATCAAGATGTGGTTATCTAATGGTTAGTACTTTACAGTCAATTAGTTATTATTAGTTATGAAGATATATAAAGAAGTGTTCACTACTAGCGGTTATTATTACTTCTTAGTGCTAACAGCAAGAATTTGTTAAGATGTGGGCAGTTGTAGTGGTAGGGAATTGGACTTGTGTTCAAGAGGTTGCAGGTTGCATTTTTATTTGGTCTCTACAAGTGGCCATATTAACAAACTCACTAACTTTCCTTCTTGTTCTCATGGTTTATACTAGCAGTTTTTACAAGCGTACTGTTACGGGTTTTGTTTTCCTAGCCATTGTCGCATCCTAGCTTGCTCTTCTGGTCTTAGCCCATAGTCTGAACACAGATGAACAACGGACATTTTATTTTTTAACGAACTCTTTCTTTCATAATTTTGAACACAGATGAGCAATGGACACATTTTCTTCTTTAAAGACTCTGCATGGCGACCTTGCATTGGTCTTGGACTAAGAAAAGCGCTTTATAAATAAACTTGAACTTGAAGAGTTAGTTTGTCAGTTTCTTTAATGTGATGTCATAGTGACAACCCACTTCACTTTTCGCCTGGGCGTTCAGAAGTCATGCATTAGTCTTGACCCCCAAATAATAAGCAAACAATGGCCCACCTTTGGCCAGACGTAGAAAGGTGTCCTAGCCTTCAGAATCAGAATCAGAATCAGAATTGGATTTATTCAGAGAGCCTTTACACCCCATGAGCTCTAGACTTTCTCAGTGAAAACAGTCCTGCAGTGAATTAAGTGCTGCAGTGAAAAGGGTAAAGGATCCTGAGGATATCCTGGTGATGTCTCAGGGCATAGAATTCAGCCACAGGGGATTCGCACATTGTGCTGAATCCCAGGCCTGGATATGTGCCCATGGTGTCCACTACCTGTTATTGGGATCAGGTAGGTAACCATCAGACTTCCTGTTTCAGAAGAAATCCTTGCTGGTCATCACCTGGGGCTGTACGTGCACTCTGGACAAACCAGGATAGCACATTGAGCTTCGGACGCTTTGATAAACGGCAAATGTTAAATGCTGTTGTGAAAAGCACCTTACAAATGCTCAGAACGTGAACTTGAACTTAAACTAGATTCTGTCCTTGGAGTTAAGGACTTCAGTTCCTTTAACCCTGAACATTGGGGAACACTCGACCTGGAGTTCTGACCATTGACTCTACTCTGCAGAGACTACTGACTCAACACCTTCACCAGGTTCAACAGAGTGGCTTCACTTAAATATTTGCTGGAGTAGGAACAGGTATTATTGTATAAATGTTTGTTTAATCTGCAAGTTGAATCCTCTTGGGTGAACACTTCTTGAGTTTGGTCCAGCTTTGAAGAACTGGAGCTGATGGAAAGTCGAACGTTTCCAAGAAATAAATCTTCAAGTTTCCAAACTTAGCATGGCTTTAGCCGAATCAAGTCTTCTTAGTGACATTTAACACGTTAAAAGTGTCAAAATGGATTTAGACTCAATGTCATTACTAAGATACAATGTTTCCTTTGTTACGCAGGAAACCAAGAAGATGTCATTATAATCCTTACTGTTTTCTGGTTTAGCAATTACTAGTACTTGTGGTACTAGTGGCTTGATTATTTTTTACTAGCAGTAATTGTTGACTTTGTTACTTATGAGTAGTTAGCTCTAGGAGATTTGAGTACAAGTACGTAGATAGTACAGTATAATCTAGTCTGGTTATTATGTTAGTTTATTCTTTTTTAGTGCTTGTGTTCACTATAAAGTAGTATCAGCAAATATTACGAGTGGTTAGTACTACTAACGCTACAAGTTTTCACTACAAATAAGTAGTACTAGTGGTTACTAGTTATTTGTTATTACTATTACTTTAGTGGTTATTACTTTGTTAGTTTTAGCTAGTTAGTTTTCAAGTTCGTTTTTATTCAAAGTAGAATTAGTTTTCAGCTGCTCAGTTAGTTCTCATCTCAGCTGCCATCAAGATTATCTAGCTTCTTTTTTCTCATCACCCTAGTCGTTTGAATACATTACCTGTGTCCACCCCTGAGCACCTGGTAGCCAGTAATGTAGAGCTCCTCCTCGTGCGGGAAGAACAGACTCAGAGCACGAGGACACGAATAAACCGAACCACTGCATGACCGACTGTTATGGACCTGACCAAGAGACAGATTTTTACAGCATAAGCAGGAAATTTGCTTTATAAAAAGATAATTGATTTCACAGTATTCCAATTTTTTTTGGATTGTAACATTTCAACTTATAAACTGCAGAACAGAGCTTTTCCGTGATTTGTAAAGTGAGGGCAAACAATTTAATGTACTTCAAAAGACCTTGCACATTTGTAGTCATTTGATATGTCGCAAACACACTAGTTTACGTGCAACAATTGTGATTAAAGACTGTAACTGATGCCTAGTACCAGTGTTAATGATCCAGTCACATCTCTCTTTTTGGCCGAAGGACTGGTCAGTCATCAGTAACGGTTCTCAGTTGTCTTGACCTGCTTTATCAGCTAAGCTGTATTCAAAAACAAAGTCAAAAGCTATATTTCTTGTCTTGTTTCTGGCTTTCCTCGTAGTGTCAAGTAGTGTCAAGTCCAAATTTTCTTCCATCATTTAATTATTTTGTGGTCTGTTTAGTCCTTTGTGTGTGTGTGTGTTTTTATTCATTTTATTCATATATTTATTTATAATATGTACAATTTTTTTAAACACTGTAGTTATTGTTACCTAACATGCCATATTTTATGATTTTGTGCTTAAAAGTACAGTACATTAAAAAAAAAATCACCAAACACGTTTTATCCAGTCATATTTATGAAATACTGTATATGAAGCCTACAGGGAGTGAATAAAATCAAACATTTTAAAACATTGATGATTTGAATGAATGATTTGAACGTTTCATAGACGTGCAGCTGTAATTTGAGCAGAGGAAGCTGCAAGCAGAGCTCAGACTCACCCACACAGTGTATTGCGGGTCAGTCGAGTGACAGTCTTTCGCCAGAATATACGTACAGGTGCCCGGAAAGTAGTAATACATGCCATCAAAGGTCTCAAAATGATGCTGACCCCACGAACGGCAGATCCCATCCCTGTCCTGACCATGGTTAGGAACTGAAACGCAAGCACATCACTGCGGCCCACCAGGTAACACAAAGGTGGTATTTTAATACTGCAGTTCACACAAAACAAACTACTTTAAACGTGATATTTGACCATTTAATCTATTATTTGAACTCTGTGTGTTCCATTAAGGTATATCAGGCATATCTAGCAGCCAGGATTTATAGTGCTTGGCTAGTTAAACATGTACACAGAAGGTCTTTGTTGGCAGAAATCTGCACGTATGTAACTCAAGCTATCAAACAGTAAGACACAGAACCCGAAATCACTGAGCGATGCGGTTCCAGTGATTTAACTCCATCTGTGTTTAATGCTCAGCACTGGATTGGATGAGAGTGTGGGACCATTACATGAAGTTGAGGCTCAGTCAGCTGTAATATGTGAACTTTAAGGTAATATCTTCTTACTGATCTGACAGCGATCTCCAAGTCCCTGGAACTGAGCGCAGTCGCAGCGTCCCTCCTCCTGACACCAGCCTCCATTCAGACAGCCACAATATTCTGACGCACAACGAGACAAACTTGAAACGGATTGTAAAACACAACTATTGTCAGTAGTCTTAAATGGTTCTTCTACTCTCCTTAAATCTATTTATTTATTTATCTGTCTGTCAGTATGTGTATGTATTTATTTGTCTATCAGTGCCTCAACACAGGCTGGTGATTTACTGCTAGTCATGCTGCACCAGTACTAGTTGTACTGGTGTCTAAATGCTACTTTAAACATGTCTAAGGATTAGCTGATGTTTGACTGCTATTCACAATGTTGCCTAAATTCTACTTTAAACATGTCTGAAGGTTATCTGATGTTTGACTGCTAGTTGCAATGTTGATTAAATTCTAGACACAATGGTGTTTAACTGCTAGTCACAATGTTGTTTAAATGGTAGTCACTGTGTTGTTTAACTGCTAGTCACTGTAGTGTTTAGCTGCTAATTGCACAGGTGTTTAACTGCTAGTCACTGTGGTGTTTAGCTGCTAACTGCGCTGGTGTTTAACTGCTAGTCACTGTAGTGTTTAGCTGCTAACTGCGCTGTGTTTAACTGCTAGTCACTGTGTTGTTTAACTGCTAGTCACTGTAGTGTTTAGCTGCTAATTGCACAGGTGTTTAACTGCTAGTCACTGTGGTGTTTAACTGCTAGTCAATGTAGTGTTTAGCTGCTAATTGCACCGGTGTTTAACTGCTAGTCACTGTAGTGTTTAGCTGCTAACCGCGCTGGTGTTTAACTGCTAGTCACTGTGGTGTTTAACTGCTAGTCAATGTAGTGTTTAGCTGCTAATTGCACCGGTGTTTAACTGCTTATCACTGTAGTGTTTAGCTGCTAACCGCGCTGGTGTTTAACTGCTAGTCACTGTGGCGTTTAACTGCTAGTCACTATGATTAGCTGCTAATTGCACTGGTGTTTAACTGCTAGTCACTGTGGTGTTTAACCACTAACTGCGCTGGTGTGTAACTGCTAGCCGCATTGCTGCATACCTGTTGATGCGTCTCTTGCTGTGTAATTATGAAGGACTCTCCGTGGAAGAGCTGAATCAGACAGCACCGCACTCAGGGTCTGACAAAGAGGAATATGCAATTACAGCAAAGAAAGCATTTACAGACGATAATATGATGTCTAGTGTGTGAACTATGTTGGTAAATCAGTCTTGGCATTCTCTTGCACTCCAGACATTTGGGGGTGAAAGCTTTCAGTCGCTGTAGCATTTGTAGGCTTGACAATGCCAGCTTTGTCAGCAGTGTGTGTATTTTGGCTTTTGTGTGTGTGCGTGTGTGTGTGCGTGTGTGTGCATGTGTGTGTGTGTGTGTGTGTGTGTGGTGTGGAGAGAAGATGAGAGAGAGAGAGAGAGAGAGAGAGGAAGGAGAGAGAGGGAGAGAGGAGAAAAGGAGAGGAGAGAGAGAAGAGAGAGAGAGGAGAGAGAGAAGAGAGAGTAGAAGAGAGAAGAAGAAGAGAGAGAGAGAGAGAGAGTCAGAGAGAGAGACTAGAGCGAGAGAGAGCTCGCATCTCTCTCCTCTAGACTCACCCTTTCCCTAGCCCTCGCCTTTCCTTTCATCGAGGGGAAGGAGAGAGAAGACCTAAATCGAGAGGGTGTGTATCTGTACGGTCACTCCATTCCGTCCCTTGTCGCTTTCACTTAGTTATACTCACTTCTTCACGGAAGAGATCCCGTTTCTGCCGCAGTGCATTAACCCTCCTTTTAAAAGCGACACAAAGAGAGCAGTATTAACAGTGCACTGACTGCGAGACTAAAGGTTCACAAACACTTAAAATGCCACAGACACAGTCAGACTGATGGACTGCATGAGTTAGCGGAACTGGTTTAATGGTTACCTGACCAAACACTTAACATCTCACCAGTGGCTACATGCAGAACCTGACACTCTTATAATACATAAATAACACACTCTCATACCCCATTCATTATAGGGGTCGTATTACTTTTTAGATTTAAACTAAAATGCAAGTTATTGACAGCCATCTAAATATTTTTAAATTGATCCATCAATTAGTCAATAAAACAATAAGCTAACTATTAAGAAAAAAAAATTCAAACCTGGGAAGTTTATCTTCAGATTTTGAGTCTTTGCAAATGCATCCTGGTAAATTACAGGAAGGTATATGATTGGTAAATATAAATGACATAACACCATTACTTACATAAATATAAAGTAAAACAAAAGTGCAATCTTTTTATAAAATTCATAAAACTAAAACAATTGTAAAAAATAATGCATAATGGGGCAGGGGGGGTCCATTAACATTTTCTATTGAACATAAACATATTACAAGTTGGTCCAAATAGATCTTGAGAATTCATTTTAAAAAATAAAAACAAGAAAATGTATGCATTTAAGTGTCGTTGAAATGCTAGGTGATATCTATTTTAGAGATGTTTGCACAAAATACAATGAGAAAATCTTAACACAACTTTTCCACTTAATCTTAAAATAATAATTAGAAATCGTATCACAACTCACCTTGAATAAAAAACAACTCGAGAATTAAAAGTGTAGAGAGAAAAAATAATTTAAGCTCTCGTTTTTCGTTCATCTCAGAATGACATCCATCAAAAATCAAGAAATTGTGTATTTCATTTTAGGAAGATTCCTCTCATCAAGGTAAAAAAAAAAAGTGGCGTAATTGGGAATGAATTACAGTGATCCTATTCGGAGAAGTGAAAAATAAACATCCATCTTCTATACAGTGAGGGAGGTTTTACCTGCGCGGCGCGGTCGCCACCTGTGTGCGCGGTCACGAGTCATCCAAGTGCACGAGCACTAACCGATCTAATGTACCGAGAAACACACGGTCCGGTCCCAGTCTAAACGCTTACAGTTTAGGCACAGTTTAGGTCACTTTCGTTCACATAACCATTATACACAATTATTACACTACATATGAACAATTTGTCTTTTGTTTTACAAATAAAATTCATTTAAATTTGTGTTAAAACGTTTGCCTGTGTGTGAACACGATTTGTGTTTTCTAGATACAGTACAGCACACCCCAAAATTCTATTTGCAAACCTAGTTACATCAACACGTTACAATCCTGTGGATAAACACGTGGGAAGGAAACTAATCACGTGATTAAATCAGTTTGGGAGAATATTGAAATACACTGTAAATGCATACAAAAATGCGGCAAATCGACGGAGTGAGAATCAGGCAGAACAAGGCAACAATTAATTGTTTTAATACCGGTAATGTTAATATTAACAAGGTATGTACATATTTAGCACAAACAAAGATTTTTTTGGAATCACCAGATATGAAAACAGAAAAACTAACATTAAACATTACTGATATTAAAACATAATAAACATTAGTAAGTTAGTAAAAAAAAAAACCTGAAAAAGAACTGATTTAAAAAAGCAATTACGACAATTTGGCGCGCTCGAACTTTGAACAGTGACATCATCAAGGGGCGCCTGCGACGGCGTCCATTTCTGTTTGCGTAAGGGGAAGAATGGCGATGTGCACAATATTGCGATATGCCTCTGTTAGTTTGACCTCGTCTTTGCCTCGACTTTCACACAGAAACGGCCGGACTTCTGCTAAACTTCTGGCAGGGACATGCTACAAACGCCCGCTGAGCACAACGAGCCCGATCTGTGCAGGTATCTACACTTGTGATTGCTTTCTGGAGCCACGCGTGAAAGTTTCTTATCAAAGTGCTGACGTGACATTATCTCCTGTAAATGGCTAATATGCGTATGCATGGCTTTGAAGAGATATTTACTTAAATCACGACGGCCTCAGTGCCAAATAATTGGCTAATTAGCCAATTTTAGTTGCAGTTTATAGCTCAGCGCTTCAGCATGTGAATTGTCTCGCGCACGCAGAATTTATTTTTCAAAAGTTAGGTGACCGAACTTCCTATACTGTCATTCTGATATTTGATCCAGTTTACGTGATTTCAAAATAAATGGTGGCGTGACATTATTGTGTCTGTTTTTATGTGAAGCCGTAAACAAATCGTTTGATTATGGAATGTCTCCTTCAAAATTTCTGCCTTAAATCCGACATATAACTAATATTTTATTTTTATTTTACAGAAAGGTTATTCATGAACGTTTTGAAATACACAGATTTAACGTTGTTGTCGAATTCAATGTTCGATTTTTACTTTCTTATTTTGATTTGAAATGTTTTATTAACAGAGGTCAATAAAACAACTTATCAGAAAAACGCAATGATTCTTATAAATTGTCTAAAATACTAAACTTACCATAAGTTTACCAAAAGTAGTGTCATTGAGGAAATCATCATAATCATGTCGAAATGCGTTTGTTTGATCGATCTAATTCAAGTTTAGATTATGATTGGCTGCTGACTGTGACGTTGTCAATCAAGCTCATTTTAAAACCTGCTGATATTTTTTTAATTGTTGCTATACAACAACTTTTAGTGATTATTATTATTATTATTATTATTTGTGTACTGTTTTTAGATATGGATTTTCATTATTTACTTTTAACTTCATATATGTTTTTATGACAGTAATAAATAAAAATCCGCATTAATTTCAAACTTAAATGACATGTATATCTAACAATTTGCAATAGTACAATTAAACAGCAAGAGATTAAAAGTTATACATTTGAATAAAGCTTATTTGTTTCTCACTTTTTTCTTTAAATCTCTCCATTTACATGTGCTAAACCTTTACTCTGCTTTTACTGGAAGTTCTTGTTCTATATTAAGATTTTGTGTATGCCTGCTTGTATTTTTTATTTAGGGTTGTGTGAATGTTGCTTTACCGTATGTTATCTCTGCAGTACTAAAGTTCACTGACAAACACGAGTGGGTTCGTGTGGACGGGGCCGTGGCCACGGTGGGAATCAGTCACTTCGCTCAGGTGGGTTGAACCATGAATGTTTGTTTGTTCGGCTGAGTGAATTATTAATGTTGTGATCCCGCTGTAATGTCCCAGGATGCACTGGGGGACGTGGTGTACTGTGGCCTTCCGGAAGTTGGCACAAAGTTATCGCAGTCAGGTAAGAAAAAAAAAAAAAAGAGTGCTTACATCATTTGCTTTTTTTGGAAGCGTGAAAAAATTGCACAAGTGGTGATAAGTCTGATAAGAGTTTTTTACCCCACGATTTGTGGAGATTTAACTTTTATAGGAGCTTTAAATCAACTGGAGGTATTTTAGTTTAAACTAATGATAGGTTAATACTCTTTATTTTTGAGTAAAACTAAACATTACAACGCTCTTTCAGTAAATCTTTCTCCATTTATTTTTCTTTCCTCTTTCTGTGTATTCTACTTTTTCCTAATAGCCCTCATCACATCTAACAATAATTTAATTTATCTTTTTAAAATCTACCATTTTTTCCAATTTCTCTCTCACTCTTATTTTAACTCATTTTCAAACCATAACATATTTTCACTCACTTTCTTTCTCACATCTACAAACATGGATTATTGAAGTCTTTTTTCTCATTTTATCAAGGTCTTCAAAAGCTGCATGGACTTTTGCCACTCATGTCTTCAAAGATATAATAATTAATTGTTTTGGTTTTGTATTGTTTCTAGTTATAATTGTTCTAAGCGTGCTTTCCTGTGCTGTAGAGGAGTTTGGTGCTCTGGAGAGTGTGAAGGCGGCGAGCGAGCTGTATTCTCCTCTGACCGGTGAAGTGACGGACGTCAATCACGACCTGGCTGACAACCCCGGCCTGGTCAACAAGTCCTGCTACAAAGACGGTGAGCAACGGGGTCCTCATTTTATTCTTCATCACCTTTGTCGTAATTCACACAAACTAATCCTCAGTCTTTGCATTGCATGCTCTTCTATACATCTATCAGGGGCTGTGCTTTTACATTTCACGTCTTCAATTTATATTTAACTTTTTCCTTTATTGAATTTTAAACTTTCCTTGATTGCTCGGCTTCCTGTTTCCTCAAAATTATTGGTCCGAGTGCAGTTTTGATCTTTAATAAAGAGCGTTGCAAAGTCAAAGTTTCCTTCAGGTTACGACACCGTGTTCGCAATATTTAAAAAAAATTAATTTTACTTGAATATTACATTTTTTTTTTCCAACGGTAATTCAATCGGCTGAAGCAGATCAATTAATCCTGATCACAAAGCAATATTCAGTGTGCGCTAAATATTCACAATATTGTAATATAAATGATGAAAATATTTGATTTTTAACTTTTATGAACTTTTTTTGATAGACTTTGAAATGTTATACATCTTAAATTTAAAGGCAGTAATTACATTTTCATGATTTATTGTCAGACTGACAGCTTTTTCCCAAGAAGTGATCGATTGAGGTAGAGTACAGATTAGAATCAACATCAGTAGAATACAGTTTAAATCAAATGTAAGTCATAAGTCATACAGCCAAGCGATACACAGTGAAACAAATTTATACTGATAAACCTTCTTTATAATATATCTTTATATTTATGGCTCTGACTGTAAATTCAGTTACAGAGTAATTACAGTGTAATGTCTCAGGATCTTAATGTTCTAGAGAAACCGGTTCGCTGTGTTTCTTGTTTTGTTGGCCCAAGTCTTATATAAACATTTGAAGGAAAATATCTCCAGACTACAGAAGTTGAGTAAGGTCGTATGTGACCTTCCTTTTCTTCTCTTGTCGTTCGTTTTACTTTCCTCCAAGTGTAATTACAGTGTAATCTGCAAATTCCAGTGCAGAATTACACAATGCGTTGTTAACAACAAAACAAACTGAGGTTATTGTGGTTATGGAATATTTTATATAAATCTGTGTGTCTGCAGGCTGGCTGATGAAGATGACCGTCTCTGTGCCAGAGGAAGTGGACGGACTGATGGAGGAAGCTGCTTATGAGAGATACATCAAATCTATAGAGGACTAGAAGCTGTGAGGGAGAATCGAAAGCGAATGTTTGTTTCTGTAGCTGATTTAGTTTAGATCTCATAAAATCTTCCCACACCCAGCGAATGAAGGGACCACTGGGACAACACTACGCACTTTGCTTGAAAAGCAACAAGCAAGTCTGGTTTGGTTGGAGCCAGTTTCACTGTATGTTCTTTGATTTGTAGCCACAGAGATTGGGATATCAGATATTCACAGCCTGTGTAACAGTTTCATCTCCTTTGTAGGTGTCACACTGTTCCTATGAAAGTTTGTCAGTGTTTGGAATAAGATTAAAAAAAAATGAATGGAAATCAACAATATTTGTGTGACTTGCTGTTTATGGTGTTACATGCGTGTGTTGTGTGTAGTTTTATTATATAGCTTTCTGTGGTTTTCATGAATGTAATCTAGTTGTTATAGCCTAGTTTTAATTAGGATTGATTGTGTATCTTTTTCAAGATTTGTAGTTGTCATTTGTTTTGTTTATAGCGCCATCTTGAGGCCTCTACGGGTCTTGCACATTGTACTGTATTGGTTACGTTGGAGGAAAAAAAAAACAAATCTGTGCGACTAGACATTTAGACAAATTCTGTAGATGGATACTTTAGATAAAATTGTCAGTGTTTTAGGTAGCTCGAATAACCCAGGCAATGTGACAATCAAACTCTATAACCACATTTCTTTTGCAACCGTTTTATTTTTTTACTTTTACAAAGTTGTGAAGAAATTTCTAATTGTTACGTGTTGAGAAACAGGACAAAATTTGACAAGTTACCCTTCATTGACTTCTCGTCTTTTAAAAACACGCACATATACAGTATCTAAAATCAGTTGCCAATACCGGAATAGGTGGAGTCCCACATAAAAACGAAGACACGCGTCGCATTGAAAGTGATGGGAGTTTTTTATGGCCACTAGGGACCTATCAAAAGTTGAAGGAACAATTTTGAAGGTAATAATTTTGTTCGTATTTAACCCGTCCAGTAAAGTGCACATGCAGACACAGTGAACACACCTGGAGCAGTGGGCAGCCTAAGCCATGGCGCCCGTTGGGTCATGTGTCTAGCCCAAATACAGTCAGTTGTAGAACCAGTCGTAGGGAGAATCGAACCAGAAACCTCTTGGATACCTAAGTCCCTACAGCTGGACAACTGCCAATGCCACATTAAAGTCTATAAGGATCGGGTCATCTACGTCGAACCGTCTTACCCGATACTTTGCTGTTGTGATCTCTGGTTTGGTTGGGTGAAGGGAGACCCTCCAGGACCCTGTGGTCCCTCTCCATTCTCTCTTTGCGCCGTGCATTCTCCTCCATCACGCTGGCAGCAAAATCTCTCTGGTTGAGGAAGGCGACGGTCTGGTCACGTCTTCGGCTGACGTAACCCTTCAGCACGGCACTGTATGGATTCTCCTGTCTGTCTGGGTGTTCTGACTGGTATTTGAATTCCATCCGAGTGATAACAGGAAAGAACATGCCTCCATCAGGCCTCACCACAACCTCCGCGTCGTCCCAGCACTCTTGCAGCAACCGGTCAGGAACCGGCACCAGGTCACAGCTCGAGCACTGGTCTACAAACTCGGGAAAACCATTTCTCACAAACGCGACGTCTCGTAGAGAGCGCCAACGACACTCCTCCAGATCAACAACTATACGATCTGGGTAGTTTGTGCCCAAAACCACATCTGCGAACAGAGAGAGAAGAGTCAAGGGTTAAAATAAACATTATTCTTTTGTTTTTCGGGTTTATGTTTTTGTTTTCTTAAACTAAAAAAGCATTTAGAGAATTTTGTCAAAAAGGCCTTATGCAAAAAATGTTTTATACAGATGAGTTTTTTACACCTGTAATAAGGACAGTATTCTAGCCTAATTACAGTAATTACCAGCGTTTGAACATGAAGTGTAGTATATTGCTAGAGGCTAAGCCATATTTAATTGATGAAGGGATGTAAGGAGAAAGATCAGGTGGATCATTAAACACATCCCAAAGGTACAGAACGGTTGTAGGAAGTGTTAAATGTGGGTGAGCTAAACTACAAATTATGCTTGCTGTGTGGATGGATGACCAAAAATCACAAGATGAATCACAGTGTTTTGTCACCCAATTGGAGATGTCCGTGTTGAAGAAAGAGATCTAGCTAGAGATGGTCGGTTTCTCTGTTTGGACATGAAGATATAAGTAGCAGTAATGGCGAAAACCATAGTTGTTAATGGCTATACTCAAAAAAGTTGTATAGATAGAAAAGAACAAAGGCCCAAGTACTGAACCTTGTGGAGAACCAAGAGTCAGAAGCAATGCTGAAGGAATCACGAGACAAACTATAAGGTAGAAACATTCACATATTACTCACACTTATAGTCACACAAATCACAAGTTTTCTGCAGTACTTTAAATTAATTGTGTGAGAAATTAGCTGTACGGAGTCTAATAATTTTCTCCTCCACAACATTAAACATTCATCCTCAACAAATGCCGAACTGATATCCTATAGTAGATACACACACGTTTGTGAATATTTAACAAGTGAAGTACATACCAGCTCTCTTCAGGACAGATGCCGGACACTTCCAGGGCTTGTGGATCAGGTCATCAGGAAGCTTCTTCAGCTCTGGACACCAGCGGCGGACGTAAGTGCCATTTGGATCACAGGTCAATGCCGCATTCACGGGGTGCATGACGAAGTTCCAGTGGTCCAGGCCGCTCATCCCGCCATTCTGCCACATCAAAGCGTCTATAGCTACGTCCGCGTCCAGCAGCGTGTCCTACACACGGTCACATCAACATATCAGAAACTACAATTAAATGGATTCAATCAAGTTCAAATGAACCAATTTAAATGAATTAAAGCATATTCCCAAAAGTGCCAACATAAAAGGCACAGATTTAATTTACACTTATTTCCCATGCCAGAGGAGACTGGCCCCAGAGAGTCGATTTCTCACTAGGTTTATTTCCTCTCACCCCTCCAGAGAGGTTTTGTTTTGCTAATGGACCGTTTTTTCTTTTTTAACAGACAATTTTTTTCCTAATTTTGAACACAGATGAACAATGGACATTTTTCTTTTTTGAAACAGTAGTTTTTTTTCCTGATTCCGCATAGCGGCTTTGCGTTGGTCTGGGACTAAGATAAAGCACTACATAAATAAACTTGAACTTGAGCATATACAGTTGCAGGAAAAAGTAAGTGAACCCTTTCGAATTACGTGGAGTTTTGCATGAATTGGTCATAAAATGTGCTCTGATCATTATCTGATCATTATCACCAACTGAAGCTCCGCAGAGGATGGGGGATGCAACAGGACATAGAACCAAAGCATACAAGCAATTCAACAAAAGAATGGCTTTTATGTAATACGAATGGGTTCACTTACTTTTTCCTGCAACTGTAAGGCACACAATTGTTTTTTTTTTCAGTTATAAAGGCCCACACTCTATTTGTTAGAGTTTTAAGTGCGCCTTGTAGTTCGAAGCATACGGTACACACAGTCTGCATGATTATGAACTGAAATGCTTTGGGCAATATAGTGTATTTTAAAACCCATACACACAGTATACACATTTTTTTGTTTTTATAACACTCGTTCTTTTATCTCATAAACACAATCATCTACATAAATACACAAACAAAACACATATAATTGTACGATTGTGCTATTGTGTTTATAAGTAACAGAAAGACAGATTAGAAATGTCTGAAATAACAAAATTAAAGAAAAATCTAACAAAAAAAAAAACTAACCCAAAAAAAAGTTTAATGTTTTTATTATCGCTTCTACATACTTATTTCTGATTGTAAATTTGAAAAATTGTATCATATTATTGTTTATTTTATGTATAGCACTTTACATTCACACCAAGCATGAAGCGTTTTTTCCAAAAACACGTGTGTGTGATGGTCACCTGAAACCAGCGAAATCCTTCCAGCCAGTGAATGTGCAAGTAGGCGACAAGGAAGGAGGCCACCACGTGTCTCATGTAGTTGTTCATCCAGCCGCTGACCCACAACTGTCTCATCGCTGCATCCACCAGCGGGTATCCTGTGTGCCCGCGCTGCCAGGCCTTCAGATGAGCACGGTCCCCACTCCAGCGCAGAGTCTGAACACACACACAAAAACACACAATCATCACTGCTCACACACACCAGCACCCCCACACACACACACTCACATACAAACACACACACCATTGGAATCAAACACAATCAAACAAATAAAAACACACTCACACTCTCAGAATAATACACATACACACTTAATTAGCAACCCTCACACACTCAGCAAATGCATCGCACACACAGAATCACACACACATCATTAACACTCACCACCAGCATCACACCTAAAAGTTTTCTGCCATGATCAATGCCTGTGTAATGGTCAAGATAAAGCTCTTACCGATGCTGATCTGCAATTTTCTGTAATTCAATCAATAAAGCTGGTGTCAGAAAAATAAGATGTTGAATGGCAAAGAAGACTGACACCGTTGAGTTTTCTTTTTAAGCTTTAGCTTTCTTTTTTTTTTCTTTTTGTTTTGTTTTCCTGTCTACTGCGGCATTTTACTGCTTCTTTGAAAAATCTGTTATTGGTATTGTGCCTTTTACACTCTTGTCAAATCGTATTCTTGTATTTTGTGTTATATTTACACTGTTTTGTTCTATTTTTGATTTCACATTATTCTTTTTGCACCAAACGAATTAGCGCTACTAATTTCACTGTAACCCAGTGATACAATGACAATAAAGCCATTCTATTCTATTCTGTTCTATTCTACTTTACTTCACATCACTATTCATAGAAATAGTCAATTGCATTATTAATCAACCTCATTGTTCTGTTCCGTTTAAAAAAATTTTCCGTTCCTACTTTTCAAAAATAAACCAATTATATTTAATGATGGTTTGATATGTTCTTTTTTAATTAGACATGTAAATTTATCGTCAAAAGTTGTGCAGGCATGTCTTTACGTTCCTGATAAAAAACGATATCAAACTACCATCTAAAAATAGATGCTATGAACACAACTGAGTGTATTTATTCATTCTTATATCCAAGAAAAGATGTCAAACTGTTAAAACAACTCTAACACAATAGATAAAATTGTTACACTGTAGTAAAAAAAAAGAATGTGTCTATATAGAATCGAGTGTGAGTATTGAACTCAGCAATAAAAAACAGTGTTCTTTTACACAAGTGGCCTGAGACTCAACCATGATCAGGTATGTATGATCGGTGTGAGGCTCGCCTTGTAAGCGGGTCTGGTGGGCTCCCAAGGCATGTCGGGGAACAGGCTGAGCTGCCAGTATGCCAGGTCCCTCCACGCCAGCTTGCGCTGGAACTTAGGAGCCCTGCAGCCAGATCCACGGGCATCCCATAATAACCAGCGGGCACTCAGCTGCCCGAAGTGCAGGTACGGAGACAGAGTGCTGGTATTTGGAGCATCGGCACGACTCGACTCCTTCTCATAGTGATGCACACCTGAAACGAGAAGAAGCTGAGCCCTCAGAAGGCGGCAAAACAGGATATTAGAAGGTCTCACCATCCTTCAGAAAAGTCTCTAAACGAACATGAGCTCCGTCCTCACTGAAATCCCATGATTCCCGTATGTTCACAGCCCGGTCGATCTGTCAAAGAATATCCTTTTATTTTTATGAATCACTCACCAGTTCAAGCCAGTGACCCAAAATTTATCTAGATCAAACTACTGTATTTAGAAAAACTATTTATTAAAAAAACAACTGTTTTCAATACATTTTGTGTCCTACATCGTAAGAATACTTCCAACTCACCAAGAGAAAAGAGTTATTTTATTTTTTTCATATTTCATATTTTTCATATTATATACTTTTCATATTTGAAATTGTACTTTGTACTACATAACGTATCTAATAAAAATATAAAAGGTGTTGAAATTGGAGGAATTAAAAAAAAGAAAAAAAAAATAGAAAGGGTGCCAGACAAAAGACAGACAAGTACAGAATGAAGAATCTTAAAAAGTAACACTCTTATTGTAATACGAATTATGTGAGCAAAGTTTATGTTTACAAGTACTATAAGTAATAAAACATGACATAACAATGAAAGCAATTTTGCAAACTATTAATGATAAATTATGAACTAAATTGATTAGACATGTTTTCTGACCTGTAACTGCCTCTTCCGCTTATAATCAGTGGACAGGACACACACACAACAACACATCTACTCACACACGCAGTACACAAACGCACACACATCGACCTGATTCAATCCTGATTAAATCAAACACAAGTGGGATTCACCTCCGTGCCATCTCTCCTGCGGGGCATGCGTGCCAGTCCCAGCTCGTCCAGTAGGCAGCTCTGAGGCCAGGCCGCGGCCGCTGGCACGTGGTGGGGGGCGTCCAGGGGGGCTCCGGCCAGTCGGGCTTCAGGGTTCTGGTGGCAGCAGCTAATGAAGTGAGACACTGATCCGATTCCTGCCAATCAAGCAGATCAATGATGCTTCTCAACATCACGGCTGTGTGTGAACATATACCTTTATTTACAATTAAAGTATCATTCCAGTGTCTTCTGTGTACAATGTGCTGTATGTGTGTGTAAACATCTATTTTTATAATAATAATTTATAATTTATAATACATTTATAATTATTTTATTTGTATTTGTATAGTTTCTGAATGCATTCCTAATTTATCGATCACTTGTTCAGTGGAATCGGAGTACAATATTACAATTGGATGTAAAATGTTAAAATTCTAAACAGGATTTTGTAATTATTGACAGAAATATTTAATAAACATGACTTGAAATGTTTTATAAATACCAGTAAATGAAAAACTATTTATACTATACAACAATAACAAAGCATTTTAAATAAAAAAAATTGTATATTTCTGTACCAATTAAAAAGTATAATAAAGATCAAGTGGATATTGCCGCTCACTAAACATTACATATGATGTAAACATGCATGTAAATCAGTTTTGGAAAAAAAAAGTACTGACATATTGTGTCCAATATTTCAGCAAATTAAATGCATAAAAACACTGTGGAAATGCATGAATTTATCAATACTACAAATATGTCCATACCATTAGTTATCTTTCCCATTATATTTGATATTCACACAGCCTAGGTATGTGTACATGCATGTATATTGGTTTTATTCTGAAAGTAATTATTGATTTGTTGCTATTTATCAATTTTTACAATTTTTTTGTTATTTGATCTACTTTATTAAATGTGTGTACACGTATATGAATGAACCCATGAAGCGGAGGTATCTGTGTAAAGAGGTAACTAAATAAACGACGATCAGATGAGGACTCCACCAACCTCGCAGTCCAACACCACGTGTGCTGAGCGTGTAGGGGTTATGAAGGCAGTACGAGTGGTGGATGTGGCACTGGATTCCTTGCTTCTCAAGAGCCTTCCACACCGTCTCGTCTCGTTCTTTCAGCCATGGTTCATACAAGGCCACAACCGACGTTGCACCAGACTCTGCGATCAGCTCCTGCAGTGCTTTTAAAGAGGAACGCTCGGACTTCCGGCTCACCAAGTGGCTTCCACGTTGCTCGAGAGCGAGGTTCAGATGTACCAGCGCGTGGTGCAGCCAATATTTGGAGGCCCCGCCGGCTGCGACCGTGACCCCCGGACCCTCCTCCTCCGCTGCGTTCCACAGAAAGACGGGTATGACTGGTCCACCGAGCTCTAAACAACCAATCAGAGCAGGATTGTCCCACATGCGGAGGTCTCTTCTGAACCACAGCAGCGTGGCCCCAGGGGCTGATGGGCTTTTGAGCAGATCCTGTTGCTTCCGCTTCTGCTTCCGCCTCCATGACCTTCTGCTTTTCTGTGGCTGGTCGCTTCTCGCTTCCATCTTTTCCTTCAGTGTGGGTTGATTGAGCAGGAGTTACAGCAGGAGAACCGTCTGATGAGTGATGACTGCTCTCAGCTTTGCTTTCCTCATAGTCGTATAGAGAGACTGTCAGTGCTAAATCCAGTTCATCCTCTTGCTTCTTAAAAAAAAGAACAGTTTCAGACAGACAAACATGTGAATAGAGCGATGTATACATGGAAAGACAGACAGGTAGACAACATGCAAAGATCATATTTGCATGCAATATTTTGGTAGTGACAGATATCTAACACAATGCTTATTTAAAATGTCATCAACAACAAGACCCAAAAAATGGAATTGAGATAAAAAAAAAAAGTGAGATTTATCACACAACATTATCAGTGTGTGTGTGTGTGTGTGTGTGTGTGTGTGTGTGTGTGTGTGTGTCACCTCAGCGAAAAAGTCCAGAAAGAGTGACGTCAGACGAAGGTGTAACGACTCGTGTTCGGTTAAAAGAGGTTCAATAAGGTCCAAAAAAACTGTTCGCGTCTCCGAGTCGCCCAGAACAGACAAACACATGCAGAAAAACGCGTCGGGATCTCCCTGGCCCATAATCATCTCCCTCATCAGTCCCCGGAGCAGACACACGTGTTTATCGCTAGCAGACATCTTCACACTAAAACTACTCAGCGGAGCCGCGTTACAAAACCAGCGAAGACATACGTTTACATAAGTTCCGGCAGCGACTCCTTCGTAAGCCTGTTTGATTATTAAATTTTACATTAATAAAGTATTTATAGATTAACTAATACGTACTCAAACGAACACGTATGAAAAAAAACACCAACAAAATATGTTTTCAAATATTTAAAACGATCGCAAGCATTTAGCCACTCCTAGCTCAGAAGTGTCAGCGGTCCCGCCCCCTCTATATGTTGCATGTCATGCCAAACACACGAGACCCAATCAGATTCATGGAACAAAATCCACAACACGTGGCAACTGGCCATGTCTATTTTTGGAAAACGTTGCTGAAATTAGGAGAAACGATTGAAATGTTAAACTTCGACTACGAATTGATGGTTTTAATTATATCACTTAACGAATTGGACAACATAAGTTATTTATAAATGTATTCATTCTGGCCGAATATTGGCTGGGACAAAAACCAGCACCTCAAATCCAAGGCCATGGTACTCAACTGGTAAAGGGTATTTACAGGTCGGAGATTCTGCCTCAAGTTGAAGAGTTGAACCATCTGTGGGTCTTGTTCATAACTGAGGGTCTGTCTCGACCATGGATGAGCGGAAGAAGATTGATCGATGGGTGAAACAATATACAAATAAAATATAATAATGGTGTGCATCTTATTAAAAAAGTATATATTTATTAACTGTTTACATATTTTTACATATCATTATGTTGTACTCCCGTGATTCAAACACTGCTTTAATAAATCTTGAAAGGGTTATCTTGATTATCAAATCTTGGGGGTTAAAAGTTAATTATTTCCAAAAATAATCTTCCACATTTATAAAAAGTTGTCTGTCTGATATGGCTTAACAATTGTTTGTCACACAGATTACCAGTTCACTTTCACTGGGAATTATCTCCCTGTTACACATTGAGACACATATTTTTTTTTTAAACTTCACTTAGTAAAATACTGAGGCTTTATATTTGGGTGTTTCAGTAAATGAAGTTGGTGCCAAGAACCAATATTACGCTCTTTTTATTTCAATAAGACAGGTCTTATGACTGCAAACCAAGATGGCAGTACAACTGACCTTTAGGACATTTTTACTCTTATTGTGACCAGAGCGCTTCATTACATTAAACGCTCAGTGAGAAGATGTACAATGAAGGCATTTTAAACTCCTGCAGAAGGTCAAAGTGAACAATCTTTTTTTCCCTGCCAATTCCGACAATTTACGTACTCTTGATAGACTGTCAGTCCTTTCATTTTCTGTGTTGATAATCTTTTACTTTTACAGGAAAAATTATTTCTTTCTCCTCACATTTCCATACCATTTCTCTAGTGCCCTAAACTCTTCTTCGGCAGCACTTTATCTCGACAGACTCGAGTCTTACACAATCTGTTCATCCAACGACAAGGGCCTAATTATCTATAATTACATATCTATATCAAGGATTCTTCTGCTCTGCTGATTAAGTTTTTGCAAGCTAGTTATTTTACCATTGGTGTCTGATAGAGCTTGTAGATCAGTGTTTAGATCTGTTGGACTTGTATTTTGGCGATCATTTAAGTCAATTCCAAAGTAATAAACTTGCTGTTAATCTATCCTTTTGCCTTTTAACTGCTTCTCTGTTCTCACAGTTTCCCCTTGGAGCTGGATGGAGTCTCAACCAATCTACTGACACGCTGTAAACATCTTCATCTAGTTTTGTCTATAGTTGGACACAGATACATTTCAATGTAATCTAATTGGTAATAATGTTCTGAAGGTGAATAAGTTTCTCAGGGGTTATGACTCAGGGGTAAAAAAAACTCAAGCACAAGGAACTCAATCTCCCACAAGCCACATCTCTGCTCTAAGCTCGATGCTGTGTATATGGAAGGACCGTGGATTATTTTAATCTTTGGGGAATATTGAACACGTTTCTGTTTTTTTTTTTGTCGATTATGCTGTGAGTCATGATCTCCACCAGACCACAACCTTTTATAAATGTAAATATATTAATATAAAAAATAGTAAATAAAGACTGTAATGCAACAACTGAGAACTTAATGGCCAACGCGTCAAAAGACCCACAGCAATGACCAAAAAAGTATAAAGAAAATGAGACAATTTCAAATTCAATCTAAAATTATTATCTTTCAAATTCTGACCAGAACACTTATTTATTTCTCTCTCTCTCTCTCTTACACACACACACACACACACACACACACACACACACACACACACACACAATGTAAAACAATCTGTTACTATCTTTTTCTTTCATGTGTATTGACTTACAAGTGGACTAAAGCCTTTCTAAAGAGGAACAAATAGCTTTAAAATGAAAATTGAACAGGGAGCTTGTGTTTGAGGACAGTGTAATCAATATTGTTTAGAAGGTAGAAGAAGTGTAACGGACAGCAGATCAATACGTCCCCCTGACCTCAGACCATCATCTGATCAGCTCTTTATTTAAAGCTCACTGACTGACTGAAGAACCACTCACAGTTCTCACTATATATCACCAGTGCACCTTCACATCACACATGCAAATGCTCATATTACAATAACACTATCCAGTACTGCTACAATATTACCACTGTTATACAAAATGTGTGTGTATGTAATAAACATATAATATACAGAATGCTATCTATCTATCTATCTATCTATCTATCTATCTATCTATCTATCTATCTGTCTGTCTGTCTGTCTGTCTGTCTGTCTGTCTGTCTGTCTGTCTGTCTGTCTGTCTGTCTGTCTGTCTATCTATATATCTATCTATTTATATTTATACATATAATTGCAATATCCAAGCACACACACGTTAAAAATGAGTTTTTATGGCCATAATGTGTAATTCATACCGCTCAATAATTGGCAATAAGATCCGTTTAAATTAGATTTTATTAAAATGACATAAGAAATGGATGCATTACAAAGAAAATAGAATGCATTAGGGATAGTGATATTTATGAATGTGTTGCCATGGAAATGCAGAGATGGATAGTAATTGGCTGTTTTGAACGGGATCCTCTTGTTTCACTGAAGCAGTCACGTGATCGAATCATCTCGAGCTGCTGGAATCCAGAAAAAAAAACACCTACGAAATTTGTTTTCCTCTCGCTGTCTCTGTCTCTCTTTATCTCTCTCTCGCTCTCTCTTTCTCTCTCTGTCTACCCCCCC
>CM051499.1:17589334-17618807 GCA_028031935.1 Paedocypris micromegethes
AAAAAAAAAAAAAAAAAAAAACTGTCCAAATTTTACAAACCACTTCGACCTGAAGCCGTTTATCACAATAATACGCTTTGCGATATTTCCTAAGTAAAGTCCAGTACGGAAGAGGTCGGAATGGCCGGTCTCCTATGTGACTTTAATGTAATTACCCTGTGACGGATATATTTAAATCGGTATGTAAACACTGGGGCAGCGGCTCTGTGTATGATAGAAACGTCTGCATCGATTACCCAGTATGAACGTGAAATGTTTAATCTCGTTAAAAATCTCATGCCTAAATTACACTCCCTCAGCAGCTTTTTAAATTGGGCTATCCATCATATATAATGAAGCGGTGACAGAATGTGTGTGTGCAGGGGCTCCAATATAAAATTGTTTTTAAATATTCTCATATTAGACGATGGGCCGCGCAACACCGAGGCCACAAGCCGAGTGTGGATTTACTTCCTTTTGAGAAAAGACAAGAAAGGAGCAGAAGCAGAAAGAGGGGAAGACATGTGGCATTGGCCACCACCTGGTGAGATGTCATGTACGATTAAGTGTGCGTTTGTCTGGCACGCTTCATGCCGTTATCAAGCGCCGACCACTCCGCGCTACGGACTTTTCTTATGCTAATATCATAGCACTGGGCTAGGCCCCTCCTCCACGCGGCCACGCTCATGTCGACCGGTGCCATGTTCACTTCCACCCGCTGGACAAAAAAACCCCACTCTTACTCTTTATTTGGGGATCTTCCAAAGAAAACCATGAGTCTTCCTGTGTCATCGATACGTTTGGCTTTTAGCAATGTTTTTAAAATTGCATTTTCAATTTATTTCTCACATTTTTCTATCATTTTCAAAATTGCATTGTTTGGTGTGTTTGATATGTGTTTTTGTTTAACGATCACAGTCTTTGAAAATTATTATATTTGTATTAGACCAAAAATTATACCTAAAAGTTAAAAAATATGTATAGCAACATTGTCACTACTTGGTTCAAGACCACAATGTATAAAGGAGATGTTTAAGAAAAAAAGAGAGAGAAAGCATATACGGTGAAAGTAAAAAAAAGAAAAAAAAAAAGAAAAAAAAAAAAAGTAAAACAATTTATTTTATAGTTTTTATCAGTTTAATCAATTGAATTCAATCACTCCTGAGGGTTTCAGTGTTTTCATATTTTCAAAATTGTAAAACTTTATTTACCGAAAATGTAAATCCATTTTACTTTTAAGCATCAAAAACTCAAATAATCCATTCCTTTCTTAAAAATAATTATTCTAAACAAAAACAAGCATGTTTTCTGTACAGACCAGTTCTCTCTGAATGCTAACTACAGTAGTTCCAACTACACTATCCACATAAGTTTGTGTGATTTTATTTAAATACTGGAACACCAAAGCACAGCAGTTGGTTGTTGGAATCAAACCAGTAAATGCCGGGACAGCGTTTTATAGTCTGAAACACTTTGGCACATTTCCAACATGCAGTCACACGGACACGTGCTCTTTAAGTTTCTGATGCGGATGCTGAGGAGCATCACAGATCGTCAGAACACCAGCACAAGCCTCACACTCCCCACGAACCCACAGCCAGCCCTTGAGGCCCAGACTCCCCGAGGTCAAGGGTCACAGATTTAACATAACTTATCATATCACTGCTAGATATTCACGCCAGCCACGCGCAGCCGTTCATGCTCCTGCTGCCTCTGATTAGCATCTCATTTCACAGGCGTGATTCTTAAAAAGCCACCCCCCGTGCCCCCTCTCCACTAACATGACGGCTCAGTTCCTGCCCCGTGGAAACAGATGCTCGGCCGAAATATTAGAAAGGCAACCGTGTCAGACTGACAGCATAAGCACAAAGAAAAAAAACTGCTATCTTAGTCAGCAAATGTTCAGAAGACGCGTTCTGCAATTCAAATGATCCAAATGCGATACAAATCAACACAATCGGATTGTTGCAACTGTTGCAACACAATCCACTTGACCGTTCTAAATTTAAAGAATCATATCTGCAATATATATATATACACACAAATAATATACAGTATAATGCATAAATAAACAATATATATATNNNACACACACACACACACACACACACACACACACACCTACACGCACGTGTTTATAGGACTTCAAGAGTATATACACACATATTTCTGTGGACAAAGATCAAAGATCCAGCAAAATTTCTGCCACCTTAGCAGTCTTTTCAAAGATGGGATTGAAGAAGAATGTTTCCTTCAGCTTGAGCTTCCTTTGTTGGTGTTACCTGGGAAAACTGCCTATAATCTGCAGAGTGTTTCAATTTAAGATGTGGAATTTAACATAAATGCAGCACTTTTACCATCACAAATTGCAAAAAATCCGGCATTACAGCGGTCGCAAGGGTCGTTTAAATGTTTATTTTTCACTTAAAGTGCATTATTTCTACACAGCAGTGCATTAGGTAACATTTCAAGAGAATAACTTCAAGCTATATTGAGACAGTACGCTATTATATTTAATTAAGACATTAATTGTGTGTATAGCAAACATGGATTAAAGTTAATGCATGTATACACTGTTTACATCACAATCACAACAGACATCTTATGATGCGCCGTGACCGAGCGTGCACCCGCTTTATTGCTTTAGGCGACGGCATCACGCCTGATGTAAAGATTGGGATTTCAAAGTCCAGTTTTTGTAATATGCTTTATTGGATCCATGACTATATTAGAAATTGCACCTCGTGTATGTCTGTGCACGTATGTGTCTGTGAGCAAAGGCATAAGCAGGTTTCTTTATGCTGCTTAGAGATATAAGATCTCTCCTGAAAATAATCCCTAGTAAAAATGATAAGTGTGTGAGGCGAGAAAAACGTGTGTCAGTTGTGACTAAATGATCTCATGCGCTTTATAAATAAATACATATGAACTGAGTGAATCTTTTTGTTATAAATCTTCTGTGATGATGAAATTATGTCCTTGGAAATATAAAACAATGTGGAGGAAATAAAAATGTAAAAAGTAAAAAGATTTAAGTGAGAAAACATTCACAAAAGAGCAATGATGGTGAAGTTTTGTATAGTGATGCCAGACATGAGTTTTTGTACTGTAAATGGGATAGTGTGACAATGAAACATTGTTTTTATTATGTCAAGTGTAATACGTGTTATGTACTGCATCTAAGATTAAAGAGCTTTGGAAGCTTGATATGAGACATTTTGTGTTTAAATTCACGTTGACCTTCCAAATATTCCCAATTTCTCACAATCCACTAAAGCTTCAGCAATGTCACCCACCGAAAGCAGAAATATCCTGACATATCTGTGGAAAAAAATCCTCAAACACAGCTGAAGCTAAAAATCTCAAACCCCGATTTACTGGCCTTTTACTTTTCCTTAAAAACAAAGAAGAACAGAGCGAAACGCTCAGAAGAGAAACCCCCCGAGACAAATTTCTGTTCCACCAGGCCTCATATGGAACCGAGCGATGGCGACAGAACGCGAACGTTGGAAACCGCGTCCAGCCGCGTTTATCTGAGAATCAAGAGCGGCGCAGAGCTGTGATAGATGAGCGAATCTAGTCGGCCATTAAAAAGTCATTTCAGAGACAGATAGCTGCAGGTCCCTCTCTTAAACGTCTACTGCGGGAAGCACATGCGATAATGGCGGAGAGAAAACAGAAACAATAAAGCCTGTTTCCAGAAACAGAAAGATAACAGGTGACATCCTGCGCTTTTGCATCTAATGGGCTTCTCAAATGAAATACAGAGCGAGGATGGCATGTCTCCCCGGCTCAATCTGCTTCTCCCATCTCTCCCGCTCCCGTTCGGCTTTGTCTTAAGTAACACACTGCTGCTTTTAATGAGCTGGATGCAGGGCACTTTCCCCGACTCTGAGATCATTACAGCCACCGCGACCTGCTTCACTGGAGAGGGACAGGACGGCGTCTGCGGAGCTCTTAATGACCGACTGCAACCTAATGATAATGCTACTACAGGCTAATCTTCTGTGAAAAACATGGACGGGATGCCGAGCCCGCTACACCTATTTAATAACGGCAAATCGCATAAAAACTTCATTTTGGGGCGTCGTCCTGATCATTACAGATGAGTGGATGCGTCTTGATGTGTATAGGCCAAATGTGTGTACAATATCATCGGTGTCGTTGTGTGCTCGAGAACGTAGAGGCTTACTACACGGAGGATCCAATTTGATATAATTTTATCATCGTTCAAGATGATCCTTATTAATATATGACTTCCAGCTATGCGTGACCCCGACTGTCTAAGCGAGGCAAAACTAATCAGGCAATCAGACGTAATTAGTCCGCAAAATAAAATTGTAATATTTAGTGAATAATTTAGATATTGTCACAGTTGCGCTCTAGCGAGTGAAGAGGCAAGGAGAAGTGGAGCAAACAAATAATACCATCAAATAGAAATGCAAAAGAACACGATCTCAAGAAGCACAGGGAGATAAAGCAACGAGAGACAGTATTTTTACAGCAGGGAAAGGGCAGCTGTGGCCGAAGGGTTAGAGAGCAGGACTGGCAATCAGAAGGTCACAAGTTCAAATCCCAGACCGCCAGCTACCACAAATCTTTGGGGTTCTTCGAGCAGGACACCGGACATGGTCTGCTCCCTGGCGGCTGCAGGTGTGTGTGTGTGTTCATGATACCGATGTGCACTCAGGAAAGGGTTAAATGCATAGAGTGAGCGAGTGTGTGGGTCGGGGGTGAATCGAACCATCAGCAGAAGAAGAAAATAGTATATTATTTGCTCTTTCTTGACATCTCATGTGATATAGGTGGTTTTTCATCACAAGTTTGCATAAAAAAGCATACGTGTGTGTGGTAATGAAAGTCTGTAGTGTCCGTGGTGAATTGAGTTTATTTTTTTTTGTGGGGCAGGGTGACATTTTTCAATAACTTTCAATAAATGGGAGCAAAACGCTTTCTAATGTAAAGCAAAGGCTGATGACTTCACTTTAGAAACATCAACAAACCCAGCATGGTGCAGACGGAAACACGTGGAATCTTGGGAAATGGAGTTCAGGGTGTGTTGCCGATTTGCACTTTCTAAAGTGAACAATTAGAACATATATTCCACTGAACTAAGATCCAAGAATTTATAGACAGACAGACATTTACCGGTAGAATAGTTTTGGTGGATCTTTCAGCAAACATTGATGCAAAGTCCATTTTACTTTACTTACTTACTAATTGAATAAATCTATTATTATAATTATTGTAGAATATTTAAAATATTTAAATATTAAACATTAACACGTATAATAAATGTATACATTTTTGTGGCACTGTAATACTGAAAATAGTATAAACACCTCTATCAGATATTACAGCTGCTTTGCTGCTTTATACATTAGTTTAATGTCTTTGAATCCGTGTTTCGGATTCTATTTCGGAATCTATTTTCTTGTTCTTCCTCGATGAAGACTTCTAGTTCTGTAATATATTATTCCAAACCAATTTAAACCAAATCTATAGCAGTTTCCTGAAGTGGACATCGAGGTATGTTTGGGATTATAGAAGCCACATTGTTCAGCTTCAGTTTTTTTCAGATTTTTTTCAGATTCAGATGGTTTTTTCAGGAAATCCTAGACCTGAGATTATAGACGTCAAATATGTTTTTATTTGCCGTTCTGAACAGCTTACGAACAGTTCTCTCAGAATCTTCTACGATAACGTTTATTTGAGCTTACACAGCTTCATAGAGGAGTCCATGACTGTTGATGTCTGCAAGTTTGTGTATGTCCATTGACATTTATTCATTTAAATGATCTGTAACTGTGTTTAACTCCATTCTGTGATTGTTGCAGCTTTTTCTCACTTAATAGAAAATTGGACTTTCAGTCTCCTTCAGTTGCTGGTGGTAACTGGGAAAACTGGTGATATTCCAAAAATAGTTTCATATTAAGATGCATTATACAATTCAGCAAAGACCATGCAAGCAGCACAATTATTATCCACTATAGATCATTATATCAAATCCGCAGAAATTTAGACACTATATGAACAAAACCAGCATCACGGTTTACAAAGAACGAGACTACGAGCAAGTACTGAGCTTCTAAAAATGTCTGTCTGTTTGTCTGTCTCTATCCATCAATCCATATATCTATCTATGTTTACTGTGTATACATTTACAACCAACTTAAGACAATAAACAGATCAACAAATGAATCCTAAAATTAGGACTTTGTTTTAACTATGCAAATACTCAAACATTGAACAGCCATTCATATTGAGAACACACTTGGTTCCCAAATAAAATTCAGCTTAGGGCTCCAAGAAGATTATTAGTTTCGTAGTAAGTTATATTTGTTTTCAGATTCCTATTCAGTAATAACAAACAAATTATGCACATATCTGAATAAAACTGAATTCACCGTCCTCCATAATGCATGGCATTAAATAAATACATAAAATAACCCTGAACCTATAGAATTATGATCAATATACTCGCCAATGGCCCAAACCAATGCTCTGTGTGCGGGATTCTGTGCATGCGTTCGGTCTCTTTAAGAAGAAATCACAGCTTTGGGCTCATGAATAAAGATGAGCTGGCCTTTCTCCGCATACATCATAGATCATGTATCAGCAGAGCCCATCTATCAGAACACAAGAGGAGCTGAAACGCTCACAGCGGCCCCTGCGCTGCCCGCTATTAAAACCTGGGAGATGGGGGAAGGGACCACCGCACTTCACACACGAGGGGGATCACAACCTAATTCAATTTTTTCTTAATACGAACGATCTGATTAATAACACATCTATAATATAAATATGCACTTGCGAAACAAGTCACATCGATTGCCGCATGCATCTTTTTGCGCCAGCGCGGATTCTCCATGACGCGCACAGACAGTAACTGGAATGGCGCTCGCGTCGCTTCAGATGCTTCGTATGCGGTTCGTGAACACTTTCCAAGAGCAGAAAATGAAAATAAAGCGGTTACCAAAAGCATCCAAATAACGGTCTTGTGCGCATAAAACGCCTGACGCATCACATTTGGCTTTGACAGCAGCTATACGCATGAGGCGAGATCTCCGCACCCCACCCCGCTTTTCATTTCAAAATCTGCTGCTCGAGAAAGATTCAATCTCTCCGATGCCATAAAAAACACGCTCGGTTACAGCTTCTATTCACACTGGGCCGTTAATATTAATAATATCATCCTCACTCAGAGGAAACTCATCTGGCTAAATGTCACAAGTTTAATTAATGACTGGTCCGGGCTGACCTCGACTGAGGGGGGAGTGTTGCAGCCCCTAATGCCATGCAGACAAACTGGAATAATTTAGAATGTTAAACGCAAAGTCAATTAACCTTCGGCGTCAGCCAATGACGTGCGGCCCCTCGTCATCCTCGCAACACCTTGATGAAGGATCCGCAGATACGCTGGTCATTAGCGGGAAGCGCTTTCCGTTTTCCCGCAAAGCCACGAACTAATTGTACAATAAAAAACAATTAGTGCGTATTGATTGGTTTATGCAGTGATTTACCTCAGCTCCAGCAGGATTATGATGCGTGGATGGACTAAGTGCTGTGGCTCTGAAGGCTTATAGGGTTTTAAATGACCAACCTAAAAGACGGGCAAAAAATTGATATAAATCATAAAAGATACAGTAAAGCATAAAATGAACGAAAAACCGTTAGAGCAGTGAGGGGAACTAACAGCAAAGAGCGAAGGCAAAAATATGTCCCCCTGGATTAGTGCTTAACAACAAAGACGAATCAACCGACTGTCTGCTTGGATTGAACCTGAAAAAAATGCACATTTAAAAAAAGGAAAAAAGCCATTTTTAAAATCATCTGTTAACCGATAATCGTTTAGCTGAGTCAATAGCAATCAACTCAAATGTCTAAATATATTCCTGTTACTGCGATTTTTGATCATTTCGCTCACAGACAACAAAGCTTAAAGTTGATAAAGTATTTATAAAAAATGATAACTAGTATGAAAATACAATTAATGATAACTGATTTAAGTAAATTAACCAATTTCTCTACCCTCCTATTGCCTTAAATTCAAACATCCCCTTTTATCTAGATTAGGCAGCCATAAAAAAGGCAAAATTACATTACCATAACACAGTACATAAATATAGCTTATGTAACACGGTTGACTGACAACAGTGCCAAAAAATCTATAAGCCAACAAAGATTCACCATTGTGCACTTGACAGCAAAGCCCAATCACGAATAGAACCTGAAAAATAATTTAATAACAAGAGCTTTTCACGAGAATTCGCGGCCTTCACTCAACACAGTCCTGGAAAGCGCCGTTCATTCCGTGGAGACAGACCGAGCTCTGCTGCCCATCACCCGCGCGAGACCTGACGTCACTCCGCCTGCAATCACCCGCGCGACGGGAACGACAACCCACCTGGAAATGACACGTCTGATGATTGAGGGGGTTCGAGTCACGTGCGGCCTCGTTTCACAGCAGGCGGGGAAAAAACACGAGGACAATGGTTTTATTTTTTAAAAAAAAAAACGTAATCAATTTTAAAAATATTAGTAAAAAGCAAAAAACAGATGATATTTTCAAAATTAGTATGTTTTTTATGCATACACTGTACATTAAGAGTGTATATATAACTTAAGTGTGCGTGTGTGTGTCTGTGTGTGCACAGACACACACACATTGAATTCACATTACAAAATAAACGCTAACCCCCATACAGTCAGACAGCCATTATAGCAAAATAAACGCCTTGGAGGTGATGCAAGATCACTTCTGGTCACCCTGTCAGCCTTTATTTCACTTTAATGACCAGCCATACATCATCCCTTACAAAGCACTACAAAGCAATTTATGAGAACTAAATTATTATTCTAAAAATTTTAGAACTAAAAGAAAAAAAAAAAAAGACAAAAAAAAAAAACTACATCCGCAGGTCAAATTTTGCGTAGGTTTGAGTGGAAAGACGAAATGCATTAGACGTATTGAACACGAAGGCTCCGATATCAACGGCGTCTCCGACTAATACACATGAACTTGAATCTCAGTTTGAACTTTAGCTGCATTGATTTTGTCTCGTTTAACCTCCATTGATTCCTAGTGCTTTGGCTGATTGCCCGTCTCCTTTACACTGCCTCAGCAGAGCCGCCGCATGCAATCTGATTAAGGACATAGCAGAAACGCACACAATCAAATCAGCGGGCATCCATCACCATACATTCGCCCCACGTTTTCAGTGAAAATGTGTTCCTCGCAACCTTCAGTCAATTACACGAGAGAATCAAAAATATGATTCTGGATTCTTCTAGGCCCGGTGAGCAAAAACCCTCGCGGCCTCCCAAACCACAGACACGTGCAAAAGCGTTAAAAGAAAACAGATTTTATTCACTTTGAATGCTTGTATATAAGAGGACGGGAGACATTAGCCCAGTGAGTCACATGAATAAACACAAGTGCATCATGAACGTACATTATTTGGCGATCGCTACAGTGATAACATTTCCTAAGAACACGGTGTCTCGCGGCACGTTGGCCGAAAGAACGTACATTACAGTCCCATTAGAAGCAGAAACAGAAGGGGAAACGAAATCAAACCAAATGGTGATGCAATATTAGGAATGCACACTCTGTATAAATATAACATCATTGGTCTTTAACATTGGTTGGGTAAGAGCAGAACATAACGAAGCTCATGACGAGTTTCACCCTGCGTCCGAAATCGCCAACGTAGAAGGTACTAGGACCAAGTGCGCGCTCTTTGACTGAAGCTTCTACAACGGATGAGTTTCAGAGCACAATGTTCCCATATGACAATGGAGATGTCGAGAAATTTGTCGTCTTTCGTTACTGAAACGAAATCCATTCCACACTTGGACTGAAAGTAGTAAATCCGAAAAAAAAAACATTGTGGACCAGTTCGCAAACGTCATTCCTTCTGTTGGCAAACAGAGCTGGTCTTAGTCGGAGAGTTCCTTTGCTTGTGCAATAAATCCAGTATGAAAAACATTTGTACAGTCTAACTGTACCATTATCAGACAACCGACACACACACACAAAAAAAAAAGAAATACAGATTTCCTGTATAAAAAAAACTCCAACACTTTCACAAATTATGTTTACAAACAGAATCAAACTTTCAAGCCAATTTTTTTGGTCGCGGAACAAGCAGTTTGTGAATCGAAGTGCCTCTCTCCGACTCTACAACAGGCAATTTCGGACACAGGGACGGTCTTTGCAGTCATGTGGAACGGGGACAAAGGGTTTGTTGCTACTGACGTCATTAAAGCTTCAGCAAAAAGCGAAATCAAGCATGCATCTTAGTACAAACCTACATTAGCAGCACACTATTTCCTCAACATTTAGACCCAGTACATTTAGTAAACAAACGATATGAAAACAAAACGGACCAGACAAAAAGCAAAGGCCAGACACAGAGAAGTAAACTGTGTGATCTCCACCTCTATATACAAACCACAATGGCTGCACAACAGTGCGGTCCCACATCCTCAAAGTAAGCTTTCGGTTTTTTGTTTTTGTTTTTGGTTCTATGTGTGTTTCATTTATGAGGTCACAAATGTTCTATTAAGTTAGCTAAAACAGTATTCTCCTAGCTGGCTCCGTCGTCTAAAAAGATTTCCATTCCTTAAAAACAGTAATATTTTCTAAAGTATAAAGGTTTTTTTTTTTTAATCATCCTTTGTATGCACCAATGGTAAGACTACGTTATCTTTGGATTTTCCATTAAAGCAATACTGTAAGTTATTGTTTCGTAATATCAACATTGTTATTGTTAATAATGGCAAGTGCGAAGTTAAAAAAAAATATAGGAGTAATGAAATATTACGGCCTTGAGAGCGAAATTACAGTATTGAAGGCAAAAGAAATAATAAGTGCACGATCGAAATGCTGTGTCAAAAAAAAAAAAAATCTTCTAGATGTGCATCGACCTAATTAACACAGACAGGGTCTTTTAACTTGGCTCAGTGCAGGAGAGGAAGTTCGTTGTACAGTGACAATTTCAACAGCATTAGCGGGTAAATGCTAAGTTTTAACATATGCGCGGCTCTACGGCCTCAAGTGTCTTTGATGGGACGATACAAAAGTTAAATATACAAGTAATTTGTTTTAAACCTACCATACAATTAAGTCAATTTGAGTTCAACAATCTACGCAACACCAAAATGTTCATACATTTATCTATCAATAACACAGAACGCTGTTTGTTCATTTTCCAAACCAAACAAACAAAAGAAGGCGAGGACGAACGAACGGAGAAAAAAAAAAAAAGCTAAATCATATTTGTTTTGCACAATTTACAACCGTCCGCAATAAGCTTTGTGTCTGGACGAGTTACATGTCTGCAAAACAAGAACATCTAGACGCTTAGCTGCAATGTTAGGACTTGGAAAGCAAATCAGAATCTCATTCATTACACGTTTCTTTTGGGCTTCATATATCTTCTATTGGTATGTCTTGTAAAGGAACGAAACCGAGAGCTGTTGACCTGAGAGAAGACAACATCGAAATACATTACATCACTTCATTTAGCCAATAATATAGTTATCTTAACACTTTACAGGGGAAAAATAGCGTGGGTGTTTTATGAGTGTCCGTTGAAACTTGCACAAAGTTTTCAAGCGGACTTTTGGTTAGTTAACAATGAAACCATCTAAGGATCTTCATCAGTCTTTAGCTGTGCACCCTTCAGTTTCCAAACAGTTTAAACATATACTCAAGTTTTAGTTAAAAACCAGCATATTGAAATGGAAAAGAACATTCTACTGACACTTGTTTTTGGTTACAAGCACTGGTAATGCAAGTGGAATCCGCCGGGATTCGCTCCTTACGTCAAAACAGTCCGGCAGAGTAGTTCAGGGTCGTATCGGTTTCCCCAGCGTGACCAACAGCGGAGACTTTAAGTTTGACTTTCTCCTCGCAGTGTTTTCCCGTTTGCATGGTTGGTTTATTTCTCCGTTATAAAGTCTATTTTAGGGCTGTTAAAGCCATAAAAAAGTACCTCAATCTCCAAAATCTCATGTGGAATCCCGTCCCTCTTCCGAGTCGTCGCTCGTTTCGGAACGCCCATCCGCTGAGTCCAGTTTCGGTTTCGTGTAACAAGTCTTCACAAGGCTTGTCAGGCTTGAGGTAACGTTTAAAGTTGAAAGACCGTGATGCGCGGGAGACATCGGCGAGCTCCGAGAGGCTCCGGTACTGGTTTGTGAAGTGATAGGGGTCGCAGAAGAAGATCTCTGGTCACTGGACGGGTTTGATGTGGAGGTAGATGAGGGCCTGGCGTGAGAGAATCGAGGAGAAGCAAGCTCTTTGGCATCCAGTCTCTCGGCTACTCTTTGTCTATGCTGAAGGTTCTCCAGATGTTTGCTGAGCTCCCCATCCCCTTTGAGAGACACCTCACAGATGAGGCAGTCGTAGAGACCACCCTTCTTGTCCTCCCCTCTACGCTTAATACAATGGCTTTGTAAAAACTTGGTATCCAATTCGGACTGCTTGGGATTGGAGGGGTGAATGGTGGAGGGATCTGTACCAGGTTTGGCTGAGTCCAGAATGGGTCCTTTGGTGTGGCCCGTGTCCTTGGCACTAAGGCGTGCAGACACCTGGGTCGGTTTTGGCTTCTCTGGTAGTTGCACTAGCTGCTTTTGTTGCAGTTGCAGTCTTTGTTGCATTAGTGCACCCTGTAGATTTTGCTGATATTGCTGCAGAAGGGAACCTGGAGACAGTCCCATTAAAGCCTGTGGCAGGACTGGACCATACGGGAACATACTTTCCACGCCAAACATGGGTTGCAGGAGGCCACCAGGGATGGGTGTTGGAATGTGGGGAGAAAAAAGTGGAGGGAAGCCAGGCATCAGGCAGGGCAGAAGGGGCGTAGAGAGTAGAGAGGCTTGGTCGGCTTTCATTGCTGCATGAAGAGCTTGTAGCTGAGTTGGATCCATGCCATAGTCCCTGCCAGTGTTTGGAGTAGATGCAGAAGGCCTGGAAGAGTCTGGCTTTTCTTTACTGCTGCAAGAAGAACTGGATCGAGTAGCATTAGACACTGAACTGCCATCGTGCTTGTTTCTGTAAGTGTCCTTTTCTTTGGAAACGTGAAGATCGTGCTGTTTGGTCTTTGGGGTCGAGACGGAACTGGTTGTGCTGACTACGTCTTTCTGCTCCATTGTTGACATGGTAGAGGAGCTGGAGCATGTCATGGTTGGTTTAGGCTTCGGTTCTTTTACAGGAGCATCAGCGGCGCCTTCTGAAATCATGCAAATACAAGGAAATATTTTGTTCAATTAAAAAAAACATGTAATTATGTACACAAATTTACAGACACAAATATGTGTGAATTTCTATGTGTATGATTGTGTGTGAGTGCATTGTGAATTTTTGGCTTTGTCGTTTTTGTTTCAAAGGTGTCTAATTGGTCAAATAAATTGAGCAACATTATATCCACCATTGATATATAGACCAGTTGAATACAGTTAAGAGTTTTTAAAACACAAACTTATAACACAAAAAACTTGAACTATACTTTGGATGGATTAGAGACATACCTGTTTTCACAGAAGAAAAACTTTCCGTTTTGGTGTTGCTTCCACCCATGAGACTCGAGTACAGTGAAGACTGGCTCACACACTGAAGAGCGGCTGGGTTAAGACCCCCAGAAGTCAATAGCGCTTGAGGTTGGACCAGTCCAAAATATTCATTGGTCTTCTTAAGATGGTCCGGCCCTTGATGACTCATCAACTGGCGAGTAGTGCTTAAAAAGTCTTTGTCTCTGTCTATTTGACCACCCAGGGCCTCCTTAACCTTTGCAAGATGTTGTGGAGAAAACACATGGTCACGAACAGACAAGCAGCCACTGTATTTGACAGAGCAGAGAGTGCAATCTGTCTTGGGCCGATCGACTGAAGTGCATTCAGTACCAAATTGCTTGGCAAGGCTAAGCTTGGCTTTCTTCTCCTTAGCACGTGCGTTCTGAAACCACACCTGAACCACCCTCTTAGCAAGGCCAATGTCGTTGCCCAAAGCCTCACACTCCAGCATTGTTGGGGTTTTGTAGTCACTAAAACAGGCTTTCAGCACTTTTACTTGGAGGTTGGTCATTTGAGTGCGATAGCGTTTTTGATTTTGCCGGTCACTGTCAAAACCCTGACTGCAGGAACTACCGGGGCAGGGTGAAGCTGGGTCTGCCAAGCTTGAGGTCTCACTGTAATCTACGACTAAATCACTGTCAAAGTCTTTAGCATTGAAACTCATCGCTGGGCTAACCATACCCGGTGACATCTTCTCATCGCTTTCTGAAGAGGCTTCTCTTTCAATGCTAGGAGACATGTGATCAATACTGCCTTGTTTGGTCTGTAGGGAGTCATTTCTTTCATCAGCTGTGTGATCATGCATCACATTAGAGTGCGCCTCTTCGAAAGTCTGATAAACTGACATGGAAGGAATCTCAAAATCATCCATACCTTCACTCTTAATATGCTTGGGGCTGAGACACTGATGTGAAGATAGGTCCAAGCATTTCCCAGTCGAAGACTCATGATCGTCGACAGAGTTCATGAAATGAGAGTAACTGGCAAAATCAATAGGATCGGTTTTCATTTGAGAATCTTCCTGATCTTGAGACATGCCAGGAAGCGCAACACTATAACCTGCGTTCCTCGCCTCGTGCCAATGGCGTGAACGTATGTGAGCAGCAAGGGCGGTTTGGGCTTTAAATAGAGCTCGACAAAACGGGCAGCGGCGATGAATTTGAGATGGCCCCAAAGCACGGAACTGACCTTTCCTCTCACGGGCTCGGGTGTTCTGAAACCAAACCTGAACTACTCTTTTCTTAAGGCCAACCTCGTTTGAGATATGATCGAGCATTTTCCGTGTTGGATTGGAGTCGAGAAGATACTTCTGATATAGTACCTCCAGTTGTTCTGGTGTTATTGTTGTCCTCATGCGTTTGTCCCGCTGAGGTTCCTCCCCACTATTGTCCCAATCGTTTTCCATTGAACTAGATCCTGCTTTCTCTTCAAGCTTTCGTTTCAGTGACGATAAGGTTGAGTCTGGAATAGTGGTCACTGCGGGTTGATTTGTTGGCATCTGTGGAACTGTTCCCGAAAGCAAATGTCTGGCCAATAAAGGATTTGTAGGATCAAACAGCATCAGTGGCAAATCTATAGGCCGGTCCAAAAATTGTGGTGTGGGAAAATAGCTTTGAGCTAAGAAATGAATTTGCTGGTGCTCTTGCCAATGCTCAAAAGAAGGGAAACTTGTTTTACATTGGATGCAATGATAAGGGCTTATTTCTGGAGCTGGCTTGTGTTGTTTGTCTTGCTCTGGTGAAGGCATTTCCAAAGAAGAGCTGTTTTTTTTAGAAGAGCTCGGCATCTGAACTTGTCCTGCTTGTGATGTGCTGGAAACAGGTTGTTGCTGTTTCGGAGTTGAAGTCGAGTGAATTTCAATTCCAGCATTCTGGTTCTCCTCTGTCAGATGCTTTGTCTGGTGTTCTTTCTTATCAACTTCAAATTCAGAGTTGACTCGAATAGCCTGCTGAAGACTACACGATGGGTCATTTAGATGTTTAGGCTCTCCGGACAAACTCGCCATATACTCGGAATCAATGGACTTTACATTAGTACTGGAAACAGATGAACCCGAGGGGCTTGAACAAGAAGCAACTTGGGTGTAACAAGAAGGTCCAGATACGGGACTGCAACATTCATTCTTAGAATCACTCCCAAAGTCATTCATCATTTCTTCGTCCTCATCTTTGTAACACTGTTTTTTCTGATGATTGATGAGATCAAAAATGCGTTGGAAAACGATGCTGCATTTCTTGCACTGAAAGTTGTTGTTAGAAGTGCGAAAGTAGCGATCATTGGAAAGATCTCTCCGTTCCACTTCTTTGCCGACCTCTCCCTGATTTTCATAGTTTTTCCGAGCTTTTTGCCTGGCATTTTGGAACCAAACAACAATCACACGAGTGGAAAGGTTGAGCAGGTTGGAAAGTTGCTCAAACTCATCGTCTTTAGGGTAAGCATTGGCATCAAAGAAGTCCTGCAGCACTCTCAGCTGGTAGTCAGTAAATCTGGTCCTTGAGGATCTCTTGGACCCATAACACTCTTGTCTAGGTGGTTCCGGAGAGGGTGGTTTGGAATCCACCTTCACGTCTTCAAGTGTTGTGATGGGAGGGTTGCTGAAGTTATACGGAGAATCTTTGTTACGCTGGCGCTCTTTGAATAGAGTGTTTCGAAACCAGTGTTTTATCACCTTTTGGGGCAAACCGGATTTATTAGCCATCTCCTGGATTTGGTCTTCATTGGGTGAGTTGTTGATATCAAAATGTTGACGTAGTATTCGAAGTTGGTCATCTGTGATTCTGGTTCGAGGTCTTTTGTTTTGCTGTTGTAACATGGCCGGAGTTAATTGTTGTTGATAGAGATGAGACAAATCAGGTGTTGGACCAGTTTCCACAGAAGGAAGATGGACAGACCCTTGAGGATTCAATGACTGCAAAGACAAGGGTGGCATTAGCAAAGGGGGGAAGATTGGTAATTCCATCTGTAAGGGAATTTGTGTCAAGGGAGTTTTGACTTGGGGAATGGTGTGAGATGCTGCAGTAGAGACTGAAATACTTGGATGAACTGTTTGGGCCTGCTGAGCTGACGATGAAGGAAGTGCTGGAGGAGAGAGAGGAGGAGAATCTCCAGGTGAAGGCTCAGGAGTAGTCGATCTCAGTGGGAACAGCTTGTCATATTGCTCCCTGTAGTCTTTGGCAAATTTCTCCAATGACTTGATAGGGAATATTGAATTGTGGATCTGTTCTTTATGACTTTTCATTATCAATGCATTTGAGAAACGTTTTCCACAGGTCTCGCATTCTAATTTATCTAGCTCTTCTGCGTGGACTACTTTTGTGTAAATCTCATTCCGAACATTCTGTAATGGTTCGATGGCATTGTTTTGAAAGCGCTGTTTGTTTTCATTAAATTGCATGACTAGTTCAAATCCAATGTTTTCAAGCAAGGCCTTTGAAGCGTTCCCAGGTGCATCATGGGCGATTCGAGGTGGCAAAAAATTATCCAAATCATCTCTGCTGTTTGCCAACTCTCCATTAAATGCTTCCGTTTCATGAGATTTCATTTGATCCGTGTTTTCATAGGTGCTCAAATCATAAACCTCATTTGCTTCTTCATTACTGGTTTGTCTCTTAATGTCTTTCTCAAAATGAGAATGGCTTGTCGGTTTTAACTCATTGTTTGTGAAATGAGAAGCAGGGTTCTCAGACAAATCCACAGTTTGTTTCAGCTTTGGACTGCATATCAGGCCATCTTTTATGAAAAATTCTGCTGCATCTTCATTCGCGGTAGGAATGAATGTGCTCGCGCTCAATCCAGAGCCTTTTATATTGACATCTTGATTCATCTGAAACTCTCCTCCTGGGATTAGAAAGGGAAGAAGCAATTGTTGTTGCTGCTGCACTGGCAGAAGAGCCTCTGTTGCCAAAGGAAAAGGATGTAAAAGTGCAGGATTGAACAAATGGGACTGTAGAATGGCAGCCTTTTTTTGAAACTCTTGTTGGAGCTGAGCCTGAACCTGGATGATCTGGTGCTGATTTTGTAAGGACTGTTGCTGTAACGCCATCTGTTGATGTTGTTTGGAGGCGGAATCGATCATATCTGCCAGTTTCTTCTGCATTTCAGAAGTAGAGGCATGGCTAGCGTTTAGGATTTCATCCCTTTCTGTGTGATGCTGCTCAATTGAAGATCTGAGAATTGAGCCGCTCATTACGGTTGCTGGGTTCAGAGTTGCGGTGGTACAAGATGCTGCTTTGGATGAAGCGGAGCCATAAAACTCTGAGCTTGAAGCAGATGACTCCAGTTTCGATGCACGAGCTTTGGTCTGGTGCAGGACCGAACGCATATGAATCTCTAAAGTTGAGCTCTGGCTGTATGCGACATTGCAAATGGCACACTTGAAAGGTTTATGGTCAGTGCTGTTGACGTGCTCTTGCAGTCCAGATGATGTGTCCTGCAGGGAGCGTTTCAGCTTGTGCAAGTGAGACACAGAGTTATAGTGGACCAAGAGGATGTTCTTCTGGGTGAAAGACTCTTTGCACACAGTACATTTGAAAGGCCTTGACGGATCCAGAAATTTCTCCATGGTGATATTGGACCCTTTTCTAAGTGGAAATGCAGGCTGCTTGATGTCACATTCAGCCCCGTCTTTAACCAAGCTTGAATCGCTGTCTGTGGGACTTATAACCTTCTCCTCCATGTCACATTCTTCATCATCCTTTATGCCATTCTCATCAAGCGATCCATCCTCTTCACCAAACGCCTGGTCTTCTGACACCAGTGACTCTCCGTTCATCATTAAACCACTGTACAGCTGCTGTATTTGGGTTTCACTTAACTCCAGATGGCTCGTCTCCAGATGTTTCCGCAGAGCCTGTATCGTACGAAAGCTGCGCTGGCAGAGGCAGCACATGGTCGCGGCTCTGATAGCGTGGTACTGAGAATGCTGTTGCAACTTTTCGGGGGTTTTGAATGCCAGGCTGCACTGATTGCACCTGTACTTGTAGATGTGGCGGTCAGAAATGGCGGTTTGAGACTTGCCGTGAACCTGGTTAAAGTGTGTCTGCAGAGAACTTGAGGATGTGAAAACTTTGTTGCACCCTTTTTGCCAACAAGGAAAAGCAGCGCTATTCTCCTTTGTGGATTCGGCATCTTCCGCTGGTTGTTTATGCGTTTTTGCCGAGTCCAAGTGAGGTGTGGTTCCTCTTTCTGGTTCATCATCCACTGAAATATAAATTGTCCATTTTAGAATTAATATCATAAAACAATTATTACACATACACATATAGGCAAGTTTGAGATTTTGTAGCGGTTAACGATCAATGCATTAGTGATTAATCTTGCTTTTGATCTTTAAATTGCTATATTGTTCATACATTTCTTCAATTCACTAAAACAAATTAAAACAATATCAATCAAGTCGAATTGTTTTGGTTTTAATCTTGCACATTATCTTGCTTCAATCCTGTTTTTCTATTTCTACTAAGTTAATTTACAGTTTACAATTAATTTACAGTGCAGGAAAAAATATTTTTACATTCATGTGCATAACAACAATTAACATTAATTAACTAATTGATTAATCAATTGATAAACAATAACTAATCAAATGAATAGTATATTCAAATAACAACATGTGGCATTACTGAACACTAACCATCAGGTCTTTGTGTTTCATTTGTTGTTGTGAGCTGGGAATCAGCGTTCTGCACGGGTAAAAACATCTTCTCCGGCAACACGTCGGAAGCAATCACCTAATCACAGGGAGAAAAATAATTAATAATCGTTTTGATTAATCCAGTTTTTAAAATTCATTAATCCTGAAAAAAAAAAAATCTCATTATCAATTCATTTGATTGTTATCTTGGAAAATGATTGCTTATTATGCGGCGTTCCCGCTGTGCGCGTGCATTAACCACGCATTGTGCGAGTGAATAGACTCTTAACTTCAGAAAGCAAAAGAGAATTGCAGTCATGAACCAACACTTCAGCGAGTTCAAAGGTTAAGTATAAATATCAGCCCTCTTCGCTCCATGACAACACAATTAGACAACTTCGGATGTTAAAAAAAAACACCGGGTTTCTTCTTTACTTGTCCTGTATCCACTCAACTTTAAAATGTGTAAATCTATGCAACTATAAGGGGGGAAGAGGGAGAGTGAGACACCGAACAAAATGGCGGCCATTTCCATCACAAAGCACACCATTTCAGGCAAGTGCTGTATTGAAGGCACACAAGGTAAGCACCCAAGTCCTCCTCAAGGTCACATTTAATTTAGAACATAATTACAAGGCACGGTTCATAACGAAAATCACCGAGCGCTGGCTCAGAATTAATGAAGCACAATTATTTTCATTACTGTATTTCAGCTCGCCCGGGCAGGAGGGGAGAGCGAGTCAAAGTGGCGATGGGAGAAATCAAAAGAGATGGACGATCGCGGGACCGGCGGAAAATCCAGATAGGAACGCGGGGGAAACATGAATGGAAACGCCACAGAAAGCCTTTCATACGGAAGCGAAAGCAGCGTCTGAATGAGCGGAAAATATGAACGCTTTCTAAAAAAACACTGAGGCATGTCTGCTCGGGTTCAAACAAGCTCTGGGTGCATTAGTATCAATTTATATTCTGAAGATAAAAAAAAAACCATTTTAATATTCATTGGATCTTAGGCAGCCCCCTCCTCCATGTCATTACTCGTCACCGAGGGTCTGAACGCAGCCAAGCTTCTGGTGTGAAGGGGTGAAAATAGTGATCAACTAATGTGTGTGTTTTAATGCCGGCGTCTAGAGGGACGAATGACTGACACATACACACACACACACACACACACACACACAAAGCCACAAGATTTAAATAAACACTAATGCAATAATCACTGAAGCAGAGGAGTCCCCAAACATCTCCAAATGAATGTTTGGATGAGGAAAATGATGCATAGGTGCAAGATTTCCATTTCGGATCCTCTTATTTAATTATTCATATTTTAAAGGGTATAATAATAATTTAATAAAATATAACATAAAATCTGAACACACACACACACACACACAGAGAAAACCCTCAAATTATCCTGATAGTTACGTTAAAAAGCCTCCAGCAAAAAATTAATTTCCACAATATATGGAAACCTCCCCCAAAATTCCTTGTTTTAATAGTGTAAGTGATAAATCCTCCATTCGCACTCGCAAACACACACACGCTAAAAATTGAAGGGCGAGCGACTGACAGTAAAGAAACAAAAAAATTTATTGGAAAATTCCTGTATCAGCGTGTGTGTGTGTGTGTGTGTGTGTGTGTGAGAGAGAGCTGATGGAGGAATATAAGCCAGATTTACACAACTTGATTCCGCAATTTGACTAATTTTGACAAATTTTCCCCAGTGATAAACTGGGGATTTTGCAAAAGATATATCTTATATCCGTCTATTAATATAATAGTTATATTTATACATAGACACACACATGTACTGTAGGTACTTTTATTTAAACAAATTGAATTATGGGTTCCCTTTGTTTATGAAGAGTGTGCACGACTGACTCAATGTGTGTGTGTGTGTGTGTGTGTGCGTGTTGTTCTCTAATCGGTTGAACGCAGATCTGGGGCGTGTCCCGCTTTCGATCCAGGATGGGTGGAAGAGACTCAGGAATGTATGGATGGTGGTGAAGTGGAGGTGTGTGAAGGATGTGCTCACCGTGTTGATGAGTTTCTGAGTGCAGTCGGCCGTGACGCTGTGCAGGTGGGTGAGGTGGGTTCTCAGCAGGGCAATGCTGTGCAGCGTGTCCTGGCACAGCGGGCAGCGCAGGGCGGGCTGAACGGCGTGCTGGTTCATCACATGGCTCCTCAGACGCTCTAGCTCCGAGTGACGGAAGCGACAGAACGGACACTGCCGCATCTGACAGATAAGCAACAAGACAGAGATGCTTCATTTCCTGCAGATTGAGCTTTAAAGCTGGTGTTTGCCACACAAACGGCTGTGGGTTCGATTCCCAGCTTCAATGCGTAATTGTAATGGCATCTTTCGCATGACTTCAAGCTTATACTGAGAAACAACTTCAGTTAGAGAAATGTAAATGTTGTTGTTGATAAAAAAAAATGAATTATTAATAATAAAAACCCTGTATGAGGCCTGATGATCCTTCTTTATTAAATCAAATCAGTCTTAAATCTAGTGAAGATCAGACACAACACTGACGCACTGGTGTTATCTGTGCCACGCTCCATGTTAAATCAGAGATGGTAATAACTAAACCGTATTATAGTGAGCTTTATGATTTTCTCTGGCTGAATTGGAAGACTAAGCCGTGGAGCTATATACATGAAATTGGCACAAATTATAAACATGTTCTTGAAAATAATCCAAGTCGCACATCAAACAAGCACAATTCGAAAAACCAAAGAAAAACACAAACAGCAGCGAGATTAAGGCGGACATGCAGTGACGCACACACACCTCCTCTTGTGTCCGCGGCCGTTTGCATGGAGAAGCTTCGGCCGAATCGTCAGATGCGGAAGAAGGACGCTTGGGACTGGAAGGCAACTCATTTTGCTCCACCTCCGTTTCAATATGTCCGTCTGAGTAAGAGGTAGACAGACGTGTGTTATACACCAAATAAGGCCTTTCCTTTCCAAGAAAATTACATTTTTTGTCATCATGCACTGCCTATTTTTCATGGAATTTGACAAAAAAAAAACAGATTTTACTTTAAGTTTCAATATAATGCATATGTATACATAATAATAATAATTACAAATATTTTAATATGTTCATAAGTATTTGTATGAATAATCATAATAATCATAATAATAATATAATAAATTAATTTATGGAAATGTGTTGATACATTTAGGAAACATATTTGTTGTAAACACTGAATTCATATAAAATTTACATGACCTAAAAAAATAAACACAGGAAACTAATTCATCTTTTTGTACAGTAAAAAAAAAAATACACATTTAAAAAAATGGGAGCTTTGAACATTTTTAAATCAAAGTGTTTATGTGTTTGGTTGTGACAGATTTCAATTACAAATCTGCGTCCTGAAGCGAGACCTGCTGAAAAACCACTGTTGCAGAACATTCCGGATTATTTTCCTTTCTATGAAACCATCCACAGATACCTGATTTTTTCGCCGTCATTTCTCCAGGTTTATTTTTCTCCTCTTGGCTGGTCTCGTCGGTGCTGGAATCGGCTCCATTATGATCTTTGGAAAAGAACAACACACACATTTAAGAAAAAAAAAGAAAAAAAAAAAAAGAATTGACAATACTCACTCAAGACCCTTTCCCTGCCATCTTAATAATTCACCCATTTCACTGCAGGAAATGATTGCTGTGTCGTGCATGCAAACACACATTCTAACCCATAGGGGTCAGTCTTCACTTGCTCGGGAAAAGGCCCGAGCGACCTGCTCAAACATGTCAGCACAAAGACTCCTGCACATTTCTTCAGGAGACCCGCACAAATGCCTGATACTCAGAAGGAGAAGCGGAAAATGAGGACGGGGTTAAGTCGACAGCGTCAGCAGAGCTTCATTTGACCTGTGGGGATTTGAAAAGTCACAGGAGGAAGATAATGCAAGAGAGGTCGCGTGGGTCACGCACAAAGAGTCCATTTCAAAGCACAAATTGGTGAACAATGCGGCCATGACAGGCTTTAAAAATTACCTTTACACAAAAGGTCTCCTCACTCTGCGCTGCTCCAGTCTGGAGAACTAATTGTAGCTTTGAGGCATTTTTAAAAGCACTTGCTTTGAATCGAACCCACTGTGCATATGCACAACACATGCTGACATTTACACACAATATTTTCTCCATCTTTACAGTTGGCTTTTAATCCTCTTCTGGCTTGCTATTTTATCATTCGACAAGAAGCTTTTTCGAAAAATTTCTAACAGCCAAGCTTGAATTTCTGACCTTACCAAAATGGCCGGAAAGCAGGAGGTTCACTCAATCACACCAGGCCAAAACTGACAGAGACGCATAAATGAGAAATCTCTGGAGGATTAACCAAACAGCTTTTTAGGAAAGGTAGTTTAACTGCACCTCAACACTGAATAGCATCTCAACTAATTAATTTCATTAGCAAAAAATGATTGTAAAATACTGTTTATTTTAAAATCAATATTCACTTGTAAATATTTTTACACAAATGAAAAAAAGTAAATTTTTTTTAGAAGTTTGGGTGATTTTTATCATATTAACGTTAGTACAGTGCAATACTGTATCATATTATTCAAAAAACAATTTAAACAATGGAGACAGCACATATGACCAGATGAGAATAAACATGCTGGACGATGGAGAAAAAGAGAGAAGCAATGTAGTGGGTACGAGAGATAGAGGATGAGGGAAAAAAAGAACGTTGTTATGTAGCAAGTGATAGAGAAAGAGAAGAATAATTGTCATGTAGTGAGTGATAGATGAAGAGAAGACGAGATGAAGAGTGTCGTGATATAGCGAGTGACAGAGGAAGAGAAGAGTGTGGCGATGTAGCGAGTGATGAAGGAAAAGACAACAAGTGTGGATATGTAGCGAGTGACCGAGGCAGAGAAGAAGAGTGTGGTGATGTACCGAGTGACAAAGGGTGAGAAGATGAGTATTAGGTTAAAGAAGGTATGAATGATGGAAGAAGAAAAGATTAACAGTATCATTATGTAGTTATTATAAGGGATGAAAATAGAAAAAGAGGAGTGTGGTGATGTAGCGAGTAACGGTGGAAGAGAAGGAGAGTGTTGTGATGTAGCAAGTGACAGAAGAAGAGTGTGATGATTCTGCGAGTATGAGTGGTGGAGGATGCCTCGGTGAGTATTTCTGGGGGGATTAGATCCTCAACAAAAACATGAAGACATTTTGGATTTGATGCACATTTTTAAGTCCCTTTGGGTAAACGCTTCACCAAAATTCAGAATGATAAATTATTGAAGAAAAACTCCTCAGACATTACAAGGTAATAGAGTCTGAAAAAAAAAAAAAAAAAAAAAAAAAGAGTCATAATCTAAAACGGCTTTTTTGGCAAGTTTACATCAAGAAAAAAAAAAACTAAACAAATTTGCATGGCGACAAACAAAACAAATGAAAAAATTGAAATAAACAAATGTAAATGAAAAACTACCTTCCCGCCATATTGCTGCACCATACAAGCGCTACAAGAAAACCATTCAAACGTTGTTTATTCGCTTCCACTTATTTATTAAACGCTTCCTCTGGAGTCGGAGACATACGTCACCAGATTTAGCCAAAGAAAGTAAAGAAAGCAGTGGCGTGTATCTTCATCTCAGCCCCTTTGTTGATGTCATAAGACACTTCGACCAATAGGAGCGCAGAAATGCGATGCAGGTTATGCTACAGCACTCATCACAAACGTGAGGTTTCTAGAAATCTACGTCTTTTTTCTAATGATTTTTTACTTGTGGAAAAACAGAATTTTTAGTGAAAATTTTCTTTTTATCATACATAATATAATTATTTTTTTTAAATCATTTTTAATGTATTTGGCAGGTAACTATGGTGATAAACAGAGGGATAAAACACACACGCAACGCAGCATGCATTTTGCCGCTTAGCTTTTAATGGAATACAAACAAAAAAAGAAAACATTTTATGTTTATATTTTCGCTTATGTGTTATTGGATTCATCAAGTAAATCAAATTAGTTTAAATGCACAAAACGGTTTTATCTTGTCATATCTGTGATTTGACACATAACAATACATTTACTAAACAAGTAAATCGTTAATTATTTTTTTAAGCTTATCATAATTAACATTTGTAAATTAATGTTGCGCAAATTAAAATTGTCCATACCAAGAGTGTTTGAAATGAATAAATACATGTTTTTGAAATTGATAAGAAAAATGCAGTTATATTTATAGAGCTATCAATCATGGTATGGGCTGGATATTCTTCTGAAACTGAAGGTCGTGCGTTCCATTCCCAGGTAAAGCGGAGCACAGAAACCATTTAATGCATCTCTAATGTAACTATCCAAGTGACTTGGAGTAAAAAAAGACCTTTGCGTAATGCATGAATGTGACACATCGATGCCCTAAAAACCCTTCAAAAATTCAAAAGAGCAGTCTGAAGTCTTGAAAACCCTTCACTATTATACAGATAGAAAACACAAAAAAAGACCAATGATGCCAGGCATGTGCTTTTTCAGCGTCTAAAAGCATCGGCTGAGCTTGGTGGGTACAAAACACACAGCCCCGGGACACACTAAAGCAAGACCCCCGGTCGGCCCCCTCCTCATCCTCGTTCTTCTTGCTTTCTGCCTTTCTGCTTTCTTAGCAGAGTAATTGTTCTGCGACGTGGGGGGAAGGGTAAAGACGAACACCGAGTTGATTTGGGTGGGTTTTGGGTGGGGTGTGGGGGTCTTACAGAGAGGGGGGGACGCAAATGGAAACGCACAAAAAAGGAAAATTGCATGAGGGTTGTCATAACAGACCAATCAAAGGCAGGCTGAGGTGTCTTCTGCTGGTTCTTTGAGAAGGTGATTATGAGAGCGAGCGAGAGAGGCCATCTGAACACCAATTATCCTGACAGACATGCTATTGATTTCCTATCAAACCAACACAGCCATAAACACAGAACACATAACCTGAAACTGTCAAATCCGCTCTAGTTACGACCGCCCCGTTGAGCCGCTTTCACTCAGTCATTCTCGCGGCCACGCCACCGCTGAACCTGACCGACGCGCGTCTCACTCGCAGGACACCACCAATTTAAAAAAAAAAAAAAAAAAAAAGCCAGACGAGATCGGTTATGGTTCATTTCATCATTCATTCTTTCATTTCAAAAGGCAACCGCAAGATGAAGCGAAGAGCAAATAAAGCGCAAAGATAATGCGGCGTGAGTGTGTTTTTAAAAAACACACACACATTTTGTTAAATACATTTAAAATTTCTAATATCAAAAATCCTATAACAGAATATGTGCGTGTAATTTAGAGTGAGTGTGTGCATAAATGTTTCTGTATTAGTAAATCAGACATTTAATTTTAAGATTAACCTGGGAATATAGTGATTAGCACAGCTTCTGAACGCGGCGTTTGAGCTGGACATAAAGGCTGCGAGTGTGACGTATGGAGTCAAACAGATGGCTGCGGTGAGGTCACGGTAATGAAGTGATCAGATGCAGCCACACATGCTAACACACTCAACACACACTTCATCAGCACTTCCTATTCCTCCTGCAGATCAATATACAAATGCTCAGCAGGATTGATCCAGTATGGATTATAAATTAGGGAATGCCCTGGTGTTCCTGAAGGGATCGATCAGCCGCCGTTCAGCAGCGCAGCTCGAGCGGATCGGAAGCGTCGCTGATCTGATCTTCCTGCAGCTTTAGATTCACACTGAAACGCCGTCTCACTCTCACTTACTCATTTCACCATCGATCCTACACGACACAGCCGCTTCCTTCTTTTCACTTACAATGTCTGCAAATATTTGTGAAATACCGAGGAACATGCACTTGGACATCGATAAATATACGCACATACGTGTGTGTATGTACTATAGACGTATATATGTACAGTACATGTGTGTAGCTTATATTAATCTTGAGCACACACAATGAATAATGAAGAAAAAAAAATATATACACATGTACACACACACACACACACACACACGCAAAAACACTTTTATATCTGCATAAAAATACAGTACATGCAGACGTGTATTGATTTATACGTATATTACAATTTATTGAATATAAACAACAACAATTGTTTACACATTACTAAAGTCAATTTTACTCTACTTCAGAATATTTACTAATTTCTAAAAATTAGACCTTATTTCTCTAGAATTTTGGCTGCACACACTTACACTAACAATTAACATTTACATTAATTAATTTTTTTTTTACCCAGAACAATAAAGCCTTCTATATTAATCAACACCTGTGAGACCAGAGGAATCTGCTTATAGACTCATTCTCAATCCTTCCTTTAAAATGTTAATTAGCAAGCATTAATTAACTGGTGCCTCGTTAGTGGGTGGTGCGTTTATCGGCTGCATTGACTGGCTTAGCCTGTAGTTTAGCCTCTTTCTGGCCAGTGAAGATGTTACAAACGTGATTATTGGCAAGTCAATTAACAAAATCAATTCCCTGCATTCTCTAGCAGCAGCGCTCGCTCACTCGCTCGCCTTCTCTCGCCGCTCACGCGCACAAATTGATACGTACGTGCTAGTACGTGCGCCGGCGCCGAGCCAAGGATGGGCTGTTTTTCAACTCATTAGCTGAGCTCATTCTGGGTTTGAACTAAATGCTAATTGTCCCTCGCACCAGCTTTTCTCAATTACCCCAGTGTAAATATCTGCCCTGGCTATTCTTTGCTTTTTTCCGCGTGTCTGTCAGACCCTCCCCCTCTGTTGTTCTGTTGCATGTTTTAGAGCCTCCAGCATCATGAACACAACACACTGGGGACGACTGCTCTTTTGATTCCATTTATAAAAGATTTCTCCTTGACTCTGTTTTTTCTATTTATCCGTTGCCAACCAACCCTCACTCTGCAATCACCTACTTAGTGTGTACTTGATTAGAGAAATCTGGACAGTTGAGTGTTAAACTGCGGCTTCTATGTAAAGTGAACAATGCTCGGACGTGTTCATGACCTGAATATTTATGGAGAGCTGCTTCGCTTCACAACCACAGATTTTTTAGGTTTTACGGTTGGAGTCAACATTTGTTTCTTTGAGGTCTTAGGTGTGAGTAACTGTAACAGAGGAAAAACTAGAGTATGTACGTTCTCCCTGTGGTTTGTGGGATAGCAAGTATGACTTTACACTTAAAAAACAGAAGACTAGCTACTTGTCTGTTTCACGTACACATGTTTTAGAAAACTAGTTATTCTCTCCAATTACGTACACAGCAAATATTTAATATAGTTACTTTGCCCAATAAACTACACATACAAAAGACTAGTTACTTGCTTAAGTAAACTAGTGTGTACTTAAGTACACACTACACACCATAGTGTTTGGACTTTAAAACCAATATAAAAAGGCACCATTAAATTCTAAATCAGTTTTTTTTTATTTTATGTGTGCCTTACTGTCCAAAAATATTTGAGAAGTACGTCGTTACTTTCTCTAGTAAATAAAGGAAACACCAAATAATAAGACTAGTTCCTTTCTCCAATCAAGTACACACCAAGTATTAGAAGACTAGTTACTTTTACCAATCAGCTACACACCAAGAACGAAAAGACTAGTTACTTGCTTAAGTAAACTAGTGTGTACCTAATCAAGTACACACTACAGTTTTGGGACTTTAAAATAATTAGATAATAAAAAGACATCAAGTTCTTTTATGCGTGCCTTACTATCAAAAAATCTTTGTATTTTGTATAAAATAGTTACTTACTTTTGTCTTTTTATTTGGTGTTTCCTTGATTTACTAGTTACTTTCTCTAATCAAGTACACACTATGCAATAAGACTAGTTACTTTATCTGTAAAATGTTACTTTACACTACAAGTATTTTAAGACTAGCTACTTTCTCTAATCAAGTACACAAGTAATAGAAGACTAATCCTAATTTCTAACCAAGTAAACACTAAGACTGTTTACTTTCTACAATCAAGTATACACTACATATTAGACTCGCTACTTCATCTAATCCATTGCTACATTGTGTGGTGTATTGTGAAAAAAAATTCAAACAAGACATTGCACACAAAAAAATTATAACAATTGCCGTTGAATCTACATGTGTAGTAAAAACGAACTTCATTTATATGTCCGTGATTGATAATCAGCTACAGCTTTTGGCACCAGGCAAGTTCTGAGTGCAAGATCGGCTGCAGGGATGATCCGAAAATATGCTTGTGAATTCCAACGTTGCCAATAAATGAGTGCATGACTACAAATTAGGACAAATTCCACAGAAACGTCAAATTGCTACCTGCCTTGCGCTGTTTTTTTTTTTTTT
>CM051499.1:17618818-17637714 GCA_028031935.1 Paedocypris micromegethes
TTTTTTTTTTTTTTTGCTTTTTGTTTTTGCTTTCCGGTGCGACTTGAACCACAACCTGCAATTTTCAAAACAGCTGTTGTGCGTGTCTCCCTCTCACCGTATTCAGGAGCAGGGCTTTTTCGGATTTTGAAGATGGCACCGAGGTCCTCCTCATCCCGCAGACCCTTCTGGATTCGCTGGATGCGGAGTAGCCCCTCCCCTCTCTGGTGGCTGAGCGAGTGGGAATGCTGCACTAAAGAAAGGCTGTTCTGAGTGGAGAAATCACACAGTGTGCAGTGCAGCCACACGCCGTCGGCCTCCGCGCCATCCAGCTGCTGCAGATACTGGGAGAAAGCAGAAACACACATTAACCAGGGACCAAAAGAAATCGGAAAAGTTCAATCGATGAGTAAAAACGCTCTCCTGCTTTCTTCATCCAGCTCATATTTCAACACCAGTAAATAACATACTTAGGTACTTTAGCGGAAGCCATATATTGACCACTCATAAATGATCAATACGAGCTTCCTCTAATGTGGACGCACAATACAGATCAATGCAGCTGCCGGATCGATGCCGGCCTGTAAAAACACATGTGTTCCTTTACATGTTTTGCTCAAATAAACATTCAGGCGAGTCGATCTCCAGCTCAGTCTGTCCAGAAATTAGATAGAGACACATGCATTGTGAGAAATACCAGTACGCTTTTTTTTCCAAACTGTAAACTGATTAGAGATGTGCTGAGTTAATGGAACAGGAAAACTAACATTCAATCGGTCTCAATTACAACAGAGACCTCACAGGCCTCGCCGATGCTAACGTCACTCTCGCCGTTTCAACTGCAGTCAAACAATCCCGAGATCCGGACTCAGAGAGAAGACGTTTCGGGATTAATGGGGAGTTTTTTTTCAGCACGGGTTGCACGGTATAATATCATATCGTTAATGTGTGGACATTTTGACCTTGAAACTCAAACCTTTTAGTGTCGTCGATATTTATCTGTGCGTGTGTGTAGTCTGTAAAGGCAGGAAATAATTGTCATTTATGTGTTTTCTTTAAAGCTTTTAGCCAAGTTTCTGTACAAGTCTGTTTATTACAATTCAATTACAGTAAATAAGCAGAAAATTATTCTCATGTGCTTGGTTCTCACACACTAATGTGATTATTTTAATGGTAAATGGCTTGTGACAGATACGACTTTTCTTCTCAAACTCATGTCACTTCTATTAGTGACTGTAGTTTTACTGAAGTTTGACTGTTACTGACACTAATGATCATCAGTCCGTGACAAACACACTCACACACTTTTATGCTCATGACATGATTGATTCAGAACGAGAGATGCTACAGGCTAATGCTGGTAGCATGACATCCACTAACTGAAGCGATGCTCTGGAATAATCACTGAAGTCTGTCTGAAAGACGGGATTTTTTGGCGTGTCTTTGAATTATCGTTTACAGAGTTTTTGTCGTGTATGTGACTCGTTCTGACAGTCACAATGGTATAAAACAACACAATTTTTCACTTCAGCATCTGCCGCCCGAGCTGAGGAACATCAAGAGGAACTTTGAAGTGTGACATATCCTGTATTTCCACAGTAATGGATTAGAGCACCACACGTGTCTTAAAATGCTTCCATTACTAATAAAACAAACCCTATGAAAAAATTGACAATCGTTAGTAATAGTAAATCATAGCCGTTGCTAACTAGTTCTGGTACAGTATTAAACGAGCTGGATTCTTTAAAACTGGTGTGGATGTGCAATATTTACCTTGTATAATCTAAGGCTGCTCTCGTGTCTGGAGTTCATGGTGTGCATCTTCAGTTTCTCCAAGCTGCTGGCCTCATAGTCGCATATGTTGCACCTGAGCTGCACCTGGTTTCCCGCGGCAACACACCTAAGGCGCCACTCTTCTTCCTCCTCCTCGATGTTCCCATGATGACTGCTGGCCTCCCGAAGATGAGCAGCTAGTTGGTAGCGATGGATATGTTTGTCTGTTTGGCAGTGCAGCTGGAAATTGGCTCGCAACGGTGTGGCGTAATGGCACAGCCGACAGTGATGGGTGTCGCCGGTTGTGCTCCTCCAATGGGAACTGGGCAAGGAGCGCTGCATGGTAAGGTGTTGACTCAACTCCTCTAGCACGTCGCAAGAAAAGCGACCACAGAGAATACAATCAAACAGTTTCTGCGAAGAGTCACACGGCCTTTCACTGCCGGCGGTTAGAGCGATGGCTTCGGGCAATTTGGTCTGAGGTTGGCAGTGGCGGTAAAGCTCAGTGACATTGTGCTTGCGTTGCCGTTGCATATGTGCCAGATTTTGCTGCAGGAGAAGCACGTTATGAGTGTGCTTCTCGCTAGTCATGTGAATGCGAAGGTTCCTTGCCACGTTTGTTTCATAGTCGCAGACTTCGCAGCGCCATGATGCACGTCCCCGGAGTTTTGAAGGCGAGGCGGAGTTGGCTTGCACGGGGTGAGCCAGAGTAGGGTGCGAATGGGTCAAAGGACTGGGCTGGGGCGCCGGCGTGAGAGGCTGCGTCTGCAAGCTCTGCATGTTGTTGAGATGCTTGTCCGACTGCATGTGGATACTCAAATTCCCCTTGGTGGTGGTGGAGTATTGGCAGACCTGGCAGCGGAACGGCTTGTACCCACAGGAGTAGGTCTCGCCCCTTGCCAGGCGTGGGTGGCTCTGCCCACTGCTGCAGTACGGACATTGCTCCGACTCGGATTCCGGGTGCTTCTCCTTCATGTGGGCCTCGAGTGTCTGCTGATATTTGTAGTGCCAATTGCATTTGGGACACTTCAAAGTCTTGCAAGAGTTTCTGGTGTGAGCCAACGAGGCTTGGAGTCCGTAGGACGAGCCTTGGACTTCATCCGCAACCGCGACAAAACCGCCGTCACCGGCCACCACCAACCTCCCTCTGGAGGCTGCATCCAAAAGCCCTTCTTCCAGACCAAACAGACCTGCCTGGGTTAAAGTGGGACTGAGTGTTGGGGACGAGGAATGGCTGTGATCATTGGCCAGGTCGGAATGAGCAACAACTTGTCTGTCGTCGTCAGATAACGGAGCGGTTGGTTCCATTGCAATGCCGCTGTCATTCTCAAACTGTTCATTTGGTTCGGTTGCTGTGGCACTCTCTTGGTTGACATGTTGTTCAGAAGCGTTGACAGTGGACGGGTTAGCCACAACAAGGAATGCGGGTGCGGGGTCGTGGCAGTTAAAGCTTGTTCCACACTCTGACTCAGAGTCTGTAAGGGTTTTGGTGTTGTTAATAAAGCTGGTTGTTATTGTTACAGAGTTTGGAGGTTTGGAAATGCTTTGGTTTGACAGAACAGCTTCAGTAGTGTGCTCTTGGTTGCTACTGCTTCTAATATGGTGAGCATCGTCATCTACAGGGCTGCTTAGCTCTAAACACGATCTCCCCTTGTCGCCCTCACTACTTTCTCTGTCGATCCCTATCTCGTACTCCTTGACTCTCGGTGTGCCCTCTCTGCCCAGGGTTGGGGGGTCTTTGGCAGGGCTTGGTTTTGAGGTAGAAGGGGAGGTTCTGGAGGGCAGGAGAGGGAGCCCAGGCTCTTCGCTTTCTTTCCGTTTCGCTGTGTCGTCTGCGCCAATCCCGGATGTCTGAGCTGCCAGATCAAGTGGGACTGCAGACTCGCAATTCCTTTTTGGTTCTAGGAAACAAAGGACTGGGCGTTGGCTCTGCCCATCGTACTGCAAAACGGCAGACGTTTCTTTGAAAGAGAGTAGATGCTGTTCTTCTTCACTGATGGTGATGCTGTGTTGCTGCGAAGCGTGAGCCCTAAACGAGCGTGAACGGCCGAACATCAACCGACACGAAAAGCACATCAGGATGGGTTTGGTTAGACCGGGCTGCGTCAACCTCGTCTCTGACAATCCTGCCACGACTGGAGCGATATCTTTGGATTGGCGGGTCACCAGAGCTAGACGATCACATTGGTTAAGGTGGTGCAATTGGAAGACACAGAACAGCTGTGGAGCAGGGCTTTGAGAAGAGAAAACAACACAAGACTTGACAACAGAGGATGGGGCTGCTAAAGATGAGGTGGGCACACCACTAGGATGTTTAGACTCTCTCTCTATTACATAGGCAGAGCCATCTGGATGGTAGACAATCTCTCCAATGGGCTGTCCCAAATCATCACCTTCATCCTCTTCCTTTTCCTTTTCCCCGTGCCCTTCATCTTTTAACATCTCTCCGCTAAAAGATTCATGAACCTGTCGTTCTTCAAGTCCATCATCCTCAGTCTGCCCCACTAGTCCATCCTGCTCAGACAGAGTCGTTGTGCTCCGATGAATGGCTTGATCCCTGGCCAGTAAGAGTGGACTGGGGGCCAGTGGTCTGCAGAGCCCAGGGGGCTGTTGTGTGTGGGGGCCAGAGGCTCCATTACTGGAGACAGAGTCACAACACTCCATCCTCTGAGCTACTGAGCACATTCATCCCACCCTGGCCTAAAGAAAAAAAAGAGAAGATGGAAAAAAAGGTTACAATTCTAACAGAAATGTAACAAAACACTGATTTAAATGTAAAGCAGTAATCATTTCCAAGACACTTCACATCAAACTGATGTGAAATCAGAGTTTACATGGTTTTTCACAGACTTCACGGACCCGCGTTTGAAAAATGCTCGAGTCATTATGAGATGCACAAACTAGCGATTGCAATTGACATTTCTAACATTTTTAGAATGATTTTACGACATCAAAAGGAATGAATTGGCTATGGCTGGATGGACATTTAATGTTTCAATTGGATTTAAAGAAGACTCGCGGATCCGTCTAGCCTTTTTTTCAATGCGAGCTATTAGCTTCTCACTCAGATTACAATCAGGCTTTGCAATCACAATGACATTTTGCTTGAACTGCATTTACTGATTCCAACTGACATCTTTGCTCGTCAGAGCTTTTGGTCCTGATGCAAGTGTTAGCTCTAACCTAGCTGGTGTTCCAGCAGTCCCAACACTGAAAACATCAGTCCAAATATTAGTGTCATTATTCATTAAAGTGAGGGAAAGCAGAGATTTGTCTAGACGGTGATCAATAGCTCTTTCCCAAGCTGTATTACCGAGAGTTGAATATTACATGAGAGACAATTCCTGGAATCACCAAGATCTTCAATTAAATGTCTCGGTCTGTCTCTGCCTCTCCCATCCCCCTCTATCTGCATTATATTTCCCTTTAGGCGACTAAGCAGAACACAAGGCCGAGTCTACAGGGGATTGCCCTGCGACGGCACCTCCGGAATAGGTTCCCTATTGACTCTAACTCCCAGGTTTCTCCAGAGACAGGTCCCCCACAGGCCTTGATCAGTAAAGCAGCCCAAGTGAATTAAATTGAATTATATTAGCACTGCTGTTCACAACAGGATTCAATGTATAGCGGGTGTCTATAATAATTGCGATTTGCATTCATCGCAGCACTTGGATTCACTTCTAGACGGACACGAAACCACCGCAAACGTTTGCGTCTTCGAAAAGCGTGGAAAGCTACTTAAACCTGCCTGGTGGTTAGACCGAGGGCTACATTTAAATCATTAAAAACCACAGTTCTTCCTGGGTTTATCCACAGTTATCCACCTAAACAGTGCAAGAACAAGTTCATCTGTAACGGTGTCTGGGGGAATCGTGGGGTTTGCAGATGGTGGTTGGAAGGCTAATTGCTGCATTTCTAGGTTGAAGAGTGCAGATTCTTAAACTTAGATTCAAGCTGTTATATTGAGCTCTCTCTGATCCTCTCTACTGGAGGGGGCTAAAGTGCTAATGGGAAAATCAATAGCGTGAATGCTAAGCATCTTACTGGAAAAGCAAGAGCAGGATGCTAGCACACCATGCTAAGGGATGTGCAGCTCACCGATTCGCGCTCAAACCGGTCCCTGGGCCCGGGAGAATGAGCCAAAAGGGCCGGATGCTGAATTTTAAACAGGTAAATGGCTCTTACACAAAGTCTGATCAATTAAACGAGCACAGTTGCAATTGGAATGAGTCTGGCAAATACATATTCATAAAGCAGTTCAGACACATACGAGACTTCCCATAAAGATCGATTCATATCCAGCATGTGTGTGTGTGTATGGGTGGTGTAATTAGTGATGAATCTCATTAGCAGCTAGGTTAATTACCCATCTCTCTGGGACACCTGATAGGGAGCTCACAGCTGGAATCAAGACACATCTTAAACCAATTACTGTGTGCGTCAGTGTGTGTGTGTGTGTGTGTGTGTGTGTGTGTGTGAGGACCAAGGTGTCAGATGAGTGCGGTACAAAATAACACGAAACCCCTATAATATCAAGAACGACACCAGCAGTGACCTTAATACAAAAAAAAATGAAAAAGCGCAGAGGAAAACGATACTTGCTCTGCATTAAAGCATCTTCCCGATGCCTGATCTATTATCAGCTTTGGTACAAAGTAGCTGTTCCCTGCCGAGTCAATGTTGACACAACCCTTTCAACCCGCTCAGCCGTGTTTTTACTACACTTTTTCCACTTCAATTTGATGTGACTTGAACAAACCAGAGTTTTGTGCTAATTACATTGCGTTGGGAACGTTGGGATACTAAAGCAGTGAGAAGTGAAGCCACTCTGCTAACGCTGCAAACCAACCTTAAACTAGCTCGCCCCACACCCTCTCTCTCCCTCTCTCTCTGTCTGAGTCACGCAAACACATAGACATTTCTCCCACTGTATTTAGACAGCTGTCCTCTCCGTGGTGCGCGCAGCTTTGATCTTTGATTTAATGCCCCATTTCCATTAGAGACACTAGTCCATTCAGGAGCAAAACTTCAAAAGAGTGAGAGAGGGAGTGTGAAAGAGAGAAAGAAAAGAAAAGAGTGAGATTGTAAAAGTAAAAATAATAGAAATATAAAAGACAAATTAAAGAAACAAATAGAATAAAAATGTATTGAAAACATTAAAAAAAAAAAAAAAAACAAGAAGAAAAATTAACCATACAAGATAAGGACAGAGAAAAAAGAAAACAGCATAAGAATGAGTGTGTGGTGAGGAGAGAGAGAGAGAGAGAGAGAGAGAGAGAGAGAGAGAGAGAGAGAGAGAGAGAGAGAGAGAGAGAGAGAAAAAAGCAGGCAAAAATGTAACAGATCAGGGGACAAGAAAAAAAAAGACAAGTATTAAATGACAAAGACAAAGAGACAGGATAGAAAAAGATAGAGATAGAAAAAAAGAAGCAAGGAAGATTGAAATTAAGAAAAATAAAAGTACAAAGAAAGAGAGAATAGTGATGGACAAAATACATACAAACAACAGACAGAAAGAAAGACAAAGAATGAAAGTAAAAAAACAAATATATACATTTACTACTCTGTAAAGAGAGGGGGCATGAGAGAGGGAGGGAGAGAAAACCGGCGGGTGGAATATAAAAGGTGAAAGAAAAAAAAATGTACGATTGAAAAAACAGCAAGGAAGCGAGAACGAGAGTGCCATAAAAGAGAGAAAGAAACAGAGGAAAAAAACAATAGAATTACCAATACAAAATATACAAAGAGAAACAACAAAAAAATAAAATACAAAAGAAAGAGAATAAGAGTGTAATCAAGAAGGCTCTCTTGCCGAGAGATGAATCTGATCCTATAAAGAACAAAACACGATGGCAGGAAGTCAAATGCTGATGCGCTTCCTGTATTGTGTCCAAAAAAGGAAGTAGCACACAAAAATGTGAGGTCAAAGGTCAAAAGGGGACAAGGCCACGGGTGAAAAGTGACGCTGTGGAGAAGCGGCTTCTCTTTCACCGATGTAAACACTGCGGAGTCACCAAATCAATAGCACATCCAGCTCGGCCTGATCTTCTCCCCACAACATCAAGCAACGACTCCACAGCGGCAAAATCAGCACAACACCACCGCCATTCTACACACACACAACAATCAAACTTTATAGTTCTGCTTTTGACCGTTCTCTTGAGACTATTCTAGGTTCTTCACGTGAGGAATCTAACGAGTGACTAGTCAAATTCTGTACATTTAACAACAACGTCAGCCTATAATTGAAACATTAGTATATGTAGAAATACACCATTACAAATAATCCCTGAATATGAAGTCATGTACACAAACAGCACATACAGTTAATATAAATGCATATGTACATTTATTTGTAGAGTACTGTTGTGTGTGTGCGTGTGATAAGAATAAAAAGATGTTACTGAGATGATACCATTTAATATATTTACCTCAGATCTATGAATGTTAAATAAACAATATAAATAAAAATTATATCTTAAAAGAACAACACGAAACACGCACAAAGTCGTCAACACACATTTGCATGTTTATTAACAGGGAGTAAACTGAAACAAATTGCATTTATCATACTAGTAATATAAAAAATAAAATCCTAAAAAATAAATAAATAAATAAAACTCATCACATATAAACAACACATTTTAATTTATAGAAGTTTATTGAAAAAACATTTTCGGAAGAAATTAAGACGGTTGTTTTCTGCAAGACACGGTTGTAGCGGTTTAACGCCAGGCTGCGGCCACGACTTTTAAATATTAATACAGTGCTACTGAAGACCCAGTGTGTGTGTGTGCGCGTTTGTGGTGGTGGGGGGGTCTGGTGTGTTTAGGACGTGAATCTTGCTCTGGACGTTTAATGAAACAACAGTGGAATTCCATCCATCCATCCATCCACTTCGGAAAACGCTAACCACACGCTGAAGCCATATAGAAAAACAACAACATTTATTTGAACCATTTAAAAATACTCCCTAGATGTCTTGCCATCGCTCTCTCTCCCCATTTCCAGTCCATTTCCAAGAAAAGGTACTCGGCAATCACCCTGACCTTTGCATGACTGCGGTTTATGCACCTTTTATAAACTATTCCTTCCATCTATGTATTCAGCAGGCAGGGCAAACAGCACACACCTCTTTCTGCCCGTGTCATTCACTTCAATATTTGCAGTGAATTCTGCTGAGAGTTGACGGGAGCTCGGCAGCGAGGCAGAATCACTGATCACCCCTCGCTCGTCCTGCACACACACACACACACACACACAGGCTGTTTGAGGCGTGGATGGAGAGCTGGATCTGAACTGACAGGCTGGGCCCCCATGCATTGTTCTCCCTCTCTCCCTCTCTCTCTCCCTCTCTCGGCCTCAGTGACTGATCTGCCGATGAGCCTCACTTCTCCACAGCACAGGCTATTATTATGATAAACAGAAGAAGTCAAACCCTGAAGGCAATGTGTGCGCACAGATGCGCAGGCAAACGCACACGCGTTATTAGTCCGATTGCAACACCTTAAGAACACGCCATTGTCTACATAACATTTACAGTGCGACTCGCAATAGCCAACGCGACGAGGAATCCGCAACACAGCTACATGTACACAATGTAAACGTTCGACAAGTAGTGAAAAACAGATTCGAGATGAAAAGATAAGTAACCATACTTTGTAAATGCTTTATTTGTAGATGGGTGTGCGCACGTGTGTGAGATACATTGTAATACTGAGATATAAAGAATAGACACAGAAAATGTCGATAATCTTATAGATACACACATGCTGGAAAATATATTAAAAAAAACTAATGTATTTACATGTTCTACATTTACAATATTACACAATGTTTATGTATTTAAAAAAATATAAGTATTCATAACTCTCAAAAAAAAACACACGTTTTTAGAACGCCTAAGATTTCAACCATCTTGAATTATATTTAGCATATTAATGTACAAGAAGGCCTTGTAAGGTGCTATTCTGTCAGTGTTTCAAATAAATAATCCTCTTCTAGAAAGTTCTTTTCAACACATTGACACTGCGATCACACCGAGTCCGATCCTTCCCTTCACACGCTGTGTCCTTTCATCCCATCTTCCTTTCACCCCGTTCCCTAACTCCGTGACCCCTGACCCTGAGCCAATCCTCTTTCACCCCGTGTGTATGTGTGCGTGTGTGTGCTGCTTTCTATTCTCTCCCCAGTGCGTGGTGTTTATTTTCTGCTCTGCCAGTGTAAGCATTAAATTCAGGGCCAAACACGGATTTCACACTTATGAGAGATTTGAGGTTGTGTGTGTATATTATTTTCAAAGTTGCGCTCGGCGATTATTTGCGCCTGTCTGACAGCTCAAAAATGTTTTCTTTTCTAATCCTGAAATATAACCTGTTTTCCTCCGCGGAGTGCAGCTGTTCAAACACTTTCACATCAGAAAAAAACTCTTGTGTAATGTGTAAAACATTCATTTGTAACACTGACAGAGGCACAAAAGGCCGGAAAAACAATAGCTAAACACAATGTCAATTGGTCACACACAAGTGCATGAAAACACAAGCTCACACAATACCTTTATCTGGTGAGCTCATCTAAATGAAGCCACACAACAAACACACACACACACACACTTCATTCTGTCGTTTCTAAATGCAGTAGTTTGAAAAAAAAAAAAAAAAAAAAAATAACAGTAAGTACTATACGTGTGTGTGTGTGTGTGTGTGTGTGTGTGTGTGTGTGTGTGTGTGTGTGTGTACACACGTATACACAGATATACACTCGAAGAAACAAGTCCAAACAGGATTGACCGAGAACATACCCAGCACTATTCGGCCACTTTTCGCCCATCTACGGTCCACTGAAAACTCGCAACAGAACATTTTACACGAGAATCTCAACGTATGAAAATACACATGCACGAGCAGGACCGCGCGTAGACGCTCCGTCTCGGTCCACGGACGGGTTTGTGGGACAAAAACAGCTCTTTTCGGGAGTGCGAACACACACCACGGCGTTAGCAGCACTCGACTAACCAAATGCCCGAACACAAAGGGACGTTTTCTTGCTTTTTCCCCCCTTCTTTTCTTACGCAACTACCATGAGGGCGAGACGAGAACTCTTGGTGAAAACAGGTAGGAAGACTAACAACGGCTTTTCTAAGTTCGATCGCGCCTCGAGCCCGCTTTAAAGTGTCTTTTATTCACACAACACACTTTTCGTCCGCGAACGTACGGCACAAAACGTCACGATAGTTTAGTTTAGCAGCAGCGAAGCCAAAAGCAAACGGCGACGCGTGGACCCGCGCGTAAACGTGACGCTGAAAAAGCATCGCGAAAAACGCGACGTCGCGAACAAACTGCGATTCGAAAGAGTGATCAGACACAAACTTACATTTGGACGCGTCGCTTTGTATTCCGGTAAACACGGTTATAGATCCCATTCGCACCGATGCACGCTCGTACACATCATGCCGCCCAAGTTAAAGGAGGTATTTGAATGTTTCGTAAAGCATATAAAAGGGTTTGTTTTTGGTTGCACTGCAGACGACAGACGCGCCCTTGCTTCGGTTCGAGGAAGGAGGAGAGAGTGGGGGAAAAAAATCAGTCCGGTCTTTATTCCTGCTAATTACTTTCCTGCAAAAAAATGGCTGGAATTAACACACTGCGCATGTGCTGATTACACAGTCACGAGGGTGAGAGATAATTAGCTCCTCCTGGATCAATAAGATTCCTGGATGAGAGAGAAAGAGAGAGAGGAGGGAGAGAGCGAGAGATGCGGGGAGGAGAGAAGGGGAAAGTGATGGAATTAGACTATAGGACTGTTTTTAAATTTGCACAAACAACCAACAAAATGTCTGAATGACACCGTTGCAGTGGAATATGAGGGAAAATCGGAATGAACGTCAAACTAACATCACTGAATATACAATTTCCCGATGAATATTATTGAATATGTAATATTATATATATATATATATATATATATATATATATATATATATATATATATATATATATATATATTCATTAAATAAAAAACACATTTGAACATTGTTTGTGTAGTGACTCTGAAGTGACACGCGGTAAGATTTGAATGCATATGTTTAATTTTAAATACAATTTAAGGAATAAATACATCTTGCGATATGAAATAATATTAGAATTCACACTGTGTAAGAGCGCGTGTGAACGCGGCCAACACGTATAGATTTTTTCAGTCGAACGTATGACTTTTGTAGATGAAAGCTTTTGGAACACACACACACACACACACACTGACGTGAAAATTTTCAAAAACAGTTTAATTATTTCACTATTTTATTTAATATTAAAAATAATTGATTTAGATATTTCGAAATGGTAAATATCGTTGTCTTTTTCTATACGACTCACGCGGATTTTCTTACAGTCGTTGTATTTGTTGAACCATAAAAAACGCTATTATTGTTCTTCGTATTATTCTTGTAAAGTATAACGTTTTTGCTTTAATTAACATTTTTATATAAATTATGCAAACGATCTCAATACCAGCATTTCCTAATATGACACCTGTATATGTTTTTAGGTAAAGAACTAAGATGAAAAAGATGCACATTTGTGTTTCAACATGAATAAAATAAAAATCCAAAGCATTATTTTTTATGAAGAAAACAATGAAATAATTACAATAAATAGAAAACACGAAAACATCAATATTTTGGTGGTAACACTTGGCATGTGTTTCGTGTGTTCAGGAGCAGGAAGAAAAATAGTTCCATTAAAACTTCAGCATGAAAGAAGCGAGTGCTGAAGTGTTTTTCTCTCTACTTGTGTCTTTTGTCATGATAATTCTTTTGTGTTCTTTCTAAAATTGTGTGCGTGCGTGTGTGTCCGATGTGTGTGTCCATGCACGCGCTTCTTGACTCGGCCACTTCGGTCAAAAAAACGACTTTGCACATATGCTTACTGTATGCCCTGTATTAGCATATATTAAATATATTTATTATACATGTATGACTCTACATAAACAGTTTTAGACAACCAAAACTGCTTTCGTAACAACATTAATTCATGAAATGCAGGTACAATTTTTATAAAAGGCAACACATTTTTATTAGTTTTATTGTGTGTCTAATTAGTTAATTGTTTTGTAATGTATGTACATACGGAAATGTATTCTCATAAGCTGGTGATCTCTCTCTTTCTCTCTCTCTCTCTCTCTCTCTCTCTCTCTCTCACACACACACACACACACACACACACAATTAAAAATTAACTTCTAAAAATGCCATGTTCTTTATATTTTAAAGAATATAAATAAACATTGGTTTATTAAAAAATGCACATGGAATTTTTCGGTCGCAGGCTTGTCCTCCAGACTCCACGAGTTTCACGGTTCACATCCAGCACCTCATGGCCATTTCCAAAGCCACAGACATTCACTGGAGCGTCTGGACAATAGAAGAGCACAATCCTGCCGCCGCACTGACCAATAACCCAACGCCCTCTACACTGTCCCGACACTTTCACTTCATTAACAGCCAGATGCATATTATACACAGGCAAAATCACGTCAGGCTGTAAAACCAGGCTGTAATACAAAATAAAGAAAAATGAATGAGATGTCCGAGGATCGTTTTACTGTACTTAAAACGAATTTGACTGATTAAGGCGGAGATTGCGCTTTTACCAGCAGTCCCAAATCCATTTAAACGTCCTGGAAAAAAAACTACAGATGCGATCATTGGACTGACTTAAAGCCCCAGAGCAAGTGTTTCAGCAGCGCCCCCTGACGGTGGTCAGGCGATTTACACACCATTTCCTCAAAAAAAAACGCATTTTAATGTCCGATTGAGAGCCAGACTGGAATATAATTTCCGATTTAGTGTCACCATATCTCCTGATCTCTCAAAGCAACACACAGATGTTCTGCTCCAATACGGGTCTAAACCGAGCAGTGTTTTAATATCCATTCCAGACTGGTCGAGCTCAGAAGACAATGATGAGAGAGAGTTGATCTCTGTAGTCTGAACTATCTTTGTAAATGAGGGAATGGTTTAAATCTTTAATACGGAACAGGTAAATCAAAAACCCAGCTAAATTATTCATACGAAGCAGCGAGTTAAGCATACGCGCGCTTTGTTCTTTCTTGTTGATGGAAAATATTTCATATCAAGTGACAAATCTGTTTTTTTGTGTGGAACAATATTTCTCTGCTCTCTGACCAGCCCCATCCCTCCCTCCCTCCCTCGCCCTCCCTCCTCCTCCCTCACTATCCCTCCCTCCCTCTCTCTCTCTCTCTCACCCCTTCACATTTTCTACTTCCATTTTTTTTCAGGAATATGGGCCATGGTGATCTGAGCCACTTTGCATAAACATCATTTCTCAGCTGGAAAAAAGCAGAAGTGGAATAATAATATGTGCCTGCTGGGAAGAGCTATTCTCAATGTCATACCTGTGTTCGGGATCTACGGCGGTTGTGAAGATAACAGAAAACAAGAGCCCTAAATCCAATTGCTATTGATCCGGAGTAAAGTTTCGATGGCTGGTAAATCCCTCGCTGGATGTGAATCTTTGAGAAGGGAATTATTAGGATAAGCCAAGTGGGAACGTCTAGCCCAGATTTCACACTAGTCTGTCTTTGAGAATTGCTGTATAATTTAAAACAGACGGATCTCAGAATAAAAAATAGAAAAATGTATACACACACTGAAAAATGCCGAGCCACACACACACACACACATCTGTTGGATTAGCAGCGGGATTGCGGGGCTTGTGTGCATTTGCGTGTGTGTTTGTTTACACACACGTGTGTGTCTGGCCCTGTGCCAGGACTCTATATGTCTATATGCCCCACAGCAGTGCTAAGGGGGGGTCACTGCTTCTATTGTGATACAAATGCCACCCTCACAGATTAATCTAATATGGGTTAATTGCCCTAACATGCTAAGCACACACACACAAGCGCGCGCGAGCGCACACACACACATACACTTTTATTATTTGCTGGAATCATTTACATATACTTATCATATCAATAAAAGTAAGTGTAATGCTTGGATTGTAAATCAGGATAATATGAGAAATTAGGATTTAAATTGATATGCCTCTAAGGATCAAGTGGCCATAATCTTATAATACATATGAATTATTGTGTTGTGAATTGAATTATAAACGTTTATCTTAGCATTATTTGTTGTTTGTTTTTTTAAATAATGTATTTATAAATGGGAAATCACACACACACACACACACACACACACACACACACACACACACACACACACACACACACGAAATGAATAAAAAAAATAATTATTAGAAAGACAGCATTAAAGAGCTCTGGATTTGCAATCGTTACAATAAAGCACAACTGGCTGGATTTAATTACTTGGTATTAATATAGATTAATATCTACATGTGGCGTAACACAGCAAGAACAAAGCTGAAGTGTTGCACTTTAATCTGACCAGACACTGATCTCTCAATTAACAAACCCGTGAAACACCGACTCCGTCACACAAACTCTCCATTTGTCACGAGCAAACCTCACTGTTTTCCTGACTGTATCCACTTGACACGTGTCATTATGTGCCAACTGACCCCGGCGCGCGCGCGCGTCACACCTCTGCCGCTCTTAAGACGCTGCACTTGAAACCAGTGGCACAGTGAAAGGGTTAATAGTCTTATGAAGAGTTGCCATCTGCCACACAATCACAGTGTTTGTGTTGCTCCGTCCTGGTACAGTACAGCGTTTCTTCTGATTTAATCTACAGGGCTCCTGGAGCCCCACCGGCCCCGCACCTCCACCCGTAGATGGGCGTCTAATAAGCAGTTTCTATCTAATACCGCTGTTGCCACAGCAACACGTCAGGTGGCCGGTTGATATGGCAACCATGGTCCTCGGTTTGAGTTTTTGGAGGAAAAGACAAATGATGCTGAACACCCAAGTCTTCAAAATATCTCCCTCATACATCTCATATACGTATACCCCCCCCCCCACACACACACACTAACACAGCACTGCAAATACTCACACAGAGATTTTAAAAACGAATATAAGATATTATTATTGTTTTACAATGTGCATATACAAATGTATATGAAAAATATAAGTTTAGAACACTATTTATTAAATATATGATGCTGAATCTGATTTGGAAAATATTTTTATTCAGCATTGTTTTTTTAAAGCTTCGTATTAAGAACAGAGAAAAGGGGGACACAAAAACAGAAATAACACAAATTAGAATAGATAAAAATGTAAAAATTCTAGACAATCAAAAATACATTAACACATAGCATAGAATGGAATTCAGAAGTGGGAAAAAAGAATTCCATCCCCAAGTAAGAAAAAAGACATAAATAAATAATCTAAAAACGGAAATAATAGAATAACACATTGAAAAAACGAAAGTAAAAAATGATGCGCAATGGGCAAGAAAAACAGAGGGGTATATGTAAGAAAAATATAAAATGGCAGACAGACTGATAGACAGACAGACAGACAGACAGGAAGCACATTGAAGTTCAGCTGTGAAATCCGCAGCTGAGATTGAAGCGTTATGATGCTGTCGTGCAGAATATAAATCTGTTTTTAAGCCAGTGATTCGTGCCCTCCATCTGACACCCAAAGCCCCCGGACCGCTGTCTGTCTGCTGACCCCTGACCTCAGCTCACACAGCGGAGCCCCAACAGCCCCATCACCGCGTCTGCGCCTCAAACCACCGAACCACCGACACAGCACCGGCGGCTCCGCGTGCGCTCCGAGGTTAGCAGTCTCATTTATTTATCTAAAGAACTCCTGTGCCAACGCTTATTCTTATGTTCAGTTGTTTCGGCCTTTATGGCTTTTTAATTGTAAGACATTTAATCTTATTGAGATCGTGTTTGCAAAACTTGTAGGTCCTGGGTTCGAATCCCAGTAAAATAATATGAAGTCGTTCATTTTACGTTATAGATGAAAGTTGCAGCCATCCAAGCTAAGCTGATTTCCAGCTGATTATGTTCCCGCTTATTATTATCTCGGCGTATGCGCGTGCACGTGCCGTGGACATGAACTTGAAAGGCCCCGCGCTTTATCGATTAGACGGTTTCATCAAGGTCATTGATTTATTTTATATTTATCTGAGTTCAGTATCAACTATACATACTTTTTATGTTTTCGCATTTATGTTTTCGCGCGTCTTACTTTTATGTGTGTGTGTGTGTGTGTGTGTGTGTGTTGTTTGTGTGTGTGTGTGTGTGTGTGCGTATGCGTGTGTGTGTGTGTGTGTGTGGGGGGGGGGGTGCGTGTGTGCGTATGCGTGTGTGTAGGGGAGTGTAAGTGTAAAGGCTCGGATAAAATAATTATTACAATTAAATTCATGTGCCAGACGATTTTCAAAAGCTGTCTCACAAAACGAGGGAAGTCGCTATAACATAAACCACGCATTGTAAAACTATATCGTGGTAAATTTCATTGAAAAGACAAAACGTCATTTGCTTTTATAGATGGAAAGTGTTATTTATTTACAATATGTAACGTTTATTTGCGAAATTGTACATTACAACAATTTTTGCGAACTGGGAAATTTACCATTAATACACATGGCGCTTCAAGTAATTAAAACATCACAAACATTAATTTAAACAAATGCATAGTTTTTAAAATCCTAATTTAAATAAAACCAGACTGAAAATTTCAATAATTCATGAGGACGGTTAGAGAATATAAACATTTCACTGCTTTAATATGTAATAAGAAAGGGCTCTGTTACTTACATCTTATAAACAAGAACAACTACATGAATATAATAGCTTTTACATTATTAAATACGTGTGTTCGGTCTTAATTTGAGTAACATATCTTTAATAAAAACCGCTGAAGATAAAATGTTCGTTTTGACATTTAAATGCGGCTTTTAATTTTTGATAAATTAAAGGACATGCACTGTTTCCGAATTAAGATTTTAATTATTTATCTAGTTGAGTTTTTCAGACTTTCTCTAAACGTCTCGTCAAACTGGATTTAGTTTGAAACAATTATTTTTTAACATTGTCTGCTTTTTTCAAGTTCATTAGTGAGAATCAGTAATTTAGAATAAGAAATACGTTTGGACACGTAAAATGTTAGTAACAAAATAACAAATAATGTTTTTATAGTCAGAGTTTTAATTTAAACTAAAAAAAAATACAGAGAGATAGAGAGAGAAAGTGAGAGAGGGGAGGAGGAGGAAGAGAAAAAGAGGGAAATTTGTTCTGATGTGACGTGAATCAGTGTGACAGCGTCAAACTGAATAATAAAATAAAATGGTAAAACTGGACAGATTCGTTTCTGTATGACTACATCAGATCTTTATTTCTAAAAAAGAAAGAAGACATTATAAAAGAAAACAAAAATATGTAGAAATTTTAAAACATAGTCTTTTACCTATAAAAAGTATTTTATCCAGATCATTGTGAATCGGCTGGGGAATGAAGAAGAAGACAATCATAATTCAGAACAAAATACAATATAAAAAAATAATGCATTAAAGCAGAATCAGTGAGAAGAACGAGAAGAAATGTAGAATCTAAATAAGCAAGACATAAAACAGTGACGGCAACAAGAAATGTATAAAAAGAAACGCAGAAACGAAAAATGAAAGTAAGCAACGAAAGGTAAGTTAACTCAAAGAAAAAGAAGCATAAAATGTATAATAAAAAGGCAAGAATAAGGGCACACCAGAATTATGCAAAAGAGGAAGAATCTGGAGGGAAAATAAGTTTAGAAAAGATAGAAAGACACACAGAGATAGAGAGGAAAGACAGACAGAATGAAGGAAAGGAAGAGAGAGACAGAGAGAGAGCGAGAGAGAGAGAGAGAGAGAGAGAGAGAGAGAGAGAGAGAGAGAGAGAGAGAGAGAGAGAGAGAAAGAGAAAACGACAGTGTGAGAGATAGAGCGATGCAGACAAACACACAGACAGACAGACAGACAAACAAACAAACAGACAGACAGACAGGCAGAGAAAAACAGAAAAGCAGAAATATATTAGGCAGGACGTGAATCGCTGTGACGGCGCGTCTCCGCGTCTCCTGATGCAGCAGCAGCTGTTCAACAGTTCAGACAAAAGGTCAAGTGCATCACCTCAGGACAAAAGCCCAGAGGAACCCGACACACACACACACACACACACACACACACACACACACACACACACACA
>CM051499.1:17641313-17791483 GCA_028031935.1 Paedocypris micromegethes
AAAAAAAAACCCAAACACACACACACACACACCTCGTCTGCCACTTTGCCACGTATAAAACTATACCATTTTATCTAGCATGGACTTTAGAATCTAGAAACACACCAGCATTATTTTGTGCAAACCTTTCTCTAATTCGCTGTCAGTTTCTCCTCTCCCGTCCGTCGTTCGTCCTTCAATCTCTCAGTCTCAAGAGTTTAGAGAGTGCGAGAGGAGGATTTATCGCTTACACTATTAAAACAAGGAATTTTGGGGGAGGTTTCCATATATCGTAGAAATTAATTTTTTGCTGGAGGCTTTGGAACTTAATTACCATGATAATTGATGGTTTTCAGTGTGTGTGGGAGTGTGTGTGTGTCCCTGCACGTGTAGATGAGTGTGTGTGAGTGTATCGGTGAACGTGTGTGTGTGTGTGTAAGTGAATATGTGGGCGAGCGTTTGAGTGTGAGTGTGTGTGTGTGTGTGTGCAGTGAACATGATTGCAGGATAAAAAAAAAATAGTCTGAATTTCAGATTTACCACACTTTCATGACACACACACACAACTAAAACCACAGACCCGGTCTGATGAGGTTTTCACGTTCATCCATTAAATGACTGAACAGAACTCGTACATATGTCACTTTGGGACCTCCACACAGTTTTTCTCCTTAGAGCACAAGCGTTGTGCTCGGAGGAGACATCTTTTGAGACAAAGGACGGAAAGCACACAGTAGTGAACGCTGGAGCATAAGGCTGTCACTCGTGGAGCGTTTCAGAGGATTGCATTCAGTCTGCGGCGGGGTTAAAGTGTCCCCCGAGGGTCCGAGGTCCCAGCTCTACCTGTCCTTCAACTCTCGGGTCACACGCTTGGTGATGCGGCCACACAGCAGCCCCACCAGGAAGAGCACCGACACGGCCAGCGTCATCACCAACAACATGTAGTTCTTGGACGGGGACGTCATCACTTGCACAGCAAGGTCCGAGAATCCCTCCGCGGGGGCCACCTGAGAGAAACACGCCATGATGCCTATTATGCCTACAACTTTTTAACATAATAAACCACTAATTTATCACAATAAATAGTGTATACAAAAAAAGTAATTATATGTATATATATATATATAGACACAAACTTATTTTGTTAAATAATTATACATTCTAATTAAAATTGATTCATGTTAAAAACATTTGATCAAACTACTAAAAATGAAATAAAAACCATTAACATTCAATTACATAATAAATAATTTTTCACAATATTTTTTTCATTGCAGTCAATATTATCAGGATAATCAGTATATTGTACATGTTATCAAAAATGATTGAAAGTGAAAGTAACGCATTATCGAGCACATACTCTAATGTCATCATTGCTTTATCAGGAAAAAAAGTAGAATAAAAGAATAAATGATTTACATTGTGATAATTATTCTATTATTATCATCTAATAATCACCTATCGTAATCGTGATTTATATAAAAACCTTTGAAAATAAAATTTATTATTATTTTTTTTAAAGCACCTAGAGGACTTCCTGTGACAATTAACAATGTTGACACTTAACATTTAAAGGTTGGTGTTCTTTAAATGTCGATGTGAGGCACGCAGATCCATGTGCTTAGTTAGAACATGTCTGTTGCTACTGATTAAATCATACGATAACTGTGATATTAGAAAACTCAGAAAGCGATTTATTGAAAACCGCTCAGTCACCATGACAGCTTCAACCTTACGAGAGGAACATGCACAGATGGAGCCAAAAAAGAGAGACAGAAACCACCGTTGTGATGACTCTCGGGGTCTTATAGTTAAATCTTGTGCAGTATTATATTTATATGACTAAACTCGTGAGAGTTGAGAAAACAATGTACAATTGTTTTAATACATTTTATTTGAATTGCAAATTAATCTAATAAATTGTATTTGTTGTTTAACATCATTATCCAAAGTATGTATGCCTTTCCATTAAACCAAAGAATTTGGTATTAAATCATTGTATTAACATTGTTATTTCAATAAATTAAATAATGCTTGTCACACATTTTTCCAGCCCTAACCTGACCGATAAAACCGAAACGATTGAATTCGTATTAATAAAAGTTGGTATGGAGACAAAATGAGGTGTAAGTGATGTGTGTGTGCGTCTGTGTGTGTACAGACCCTGGCGGCGTAGCTCCACATGTCGATACGGTCCTGTAACCTCCGCTTACACTCCGGCTGCAGACGGATCTGCTTGTCCTGCAGAGTCTCCATCAGACACCACATTTCTACAGAAGAACAACAATCAGCTGAAATCTCACGGCATCTCTGTTTCTGTTTTTCTTTCGGTGTGCCATCCATTTATTCATTCATTCATGTGTTCACATCTTTCCAGTTTTTATCTGTCTGCCCATCCATTTTTTTTATCTTATCAGCTATCTCTTCATTTTTCCATCTGTCCTTCCGTTTATTCATTCATCTATCTGTTTGCCATCCACTGATCCCACCATTCATGCATTCATCCATCAGTATCTCACCACTTCATTTATCTTATCAGCTATCTCTTTATTTGTTCATCTGTCCATCCATTTATTCATTTATCATCCATTGATCCCTCCATCCATTCATCTATCGTTCTATCAGTTCATCAACCATTCCATTCTTCTATCTGTCTAATTATACATTTAATAATTTGCCTCTTTGTCCGACATCCATTGATCCATATCTGAATCCTTTTTTCTTTCTGTCCAATCACTGGACATGTTTATCCAATCCATGCATCCAGCCTTCCGTTTATTCATTAATCTTATATCCATCCATCCATCCATCCATCCATCCATCCATCCAACAATCCATCCATCAATGCATATCTGTCTGTACCTTCATCCACCCGCCTTCCTGTCTATTCATTTATCTGTTCTGTATCATGCGTATGTGTCTAATTCTACGTTTCTCTATTTTTGTTGGTTTCAATCTGTCTATTTATAAAATCTATACATTGGTTAATTCATGAATTCATCTTTAAGACTAGTCGTGGCAAGAAAAGGTAGCAAACATGTTGTGTCAGGGCATCACAGACACTCACGTCGGCCTCTTCCAGGAGTAATGGCCGCACAGTGGTGTTTCAGGTCCAGTGCGCAGGCCGTGTGCAAGACGGGATCCACAAAGATGTCGGCTTTGCTTTCCTTCAGCATGTTCAACACCTCCTACACAAAGAAGAATCAGAAAGTGACTGCTGGTGATTAGCGGTGGTGTGAACAGGCCCACGGAGAGAAAATGACTGGTCTTTCTGTGATTTGTGGAGCCCTCGTGCAATTACGTGCGACATGATGGAAATTTTTGCTCATCAAACAGCAGATTTCCATTTAAAGCTAGTGTTTCCATGGCAACTCTAAAGGAGGGAAGCGAATGCAGGCGGATGCGTTTGTGTACCGTCTTGCATTGCTCTTGTTTAATCTTCAGGAGATTGTTCTTCAGACACTCCTCCACTTGACCCGTCTGTTCTTGCGCGGCAGCTTCCTCCGCACACAGTCTCGTGATCTAACACAAAACACACGCGCCATTACCCTTGTTTTAGTTGAAATTGCCTGGCTGAGACCTGGAAACGGTCCCTTTCCTTCAGAGTCCCACCACGAGACCAGATTCATGCACTTTCTACTTGATTGCTCCCGAAGAGCCCGAGAATCATGAGGGCCATAAATAAAGGGCTTTTCTCAGCTCCCTCTGGTTTGCTTGTACCATTACAAACAAGAGCAATTTAACTGCAACTGCCTCTACAGCAATCAATAAACACACATGCACACATACACACACACACACACACACACACACACACACACAAGACAGCTCACAAGCATGCACACACGTAGAAACACACACATTCAAAACAAACAATCAATAATTTAGTTCAGACTAGAGATGCACCAATATATTCATTACAGATCATGTGACCGTTACATTATTAATACCAATATTTTAGCTTGAAACACACACACAGACACACACACACACACACACAGGACAGACCGCTTTAATCAAGCTTCCTCCCATTGTGAGCGTGACTGGTGTCTTGAAGATGGATCCGAGTGGCTCTCACCTCATTACTGCAGTGAGCTTGAAGCTGCGGGTCGAGTCGGTAGTCCAGCGCCGACTCCTGCAGAATCACCCGGATCTGATCCTCACAGTCCGGAGACAGGCGCTGTAGAACATTCATTTTTAATGCAAGCAATAGTGTCACACATGTACAGTATCTCGATCCTTAAGGATGGACAGAAATATAATGATGACTGTTATAATAAAACAACGTTATTGTGTGTGTGTGTGTGTGTGTGTGTGTGTGTGTAGATGTATAAAATATGTCCTTTTTTGTTACTATTGTTGGGACGTTAGGATGTAAACATAGTATTGTTGCTATTTGATGTGTATGTGCAGATATTGAGAATTGTAATAATGAGTGTTTATGTTGCTGTGTTAAGTGTGAGATGTAACGCGAGTATCCTTATGCAATTCTTTCATTTAATTAATTTTTGTGGAATTATGTTAGATCGCCTGTATTTGTGGAGATTCAGAATTTGCAGCAAATTCTGTATATCTTAAAATATTCGACACCCACAACTGTCACTCTAAGAACTGAAGCCAAACTAATCAAGCAACCAAGCGATCAAACGCAAACGAAAGTAAAATCAATGGATGGATGAAGTATACGTATATTAAGCTATTTATATCTTTAGTGAATAATTACAAGCCTGAAAGAAACTCAGAACCACAAATGTGACAGCAATAATCAGTTTTCCAATTGTCACTAAAAATAATTAATATCTATAATCACACATTTGCTGCTTACAGGTATATATCATACATTGTTAGTTGTTAGTTGTTAGTGATGGGATGAGAAGGGGTGGAATAAACAATCAATTTAAATACTGGAAAACACAATCAAAATTCAAACAAAGCAATGACCTGCAAATAGTGGTTTAAATGCACAGAATGATGACAGGAAGACATAGACATATGAAAAATGGTATTCAGATTCTATTACACGAATTAGTTCTACAAAAAAAAGGGAAATAATGGATTCAGCAAAATCTAAAACACTTTAAGTCAAATATATATTCTCTCTGAACATGGTTTACAGTGCAAGTCTGTAGAACTCACACATACTGTAAATGTGGATTAATTAATATAAACATAAATGTGTACTAAATCTTATTTGTGACTGAATATTTAGGGCTGGAGACTCACCTGGTCCGAGTACTTGAGTTTGAGGCAGGAAATGACCTGACCCTCCAGTTCACTGGTGTCAGTGGCTTTACTGAGGACGTTCTGACAGAATTTTGGAATGTCGGCTCGGCAGGCCTTTCTCAATACCGGGTTCAACCTATAGTCTGCAAACATAATCACAACACTTTACTGTAGTGGCTGCATCTGTGAGTGAAAATCATCTTTATTCTGTAATATTCAGAGAAATTTGAAAATTCCCTCACTGCATTATATTTTAATCAATACAATTAATATGAATCAATGGAATTTCCACCAAAAACAAGCTTTATTTGTGAGTGTGTGTTTGTGTGTGTGTGTGTGTGTGTGTGTTTAGTTTTTGGCCGTCTTACCGGTGTTCTGAGTGATCTGCCTCTTGGTGATCATCTGTTTGCACTTGGGGTCCATCAGTTCACTGTTCTTGTTCTGTTTCAGGCACTGCAGCATGTTCTTAGCATCCGACTCTGTGCAGAATCGCTACATCAGCCGGCAGAAAGATGAAGACAGAGAGAACGAATCAGTCACTAACAGCAATTCACTATCATTTTGTAACACTGTGACATTCAGAATGAGTCATGGAGACGGCAAAAGTGATGATTACCCAACTAGAAGGAGAGAAACAGCAAACTCTGCAAGACTTTTTGACAAATGTCGATGTTTATCTCAGAATGCAAAGTGTCATGCTAACATCATTTGCCTGTAGCATCACTGAATAGTGTGTGGACATTAGGGACATTGGCATTCAAACCTCTTAATAATTTGTTCTATATTCCCTACCTTAACTCAGCTTTCATTATTGTGCGAATGATTTATCCCTTCATGAAGATTTAATTAACAATCATCCGCTTCACAAACAGGTCTGACCTTGATCATCTGCTTGCAGACCCTCATGAGCTGATAGTCAAGCTCCGGATCCATCATTTCAGTCTCCTGGAGTCTGAAGATCTTCTGATGGCAGACCTGAGACAGATGCTTCTTGTTCTCCTTCAGACACTCAATTATCTGAGAAAAAAAAATTAACACACTCTTGATTTTATAGATGACACTGCATTGTTAATTAGTGTTATACTGAAAAAAAAAAACAAGCTTTAAACAAGGTAGTTTCACCTGTGCGTTTCCATAAGCAACAGCAGAGCAATGCTTATTAATGTCCTTTTTACAAGCATCATGCAGCTCTGGTTCGAGCCGAATGTCCTCTGACTGTAAAAGATGCAAGAAAAAGGTTGAAATACACATCTGCATACCTAATATCACATTTACATGCAAAAACCTTTAACTAGTCTGAAATAGAGACTAGTCTATAATTCTTTGAAAATGCTTTTTTCTTTGAAAAAGGTTTTTTTTTTATCTAGTCTTTTCTTATTACATATTTTATTACATCAATTATTACATATAATACTGTTTTGGTCAGAGAAGTCTATAAAGTCTTTAAAGACTAAGAACAATATAATTTTTCTCACCGTTTTAAAACATGCAAAATGTTCATTCAATCTTGGAGGGAAATGAACTTACCATCTCCAGCTCTTCAACTCGAAGCTGTTTCCGACATTTCAGAGACACTCGCTGGTCCTTCACGTCCTGTAGGGTGTCGTTTCTCACGGTGATGCTCAGACAGATGACAACATCAGCCCTGATTTGTGCAAATAAAACATCAAAAAATTATGGTAAGGAACTTGGGAGGACAAGCGACGGTATGGGTTATAAATAAGATGCATGTTTGAAAAAAAACTGTATTGAACAGCCTGAACGTACTTCTTCTTGATGTTTGGACAGAGTTTGAGGACGTCCTCTTTACAGGCCATTTTGAACTTGTAAGAAAAGCGAAAGTCCTTCATCTGAACCTGAAGGGAAAAGTCAAGAAAAAAAATCAGCTCATTCAATTTTGTGTTAGGGGAAAACAGCAGCATTCCTATTTTCATGAAGGTCTAGTTTGACTAACAGACTGAAACGTGGACCAGAAGGAGCATCATACTGGAGCTCTTCCACCTTTATTGTGTGTTTAAAACCTTTTTTTACAACTGAATCCAGTCGTAGCTCTGCTGCTGTAAAAACCTCTATGGCATTTACTATTGCTTTGGCTCAATCCAAACCCTAGATGGGCTGATTAAATGAAGAAGGAACAAGTGTTATCTTCCTTGTAGAAGTGACTTTTACATTGCAATTATGCAGTTTTTCAATGACTGATGTGTTTCCAGAGTCAAGGAATTTATATAAAATATAAAAATGCACACATATATACACACACAGACATTCTCTACAACATTTGCTTTTTTCATTACGTATTCTTACCAGCTGGAAGTGAGTGACGCCCACAGCACATTTATCATTCATTTCTCTTTGGTGTTTGTTCTGCACCAGACACTCCAGCAGATTCCCCGTGTCGATCTGATTATCAGCTACATCCTGTTTAGGAGAAAATACAACGAGATGAATGATAAAAACCGAGTTTGATTTTTGAGTGTGTTGAGTTCTAACATTGCAGTGGTTCTGGATGACGGGTTCACAGGCTCGAACCAGAAGGGCTTCGATCTGAATGTCCTGTGAAAACAAGAGGGAGATGAAATCATGACGTAATCTATTTTAATAGACATCACTGATAACTTACGTTTGTCTATGCTACATTTAATAAAAGCAGAAAGAGAATTGTAAATAAGAATTGCAAATATCTCTTAAAGCCGAAAACAACATTGATCCCAGAAATTTTTATAATATTTATAATAAATATTGAATATTTACAACTGGTGCCTGATAAATAGAAGTGTCGTAGCAGGCACTGATTAGTGAGTGTGTATTTCATTAATACTGAATTATACAGTGTAGCAGTTCAGTGTTGATTTTGTTGAAACATTTTGTATGAAACAATATACTAACAATATTAAAAAGAAACTTAATTCAGGAAAGTTTTCAAGTGAGGTTTGTGAATGAAACATAGTTCAAACCTCAGACTCCAGTTCGGTTAGGTTTCCTACTACTTCTCTGCAGTCGGGCACCAGGTCTTCCAGATGATCCTGAAGACACTCCAGCTCCTGAAGCACACAAACAGCTTCTCATCACCGGCATTTACATGAATGTGGCTGAATAGCATCAGTCTGCTGTACCTGTCCACTGTCCGTCTTCTCGCTGCACCATTTGCCCAAGTCGGTCATGCAGCGTTTTTGGAGATCAGGGTCAAGTTTGACGTCCAGAGCTCTCTGATGAAGAATCCTCTGAACCTCCACCTTACACTCCCTTGTCAGCTGCGCGCGCACACACACACACACACACACACACACACACACACACAAACTACTTTTAATGATTGAGTATCTCTGATTGAGTCATTTTTGGACTGTGGGGAAAACCGGAGCATAACTATAACTACACAGAGCGAACACTTTTAGCAATACGTATAGTGTATAAATCGTATTGTAAGCTAGTGTACACACATATTTACACAATATACAGACATATTTATAAATATATAGCGTTTATTTACACGATATGCACAAACATAATTTATACAGTACACACATCCACATGCACACGCATACCTGTATATTTATTAGTCTTATAAACACATAGACATATAGTATTGTTTTCTTACGCGTCTGCCCTGTTCCTCCGTACGGTAGGCATGCCGGTACAGACATGAAAACACTGCGCCGGGTGGCATGAGTTCAGTACTTTCATTCCAGCTAGATGTGAAACAAAGTCTTGACGCATCGTTCTGGCACTTCCGATACAAGACGGGGTCGAGTCTACACAAGAAAACACAAGGCCAAGAGCATGACATCAGCCTCAAGAGAACCATATAAACATGGAAACGTTTGGCCACACAAAAAGGAAAAACATAAAAAGTAAAAGGGGAATAAAAGGTTAGTCATAATATAGATGATATAATAAAATATAGAATAAAATATTTTATTCTATATTCATATAGAATAAAATATATTCTATATTTATATAAAATAAAAAGTAAAAAAAAAAACTCAAGGATAGAGAATCAGACAGACAAAAAAGTGTGGAGAATAAAAGAGAAGTTAGAAGAGTTTAAAGAGGTGTAAGGTAAAGTGAAATGGAGAAAAACAAGAGTGAAAGAATATTTTGTTTCATAAAACTAATAGAAGTAAAGAGATTGTAGAATGATCTGAGGAATTACTTCCAATCTCGTGAGATGAAGTACTGTAGCTCCAGCAGACGATGTTCACAGTCCTGAACCATCTTCTCCGTGTATAGATGCTCCATCAAACAAGACAATATCCTGCAGACACACGTTCAACAATTCAGGCAGGCCTGTTCTTCACACTCATGCTACAAATTGCACCAGTAACAAGAGAGATAGATGTGTGTGAGAGTATGAATGTGTGCGGAAGTGTGTGTCTGTGTTGGCCACCAATCCAAGATGTGTGTCCCGGCCTTAGGCAAAGAGTTGCTAGGATTGGCTCAAGCTCAAGCAGGAATGAAAAACGCTTCAGCAAAAAAATGGATGTAAAATGGATTTCACACATGCGTTAAATATACTTGAAACATTAAAAAAAAGAGATTTTTATTCAAATGTTTAATGGTGCAAGACGCCAAGAGGCCGCACTCACATGGGGTCTCCACTGCGAATGTGTTTGCAGGCTGTCTGGATGACAGATTCACAGGCCTCGTTCAGAGCCCGATCAATCCGGTAATCAGCAGCCGGGTCAGCAGACTGGATCAGCGTCTGAAGCTGGAAACATAAAGAAATCATGTTATTGACAGAACAGAGCGGCTCAATAAGCTAATCTACAGGTACAACCGAGTCAACGCCTGTTAAACGGCGTTTGGACAACAGACTGATGTCACTGTGTTGCGTTGGCCGTTCTACATTTTATTTTGAATATATTTCTGTCTATATGCTTTAAAAATTACACTACTGAATTTACAGACAGACATGAGGTAAAGATAAAGCATTAAGTAACATGAGATAAAAAACATATTATTCTTTTCCTCCTTGTCAGATGATTGTTTTCCCCTAGTCTTTGTCGCCTATTGACTTACAGATCATATTTGTATAAATTAAATTAAATTGTTTAAAATCGCTCTAGGCTGAATATGAAAAAACAAACCATTAATACAGAAGAATATAATGTGTATATTGAAGAATGAGTTACTGCAGTCTGGCAGAGGTTGTCGATTGTGGCCTTGTCACTGCGGACCACTCGCATGAGACAGTGTAGGGTCCGGCCCTTGCGGTGCAGTCCGGAGCAGTGGGTCTCGATCTCTCCTCGACAGTGCAGCACAATCTCCGGACTCAAGGAAAAATCCTCCATCAGCATCCGTCTGTAGTCCAGCATTTCACCCTGACAATCTCCAGTCACTGTGCGGCCTGCGAGCACAAGCACATGTTTTCTTAATATACGAAACAATCAACGGTTTAAAAGGCTGCTGAAAAAAGCAAAAACGAAAAAACACAGAACATGGTGTTGTAAATTAAATATCCGTTACACACATATTTCATGCACAAATCACAATTTAACCAGTTTGCATATAGAGTGGAGTAATAACAATTTACAACATTTTTGCCAATTTCTTTGTCAACACTATACTTTTTAGAAATTTCCCCCTGGTGGGATAAATAAAGCGATAATTAACGCTAAACTCCTACTGATCTCACACACACACCAAGCTTAACACTTACATCTTTAATTTTTTTTTTAACTTCGGTTTTAAATTTTTTTAACACATTTAAACATTAAATTATAAGGTTTGATTTACAGACAAACCCAACTCGTGAGGTGTAATGCAAAAGAGTGGTTCCGACCTCGGTGGACCGCAGACTCCAGGCAGAGCAGCAGGTAGGACAGCCGTGCCTCTCGGGCTCGGGGCAAGTTGCTGTCTGGGTTACAGTGGTACTTGCGCAGATCAGACTTGCAGGCCTTAGCGAGGGAGTAGCTGACTTTATAGTCTTGAGCGATGAGCTTCTGCCGAGTAGTCAAGGCGTTTCTGCACTGTGGAAACAAGATGCTTGTTACAAACTGTGGATTAGTCCAGACAAATGTGCTCACGAAGACACAGATTTGACACAAAGCTTAATTTGGGGGAAAAAAAGTAAAAGTAAAATAAAAATTAATATAAAATCAAGGCATCAACAACAAGCTTGTAAATGTTTAGCTGCTATTTATATATTTTTTAAACACAATCTGAATAATTTCTCGTTTTATATACTGTATATACAGGAGTAGAGCCCCATTCGCATTGTCATAGATGCTCAATGTGGAACTTAACTGCTTCATTTCATTAATATCCAGAATTATGGCGGAATTACATTCATCAAACAGTGTAAATCGTGCCTCTAGTTCCCTGTCAGATCCTGTCAGATGATAAATCTTCAAGTGGCTATTTTAAGCAGCCTGACAAAGTGTCTTGAATGTTTTATCAGCCCGCTTCTTTCCAAATTTCTGCTGCAATTAAACAATTGTGGCAAAAGAGAACAGGTGGACCCAATTCATCATAAAAAAACAGTGGTCCCTTGTTAATCACAGCAGTTATGATCTAAAAATAACTTGTGAAATAAGGCTGACTGTGTCTATTGCAAGTATTACAGTAGATGTTTTAAAGCTTTAATCCGCTCACTACACACAATTCTCATTAATATTTTCATACATTTTATTTAAACATAGCTTAACCCTTCATAGAGCAAAATGTTCAGTATTAATAAACAAAACCAAAGATCAAAACCTGCCCTTAGGCCCAACCATTTTGCATTTCTCAAACAATATAAACATTTTCCCCAAAGTAGTAATGATGGATATTAGAATAGCACCTTTTATTTTAACAATCAACCCACAAGGTTGGATACATTCAAAATGATTAACAGTGACTCACAAGAATTTCACAGATCCTCTGACTGTGCCATTTAGTCCTGCTATATAATAGTGCAAGAGAAAATTTGTTTCCAAAATAAGCACGTCTCATCCATATTAAAAACTTGATCAGGCTAATATCTGCTTATCTCGTTTTAAATCTCTTGTTGGGCTTGTTTCTGCAAGAAAAGCATGTAAGTGATTGTCTGGCTCCGCATCATCCTGCTCTTCCACATCATCACTGTCAGCAAAAGGTTTTATGAAGCTTTTCAGCTTTTATGTGAACAAATGTTGTCATCAGAAGATTTATGGTGAACGCATTTTTTACTGTAAAGGAGACAGCACAGGGGATATTGATTGAAAATGATCTACTACAAATAATAATTCAAACACAATGCGCTGTAAAAAAATATAAAGCATGTAAAACTGTCCTTGAGCTACCTCACATGCTCTCTGCGTTCCACATCTTAAGGATGCCTACTGCTCCGGTTTTGAATGTCTGTCTTTCTTTCATTCTGTCTTAAGACTTATATTTTCACGTATATATGCATGCACACACAAGCATCTATCAGTGTGCGTTTATGTGCACACAAACTAAAAAAATGTATCAAGTCAACGTACCGTATTTTCCAGACTATAAACCGCTACTTTTTTTGAACCATGCGGCTTATACAAAGGTATTCGGCTATTCTGCTGATTTTTTTCCACCGCTAGGGCCGCTCTAAGCAGATATTATTTTTATAAGTTTTAATCAGCAAAGTTGCTGCCGTGTTAAAATACAGGTTAGGAAAGGATCTATTTAGTTACATACATGTACATTTCATTTACAAATCGTTCTGTTCCTGTAGTAAATACAGTGAACCCTCATTTATCGCGGTAGTTACGTTCCAAGCCCGACCGCGATAGGTGAAAATCCTGGAAGTAGAGGCACAACATTTACGTATTTCTTTAACACTTGTTCAGACTTTCAAAACGCTTTTTTTCATGTAGTATTCTTTATTAAAGTAATGTTAACAAACATCTCAGTACAAAAATCACTGGAACAGATGATTAAACAGTAATAAAACAGTAAGCGCAGAAGATTGTTAAGCAGTATGTACTAAAAATTTGAACGAATGGAACGAATGTCAAGCAATAAAACAGTAAGTGTTTTATTGTTTTATGCACCACGTAAAAAACGAAAAATTATATTATGGCTTATAGTCCAGAAAATACGGTACTTGTATTTATGTGATTTGTCCATCTTCTAGTCACTAGATACATACAGAAATTAAAAAGAGGACAATGACTTGAATTTGCCTACGTGTTATAAGAGTGTTATACAGTAAATAGTGTTGTCAGCGTATGGTGCTGTTGTACATCTACCTTCTCAGACATCGCTTCTTCAAATTTATGGTTAAAGAGACACTTGTAAACTCGGCCTTCCCCAACTTGAGTCTGCAATGACAAAAAACAGAAGTTAAGAGTCACGTTCTTTGGACTCTTCAAAAGTCAAAAGAGACAAAAAAGCTTCCAACATAATTTCCAGTATCATCTCACACGTTTAAGTAAACTTTTAAATTCTGTTTTTAAAATCTGAACGTCTTAAATTGACAAACCCAAGAATTAAGAAAAGTGAGAAAAGCAGCAAGGCCTAGGACTAAGTTTCAGACTAAATCTGAACAAAGATCACAGTGGTCCAACACGCACGTTTTCACAGAAACGCTCACGATCTTCTCGGCAGGAGAAGTAAAGGTAGCGGTCTAGGTGAAAGTCGTCCGCCGACAGCTCGGCCACTCTCATGATGGCCTTCTTGCAGTCGTCCTTGATCTGAGGCTTATCCAGCGTCTCTGCGTCTCGGACCACGGCTCGCTCCAGACACGCAATCACCTCTCCCTGCGAATGCAAGTCCTGACAAACACAGAACATCAGCATTTTTATACCCAGAGCGTTTAATGGCTTTCAGACTCACTTTCTCTCCAACTGTAATGCTCCCGCACTGCAGGGTGTTGATGTCCTCCCTACATTTATCCATAAAGCCGCATACAAGGCGATAGTCGCTGAAGATGATGCTGGTCATCTTGGTGATGTACTGATGGCACTGGCGCTCCGTGATGTTGGCACGATGGTCCACTAGACAGGACATCAGATATCCTTTTCCTCGCTCTTCATCAGCACACTCCTTCAGCTGAGAAACACAACACTTTCTCATTTTCCCCAGCGCGCAATCATGAGGATTTGAAGAGCATGTTAATCAATAGGACATTGAAAGCTCACACACTTCAGCAGAGATAAAATCAAATTATTCAAAAAAATGAATTATTCAAAAAATGTAAATTATTTCAGACCTCTAACATGGTGCTGGTACACACTTCCAGTGCCACGGACTCGAACTTTGCATCCGTGGTCAGGTTGAACTTGTAATTCCATAGCAACTGTTAAAAAAAACGACAGAAAATGTGAACGGATTCCCGAACAAAATTATAGTTATAAATCCCATGGCATGTACGTAGGATTAATCGCGTCATAACTGCATGATTATTGCTGAAATTAAATTGCCAAAAATAGGCAAATTATTTAAAGCAAGCTCTTATTATTAAGCTTTTTCAGTCGTGCATGAAAAAGCCTGCTGTGTAATACACAATTCTTTAGTATACAAAAACGATTCAGAAAATGGCACAAATAAAAAATCTGAAAACTATGCAGAGTAACTTTAGTTATTTATTTTAAAAAATTTTGAATTTTACCATGCAATACAATTTTAAATACAGCTCTTGATTTATGCTGTAAACTGACTATGAATCAAAAAGAGCAGAACATTGGTCATAATAATGATGACGATGAAGAAGAGAACACTTACATGACTGCAGTCGGCAGCAATCTCTGAGTCCTAACATAAAAAGAACAAATTACATTATGAATATAAAAAACATTTCTTCTAAACTATAAAAATTCCAAAAACTTAAGTCATAAAAAACAAATGTGTCTTTTAATCAAATAAAGAGCTTAAAAATGTAATCATTATCTTTAAATGACAGCTAAAATATTGAAGTGAATACAAGTTCTGAGCTAGAATATTATCAAGAGAGATCATTTTGAAAAAAAAAAAAATACATACATTGATAATATCCATTTTTCAAAAAAAGGAATGTCTGACGCTAATGTATCATGCATCTCTAAAAAATGACAAATTAATAACCCGAATCGAATACAAAGTTCAAACAAAATGAAAACACACACGTCATGATTCACCCAACCCTTTCCTAATTGTTAAAAAGATGCATTGAAACACCCCAAAAATAAATAATGTAAATACCAGTTAGTATAAATCACTAGTAAGACACTGATTATTGAACATCATTAAAACACATTAAACCCGCAGCAACGTTGCATTTATTCTAGCACGTGAAGCGGTGACCTTGTGACCTTCAGGCCAGCATCACACACAATCATCTCCGTCTGTCAGTTGTGGCGCATTCTGTCAATAACAAACTCAGGCTTGCATAGCATGAAAATGACATTAGCAATCATCATGGGACAATAACCACAGTCAACGAAGCAAAATCAATACACATTCACACAGACCGGCAACAACAATGTCTGGAGGACAGCACGTCATCAGTCAGACATGCAGATCGAACCAGCCGTCTTCGAAGAAAAATGAAACACAAAACAGTGCAAAAGAAAAAAAATGTCTGCATGTATATACAATACATGTAAACATACATGCATTGAGGGTTGGAGCCACTTTGGCCTTCAAAACTGCCTTAATTATTCGTGCAGTACATAGATTCAGGTGTTGGTAACATTCTTGAGAGATTTGGTTTTTATTGACATAATAGTATCATGCTGTTACTAATCCCTGTGTGGAGAGGTAGTTGTGTCATGTTTTATGGTGCGTTATTCTGCTAGAATTCCGGTAAACTCTCTCAGGTAGGCTATGAAAATGCTACGGTAACAACGACACGTTCAAAACCACTCAAATCAACTTCCTTACTCATCCAGATGCCATCATCAGTTGCTGCCATGTGATTGGCTGATTAGAATAGTGTATTAACAAACAGTTGGACAGGTTTTTTTCTAATAAAGTAGAAAAACACATCATTAATATACATACATTTATGAGTAAACATTTAATATTATATTAATACATATTAATATAACTATATATAAATCTACACGTACATATGTTAATAGTAAACATTACTATTATGCCATTTGTAATATAAAAATGTAATATCTTTTTCTTCATAAAGATATTAATCAGTTGTAATTTTCCATTTCATTGCATTTTCAACAGGATCATTTGTAAGCTCATGAGAAAACCAAGTTTTGCAAGAACTTCTGTTCAATTGGTAATTCTATTCAATAAGGACAGGGAAAAACAGCGCAGTCTTGATTAATTTGTAAAACTATGATTTTATTAAATCACCCAACCTTTCTGTTTTGGCTAGTCTGTAACACAGAAACCAGAAAAGGCAGTTTATGTTTTAATTAAATATATATATATAGATACATTTTTAAATCTAGACTTTGCAATATGCACTGTGACCATTATTCAGAACACAATTGCATTATTTAGTGACTTTCAACAACAAACATTACTCATTGAAATGCATTGACTGTACTTCCTGGAGAGAAACCGAGAAGAGGGTCTTTATTTTTAGTTGTCAACTTTGTTCACAGATGAAACTATGAATTAAATCCTTGTTTCAGGCTCGCTGACCTTCATACTGTTGTTTGAAAAGAATGAACAGAAACAGGGCAGTAAGTTTTGTCCTTGCCAGGTCAGTGTCAGCCAAGTTTACACTTCCTGTCATGAGAAAGGATCAGAAAGTCTAGTTATTGTGTAGCGTTGTGTGTGAGGGGGAACGGTCTAAAAAGTGGTCAAGATTACGATTTTGTTGGATCTCTAGTACAAGTTAACATCAATATTCAACTCAATGTAACAGTGGAAATTACTTTTTATGATAACAATTTAAAGATACGAAACATGTACATGCCAATTTTAAGAGAAAATAGAACTAACAAACATGAATGAGTGAGTGGAAAAAAAAGAATAGGAAACAGAGAAACATAAAAAAGAATTAAGAGACATGGCGTGATAGAGAAATGTAGAAAATACATTGAAAAAATTGAATACACAATACAGACTGAAATAGAAAAGAAAACTGAAAAAATGATAGAAAGACAGAAGGAGGGAAAAGGACATAGATAAGGAGACAACAAAAGCATGGAAAAAGAAAGACTAGAAAAAAGGAACTAGATGCAGGTGAGACAGACACACACTAAAAAGGAAAATGAGAGATAGAAAGACAGACTGAAAAATATCCAGAGTGAAGGAGAAAGAGTGAAAGAGTGAAAAGAATGAAAGTGAAAAGGGTGAAAGAATCACAAAATTAGATGAGAGTGCACATTAAGAGACACAGAATGTCTCTAGAGACTAGAAAAGTAAGGGTTAGTGTAATAAATGAGTGTAACAGAAAGAGAGTGAACAGGTTTTATGACTGGACCGATTATGGTATACTTTATTATAACATTATTAGGGAACATATCAAAATTGTGATCTGCATTTAAACATCCAGTTAAGACACACACACACAAACCCGGAGCAGTGGGTAGCCTTAAGCCTTGCCCAATGTTGTGAAACTCGGCGAATTGATACTGCAATGTCTGGTTTGCAGGTCTAACTCCATGCCACAACTGTCACCTATAAGATCAAGATTATAGAGAAAGTACATTTAGCTTCATCAACCAAACTCGCAACATAAACAACAAACCCCCTAAGGCAGAAAGCTTCATTCTGGAGGGTCCATCCTCAGAAAGAGATGGGGAAGGGCACAGCTGTTACTGAGCCACCATTAAGCCATCATCCCAATAATTACTTCCGACATCTACACTGTGTGTCAGTAAATAAAGCACGGCGGGAACAGAAGAAGAGAAAGACCGGTTCACAAGTCATCCTTCGTGACTGTAAAACACACGCGCGCACACACGCTCACAGAGACTAAGAGAGAGAGAAAAGGGAAAGAGGGGTGAGAGAAAGAGAGATGGAGAGACTTTCTGTAGAACAAAGTAAAAATTAAGCGGCCAGGAATCATTAAAATCACACACAATCAGCATTTACACTATTTGCATGTGCAAATAGACAATATTTAAGCAATTGAAGTTTGAAAAGAAAATGTGGAAATGAGTAAAGAAAATGTGGAAAAAGTTATATTAACATTTCAAAATTAGACCTTACAGCTGTGTCAATCTTCAATCAAAATCTAGGAACTTTACAGCACAGCTTTACTGCTGTCATCCTCAACCACACAACTAGGTCACTGTGCCAAACAACACGATAAAGACTAATCTAGGTGATCGACTTTAAGCTTGATCTCGCCTCACTGTCCAATCCTCACTGAAGATCAGACACAGAGGTCAAAACAAAGTGATAATGCAATAGACTTAACGTTTCCAACACACACAGAAATTCAGCTTTCAAATGATGTCTGTTATCATCCGGAACATTGTTTTCTTATTCTACGTTTCATGACACAAAGAAACAACTGCAGGATTCCAGTTGCTTTCCAAGTCCCCAGGCCAGTTTCTGGACATCAAAACGACACGTTTAACGTCATTACAAGCAAACAAAAAATGACAAGAACAACATCAAACAAACAAAACACAGCAAATCAGGAAAACATGCTACAAGACAACTACAAGACTCCTTTTCCACACTGAACAGTAGCACAAAAGTCCCAATGTGGCATGATGATGATGCGTCTGTTTTGTTTATACGTGACATATATGCATGCGCCGTGTGTGTTTATGCATACGTGTGTGTGTGTGTGTGTGTGTGTGTGTGTGTGTGTGTGTGTGTGTGTGTGTGTGTGTGTGTGTGTGTGTGCATGTACACACACACGCGCACAGATTTTAAATGATTGTCGTTTAGATATAACTCGCCTCCTTCTTATCCTGCAGGCATTCCAGCACAGACAGGTTGTTGGTCCAGGTGTTTTTGGGACACAGTCGTGTCACGTCTTCGCGGCAGGCCTGCTCTTCTGCCAGCTTCCAGCCGGTGGATCTTCTGGACTGGGAACCAGATGAGGAGGCGGCAGCGTTATTCCCGGGATTCGGCACCGCGGCTTTGAGCTGGAGCATGGCCGGAGCCGGAGGACGTGCATTCCCTATCACTGGCGGAGGTTTCAGGGGCTGAACGAAGAGAGGGCAAAGAGACACGAGGAATAACGGCAGCTGAACACGTCTACACGCCGCCATCTTCGGCCAAAACAGCTGAAGCAGGATCAGTGCGCTTTCCTCGCTCGAATCTCACCGGCCAATCACTGCACGAGAAGGGCTAGTGCTCATGAATGTTTCAAATAAACTGCGTGACGTCAGAAAATATCTCTCACTGATTGGATAGATTGAGACAGAACAAACGCTTGATAAATCAAACAAATACCGATGTTTATCACGTTAATGTAAATGTATATCATTTTTAACTAATAGCTCGGTTATGAAAGTAATTTGCAAGCGGAAAATTATATATAGGTTATTTACGAATTACATTTAAAATAATACAATAAATACAAATTAGCTTTCCTGTATCTAAATCTACGCACAAATGTATGCATAGAAGTTCAGAGGCTTGATTTCCTATATAATTGGCTACTAATAGTGTTTCTCTGTGAAAAAAAAAAATCAGCTCCAGTGTTAAAAAACAGCTAATTTACAAATATGTCTTTCTCATATTTTGTCAAGATCATCATACCAGAATTTCTCTACACATTAATGTTTTTATACACATTAAACATATTTATTAATCCTGTCAGGTTTGATTGGATAGAAAAAAAAAGTCATCAACTATTAAATAAAAAAAACATACACAATCAATTTTTTTTTTTTTTAAATCAAACACATGTACAGTTTTGATTGATGAGATATATCTGCAACACTGTCTCTGATCAGTCATTGAGGTAGAAATGACAAGTCCCTTGTAAAAGAATACAAAAAAATTGACAATCGTATGATTTCAATGTATTGCAGAGACAAACAAACTGCACATTGCATTAGATATTTCTCATCTAAAAAAAAGGTTTTAATGAATCTTTGTTCCATCACAACAAATGTTTCCCTTTAAACAAATGCTACGCAGATGGATTTCCTTGGCACCATTAGATTGCAAAGATGAGCAATTCCAGTCAAATCAAAGAGAATCAAAGTGCAACAGAAGCTGGTTTGTGAGTCCCGGTCCCTTGGCTCTGCCGGGTGGTCGGATCAGAAGGTGCTCTGCAGAAGACAGTGGCATCCGCAACCACTGGGACAGACATCCTGAGAGCGGAACCAGTCCATCATGTGACTGGTGTGACCGCCGTGACCACAGCTCAGGCAGAAGTTGGAGGAGCCGCGGACGGCCACGTGGCAGATGGCGCACTGGAAGGTGAAGCGCTTGCAGACAGCGCACTGGGTGCCGCGAGCCTGGCTACGACAGTGGCAGCAGTAAACGCCAAACTCTGAGCACAGAAAACACAACTTTCACTCGAAATCCACATTTCATCTGTAAGACACCAGAAAGCAAGTTGATTTTATTGTGCATGGATCTAATTTTGTGGTGAATAAGACAGGGTCAAAAATTTCTGCTTCAAATGAGTAGCCAGGATTTTCATTTGGCTGCTCACATATAATAGCATGTAGAGTCAAAAGCATATTTCTATAATTAAAATATATTTAATTATTATTAATATTTACAAATACCAGATTTAAAAGAATATTCAAACATTGACTGTTCATCTTGAAATCCAGAAAAAAATGTTGTGTCTAAAGTGAATAAAAAACAAATAAAAAAATTGTATCATTTCAGTCACAACTCAAAGCGCATGACCAAAAGTAAGAGTGGTAACTTCTCAAATTAGGAGCTTTTTCGACTCATCATGACTGCTAATACAGTAGCTTCTCTCTGCAAATTGATCATGGGGGGTTTGTGCATACTTAACAAGAAGGTGCGTACTTAAGAGGCTACGTGATTTGAGTGTACCCTCTTAAGTTCTCAAGAGCACAGAAGTAAAATCATAAAGAATAATGCATAATGATCCAGGTGTTAGGGTCTCACCGATGCCTTTGTGTGGCTCTGGGGGTCCGGAGACAAACTTCAGCACCTCGGCTCTCTTCTCCCTCAGGCCCCAGCGGTGCAGTATCTCACCATAACACTTCTTGAAGTCATCAAACTGCCACCAGTTACAGGAGTCCAGCAATCTGCAGGAGACAAACACACATTTATTCCTCTTTTATTCAAACCTACTCACAGAAGAACAATATAGTAGGACAATAGACAGACTCTGACACTAATACCCCTCATTTTTTACGAAAATTCACAAACAATACAAAAGAAAATAGAATATATAATTTATATTATTATATTTATATTTTATTTTGTATTGTATTGCATTTTCCTTTTATTTTGTCTACTTTCTCCCTTGTTTAAATGCTGGACTATTAGCAAAAAATACTGCGAGCACTACAAAATCACACAAAATCTGCCAAGTCATCAGGAACAGAAATGCAGAACTCCACGAACCTGGTTGATCTTTAAGTGAGAGATGTTTGAAGGGACACACTCGTCTTTTCAAACACATGTTCAAACAAGTATGAAGAACATTTAATCATTCTCCTCATTATTGAGACAGGAACAGTTTTAATACAGGAGTTTTTTGAGAAAGTTTTCATTTATGCCTGAATCAGGGGAACAGCATCATATTGTAAGGTAGATTTTTCTCCATAAAAAGTAGTGACACGAAGAACATTGAACTTTTAGTTCTGAAGGTGCGTTGAACTTTTTAGTTCAGAATGAAAGATGTATGTGCAAGCAACCTAGCAATTTCCGGAATATAACAACCCCAAATGGCACAACCCAAGACAATCTTCTGACTTCAAAAAAAGAGCAGCTTTTATTAAATAGAAATAAAACTGGCAAACATAGCTGACATAAAACAGACATTTAGTCTTAGTATTTGATTTTTCCCCACACGTTTTCCAGTAGAAAGATAGATGTGCCATTCTGGCCGTAAGGGACGTCAGTTACCTTTTGTTTAGGTCATGCTGCTCTTTCTCACGCTCCCGGGGGTCGGTGTGCAGCAGATTTGGATAGTGGTGGCCATCTGGGGACGATTCCACACAGGGATTTACATGTTCAGAATCACGGCCTCCTGCCAGTGAACAAATCACAAACACTGTTATTACAGTGACAGAAATTATACAAGTCAACCACAAAGCAACCAAAGAATGACAAAAATTTCACATCGCTAAAAAAAGCAATGTATTCCTCACCAATATTCCACGTGGCGGACACTGATTCTGTTATACTCGGACATGATCCAGATGTGACTGAACTGGAAGTGAAACTGGGCTAAAGCAGCATATGAGAAATAAAACAATGTAAGTGAAGCATTTTATGGAACACATAGTATAAAGAGATAATTATATAAATACAACAATTGTAAAACAAGTGTGTGTGTGAGTGTGAGTGTGAGTGTGAGTGTGGGTGGGTGTGTGTGTGTGTGTGTGTGTGTGTGCGGTATAAAAAAAAAAAGAAAAACACAATTCCATGACATCTGGGGCTTAAACAGGGAAGCGCATGAGAAAGGTAAGAAGAGACATAGGTGAGAAAACCAAACTAATAATGAGTAAACTAAAATGATTTGGAGGAGCAATGATGAGTAATGTATCACAAAAACAAAACCTGATATGATCACTGTCATTAATTATTAAGTAAAAAATATCAATAACAATCACAAAATGCAGCAGTTACATTTTAAGTAAAACACAGAATTCTACAGTACTTTTTTTCTAAATATTGTCAAGCATTTCCAATAAGCAATAGATATAAATAAGTGAACTTGTTCTTTTGTTTGTCTTATTTATTTGTTTTCAGTGGATATAATTAGGAGCATTTCCAATTAACAAGGATACAAACGTAACTCAAAACAAAACACACCTTCTATTTGCTATTACAAAATTTTAATAAAAGTATATGAACAACTAAAAGCTGCTTACACTTACACAACCATTAGTCTGCCCTTTTTATGATTGTGCATGTGCACTGACTTACATAGCGTGAGTGTTGGGATGCGGGGACGGCTGGCCGGGTTTGCTGGAGATGCTGCTGTCCATTGTGGCTGAGAGTTTCTGGTGGGCTGCCCTGATCTCTAAACACACTGCACAACATGGCCAGACTCTGGACGTCGCTCATCTGACTGTAGTGTTCCAACCTGCACGAGATGAGGTGAGAGGTCACAGGCTGCATCCTTATCTTAACATCACAATACACGCAGCATTACAGCATCTTCAGCAGGGGTCGCCCGAAGGGATGTTTGGCCCATGGAGTCGCAGTGTCTGGGTCGGGGTCCGGACTGAGGTCAAGACTCGTAGCAGCTGAAGCAAGAGCCCACACCTGAAAAGATTAGAAAAACTTTATATGTGTGTGTGTGTTTAAATTGTATTTATACACATAAAAACAACTGTGGTGGATTGTGATACACTAAGACAATTTTGGCCCATTAAAACAAATTACCTCTATTAAGTTGAACGCCTAATGTTAGCGATGAGACCAAACATGAAAATTTTTACTAAATTAATAAATGACAAATAAAAATACAGTTTTCATTTTCATTAACATTTATAACATATACTGTAAATAAAAGTTTTTTTTTCTTCCTGGACTACTCGTAATGAACGGTTTTACATTTTTCAGACACTGCACATTTTTATTTTGTGCCTTTTTTGCACACAGTGAGCTTTTACACTACTTTTGGAAGAACATAATAGTAAAAAAGTAGTTTATATGAGCCTTTTAGGGTTGCCAAGTGTATCTGCATCCTTTGTTATTTACATGTAAATCAGCCAGTCTGCTTGAGTTGGTAGGTAATACCTTCGCTAAATCACGACGGCCCACTGCTAATGCTGCTGCCATGTTCTTCTGACACGTGTCCAGTGTGTTTGTGACATCAAGGCTGCACAGAGGAACACAAGAGGACATTAGTCGGACGTCAGACGCTGAGAAACAGAAGGTCAGACCGTACACATAAGTCTCGCCAAGGGTCTTGTGCACAGGAAGCAGACACGAGACCTCCTGAATGATGACTTTTCCAGCCAGTCGAATGGGTCTGCTGCTGTAGTCTGATCCCTCTCGCTTGCCCTTCCACCGCCGGGATTTCTGAACATAAGCATCGTTCATTACACACCACATCACAGGATTAACACATTTGCAGGATTGATGCCTAAACCAGATTGTTTGTGCAGATCATTATAATCCAACAGCGGAAAGAACCTTGTTCATTAATAATGAATTAATCCCAAGAGGACATTGACAATCTGAGCTTTGCTATATTTTCAAACGTTGACAAATGATTGATTCTACATACTAACACTGCAAATGTCATGGAACAGTGAAATAAATTAAATAATACATTATATATGAAGAAAAACTATATAAAATACGGTACATAAAAATGTAATACAATTAGATAAATTAATATAAAAATAAAGCTAGATTAAAAGTGTTTTGGATGGTTTTTGATTTTGACCCTTAAAACCCTTGATTATAAGATTTACAAATGACAAAATACAATTATTTCAATGAATCCAAAAGTCTTTAACAAAAAATAAATTATAAAAGCAGCACTAAATAGCCATAAAAAACATTATGAAAGCCTTGTTAGACATGAACACCAAATGTTTGAGCATGAGAAATAAGAGAGAGAGTGAATGATGAGATAAGAAGCGTGAGGGCGGGGACGGAGGCGGGGAAGGGGGCGGTGCTCAGTACCGGACAGTCATGAATATTCTGCACAGACCAGCGGCGGGGAGCAGACAGAGGAGGCTTCTGATTGGATAAAACACACCACAGCCACATGAGTGAAGAACACATCACCGCAAGAAATAAAAAGAAACGTAGAAAAGACAAACATAATGAACAGAAAAAAGCTACAAAACAAAAACAAGTGGAACTAAAGCAAGTGAGTTGTGACAAGCAAAAACATCAAGACCATACACACACACAAAACTATATACAGTATAAGCATATATACAGTAAAATACTGTTATTGAAAATTGCTAATAAAACAACCTCCGCCTTTAAGAATAACAAAAAATTCTGAAAAAAAAAAACTCGCTAACAGATTTCACAGTTTTTAAGAAAGAATTTGCATGTCTTCAATATATATATATATATATATATATATATATATATATATATATATATAAGAAACATGCCTGTCGTGCAGTGTTATGAGCATTTATGATTGGTCGATATGGCTATCAGTCACTTTCTGTACTTCTGGACCCAGACTGCTGTTCTCACCCGCTCCTTGTAGTAGAAGGAGGATATAGACACTTGGTCTTTGTCTGTGCGTGTCGGGCTTCCGCTGAACAACCGCAGCGTGGACTGAGACTCGCTTCGCATTTTCATGGGCGTCATGAGTCCACTGTGATACGCAGAGAGAGCTGACAGTGATCTGCACCCAAGCTTTCTGTTAACACAAAGATCATTGGCAGCTCGTGTCAGGATTAGACGCGTGTTCACCTGGGAGTGGGTTCGGTCGGGGGGGTCGTGCGGTGCATCGTCATGGGTCGCGTGAAATAAACCAACGAACCTGAATATAGAGCACAGAATAAATGTTAATGTACTGATAATGCATGTATAAGGTGAAAAATTAAATATAATTAATTAATAATTAAATCTCATTATTATACTAGTTATTTTATAAGCATCTAATACTACATTAATACGTTATAAATATGTAAATTAAATATAATACTGCATTTTATATTTTCCACTCATTTTCCAGGTTTACAATTCAGCCTGGTCCAGCCTAAAAATCCTACTACAAAATAAAATAAAAGTAAAACGCTGTTATTAATCATAAATTAATTTCCATGAATATCCACATTCTGTAAATACAAACAATTATTCCCGGACCTTTGATATGTGCAAAAAGTGTGTACTCTAAATAAAAAATTGGTTAATTATTAAAAGATATTTTTATCATAAATACAGCAATATTAATTTTTATTTAAACCTGGTGACGTATAAATAACTGTAAATCAAATCAGTTCATTCTTATTATATAGTTTTCTTAGATGCAGTATGGTTTGTTTTCCAGTAAAGGAAAAGTGGTTAAGGAAATGAATACATTGATGGATTGAAAACTGCGTGAATTTAATAAAATAAAAGTGAATTTGTGAAAATGTTAATTTAAAAATTAAAATAAAAATTAAAGAAATTGAATGAATTAACGTGAACCTGTTCCGCAGAAGCGCGCCCCTGAGGTGCGAGGAAAGGGGATGTTGGAGTCCTGGTACGAGCCGTATGTGTTGGCAGCCCGTGGGAAGGTGGGCAGTGTGGGGGTAACAGGGTTGGTGAGGGTGTAAGGGTTTGATCCGTCCTCCTGAAAGCAGCACATCAGCCTCCATCACCACATCTACTCATGTGAGAGCTCAGCTTGATCAGGATCTCACTACGTCCGACTGAAGACACGACACCAGCTGCCGAACACACGGCTCCAAGCAGTTCTGGTTCCTCTTCACCTTCTGAAGAGACGTGTCGGTCAGGATCTGCAGGAAACATCACAAGTTGTAAGGGATGATGATAGGTTTGTTTGAAAACTGGTTTGTTTGTGCTGTTAATATTATCTGTGTATGTTGAGAATTTATTTTTCTGCTGATCTTGAATGGCTGTGTGTGAGAGAGAGAGAGAGAGAGAGAGAGAGAGAGAGAGAGAGAGAGAGAGAGTGTGTGTGTGTGTGTGTGTGTGTAACTGTATGTATGTATATATATATATATATATATATGCCTGAAATAGAGATGTTACTGAAGGTGTGTGTGTGCGTTATTGCTGTTTCTAAAAGTGTGTGTGTTTGTGTATGCTTTTGGTGTTAGTGCAGTTCTCTGTTGCCTTTAGTGCAGATGTGTGTATGTGAGTTGTTGTTTTTTACGCGTCCGTGTGTGTGGGCATTTGCTGAAAATGGTGGCATTTTTAAGCGTGTTTTGTTGTAGCTGCTATCACAAGATTTCTGTTTTCAGCAATAAGTCTAGGTTTTTGTCTGTGTGTGTGTGTGTGTGTGTGTGTGTGTGTGTGTGTGTGTGTGTGTGTGTGTGTGTGTGTGTGTGCGCGTGTGTGTGTATGTGTGTGTGTGATCTTAGACACCATTATAAGGCATACAAAAATGGCTACAACCTTCTGTATTTTGGTCTTCATGGAAGACGAGATGTTTGTGGGAGAGACAAACTGGAACGATGGAGCAGCGTTGTTGGGATACTGTGCAGGGAACTTCACCACCAGTCGAACCCGGTTGGTACCACAGTCGGCTGAGACGACGCAGCTGCGATTCAGCGCATCCATCTGCAGAGATGTTGATGTTCACCCGTCCGCTTTGGATTATTAGAGAGACAGAGACTGACCTCCACGTTGACGTTGCGGATCTGCAGGTTGACCAGTGAAAACTCCTGCTGCAGGGTCTGGGGTAAACCCGCTGCTTCAGATCGAGCCGTGGACCCCTGCAATGCTTCAAACTCATCTGAAACACACACAATCAAACCAAATACTGAGTTCAGGCCTACATAGCAAAAGAGATTTCAATAGATGTTCGAAAGTTTACATATTATTTGTTCATGATATATGTACAAACCCCACCTAATTGGTGTAGTCATGAATTATCTGCAGATTATACATTGAGGTCTCATTGGGGTACATATTACATTTGGGGTCTCAAAAGGCACCAAATAAATTAACTGAATTATTATTATTAAAGGTAGAACTTTCACTTTCTCCTTTATTGAATTGACTGCTAATCAACTGTGTGTGTGTGTGTGTGTGTGTGTGTGTGTGGTGTGTGTGTGTGTGTGTGTGTGTGTGTATAGAAATTTACTTCAGTCACAATAATAAATACAAATATAATCTGTCTCTCATAAAGAAGACACAGAAAGGCAACAGAAAATGTTTCATTGGTATTTTTATAAATCTATGTCAATTTAATTAAAATCACATTGAACCATTAAAATCTATACAACAAAAACTATTTTGACACTGTGATTATCACGACGTGTTTGTTTAGAGGTGTTTGTAGTTCCCTGTCTATAATTGCCATTGGGATGTATAATATCAGCTTGATATGATTCGTAAAATCTCAGTTGAAAAAAACGTATATAACAATCCTTTTCTAGCAATATTCAATGTTAATTCAAAGCAATTAACTTTTTTTACTATAGGGGATTCACGTACATTAATTATCCTGTGTGATTACTTTACTTAATAGTATTCATTACATTACTGATTAATTAATACTTAATAGTATTAATTAAAATACATTAAAAATACATTTTAATGAATTTGTGTGTGAAGGGAGTGATTTTTATAACGTTATTACCTTGTGAACTATGGGCTGATGGTTCAGAAGTGAGATGTGGTTCAGAATGTAAGGTTTTCTCTGCTTCTGAGGTGAGAGTCAATCCATCCATCATCTCTTCCACCACGTCGTTTGCACAACACAACTGAAAAAAAACACTTTCAGCTTTTTTCAGCAGTATTACACCCCAAAATGTTTGCATCCCAAATGCATCTCAACAGTAACTTGCAGGGTCTGAAAATTTTTAGATTGCATCTTAAAACGTATGTTTTTACCCAATATAACTTTATAATTTTCGCATTAAAAATTTGATGTGGTATATGTCTGCTTTTACAAATTGTTTTTACAGTTTTTACATGTACTATATGTAAGGTGACCTTGGGTGTTTAGAAATACGCCATCAAATAAAATGTATTATTATTATTATGATTTTAGTTTTTTATTAACTAGATGTGCCAGCCACTGAATGTTTCTTCCTGATCCTTGTTGTGACGTCACATCAGCGTATTCTGATCTTCATGCTTGTCCCAAGACGTTTGTCACCTTCTGCAGTTGAGGATCCACTCGCCATATCCTGAGAGTCTGATCTCTGGACAGTGTCACAAGCTGACAGTCTTTCACTCCTACAATATAAAAAACAAACACATCATCAGAACGATAAAAAAAAAAAAATCACAATCAAAAAATGGTTTATAAATTTACATTCAATGACAACTTTTATATAACCATACGTCTGCTTTTTTGTTTGTTTGATTGTTTGTTTGTATGTACGCATGTGCAGTGAAAATAAGGTTTCCCTATTGGACAGTGCAATTATTTTACCGTATTTATTTTTGTATTGTCATTTGAAATAGTGTCATAATGACTAGTTAACAAGGTCTCAAATGTGTTACAAAATAAATACAAATTTTTATTAACAGGTTTAAGATGTTAACCAATCAAACTCCCTCACAAATGATGACAAAAGTACAGGGGGGAAAAAAAAGAGGAGAGGAAATATTTTGCACTTCGGGTTCATTGAATTTATCAATCAATGGTGGTGTTACTTAAAAAAATAACCCAGTGATGCTCTTGTCCATTTTGCACAGTTCTATTTTCTACATATCAACACTGCAGGAGTTTTAATATGAACTTATTGCACAAAAACAAGAAGTACATCTCTCTTCACACCTTCTTTCTGCGGCCTCCACTGAAACTCCAGCACAACATCGTCATGACCCACGAAGGCGTGGACCGGGCTATTGAGCTCCAGCGTGCTCCAGAGAAGGAGGCTGTTCTCTCTCCGCAGCTGAGGAACCATCACCGTCACCAGGCCGTTTGAGAAGGGCTAATCCACCACAGAATCAACCCAACCACAGAAAGACAAAGCGTAAACGTGAATGTGAGTCATTAATCATCTTACAACATGAGAGCTGGTCGTATGAGTGAATCATACCGTGTATCTGGCCTTCCACACGGGCACTTGGCAGGACAAGATGTCGAGGTATTTCCGGGGTTGTCTGAAATCCCAGAACTGACACAGAGAATGTGAATGGAGGAGAAATGAGCGAGGAAAGATGAGAATGATGGAGAAGATCTTTACCCGAACAGAGTTGTCCTGGCTGGAAGTGGCAAAGACGTGCTCGTTCTCGGGGTGCCAGTCCAGACCGTGGATTTTTGAAAGATGAGCAGCTACGTACTCCACCGCAGTGTTGGGTTTCTGAAACTCAGCATTACTGCTCATGAGAAATGTTGTGTTTTTTTTGTGAACATAAGCTGTACTTTTTTATATTTTAGTTTAAAATTCTTGACAAAGCAGTTAAGCTTGAGAAAACAGGATATAGCGGATGCATCGTGTATTGTTTTATTTATCGTATTAAATAGCAAGAATATTTTTCCACGGATGTCTAGTAGATTAAAACTATGAAAATCTACTATGAAAAAAAAATGAAAATGCTGATGACGTCAAACAAGACATGCAGGTCAGAGCTTATTAAGTTTAATTTGATTTGTTGTTGTTGTTGTTGTTGCTGTATGCTGTTGTTGTTGTTGTTATTATTATTATTCTTAAAATTACACTTTTTGGCCTGTGCTCCTCATTTAGTGTTGGAATTACACGACAGTGTGTGATGTGAAGCTAAGATGTGTGTGTGCAATCAAAATTTGAGTCCATTTGTTGCTGGTAAGTGAGAGAAAAAGTATGTGTGTGTGAAAGTTCAGATGTAGAGGTGTGTGTTTTTTTTATGAGTACAAGTTTGGGGAAACTAGTGTTTATGTATAGTCACACAATGATGTCACATATTTGGATCGACATAATCACCCTCTTGTCCCAGATCCTGACGTCTCCGTCATGACTGGACGCAAGACAGTAGTGGTTCCGTCGGTTCCACTTCACCTGAGAGGCGCCGGCTAACACACAGAGAACAACCATCTTGCTTCAGAATCACCAGATCCAACAGACGCTGAGAAAGATCTTGTACTCACCCACGGCAGACAGCGCCACAGTGGGCTTCCGTGTGTCCCTGCAGAATCACAGAGAATATTTATACATGGATCACCATCAGAACTTCTTAGCTTCCAGTTACCTTGTGTCCCATATGTAGATGTACGTGTCCACCGAACTGGTGACAAGAAGCTCTGGTTCGAACCAGGACCAGTCCAAATCACTAAAACAGTAGGAAAACATTAACAGTGTAGTACAACTATTTATAGGCATATAAAGTTTTACAAAATCAATTGTTGTGAACTGATTATTTCAAAACTAACACTTTATACAGTAATTACTAAACTTTAAATGTACTAAAATTCATCTTTATATCTACATGTTTGTATATACATACACATTAAACATTTTAAAAGCTTTGCGTATGTGTGTATAATTGCAGTTTTAAACAAAATAATTTGCAATAATATTAATTGTAACAAATGTGTCATATCACTTAAAAATAGCTACGCTTAAGAATAATATGGATTTCTTGTGATATTTCCGAAATAAAAAACAAATATGTGAATGTTGAGAATGACATCACAAACGTTGAAGTAAAATCAACCAGTTTTACCTAATAACACGTGTGTGTCCTTGTAAAGACGTATGTGGACCTCCCGCGCCATCACGCCAAACATACAAGTCGACACGCTGGTTACTCTGAGCCACAAGAACAAAGTCAATCTTATAATCGACAAACTGAACACAAAGTCTTCTTCCAACTAACATAAATTGCCATGTGACGGCATTTTAACATACTTTAACCTAAATAATTCTGATATTTTCTGGTACTTTAACCTAAAACCAAAAGACAAAATAATTGCAATGCAGTGGACTAACAGTGGGGTAAAAAAAAAAACCCAGCAAAACAGTTTTTACGCACAGAGGCAGCAAATAAATGGGCGTCGGCCTTGTGCGGGTTCCACTGGACCGTCCCCACGTCCCACTTGCTTTGGCGGCTGATTTTGCGAGGAGTTTCTGACGGTGTCTCCAAATTCACAATGTATAAAAACCTCCTCCTGTAGAAAATATAAGAGCATTATGACAAGCAAAAAGATTAAGACCAGCACACATTCCTCATGTGGACGCGATACACACCCAGAGAGAACAGCGTGCTGCCCGAGACAGTCCACTGACATGGCAGTCGCCTGAAAAGACAAATATCAGATGTTAAAACACAACACTAGAATTCAGGTCTTATAATAAAATGACACTCCTTATGAAAATATTACTCGGGGGGCGGGGGGGGGGTTAGTATCACACCACATTTGAAATGTTTCGCATAAATAAAAATAACACCGTGACTTAGTGTGACAATCTTTTAACAATTATTAACCACTGTATGGGTATTTTTAAGTAGACCCACTTCTTATTTTTAGGACCATTCCCATACAAACTTTGTCCTGTTGACCCTCATACAGATTGACGAGTGGCTTCTTGGGGTCAGAAGAGGTCGAACATCCAAATTTTGCAGCAGGAACTCATCAGACCAGACCAAACGTTTTTCCAATCTTCTTCTATTCTATTCCAATTTAGGTTAGCATGTGTGAATTATAGCCTAGTTTTCATGTCCGTAGCTGACAGGAGAGGCACCCAGTGTGGTCTTCTGCTGCTGTGTCTTCTGCTATCCACCTCAAGGTTTGATGTGTTGTGCTTTCAAAGAAGCTCTTCTGCAAATTGTGGTTGTAACAAGTGCTTATTTGAGATACTAAAATAAATCCTTAATTGATTTTCTATCAGCAGGAGCCAGTCGGGCTATTCCCCTCTGACCTCTAAACAAGGCATTTGTGCCCACAGAACTGCCCCTCAATTCTATTTTATCTTTTACATTCAGTCACTTAAAACACCTTTCTTCCTCATTCTAATGCTCTATTTGAACTGCAGCAGACCGTTTTACACACATTACACACAGTGATTTGTTATACAGGCCAAATCAATGTGACAGAGAAATACTGCATGATTAAAAACAAATACATTGCATTTAACATGTAAAAAAAATTTACATATATAATTACGTACTACACAATCACGATGTTTACTTATACAAAACATAAAAACAATAAACCGTTAAGTGTAACATTTGAACAATAATTTGGTCTAATTCTTTTAAAACCACAAAACGGCAATTACATGTCCTCCTGACAAGTTTTTTTTTTCTTGCAGAATTTTCGTGAGTTAACTAGTCAAATTTAAGCCATAATGTAGAGTTGATTTATTAACAAATGCAATGTGTTTAAAAACAATGATATTACAAATACAATCTGCAAAACAACGGTTATATGTTGAATTATTGAGGTGGTGTTTAAAATTGGAACATTTAACACAGGTTAGCGAACTGCGATTGTACCTGTGCGTCTCGAAACTCCACCACAACATTCTCGCTGCTCCAGCGCGCCGCCATCTTTCTATTTACAACGTCAACAAATTACGTAAATATTACGCGACGGCGTCTTCTGACAGCCAACGGTGATTGGCTGCTTAGTGTCTTCACGTTCAAGATGGTGGCCACCGTGGCGGAGCATGTTGTTGCTGATTCTGGAGCTTTTATTAAAAACGCGCCTCTACACGTGAGTAACGAATAATCACACGTCTTTTTACCCGTAGTTTACTAGCTCGCTCTCGATCTGTGACTTTGAATGGAGTTCAAAATGCAGGACCAAAAAGCGAAGAGAACATGTGCTATTCTTGAACATTGAATTTTCAACGACTGCGCTGCTAAAACACGGTTTGGACGTGTATGTAGAGATAATTCTACTGCACAGCTTTACAGCAGTTAAAATAGTTCGTAGTCATATAAAAATGCTATATTAAGCATTTATACGTTTCAATCGTATGTTTAATGTTTGTATTTTTTCATGCCATGTTAAATTTCAATATTTTATTTCGAATCAAATTTGCAATAAGATTTTAAACAACTGTAAGAATTAATCTTTGTTATTAACTATTATTTTTATTATTATTTCTTCATGCATTGTGTGTTGATTTTTTTGCTTTTGTGTGTGAGATGCATATTGGTGCATAAATTCTTGTATGTTTCAGGAAATCGGAAAGAACATTTACACCTTGAAGGATGTTGTTGAGGAAATCCGGGACAAGCAAACAAAACGGAATTTGGCGTTTTTGCCGTACACGCTGAATTACAAGGATCCGTTCCCAGAACACATCCGATTTGGTAAAACTTGCTTGTGTTGTCATTTATTGTTTATTAATTAATTATTATTAATTAAAATTATAAATTATATAACTTTGATGTGTGTTATCATTCCGGTTGACTTTAAACCACAGTCACAGAATTTGCTAAGAAGACAGGAGACTACCCCAGTCTTTCAGCCACTGACATCAAGGTTCTGGCTCTGACATATCAGCTGGAATGTGAGACTGTGGGAACGGAGCATCTTAAGAAGGAACCTGAAAACAAGGTACCTGAGTGTTTCAATGTTCTGATCTTCTTATATTTAAGTCATAACTTAACTCCTTGTTCTAGATTGAGGTTTGCAGCACTCAAAGACATCCAGAGAGTCCTGTTGGTATTGCTGGCTTCCACTTACCATCAAAAGTAAGACTTTCAAACTATTTTTTTTTTGTACAAATTTGCCATTATAAGAAAGATTTGGAAATTTTAGTATATTTAAGCCAAATTATTTTATAGCAAAACTCTAGAGTCACTGATTAGTGTATTATTTTTATTTTTACGTTTACACTGGAATTATATTTTGCAGCAGATAAAGAACAACAACAACCAATTCATTAATGATAAAAACTTTTTCTTCTGCACCAGGAGAATGTCAGCTTGTTACCATTTTTTTCTGATTTAGTCAAAGTCTTCAGCTAAACCAGCCAATGTTTCCCGAACCACGTTTCCAGCAGTTGAAGCTCAAGATCCAGATGTATCTAAGTTCAACAGCTTTCAGTTCTGGAGGAATCCACTTCCCAGCATCGAGAATGATCTTCTGGAGCTTCTGGTAAATTGTCAGATATCGTCAAGTTTGTGTTGTACTTAACACTTAAAAGGTGTTATATTCAAATATTTTTATGGAAGAATTTCAAAATATAATTAGTGGTAATAATTAGTGGTTTATTTTTTGTCAACTGACTGCTAAATCTGCATCACTGTGGAGTAAACCCAGCGATGTCTTTTTATCTAGAGCGCAGAGGCCGTCACTCTGGACGAGTTTGGAGACGTCACTAGCAAACTTCAGTCTGTTGATCTGTCCGCTGACAATGAAGAAGAGGATGAGGAAGAGGATGATGATGGAGAAGAAGATGGTGATGATGATGATGGTGGTGGTTGGATCACTCCAAGTAACATAAAGCAAGTCCAGATGGAGGCCGGAGGCTGGGAAGCGTCAGGGGACGTGACTGTGGGCTGCATCACCACTGATTTCGCCATGCAGGTATGTCTGCGTTAAACTCAGATTTACTGGATTACTTTCAAATTATCTTCTCGGAATGTTATACAAAATATTAAAGATAAACCTTATCGATCCATAATTTTATACTGATCAGTATAGAACTTTATCGATCTTTATTGATCCATCGAACAAATCAAACTTTGTCAATTCTTTGTCAAAAACTCAATTCTGAACTTCATTGCATTTTAACTGTCTTTTGTTTTATCAAATCACATTCTTAACAAAAAAAATTCATGTAATGCGCTTGAATTTAGTTATTTAGTCCTTTGCTGTTTGCATAATTATACACCGTTCTATTAAACAAACATTACCAGTGGAAGAAATCCGCTGCAGGGGGTTAAAAGATAATACACTACATCAGAAGTGTTTCTCAACGTGATGATTGAATAAAAACTGTGGGATAAAAGACTTGTTTCTTTACAGAACGTTCTGATGCAGATGGGCCTGAATGTGCTGTCAGTGAATGGGATGATCATTAAAAACACACGCAACTATATTTTGCGCTGCCACGCTTGTTTCAGGTCAGTAGCACAAAGACTCCGTTTCTCTTTATATCACTGCCTGGAAACTTTTCCCATTAGCCAAACTGAATATACAGGAAATGATGAATCTGAGCATCATTCACACAAATTCTATAAACGTTCATTACGTACTGTAGTAATGTGTTTACGTATATAGAAAGACAAATACATCACCTTTGTGTGTGTGTATAAATGCATGCACACACACAAATTACCGTATATATCTACTATTAGTGGCCTGTCTCTTTTTGATGACTTTTTTCCTATAAACGCCTGTTTTAAACACGTCGCGAGCAATTAAGGGCAGGTCTCTGATAGATGCCCGTCTCCAGTAGTAGCCGCAAATCTATAACTGATAAAAACAGCAGGAGAAAAAGAAACGAGAAACGATTCAGGTCTGATTAAAGGTGCAAAGAGTGGGAAGCACAAACACTTTTATTTTGATGGTTTCCCCGGCCACGCAGAACTCGTGGATAAACAAAAAACTTTGATATGAAAAAAGGGCTTATCTTGGAAAGAGTAAAATATTTCGTATTCATACAGTACTCCATTTTTATACTTGAATGCGTTTTGCTGTCGTTTTCTTTAGCTATAACGGACACATGCCATGTTGGTGCCATATGTATGTTCACATGAACAATAATCTCGTCACTGCAGGACAACCACGAACATGAACAAGTCTTTCTGTCCACACTGCGGGAACAACACGCTGAAGAAAGTTGCCGTCAGTCTGACAAAGGACGGAACCGTGCAAATGCATTTCTCCAGAAATCCCAAGGTCATGAATCCGAAAGGGAAGCGGGTGAGTGAAGCGGTCTAAAATGACAGTGTTTCTACTACGGCTTTTAATAAAATACTTTTGTCAAAGTTTTTTGAAAATACTGCATCTGCGAACTCTGTATCTTCTCACCACCTCTTTCCTTCCTCCTTCTCCAGTATTCGTTGCCTTTGCCACAAGGTGGAAAACACGGCAACAATCCTCAGCTGGTGGAGGACCAGCGATTCCCGCAGCAGAGACTGTCGAAAAAAGCCAGACAGAAGACGGACGCGCTGGATCCAGACTACATGTCCGGCGGCGGCTCACCGTTCTCCCAGCATGACGTCTACAGCAGGTCTGCCAGCTTACACCTGCGGGACGCACAGGCCGGCGGAGGACGCAGACGCGCCAATCCCAATGCCGCGCGCAAGAAGTTCCTCAAGAAGTGAATCTGCCTCTTCCTGTCGGGATGGAAAACTCATCTCTGATTATGTTAAACCAGGGTTTTTTGCTCACCTTACCGGTCGATTCAATTATTAAATGGTTAGATAAATTATGATCAGAAACATCTAATCAGTTTTGATCATTCATTTGACGAATAAAGTCTACGACAGTTGATCACTGACTTATTATACTGTATTATTGTTGTAAATTAAGTTAGAATTGGAATTTCTCTGAATTGAAATGATGATTTCTATACATACATAATCACTATACAAACAGTTAAAAAAAACATCTACTTTCAATATTAAACACTAAAATTTCGTACTGTAAATATTTTCAGACTGTGAATCACATGAGATGCCACCTTAATTTTTTTCATGATGTTTATTATTTGGAGTTAAGTTACCCACAGTTTCCTTCCCAAACCTTCTCTGCACAAATAAAACACAATATACATTTACACACTCCCATTAGTCTCGAATCATTCAGTATAGTAAAACCCACACCATGTTTTTGAGACTTAATAAAAAATCATCTGAAGGTCATTCATGTGAGCAGAGTTGGAGTATCTGGATGAGACGTGGAGGAATCTTCCGTGGTTTCTTTGTGGTTCTGTGCTGCAGGAACCACTTCATCTGAAGAGTCCGAAACCGCTGGTGGTTCTTGGCAAGATATGGAAGTGATTTCCTCATCCGTGGACAGACTGTGAAAGTCAGTGCTGAGATCCGGAAATGACGTGACCTGCTCCTTCTGCGGCAGAACAAACTCCAGTGGCTCCAGAACTCGCTTCACGTTGACGCAGCCGAGGTTGTGGAACTTGGAAAGCTGGTTCACTGGGACACCTGAAATAAAAAAGAAAGGCTAAAGTAAACACGGGCACCAGCATAAAATGTATTTAATAAACTTACATGTAAAATCATAATAACGTAAAAAGACGTAATAAATAATCTTTATGAAAAAGATCAGCATCTGGACCAACGTACGTTTTATATTGATGTAACTTGATTTATTTTTTATTAAAGTAATTAGGTAGTAATAATGTAATGTAATAATGTAGGTAGTAATAAAGGACCATGCCGTAAATGAATGAGCCATATTTACCCAGAATGAGTGCGATCTGGGCCGGAGGAAACAGAACCTGTAAACAGCGGTTGAGGAACGGCACCATGTCTTCAGCAAAAACGCTGCAGAACTGCAGGAACAGCTCTCGCTCCTGACTGCTGAAGGCCGACTCCTCGGCACGGTGGAAAACCTGGATCAACATGGTCACCTGAAGAACCGAAAAATGTGTGAGAAGAATTATAGTGGGAAAAAATGGTAACATCATGAGCACGACAACATAATAATTCTTTGAGGATTTTAAAGTCACACTGCAAAATTAAAAGTCGTCATCATATTTATGGTAATGTTTATTCTTATTTATGAAGTGTGCAGTGTTGGTCATGTTTATGTTCATTTATGCGTGTTTATTTACTATATAGTATATACAGTATATATATATTTTTTTTCTGTTCTATATAAGTTTATGCTGTTTTTTGATGCATTTTCCCCCTTGTGGGACAAATATAACCATTTTCCTTCATTAAATGACATCACTCTCTTGTTCATGACACCTAAATTTAACCCAGAAGTAGAATCGCATTTCATCTCTAGACAAGCTTAAAGTCCCATTTGAACTCAGCTCATGTTTTAAAAAAAAATACAGTAGTCTTAGTTTCAAGGAAATAATTCCTTTGGATCCCTACTGTTCTGCATTTGCTTCCAAGACGCTGATGATTTGCGTTCCAATCATACCTTCATCAGCGCTTCTTCCACACAGACGCTGACTCCCTCCGCGAGCCCTAGGGGGCAGCACAGTCTCAGGTCATTGAAGGCCGTCAGGACACTGTTCAGAAAGCAGGCCAGAGGAGGGAAGTCCAGCAGGGCCATGGGAGGCTGCAGCGTTCCAGGCTGGGAGCCGGGGACCACCGGTGGGATGCTGCTGCTGCCCAGGATGGATGGGAGAGAAATCAGCGTGTACATGTTCATATCCTCCTGGAACTTGTCCAGAGCATCCACAATGGCTTTCCGGAAGGTGTCCATGGCCACTTGTTGGAATATGGGCGCCAGTTGACCCCTGAAGTCCACACCCACCCTGCTAAAAGACAGTCCAAAGTACATGCACTGACCCAGCAGGGAGTCCAAGCGACCTCCGACCCCACGCCGAAGGTCCTGACTCAGGGTCTCCAGAAAGTGTGCGGCTTGCTGGACCACCCAGCCGTGGAAGATGGCGCTCTCATTCAGCACCTGGCCGTCCGGAGGGGGCAGCAGAGGGTCCTCGTCTGAGAAGATGGCGCGATACTGCGTGATGATGTCGAAGAGGTGCACGCGGCAGGTCTCGATGGTCTTGGTGATGTGGGAGTAAGGGTCCTCGTCTGGGATGGCGGCGAGGACCGAGCGTAACCAGCTGCCGCGGGCCTGCAGGAACTTCACACGCAGCTCGGCTTCGGTGAACACGTCCATTCTCCGCAGGTAGCCAATCACACGCAGGCAGACGGGAAGCTGGGAGTTGCTGCGCAGCTGTTGCAGGAGCTGGTTGAGCATCAGCTGAGCTGAGAGTCGAACCTCGTGGACGATACCCTGAAATAAACAAAAATAAATTCATGACACATGTTACAAACGACACTTTTGACAGTTTATCGGCACGTACGTATATGAATACAACGTGAATTGCTTGTTTAATAACACTATGACTTTTGGAAACAAAAGAAGGTATTAAAAAAAAGAGAGAGAGATTTTGACGTGTTTGTGTGTGTGTGTGCATATGTTATAAAGAGATAGAAAGAGAGAAAGCGAGAGAGAGAGAGAGATTTGAATATATTTGTGTAGGTGTATGTGTGCGTGTGTATAAAGAGATATAGTGAGAAAGTGAGGGATCGAGAGAGATGCAGACAGACTGTTTTGCATGTTTTGAATATGTGAGTGTGTGATTGTGTTCCAGCAAAATTTGGATCTCGGGATCAGGCTTGATAATAAATAGCTCAGATTGGATTACTAATGAGACCATAAAATTCCTGAACAGGTGAACTTCATTGCCATTTCTATTAGAATAAACATGCGTGTGAGAGTGTGTAAAAACAGCTGACCTGAATGACAGGAAGTGACACGTGCTTCTTCTCCAGCCGCTTGACGTAGGCCGCCAGCTCTAGCGCCTCCTCGTAGTAGCCGTTGCGAACGCAGGTGTCCATCAGCTGAGGGATCTCCAGGATCTCCAGGATCTCGGTGTGTCGGTTCAGCGTCAGGCTGTTCATGCGTCTGCTGATGCTGATCTCTTCCGCCTCCTTCATGAAACCCCTGCCCAGAAAATCAACACTTTCAATACCAAACATTCTGAGACACGAGACATGTCTGAGCTTTAACTTCCTCTGACATTTTAATAGTTAAACTCTGTACAACTATGAAATACATTCTTTCATAGATTTTTTTTTTAAATATCAAAACAATAATGCAAAATAAAAGTCTTCCTGTATCGGTCTCTTTCTTCTTAACCTCTACTTTCATCGTCCCTTTGTCTCTATCTCTCGCTTCTTAATTTCTCTCCTTCCTCCTTCTCTCTCTCTCTCTCTCACCTTTCACTCCTTCTATTGTTTTTTTCTCTCCTTCCCTCATCTCACTCATTCACTCTCACTCTCCCATTTCTCTCCTCGTCTCTCTCTCTTCTTTATTTCTCCCGTTACCCTCATAACTCGTTCTCTCTCGCTATTCTTTATTGCTCTACTTACCCTCATCTCCCGTTCTCTCTTGCTCTTATTTATTTCTCTCCTTACCCTCGTCTTTCAGTCTCTCTTTATTTGACTACTTACCTTCATCTCTCTCGATTTTTTTTATTTATCTCCTTTCCCTCGTCTCTCTCTCTCAGTGTTTTTTATTTCTCTCCATACCCTTGCTTCGCTGCTTTATTTCTCTACTTACCTTCATCTCTCTTGTCTTTATGTCTCTCCTACCCTCTCTTTCTCTCTCTCATTCCCCTCGTCTCTCTCTCTCAGTGTTTTTTATTTCTCTCCATACCCTTGCTTCGCTGCTTTATTTCTCTACTTACCTTCATCTCTCTTGTCTTTATGTCTCTCCTACCCTCTCTTTCTCTCTCTCATTCAAACACACACACACACACACACACACACACACACACACACACACACACATAGACCTGCATCTCTCGGTGAAGGTGGGCAGCTTGTGCAGCAGGTCTGACAGGCAGTTTTCCACCGTGCTGAAGTCGCTGTAGATGTGTTGTGTGCAGTCCGCCGTCCTGATGAACGTCTTGTAGTTAGTGAAGGCGAGCTCGCGGGTCTGTTGCAGTATCTGAGCGCGCTCCTCGGACAAACGCTCGGGCTCGCGCTTCAGCTCGTCCACGCCGCACGCGCTCAACTGCGACAAATACGTCGCGAAGTCCGGATTCTCTCTCCAGTTCTCCGGGAAACTGTCTTTGAAAATCGAAGCCAGGATACTCTCATCTTCCACGTCCACGGCAGCCATGATCGGGAGTGTCAATATTAAACGTCACCGATAACTTTATTTAAACACACTACGTCACTGTCCTGCGACAAGTTTACGTTCCACGTGTGGTTTTTTTCCTCTAGGTTGATTCGAAGATCTTAATAAACCTATTTATCATGCGTCCGCTAACCGACGAAGAAACCAAAATCATGTTTGAGAAACTTTCTAAATAGTAAGTAACACTTTTAATAGCAGTGACTAAAAGCGTATGCGTCACACGATAACTGTCGTTTCGATGTTATTACGACACGCGCACACAATTCACGTCGTTTTTATATTTAATGTTGTATTTACTTAAACGTGTTGGCTACTTTAATGTGACAATTCGACTCTTGAATTTCTATCTGTTTTACACATCTGATATGGTGGACGAGCTAAAATCTCATTTTATGTGATTCATTTTATCTCAATCTCATATTGTGTTTGTAGCATCGGCGAGAACATCAGGCTTCTGATCGACCGACCCGACGGGACTTACTGCTTCAGACTGCACAACGAGCGGGTTTATTACATGAGGTACAGCAATAATCATCCATCCATCCATTTTATGCCGTTTGGTCCTATTCAGCATCACTTCGAACACACACTGTGACCAACGTCTCTTCAGAATCTCAGTGGAGGAAAGACAGGAATGATTTTGGCTAATAAACTTCCTCTTATAACTGTCCTAGTACAATGCATTTCCATTTTTGCAACAATGATGCTTTCCTGTAAATTATGCTTTATTTCAACACATTCAGTTTGTTATCGTTATATTACATTTATTATTATCCGTTTTCTTTCCAGTATCAACTTTTATCTTCCCTTGAGTTATTAAATTTCATACTGTGAATGTGTGTGATCAAAACATATTTTTATTATGATTTAAATGTAAAAGTTTCCATTACGGAGATGACAGAGGAATAATCGTTACATAACAGATTTAGCTTATTATCAACATTCTGTCTCCGAGGATCTTTCGAACGGCTTCAGATTCCGAACACATGTCACACAACAGCAAAAAAGAAAACGATTAAAAATGAAAACATCAATACGATCTGAACATCACCTAGATTGTCAGAGAAGCAGCCCAAAATATTTTTGTTTTGTATTGTCCATGTCATAATTGGAGCAGTCTCTTCCCTCCAGTGACAAGATCCTGAAGATGGCCACAAACATCAGAAGGGAAAAGCTTGTGTCAGTCGGCACATGTTTCGGAAAATTCACAAAGACGCGCAAGTTTCGTCTGCACATCACTGCTCTAGATTTTCTGGCTCCGTATGCTAAGGTAAGTACAGTATATGAATTTCAGCAATGTACAGTATGTGACGAAATATACTAAAATATCGAGAGATCTTTGTATGTCAAATGATGGATTATTACACACAATTAAATACATTATATGTATATATATCTTTAAAAAAAAACAGATTTAAACGCCTTAAAAACAAGACCTTCTTGAAGTCTAATGTTGTAGGAATGTAGCAAATGTATAAAATGTGCTTGAAAAACAGTTTGTTGTGTGTCTGTGCAGTTTAAGATTTGGGTGAAGCCGGGATCAGAACAGTCCTTCCTGTACGGCAACCACATCATGAAGTCCGGCCTGGGCAGAATCACTGAGAACACTGCTCAGTACCAGGGAGTCGTCGTCTATTCCATGGCCGATGTGCCGTTGGTGAGACATCTTTTTTTTTTTACAGTGAATCTTGTGCCAAGAAAGGAAAAGAAACAAAATGGAGTTCTGTAGTTTAGATTGTAAAATGTAGATCTTCATGTTCTTTAAAGGCCTGTTCACGCCAAGATGAACATCGCTTTTGATTTTGTCTGTTTTAAAAGTTTTGTTACTTATAAGTGTACGCCATTGTGAGTGTTCAAATTGTGCAAGCGAATTGTTTTTCTTTTGAATTGATGCTATGAATCCGTTTTGGTATTGCTCCAGAAAGACCCACTAGGTGGCGCTAAATGTCACTATTCATTCAACAAAGAAGTTTTATTGCACAAATGAGGTCTCTTGTTTTCCATCCATACATAAAAAAAAACAATAGAAAATGAATTTATAAACTTATTGCCATTGGGTCACACGATCATGATAATTCACGTTAATTCCTGTTTACGTTTGTACGCTAAAATAAGCAGCCCACAAATATAAGCCCCAAAGTTTTTGAGCTTCTAAAATTGGAGGTAAAGGGTGTGCTTATATTTGTAAGTACGGTAAATAACATAATATTCGGTATAAAATACAGATAGTTTTTTTTTATTTATTCAATATTTATGTAAATCTGTGCATTTTCTTTTATTTTGTATTAAGAGTGACCAAAAGACAGAGTCAGGTCATATTAAATTCCTTGTTGTCATGTGCATACTTGGTCATTAAAGTTGATTCTGATATAATTGAAAACTTTCATTTTTATTAGTTTAAAATATAAACTATCAATCAACAAAAAGCATTTTTCCTCATTGATTCTGTGTTTCCTCCTCTCAGGGATTCGGAGTGGCCGCCAAAACCACACAGGAGTGTCGGAAAGTGGATCCCATGGCCATCGTGGTGTTTCATCAGGCTGATATCGGCGAATACATCCGAAGCGAGGACACTCTCACATAGTGATTGTGAACAAATAAACATTATGACCTTTTTCAATTCACGAGTTTGTCTTTTAATTTATGTGACAAAGGGTAAACAACATACAATGGGTTAGGATGGGTTGATCAGGAACAGACTACTGATGGAAGGACAAATTGACTAACACACATAAATCAAAAGATCCAAACTCCTCACTCCTCGCTTTGATTGTCCTGCGCCACACTTCCTTCTGTCTTGAGTAGAAAAATAACTCGAGAACAGTCGAACCTGTTTTTCTGGTCAGGATTGACAGGTGGGTGAATTGGTGATGAAACAAACTCGACACACCTCAGTTAATTATTTTGGGATGTCATTCCTATTACATTATCATTTAGAACAATTTGAGGTTTAAAAAATACTTCTTGTGATGATAATCTTGTGACTATAAATGTCGGTCCGGTAGTTTGTTGGATGCAGAAGTTCGGTTTGCAGAACCTGAAAACCTGTTCGGAAATGCAGAAACTCATTTGGCTTTGCTTTTTGTTTCCTCGTGCCTGACCACCGGTTTGTTGTCAGTAGTTTAACACTAATACACTCAGTCTCATAATACCTAACACATTTTAAATAAAATAATATTTCAATGTAAAAAATACAAAACCTGTGATGTATTTCCATTTTATTCCAAAATACGAACAATTTCCTATTGTTGCGTTGTACAAACAACTTTCAAAAGATTTTAGGAGTCTTTAATGTGAAAACAGAAAAAAAAACAGAGAGATTGAAGATTATTCGACTGATTCAGGTTATTTCATCCTGCTTGTGGATATTCACTGAAACGGCTGTTTTGATTCAGCCGCTTGAACTGACTAATGTCTTCTTTTCTTTTTATTTACCGTCTTCTGAATGTGTGAGTAAAACATTTTAAAAGATGAGATCTCTTTGTAGATTTACGTTTTGAATGACTTCATTGTTGCTGTATTGGTCGAGTCAACTCAATCCACGTGATTCAGGCGAATTTATCACAAAACATCACCCGACGTCAACATATTGTTATGTTCTATCATTGATGTGTTGTTTCCTCTACTTCCATCTATTCGTTCATTTGCTAAACCACTTTTCCATTTCTGGGTCACGGGAAGCTGGACCCAATACCAGCGACTCCGGGACTGAAGGCTTTTTGGATTAGATTTTTTTTTTAGTTACTGTGTGTGTGTGTGTGTGTGTGTGTTCTGATTAAAGCAATGATGTCACAACTTGATTCTCCTCCGCATGTTAAAAATCATGACATTGTTCTAAAACTGCTTTGTTCCTAAATGTTAAAAAACGTCATAATCACTGTGTACAAATCAAATCAGAAAATATTTGACAATTTAAATTGAAGAAACGTATGTAAATCAGAAGACTTGCGAGTCTTTTCAACCACATACAGTAAATTCAGAAAGTTAAGACTGAGCCTGGTAAAATGTATCAACCAGAAAGCAGCTTTTAAGCTGAAGTTTAACTACAAAGAGTTTCATCTTCAATTCACACGTTTTAATCTGATTTCATGTGTGATGTATGAATATAATTGCTAAATTCAATTCCTGCGTGTGAGTCACATAAAACCCCAGTGTACCGACAAACAAGTCAACGAGAAAGCGCAGAAAAACATCACATGTTCTTTTTTTGCACCTTGGTGAGTGTTTTTCTCGACTCAATACTGTAAATAATCCACCTGATCAGTCTTGTAAGAATAGTTTAATCTTACGTCTACTAACCAGGTTCTTTGACTAGTAGCGTCTCTAGTTCTCACCGTATGACACGACACATGTAGCTCAGAGCGAAACAGGTCAGTCTCACACAGGAAATGTTATATCAGCCCATAATCCGAAAGAAACAAGTGCGCGATTAAAAACAGGATTTTATTACCTTTATAAATGACATGCTTTCAAATTCAGAATCTCATTTGGATGATTGTAGTGAGGAATAAACTCTCCAATAATAATATAACATGATCAAATACCTTCACATTATATACAAACTTCTGGATTGCAATATTACAAATGAGATTGTTGAAGTTAAATAAGTTAAAAAGGACTTGGAGGCAGAGTTTCTGACTGACAGTGGGTTGATATACGAGCAGCGATGTACAGTGAGACTGGATACGTAAGACACGCCGCGATCTACATCAGTAAAAGCGTCGCACAGTAGCTCTGATAAATGCTCTTGCAGATAAACAGACACGGAACACCCTACGTTTGTCCTCAACCCAGGAACGTCAACGTTCATTAAACGAAAGCAAGTCCGATCAGTCCCACGAGGTAAAACTTGACTGCGATGGTGACTGCTCGAGTGCCTCCAAACCTGAGTCCGCAGTGAGGAAGTGTTCCAGGGATCAAACGGAAAACTCGGTCCCGCTCTTCCTGCTGCGGACCATCAGCAGGCGCCGGAGGCGGAGTCCAGTGAAGGGGTTGAACCAGAGCAGTGACGGAGGCCCCCCGAAGACCGTCTTCATCCCTTCCCAGCGAACCCGCCGCTCCCACGTGGGCTTCTCGTTCTTCAGCCTCTCAATCTCCTGAAGAGCAAGAGATACAGAAGATATTGAGAAGAGAGAGAGCGAGAAGTGTGTGCGAGTGTGTGTCCGTGTGTGTAAATGTCTATGTGAAAGAGTATGCGTAAAAGTCTGTTGGTGAAAAAGTTAGAGTGAGTGAGTGTGTGTGTGTGTGTGTGTGTGTGTGTGTGTGTGTGTGTGTGAGAGAGGGAGAGAAAGGGCTTAAAAGTCCTCCAGTGAAAAGAGAGAGAGTGTTTGTGAATCTGATAAAAAGAAAGAGCACAATGTAGAGAATGAGTAAGTGATGGCAAAATAAAGAGTAGGAAGCATGAGAAAGAGTGAGCATGTAAAAGAGCGAGGGAGGGAATTGTGAGAGAATGCAGAGTGAAAGAGCATTTGGTATAAAGGTAACATAAGACAAAGAGTCTGAGGAAGAAAGAAAGAGAGAAAGATGTTGGATTGAAAGAGCGCTTGAGAGAGAGTGAGCTATAAAGACAGAGCAGAAGTGAAGCAAGGGCTTCTGGGAACAGCACAAGAAACGGGCAAAAGAAAACAAAGAAACGTGATGTGATGTTTTGCTTAAACTTTTGAAAGACACAACAATTCAAAATATGTGTGAAGTCATAAAACACATGAAGGAATCTGTTCTAAATTCTTCAAATTCTTTTTGGCTTATGAAAGTAGGTTTGTACAACTACAAAATTCTGCTGCCTTTTCAGGTTAATTTCTAGATAAGCAATCTTCAAATAAAAGACACCATATGAAGAATAAACATTTCAGAATAAATATTTTTGATTTCATAAATAAAGAAATATTATGTATATTATTTTCATAGAATTCCTTGAATTTGACTTTTTTTGTCACAGTTATTATTGTGTGCTTAATTTTATGAGAAAAGTGTTAAGTGCAAGTGAGGAGGAAATAGACAGGCACGATTAAAACTTTAACTTGTCCTCTGCATTTAATCTATCCTATAAGTGATATGAATACACACAGACTGAACACACACACACACCAGGAGCAGTGGATGGCCTTAAAATATGGCCCTTGATGAGCCAATCAGGTTCAATATTCTGCTCAAGTCTTCTGTTGTCGAACTGGGATTTGACCTGTGACCTCTTGGCCTCAAGTCCAGCTGTATAATCACTAGACTACAATCATGTAAAAAAATTCAGTCAGAGTGTGATTACCGTCTCGTCGTTGCAGATGGAGTGGATCTGAGTACCGAACATGACGGCGGTGAAAGTGAGGAAGAGCAGAGCCTCTAGACACAGGAAGATGAGCAGCATGACGGCCACGGGAGGAGAGAAGTCACTGCACTCTACAACACAAACACAACACTATGTGAGCTGCCATTTTACTTCCTACAAATTCTAGTACCGTTCCACGCTACAATAAGACACGTAAAAAAAGCAAGTACAAAAAAGTAATTCTTACAAGAACAAAAAATACAATGTATTTTACGTTCGTCAATCTATGATGTCAGAAATAATCACCAAAATAAATCTGTGCAGTTTTTCTTACTTTTTTTTATCTTTCAGGCCTATCTGTGTTGAAAGCGTTTCTCCCACCAGTATGTCACAATTTACTAGAGTCGACTGTGTGTTTGTGTATATTTACAGCAAATATTTACATACATATATACATTCATATATAGATAATGGATAAATAAGAACCATACCAATACAGTAGTGAGGAGATACTTACCATTCCACTGAACTTTGACACAGGTGAAAAAGTGGACAGCGCTCAGACTCAGTGCATGTAAAGAAATGGAGGCGATGTACATCTGAAGGGAAAAAGAGGAAAAAAAGACACCATTCATTAGTTGTTGTTTTGCACAGCCATCTTCATCCACGGTGCGCGCACGCACACACACACACACACACACACACACTCACAGTGAAGAGGACGAAGAAGCGCTGATTGTTCTCGCCCACACAGTTGTTCACCCAGGGACAGTGGTGATCCATCTTTCTGATGCATCTCTTACATATACTGAAAACACAGCTGGGGTCAATAGAGGATCGAGATGCGGAAGGCCGTGTGTGTGTTTGAGACCTGCAGTGATGTGCTCTCTCCGGCTTGATGCTGCAGCACTTGGGGCACTTGTAGATCACTTCTCCGGGCTTCAGCTGCAAACTCTCCATGTACTCTTTAGTGGCGTTACCTTTGGGAACGGCACCCTGACAGAACACAACACAATACACAAAACGTTTAAAAAAATAAATGAAATGTTTCCTACCAGACAGTTGTTTTTTTGTATTTGGTGTCCAACTGTTTAAGAAATAGTTCACTTCACTATTTGAATTCAAAACAATTTGCAATTTTCAGAAAATTATGTTTTTTTATATAGGTTTTCTATTACAAAGAAAATTATTGTGGATTCATTATTAATTCATAATACTAATATTAAAAGAAAAATTGACACAGCTGGAAAAACAAAATATTAGATATTAAAGTTACTAATAACATTCTGATCAGTTTTTTATTTATAATATAATTTTTATAATACAATCACAAAACCAAAATACGATCAGACACTATATTTAGAATTGTATGTGTTTTCTATTCTCATCATCTGGCATCTATTTTTGCATCTCTAAATCAATGGTAATAAACAGATGTCGGGAAAATTCCACCCTACTAATTTTAACAAATAAAATGTAAAATTTATTTTTAACAAATAGATCGATCATGGCAATGTCACCGCTGCTCAAACAAACTCAATTCTTACCGGATCCGTCAGCATAGTCCGCAGATGTGATGCTAGTGCCAGCACAGCCAGAAAGTTAAAGGCCACAGCGTTGATCAGGGAGTACCAGAAGTTTTTGGATGGGAGCAGCATTACAAAATTCACCACAAACTCAGCGTAAACCACCAGAAACCACGTCATGATGGCGCAGACCATTCCACAGCCGTCCTGGATGAACCAGACTCGTCCGGCCGCCACGTCCTCCTCGCCTCCGCTGAGCAGTGGCTGATGCTGCTCCACATCCCTCAGCCGGTGTCCGGACGACTGCATTCTCTCCTACACCACACCGGCAGATCAGAACAAGACAAGGGTTTGTTTTCAGAGATTTGCTTTGATTTGAGAGCATTGAAATTGCTACACTTTCCTTTTATCAAAAACATGAGAAAAATTTGTCTTTACATTCCCAATAACATGAGAATTAAATTAGGCCATTTTAATCAAACTAATGTCTTCACTGATTCTGATTTTCAACTATAAGTGTAAAGTAAGAAAACAGCTATTATTCGAACTACAAGTCTCATGTAATATACTAAAACAATATAAATAATAAAACTTACTGTGCACCGTATAATGTGGGAAAAAAAGCTACAGAAGACTCCCCACTGACTGTGACAATAACAAACTATTATTTTATTGCATTTAACAAGCAACATTTTTATGACGGCTTCATTGTGTCTTTTTGTTTAAATGAGCATTAGCAATTAAAGGATTATTATTCAAATGCCAGAAATTTAAGTAAGGGAAAAACCACAAACAACTTTATTAAATCACACAAATTTTATGATTAAAAATACATCCAGCCAGACTAAACAGCCAGGCTAAAGCCCACATTGCAGGCTTTTACAGACACTGACAGGTCTTGACATGTTTGTTAGCTCAAGTTTCAAGCTTCGGTTTGTGCAGAAACTCTGCATCTCATTTGCATAAAAACTTTTGAGATGTAAATTACTTTCCAAACAAAAGCCCAAACAGCCTGAAAGAGAATTTCAGTGCCAGGAACGGCACTAGTAGTTAAAAAAAAAACGATAGACAACCGATAGACACACGTTTTTTTGTTGAAAACGTGTGACCCTAAAACTGAACCTGAAAATTAAACCCCAAAATAGTTTTAACCGTGACTAAAACATACAGTGAGAAAAAAATAATCCATGTTAATGTAAGATGAGCCAATATTACACAAATACAAGAGAAACACTAGAAATATTATAGGAAAATATTAATAAACACATTAAGATTTAATGTGTTTATCACATTAAGAAGAAACAGATTGGAAACTTAACATGGCTTTCTGTTTATCTTTTGTTCTTCCCATCTTCAGTAACATGAAATAAAAAGTTTAATGCACGTTTATAAATGTTTAATTTGTTTTTATCATTTTAAGTATAAAATGTTCATAAAATTTTAATGATTAGGTTCACAGGGCTCATTTTCATCATAGGGCTTACTTTGGAACTAGGGCTTATATTCAGTCACTCACCAATCACAGAGTCCCTCACAATGATGTCATCATTTTGAGTTCAGTTTCAAGGCCACAATCCACTGAAACCTGCAGACAAACTGAGACACAGACAAGATCAGGTTCACATTTCCAGCCCATCACTTCCTCAAGCAGTGTATGACTGAGAATATTATCAGTTTCCAACAACCAACACCTTCATGTTCCACCCTGACAATTAGCAGATTTAGAGTTTGGATACTAAACAACATTAAACACCTATGGTATAATTTTAACACTTGAAGTTCTGCTGTTCATCCAGCTATAACATTAACTAAATTATTTAGTATAAGGGACTGGTCTTGAAGGTTTGGTGCTTATTTTGGTTTATAAAAAGGTCTTGCTTTAGTGATCGATAATACATATTATTTAATAAATGATGAAAATGAATTCAGCATGAAAAACGGAGTTGTGTTTATTAGACATTAACAAGACAATTGTGAATTCTAACCAGCAAAGTCTCGATTGATCAACAAGCGATTCTGTTTCACTCCACGTCGTTTATGTAAACATTTTCGGATTTTCTAAGCATCTGTTTATAAGGTGTGATGTTTTGTTTAGTTGCTGTTTAGTAAATGTGGCGTGACAGCAAACCGAAATCAGTGCATTCTGCTGAATCGCGGCAGCCCAAACATAGTCGTGATTCACCTTCAGTCGGATATAAATATTTTGTTCTTCACTTACCGTCGAATTGTTTCGAGTTTATCCACTGCCGGTGGCTTCGTGATGAAGGATTAACCTTTAGAAAGTGTTTATTTCATTTCGTTGTTTGTTTGTAGCTGTTAATTTGAGGGTCACACACTCTTCCGGGGTTCGGCGAACACGATTTCTTCTGCTTCAGCGGTGTGTTGAGTGACGGGCCGCTACCCGCGCCGACTCGCGTCTGACCTCTGTTGGTTATAATTGGAACTGCAGTGCGACAAGCTTGTAATTGAATGTTGAAGAGCCATAAAGAGGTCACAGGTATTAGTGCTAATCTCTCTCTCTCTCTCTCTCTCTCTCTCTCTCTCTCTCTCTCTCTCTCTCTCTCTCCCTCTCCCTCTCATTCTCCCCTCTGTAAACAATTTGTACTGTATTTGAATAGATGATATACGTACATATTTATGTAGTTAAAACAAAATCTGGAATTGTTTACCTGGTCCCTGGGTCAACTTAATTTTCAAATAACAATATAATTGAATAAATTCATAAAGAATCAGAGAATTCTTTATGATCGGAGAATCTCATGTTGTGTGTTTATGTTTATTATGAAAAAGTGCACTCGAATAATATCACTTGTTTTTTACTCTGCAGATTATTTTAATATGTGAAGTGAATCTTATTTAAGCTTTTCCACTTTGCTTTTTGCTTTTTGGGGGATTACACTCAGTTTCCGTCAGGATTGCTGCATGCGTGCAGATTATCAGCATCTCAGCATATGTTTCGGCTCAAATGTCCTTCCATTATCTATATAGTTTATCCTCCGGCAGGGTCATCGCTGTATTTCAGGCCAGGACTCCCTGAACAGCGTGTCAATCTCAGGACAGATCAAACAACAAGAACCTTACGAGTTTGATTCCAGTTCAGGGTCTTTTATTGTCTGTCTGTTTTTTATTATTATTATTTTATTATTTATTTTTTTAATGTTTTTTCTTATTTTCTTTTTTGTCTGTGTCTATCCATCCATCCATCGTTTCATCTATATATCATCACTACTTTACTCCCTCTTTTCTCCAGAAATAAAGGTTTATTAAAGGTCATTTTAGTTTTTTGCTCCCATAACAGCACGAACACAATGCAAGTATTGATCCTCTATATGCAAGCAGGTAGACTCTTCAATGAATAAATCCGATGAGGTGAAGGTGCCTAATCTGTCCACCAGAGTGCGCTAACCTGCAAACAAACGCCCCTGTGCACTTCACCTGCATCCCATGAAACAATCACCAAGATACTGACACAAGAAACCTAGATAACGGGTTCATTCAAGAGTATTAACAGTGCACCATGGCCCCAAATAACACACTCGTGCCAGATTGCTTGTGCCAACTCGATTATAATGCGTCTTGTCTCTGGATTTCATCTGCGTTATTGCCTACCCATGTTTTTAATGTTTACCCTAGCTTATCGTGGAGCTTAAAATCCAAGTTCCCCGTTTCACCCTTTAGTTCTGTTGCCCAACAGTTAGCACCAATTACAGAGAAACGCTGGGGAAAGATGGGCAGAAGTGAGCAGAGCCGTGCACTGCTAAAGCAGATTAAAGGCTGAAGCTCTGTCCATTTCCCAGACTGCATCACTCAGTGTGTGTATGAGCAACAGCTGGGCTTAACACAACATTATCTACACTGCATTTCAAGCCAAAGCAAAGCTTATCCAGCTCATGCATGATATAATCATGATATATTAGCAATTTCACCATTTGCACAGCACCCTGTGTGTTTAACAGAGGTGTAAAGAGTACCTGTAAATCCACTTTGAGTAAAAGTACAGACAGTGTACTGTGATTATTACTCCATTACAAGTTACAAGTCACAAATTCTAAGAAGACTTGAGTAAAAGTCATAAAGTGTCTAATTTTAGAAGAACTTCAGTATTTTAATCACACTGAATTTAGACTCAAAAAACACCAAGATGTGTGCAAAAGAAGAAACTCTTTATTTATGAGGTTTGATTTCCTATTATAAAAATGAAATTTAATCACTCAATGCTTCAAAATGGCAGAAAAAAATTGAAAATAACAAAAAGTCAGGTTCAGTCAAATTCAAATGTGCAAAAAAAATCACCCATCCAATACATTTTTGTGGGAGAAAAAGATGATATTAAATGAGTAACGATAAATGTCAATTCAAATGTGAAGTAAACATTACATATACAGTGTTGAAAAGTTTCAAAGCACACACTCCCAACAATACACACACACAAACACACGCACACACACACACACACACACACACACGCACACAATCTAAACATTGTTCACTAAATATAATAGAGCAATTTGTCATTAACTCACGGAATATGAGCAAGTCTTTCAGCGTGAAGTGTTTAACACTGATTCAGCACAACATCTCTCAGTGAAGCTGAATTATTAACATGCTAATGCCACAGGCCTCCACAACAGCATCTCAGAGCTGATCTTTATTTTAAAACACTCTCACAAGCCTCTCAGAATAAACTGCTGCCTCACTTCTCGTCTCTTTGCTCTGCAGTTTGACAGGTAGAAAAAGAAAGGATGGAGTGTGTGTGGGCGTTTGTGTGTGTGTGTAGGTGTGTGTGTGTGTGCGTGTGTGTTTTTGTGTTTGTGCGCTTAAACACGTTTAAACTATTTCCTCATTATCAGGTGTGTAAGAGAGTGAGTGAGAGAAGGTTGTTAGTCCGAGTGAAAGTGCAGGAGGTTGGGCTGAAGATGTGATGAGATTAGAGGTAAAAGCGGCTCTGACAGATTCTCTGCTGTTCCAGTTACATGATCTGAGCAGTCGTGGATCTTCAGAGCTGCAGTGCGATCATATACAGTCACACTTACTCCATCATCGATCTAAAACAGTGCAGCATAATGCATTCATGCAGCTTGACATTTAAGCAGTGTAAAACATCCACAAAAATCAATCTACAGTATCTATCTATCTATAGATCTCTCTGTCTGTCTGTCCATCTGCACCCTCACCCGGCCGTGGTCTGTCTGTCTGTCTATCTATCTATCTATCTATCTATCTATCTATCTATCTATCTATCTATCTATCTATCTATCTATCTATCTATCTATCTATCTATTGATGATGATGCTGATGTGTGTGTGTGTGTGTGTGTGTGTGTGTGTGTGTCTGTCAAGCTGGAGCTCGACAGTCAGTGAGTCTCTGGAGTGGAGCATTAATAATTCAGAATAGAAGACAAGCCTTTTAGTTTGGCTGCTGTGCTGTTTTATTTTTCCTCATATCCGGACGATAAAACACTCATCCTTTTTTAATGAACACTCCTAACCTGCACGAATAGCAGAAGTACACTGCAATATAAAAAGACACACATACAAAACCACTGCGTTAAAAAAGCACTGGTTAATAGGTTTGCTATCACGCACATGCGTTTCCGTTAGTTTTACGGTGAACAATGTTGTGAATAAGGTCATATCCTTATTAGCCCATAATGCAATGCAGTAAACTTTATTAAACTTAACACTTAAATTGTGTGTGTGTGTGTGTGTGTGTGTGTGTGTGTGTGTGTGTGTGTGTGTGTGTGTGTGTGTGTGTGTGTGTGTGCGTGTGTCCGTTTAAATACATGAGATTCTGATATTGAATAGCACAAATGTGAATCACACATTAATTTGCACTTAATGTCTGGACAGAAGACTAAGGAAGACATTGCACATGGTCAGTAAAGCCTGACGAAGAGGCTACTTCCATTAAGAGAGGCATTAGTGAGCATTATAGTGTTAATCCAGGGGCCTGCAGTAACCTGATAATCTGGATTACAGCATGTGCTGGTGACCCTTCAGAAATCAACTTTAGCCTCCATTACAGTTTCCCTCGTGCAAGACGTTTAATCTGTGTGCAGTGAACTCTCGGCTTCTTCCTGTCTGTCTGTCTCTATGTTTTTTTTGTCTGCTTTAGTGAGTACACAATGTACTCAATCAGTATTCTAAAAAAAGAATACCATTTTTCAAAGGGCCAGTAAACAGACATACATTATCCAAAACATTATATTATGAGTTGGTTTATAAAGAATGTTTTATGCTGAATGTTTTAAGTTTCAGTTTCAAAAAGTTTTTACCATACATTTGAAAAATCTTCTCACGGCACTTTCACTCGACCCTGCCATGTTCATCAGAAATTTGCAATTCGTCATCCAAAGAGAACCTCCATTAACCTATGGATTTACTGCTTAACTTAAGCAGAACAAAACCATTAAAACATCAGAAGAGATCTGATGCCACATTATTTATTATTTTTTTTTTTACATAGTTTTACACTATCATAATCATCATACTATGTTGAATATGAATGTATTTAATTGACCTATATAGAAATATTGAGCAAAGGAAAGACAGAGAGAGAGAGCAAGGGAGTGAGAGATGGAAAGATAAAGAGAGAGAAAGAAAGGTTTGTCCATTGCGTTTTGAAGGGAATATCATCCTTCATTTTTTACAAGGGATATGAGGACGTCTTTTTTAAACTTTTTTAAAATCCTTTTTTTTTTTTAACATTTTGTATTTATTATTTATGTGATGATGTTGTCTGTTCCGAGATGCTGCTGGGTGCATATTTGAACTTGTACCAACCTATTCTGCTCTGTTCTATTCTTAAAGATAATTGTCTGAAGATTCCTTAAGGTTCATTGTCTCTCGGCTATTGTAATGAATATCATTGCGTGTTTTTCCCCTAGTGTCTCCAGAGGGTTTGTCCCCACAGGGATGATGCTGAAAGCAGCTGAGGATAAAGCTGCTAAAGAAGAAACATAACCACTCATCTCAAGAGAATCATTTCAAATAAAAATAAATATTTACCAATTCATAATTCGCTGGCTGAAACAAATATGCTCGGCAAACTACTCAGGATAAACAATTCCGATCCAACAACCGAGTCCGTTATCTTTTCGTTTATTTTAGTCGGCAGTGAAATATTGTGAATGTGAATATCAGACGATTAAACATTGCATTAAACGGTTTGGATTTTAATATGCCGATTGGTGTAAACTTTAAACATCGCATCAGATGTTTTTATTAAATTATTATTTTTTTTTATTACAGCTATACTTGCCTGTAATAAGGATCGTGGTATAAAAACAACAAGATGCTATTATTAAGGATATAAAACGCAAACCAAAACCAAATTCTATTCGAATCTTAATACATTTGTTCGACCTATAAAAAACGCGATGAAATGGAATCCGCCGACCAATCACGGCACGTTTGGTTGATCTCGCAGGATGTGCGCGCGGGTCCGGTTGTTTGACCGGCGCGCTTTCATCCCTAATGTAACATTTGCGATGACGACGCGCGGAAAGCGGATCGCTCTCGTACGGAAACCTCCGCCGACCATCACTGCAAGGAAGGAGCCATTCACGCGGATTGTGTAGAACGTTCGGACGTGCGTGTTTTGACGCTGCTCGCTCGGAGGGCTTGGAATGTTTACGTCGCTCACCCTCGGAATGCCTTTGTGACGTCATGGCGGAATCGAACGTTGTGCGTGGAGTTTGAATGGACACCTGTGAGCGTCGTTCAAATGGCGCTCACACTGCGGAAGAAGAAGAAGAGAAGCGACGTTCGGAAATCATGCGGACGTACTGAAGCCTTCTAATCTCTAGCAGCACAACTAAAGCCGGTTAGGGATCAATTTAGTGATAAGCCTGACTCTCTCTTTCTCTCTCTCTCACTTACTCACTCACTCACTCACTCGCACTCTCTCTTTCTCCGTCTCCACAGGGAGCATGAATGGTAAGGAATCTGCAAAGAGTTCATCTAAATGGCCGCTTTGCATCCGTGACAACTGAAGCACAGCATCATCCGGTGGTACTCTTCATTCTTGGAACTGTTTTTGTGAGTATTTTTTCCCGCTCTCATCCACCGCTCCGCAAACATGGGCAAAGATGAATGCAAGACCATGCTGGACGCTCTGAACAAAGTCACCGCCTGCTACCGGCATCTGGTCATCGCTCTGGGCAGCACCTCGGACTCTCAAAACCTGCGAGAGGAGCTGAAAAAGACCCGGAAGAAAGCCCAGGAGCTGGCTGTGGCCAACAGGACTAAACTGACCGCTCTCCTAAAAGACAAAAGTGTCAGCAAAGATGACCGGGCCGAGTACGAGCGCCTGTGGGTGCTCTTCAGCAGCAGCGTGGAGCTCCTGGAGGTGGACATGAAACGTTCACTGGAGATCGGCCAGGACTTTCCTCTCAAAGTGCCAACTAGACACCTCATCCAGACGGGGATGACGGGCAGCACCACCTCCGTGGCCGCCCGGGCCATGAGTGTCCAGAACATGAAGTACGAAGCCGATGCCAACATCGACACGGTGGACCTCAAGGAGCTGGAGACGGAGATCGCACAGGTGGACCAGATGATGGAGGAGATGGAGATGAAGGTCCAGGTGGCGCCCTGGGCCGTGGAGGCCAAGCAGGAGGCCGGAGCCGAGCTGAAGTCCACCGTCAGCGTTGGGAATTCATCTGTAGGTGTCATTTCCATCTGTGAGGAGGAGCCCAAGGAAACAGTGGAAGGGGAGAACGGGAAGATGAAGGTGTTGGCAGGAATCATTTTCACCGCTGTCTTGCTCGTAGCTGGGATTCTGGGCTATCTGGTCATCAATCTTTGAAGCAGAGTAATAGGTGAGGATTTCAGATGGAGCTTGAGAAGATGGATCTCAGCGGCTCTGGGCTCGTAGATGATATTCTGAATGTGTTTCAGTCTTCTCTGGGGGCTTCATGACGCTCCTGGATTGGAGCGCTGTCTGCTAGTGACCATAGGAACGGGATTTACCATAGTGAAACTGCATCATGAAATGAGACACTGTTACGTTGTGATGTAGATTTTAGGCTCCGGTGTGAAACTGAAGTGTATGGCAGGTTGACGGCCAGTGGCTTGTGGCCTGATGAGGACTCGCGTCTGTGACATCACGGCTCTGGTTTGACTGTCGTGCCCTGAAGAAATGAGCCTCACACCAGTGTGTTTCCTGTAAAACAACAGTCCGGTGTGTTAGTGTGGTCAGAACGATGTACAGACACAATTTATTTATTATAATAAATCAAGTTAACACTGCTTTTTTGTTTGATTTTTTTTTTTTTAATTGTTTGACATTTTTTGCATAGTACAGTATATACATGTGTTTAAATGGGTTTTTATTATTGAATACATGTTTTTTAATATTTCATTGGTATTTTTCCAATTAGGACAGACATTTACAATGTAAATTGTAAAACCTCTCCTGTACTTGTTTACACTGATTTAAAATGCAAATCAATGTACATTTTAAAGAGCAATTTAAATTCAGTAAGAAATGCAGTAAAAGTACATTTTAAAGTTGCATTTACATTTACTACATTTAAACATACATTTTAAAGCCACATTTGAAATTACTAACATCTTAATGTCGCAACTAAATAAAATAGAAGTTATATTTGAAAGTCAATTTTGAATATCCTGGAAGTAATTTGACATTTTAAACTACAGGTAATGTAAAGAGTAATGTAATGTAAAGTAGCTTGTAACTTGTACTACAAGTAAATTTACATATTCATTCAGTAAACACATCATGTGAGCTTGATTTTTACAATTACAATAGTTTACATTTTCTTAATGTAACATATATTTAACTTGTTTTTTTAAGCAGATATTTTTATCTGATTGTATGGTTTTTAATAGAATGAAAGGAAATAGGTGACCTCCCCCAATATATTAAAGTATGAAAGTGAAATCTATCAAATAGCTACTTGTATGGAATATTGTGTGTGTGTGTCTGTGTGTGTGTGTGTTTGAATGAGTAGTTCATTAGGCTATGCATTAGACTAAACTTGACACACACACACAAACACACACACTGTATTATTTTTACTCAGAGTTTATGTATAGGCAGTTTTTGATCTGATCATGTTATTTATAAAGTTGATCCCGGTTTATTTTCAGGGTGATTGACGTGGAGCTGAAGTTTTGTTGTCAGGGTCTTTCCCAGCTAATTACCGGTTTATTAATAGAACTGTTCACAATCCTATTTATCTGCGTAACTCCTGACGGCGTCAGACATGTAATGTGATTATCAGTCAGTGCTGCTCAGTCTCTGAGCTGTGCTGAATCATTTATTACGGCTGACAGTGTGTAAAATCACCAAACGGTGCAGGAAATGATTAGAATGTGGAGAAGTACAGTAGAGTCGGTTGCTTGTGATGTTGATGATGTTGTGTACAGTAAGATGGGATTGATTGATGGGTGTCCTGCCGTGTGCTGTGACTCAGAGTCATAATGATGCTGAAATGCTGATCCACAGTCAAGCATCAGGTAAGAAAATCAATGCCATTTAAAGGCCAAGTTTCATATCCAGCAGCCATCTAACATTTACCAACACACGTGCATACACACATTTATTTTAGCTTTAGAGTGACTGCATACATTATAATACAGTATATTTTATACAGACAAACACGCATTATTGATGAAAGACAACTACGTAACTACAATTACCTGGATTTGTACCTGCTACGTCTCTTCTGCTGAGTCCAACTATCATGCCACATCTTGCCATGTATTGTATACACAAAGATATACATTATATATATATATATATATATATGTTTAATTGCAAATACATGTGTGTACATGCATATGTTATTTGTACGTATCACAAACTGTTAATGTATTTTAAAACATTGATTTTCCACATTTTGTTCTGTTTTTCCGCTGGAGCTGAACAGTGATGCCCTCTGGTGGCGCCAAAAGAAAATGAAAAATATTGCGATATTTTAAAGCCATGTACAAGGTTAGCTTGTAAATTATTAATTTAATTATCATTAAATTAAGGCAAATACAAACATTTTCACTCTAATTTTTTGGTGCAAATCACTCAAAAAGTAAGCAATAGAAAAACAAAGTGCACACAACAAGAAAACAGTGAAAGAGTGAACTGTTTCGACTTGACTTTACAAGTAAAGTGAACGAGTTTGTCAAAATGGCCACTTGGGATGATACTGAAATTTTGCTTTGCATTTGCATGCTGTGCATTTAACCGTAAAGTGGATTAAGTAATGTTAATTCACACACAAGTAAAGTTAACACACACACACACACACACACACACACACATCTGGAGCAGTGGGCAGCCTTAAGCCATGGTGCCGGCATGTGGGTTTCATGTTCTTTCTCTCTCTCTCTCATTTATAAACACACACTCTGAATTAATTAGATCGTAATCTGGAGAATCTGGAACACTGATCTCACATCAATGCAAATATTTGAGGAATCATATCACACCATGTTTCCTCATGTTTGAGATGACACTGTTAACTAGTCAGCAGCATCAATTATCATCACACTTCTAAATCCAAATTATTGTGCAGTTGGTGACTGGTTAAAGTATTAGCTTTCATTTTATTTTTTAAAACTAAACACACACACGCACAAACAAACAAACACACGTGCTCTATAGAATTTGCTGTGTGACATTGTATTACAGATTTAAATACACCTTTACTCTACGGAATGAAAGAATTCCACACAAGAGTTTTAGAATATACTGCAAAAGTTCTGTCGACACTGCTCAGATACCAGGCTGCCTCGATACGTCTTGTTCTTGTTGACTCAGTAGCGCAGTCTCTCGCTTACATGGTAAAAAAACATTCCCATGGAAGAACGTCTCGGCGTGAAAAATTTTGTTTTCAAAAGCACTTCAGTGTCCGGAGGAAAGTTTGCCCATGTGTAAAGTCTCGGCCTTTCCTCTCAGGGAACCGGAAACAGTCGGAACCTTAGTAGTTTTGCATCCAATTACAAAATTTAACGCTCTAAATGTTGTAGTATTATTAATCAATGAGCAAGGAGAAAGGTGACAGCGGCTAGGAAACAAAACTGCCAGTCTCCTCTACTAAAGAAAGGGTTAGTGTGATTGTGACTTGGAACGAATCAAAAGTTGAGAAGTGAATCTGCCGAGTAGGTGGATTTGAGAATTTGAGAAATAAACGTCTGCTAAATGCATAAATGTCTTTGTTACGAAGACAATGAAGTCATGAAGTTTGAAGATTTATTTGGAACAGGGAAATGTAGGTAAAAGTTCAAACTTATTGTCAACTATATGTGAAAAAACATTAAATTATACATAAACATACATTTATATAAATTAAAACATTAAATAATGAAACACTGCCACCACAAGAGTTTAGACGAAGTCATGAAGTATTAAATCATGAAGTATTTTAAATGCTACAACAAAAAAAGCTAATTTTTTTCAACTTAATAGTTTAATCGCATCTCATCCTTTTTTTCTGTCAAAATTATCAGCTACGTGTGAATGTTTGTCTAATTATCCAGAAATTATCCTCAGCGTTTCTGTTGATGCTGCAGAAATCCGAAAAATAAAAGCGTTGCAGAGAAAAGCACACGAGAGCATTAACAAGTGTTGTTTTGTGGAGTCCGTCGTTTGGACCTGTGCACGACTACGCCACACACCATCGCCACAGCGGCCAAAGCGCAGCCCGAGACAAAAGCCATGTTCAGATCCACACCCTCCTTCGCAGACACGGCTGAAACACGAAAAGGAATCAAGCATTTCCTCAGGAGAAGATACAGAGTGAAGCTGGAGAGAAGGTCTTACATGGTAGGTTCCTCTTCAGCCGCAGCGGTCCCTGTGAGATGGAGTAAGAGCCAGTCTGGATGGGGGCTGCTGCTCTCTTCTTGTGGTGGTGCTGATGCTGAGAGGCTGTGTTGTTCACACATCCCTGAGAGCAGCGAGTGTTTGGGTTGTTCAGTTCACACACCACCACCGAGCAGCGGATGAAGACCTGCGGCAACAACCAGACAAAAACTTCAAAAACATTATATAACTTGCTTTTTAACTTTATTAACTTAATGAATTAACTTAACTCGCCATTTATAAGTTGTCTAATCTGATATGTGTACTGTGTGTATATATATATATATATATATATATATATATATATTTTTTTTTTTTTTTTTTTTTTTTTTTTTTTTTAATTGTATAATACTGCATTCAATTTCCATGAATTTGCTTGACATATCAAGATGTGTGACTCTCTTTCTCTCTGTAATGCGTAATATCTAATGTATATACGTATACTGTAGATACCGTAAATATATATATTTACCTTTAATTATATATTAGTATCATATATGGATAAGCATGAACAGTATTGTGAAAACACAAACAAACAAACACATCTATCTTGCATAAATTATCTTTTTTTAATTTTGTATAGTTTTGAATTTATTTTGATATGAATAAGATTTTAATAATTTAATAGAAATACGTATATTGATTTTTCGAAGAAAAAAAATGTAGGGATGGTGCTATTCTGCAGGTTTTTTTGCTCACTCTTACTATAATCAAATAGTACTGTGAAAGTGTCAATGCTTCTCTGTTTTTCTTAAATACAATATAAATGGTTAAACATCAAATCAAACGTACCTGTTCGTGATAGCCGAGAAATTTGAACGCCTGCATCTCAAACTTTGCATACGGCTGGTGACTGGAGAACAATCGAACTGTTTTATCCATGATGCACCTGGAATCAGATACAATCGGGTTAATTCCAAGCTGATCGTTTCTAACCTGTGAGGTAGCATGAATGTAGATGAGGAGGCTGGTACCCGTCGGTGATGATGGGGTAGGAGACGGGGTAGTTGGGGATGTCGTAAGGTGTAGCCACACACGACTCCAGAAAGATCTCTGTGTTTTCCACAGGACTGACTGGCTCAATCTTCATGTATATCTTCTCACCCTCCTCGTACTCCAGTGGGTAGGATGCTGGATCCAAACTGCTGTTGAAACTCTTTGACTTGTAGAACTCAAACTGATATTTGAAGGTGCCGAAGCCTTGTTCCTCGATTCTGACTGCAGACCTGTGAGTGTCGAATTCAGCTGACACGTTGCTTTTCTTATCAAACCTACAAACCACCTCGATTTCTAGCTCGTTTCTTCTAGTGATGACGTCTCTACGATTTTCGAAGGACACAATTACGTTCTTGAAGATCAGGTATTCTTTCGTTTCCTGAGGAACAAACAAGAAGATGTGATAAAGTTTAGCTGACAGATTACACTTTATCTGATCAATGTTCAAGAGTAAATTTCAAAATGAAAGCTTCTCTAACAAATATTTAATTGAGACAATTCATTTTTTTAAAGCAAAAATATGACCAGCAAATCATGTTGTTTTCTAAAATGCACATTACTCTGATTATATTATTTATCTACATTAAAACAGTCACATATTTTTGTATAGTTTAATGTCACTAAATAAACTGACAAAGTAATAAAAAGCTAAAACATTCGCCCAGAGATATTGTCTTAATTTATTCTAAATTTTTCATATTTTATTCACATTTAGCACATTAGCCAAACAATAGCATGAAAACAAAGCACATTTATGAACTCTACAAAACGCTCCGACACTGATGACTTGAAATTATTGGAACGGCAAGAACCTTGGATCCAAAGACTGGCTAGAAGGAGTAAAGGTTGTAAGTGAAGGTCACCTCTATCTCTGTGCCGCAGCCATTCAGAGGAACGCTGCCAAACACAAAGCTGCGGTTGGTATGAATCAGACAGGACGGGTCCCTCCATCTTAAATTATCTCCATTCATTCCCTTAATGGATGACCTCTCGACTGCCACCGACATTGAGTCCTGTGAGCAGGTCACATGTGAAATGGGACCTGGCATTTAAAAAAAATTGTGCATTAGCATTTAAGAAGAATGACGTGCGATTGTAAATTGATTACTCTCTGAAAAATTTTGAGATACTTTGAGTTGCAATAATGGACATTTTGATAGAGTTGAAATACCAAAAGGTCATTTGTTTGTTAATTTTTGTTCATTTAACCCTCTGTTGTCACATTTAATAATGCAAAATAATTAAACTTACTGTTCGACTCCACCTTTACAATGATGCACCTCATCTCAGAGTGGTAAATATCAAACCTTGATATGATGAAAAGTAAATTAATGTATAGAAGCGATGTACAGTATGGTTGATGGTTAAACTTAAAAGAGGTAAACCTACCCATGTTGGCCTTCAGCAATGAAACAAAATGGGAAGTACTGGTTGTAGTTGTCCATGGTTGGGGTCCAGGTGATCACATACTGGCCGATTCTTGTTCTGTGTACTGTGCTGTTCAGTGGTCCGCTAAAGATGATATCAACGATGCTGAAGAAAGAAAACGAAATGCAAAAGTTAAGTTGTGCCTGTTTTATTTTGAAATTGTATATGCCATGATGCTTCCTTTTTGTGACGCTGGCCTCTGAAAGTGTTTAAACATACAGAGACTGTAACATTTACCAGACAATTTTGAGAAATTGATGCTACAGGTAGCAAAAAATCCTGCTTGATGCTAATGCTAACAGAGACTTCCTTTAAACAGAGAGGTCCTTTAAAATACCTCGAAACAGATGCAAATGCTTTTATGAGGATTTCCATCTTTTGGTTGGCTTGAGCCGTCAGTAGCTCTCCATTATGCGGTGTTGGGTGGAGAAACTTTGGTAGGTATTCACCTTCAGTGCAGGACGGCACTGGATCATCAACTGAAAACACATCAACAGCATTTAATCAACTTTTTATTCTAGGGTATGTGTCTTCAAAAAACTTTGAATGTACCTTGTATAGAAAACTGAAGAGGTATTTTGCTCAGTGCTGTTTTTGGCATTGGAGGAAACATTGTTGTAGATGGATGATTGGTTGTAATGGGTTCAGACATCGTTGTTGGTGGATTAGTTGTGGTAGTGGTGGGTTTGGTTATAGTTGTGGTAGGTGTTGTGTCTGTAGTAGATTCTGTTTCATCTGTAAAAGGTTCCGTAGTTGACATTGGTGTGGCTGAGGTTGATTTAGTCCTAATAGTGGTGGGATTAGTTGTTGTTGTTGTTGTTGTTGGTGGTGGTGGTGGTGGTGGTGTTGTTGAGCTTGTAGTAGATTCTGTTTCATCTGTGAAAGGTTCAGTAGTTGACTTTGGTGTGGCTGTGGTTGATTTAGTCCCAATAGTGGTGGGATTTGTTGTTGTTGTAGTAGTTGTTGTAGTTGTGCCTGAAGTGGATTCCGTTTCATCTGTAATAGGTTCAGTTGTTGTCTCTGTAGTCAGTTCTGTAGTGGGGTTAGCTGTTGTAGTTGCAGTGTCTGTAGTAGATTCGGTTTCATCTGTAAAAGGTTCAGTAGTTGACATTGGTGTGGCTGTGGTTGATTTTGTCCTAATAGTGGTGGGATTTGTAGTTGTTGTTGTTGTAGTTGTGCCTGTAGTGGATTCTGTTTCATCAGTAATAGGTTCAGTTGTTGTCTCTGTGGTCAGTTTAGTAGTAGGATTAGCTGCTGTAGTTGCTGTGTCTGTAGTATATTCTGTTTCATCAGTAATGGGTTCGGTTGTCACTGGGTTAGCTGTGGTAGCTGTAGTGTCTGTAGTAGTTTCTGTTTCATCAGTAATGGGTTCGGTTGTCACTGGATTAGCCGTGGTAGCTGTAGTGTCTGTAGTAGATTCTGTTTCATCAGTAATAGGTTCAGTTGTTGTCTCTGTGGTCAGTTTAGTAGTAGATTAGCTGCTGTAGTTGCTGTGTCTCCTGGTATAGTCTGTCAGTTTAGTAGTAGGATTAGCTGTTGTAGTTGCTGTGTCTGTAGTAGATCTGTTTCATCAGTAATGGGTTCAGTTGTCACTGGATTAGCTGTAGTGTCTGTAGTAGATTCTGTTTCATCAGTAATGGGTTCAGTTGTCACTGGATTAGCTGTAGTGTCTGTAGTAGATTCTGTTTCATCAGTAATGGGTTCGGTTGTCACTGGATTAGCCGTGGTAGCTGTAGTGTCTGTAGTAGATTCTGTTTCATCAGTAATAGGTTCAGTTGTTGTCTCTGTGGTCAGTTTAGTAGTAGGATTAGCTGTTGTAGTTGCTGTGTCTGTAGTAGATTCTGTTTCATCAGTAATGGGTTCAGTTGTCACTGGATTAGCTGTAGTGTCTGTAGTAGATTCTGTTTCATCAGTAATGGGTTCAGTTGTCACTGGATTAGCTGTAGTGTCTGTAGTAGATTCTGTTTCATCAGTAATGGGTTCGGTTGTCACTGGATTAGCCGTGGTAGCTGTAGTGTCTGTAGTAGATTCTGTTTCATCAGTAATAGGTTCAGTTGTTGTCTCTGTGGTCAGTTTTTAGTAGGATTAGCTGTAGTAGTTGCTGTGTCTGTAGTAGATTCTGTTTCATCAGTAATGGGTTCAGTTGTCACTGGATTAGCTGTAGTGTCTGTAGTAGATTCTGTTTCATCAGTAATGGGTTCAGTTGTCACTGGATTAGCTGTAGTGTCTGTAGTAGATTCTGTTTCATCAGTAATGGGTTCAGTTGTCACTGGATTAGCTGTAGTGTCTGTAGTAGATTCTGTTTCATCAGTAATGGGTTCAGTTGTCACTGGATTAGCTGTAGTGTCTGTAGTAGATTCTGTTTCATCAGTAATGGGTTCGGTTGTCACTGGATTGGCCGTGGTAGCTGTAGTGTCTGTAGTAGATTCTGTTTCATCAGTAATGGGTTCAGTTGTCACTGGATTAGCAGTGGTAGCTGTAGTGTCTGTAGTAGATTCTGTTTCATCAGTAAACGATCCGGTTGTCACTGGATTAGCCGTGGTAGCTGTAGTGTCTGTAGTAGATTCTGTTTCATCAGTAATAGGTTCAGTTGTCACTGAACTAGTGGGAGTTATGGTGTGTTGTAGTAGGAGTTGTGGATGTAGTAGCCAGAGTTGTGGTTGTTGTGGCAGGAGTTGTGGTTGTTGTAGCAGGAGTTGTTGTAGAAGCAGGAGTTGTGGTTGTAGTTGTAGCAGGAGTTGTGGTTGTAGTAGCCAGAGTTGTGGTTGTTGTGGCAGGAGTTGTGGTTGTTGTAGCAGGAGTTGTTGTAGAAGCAGGAGTTGTGGTTGTAGTTGTAGCAGGAGTTGTGGTTGTAGTAGCCAGAGTTGTGGTTGTTGTAGCAGGAGTTGTTGTAGAAGCAGGAGTTGTGGTTGTAGTTGTAGCAGGAGTTGTGGTTGTAGTAGCCAGAGTTGTGGTTGTTGTGGCAGGAGTTGTTGTAGTAGCAGGAGTTGTTGTAGAAGCAGGAGTTGTGGTTGTAGTTGTAGCAGGAGTTGTGGTTGTAGTAGCCAGAGTTGTGGTTGTTGTGGCAGGAGTTGTGGTTGTTGTAGCAGGAGTTGTTGTAGAAGCAGGAGTTGTGGTTTTAGTTGTAGCAGGAGTTGTGGTTGTAGTAGCCAGAGTTGTGGTTGTTGTGGCAGGAGTTGTTGTAGTAGCAGGAGTTGTGGTTGTAGTTGTAGCAGGAGTTGTGGTTGTAGTAGCCAGAGTTGTGGTTGTTGTAGCAGGAGTTGTTGTAGTAGCAGGAGTTGTGGTTGTAGTAGCCAGAGTTGTGGTTGTTGTAGCAGGAGTTGTTGTAGTAGCAGGAGTTGTGGTTGTAGTTGTAGCAGGAGTTGTGGTTGTAGTAGCCAGAGTTGTGGTTGTTGTGGCAAGAGTTGTGGTTGTTGTAGCAGAAGTAGTAGTAGTAGTAGTAGTAGTAGTAGTAGTAGGAATTGTGGTTGTAGTAGCAGGAGTTGTGGTTGTTGTAGCAGGTGTTGTTGTGGTGGTTGTTGTTGTTGTTGTTGTAGTAGGAGGAGTTGTGGTTGTAGTAGTAGTAGGAGGAGTTGTAGCAGGAGTTGTGGTTGTAGTAGTAGGAGTTGTGGTGGTGGTAGTAGGAGTTGTTGTTGTTGTTGTTGTTGTTGTTGTAGTAGCAGTAGTAGTAGTAGTAGTAGTAGTAGGTGTTGTGTTTGTAGTAGTCGTAGTGGTAGCTGTTATCTGGCTTGGGCGAGTACCAAAGGCACCAGTTCCTTGACTTGTTCCAGCACGTCGTCTTCTAATGACACTGAGGGGTGTTTTTACAACTGAAATATGATTGGTGTATGACAGTGTAATTGTGTGTGTGGGAAAATCTTCCATCACCAACTCAATTGGATAAACTCCACGAACCCTCTCTGGCAAGACTGAGAGAGCGCAGTGGTTCTGAAATAAAAAAAAATCTTTAGAATCTTGTCTCTCGATCTCAATAACTGTACACAAAAAACATTGTGTTGGGGGCAAATCACTCTATCAGTGTTTTAGTAACTGTATCTCTAACAATTTGTGTTCTACAATTTGTGTTCAACAAAGTGTTCTACAATACTTGATATAAGACATTAACCAAATCCCGTTTTCCCACCTCATCCACATTAAAATCTTCTGGTGGGTTGCAAATGCCACATTCATCCTTTTGTTTGCGTCCATATCGGCACTTGACTCGATCTCCATCCGGATCAAATGATAAAAAGTTGAATCTTCTGGGACAGTTTTGAGGCACTCTGGAACACAAAACAACACTCTTATTGGTATTTTTATTGTGTATGTCATTAATGCGTCATGGTGGTACAAACACCATTTATTTCATTTGTTGAATGTAATTTTTAACATATTAACAAATATTGGATCAGCTACCTTATTAAAGGGAGGGTAGATGTGATTGGGGATTGATTGGGTTCCCCGGTGTCAGATCTCAATCCCAGATCAACATAAGTAAGCAGACCTAAATTTCCTTCTTTTGTCATTGTGTTACGAGTCCAGCAGCAACCACTTTTACTGTTAAAAAATTTAGTTTTTCATTATTTAGGTTTTTTATTCTTCGTCTATACGTCTATATATGTATGATATGATATACTTACAATAGTTCAAATGGACTGTTGTCAGAAACTCTCCGTGTTATGATTCCCTCAGACTCACACCATTTTTTACCATTTCTACTTGAATCTACCCGACCAAGAATTTCACTGGTCTCTATTCCACAGTTTCCTGTCAAACATGGCCAATAATCATATTCCTCACAGGAGTTGTGTGTTGCCTTGAAGCGAAATTCCACCTGAAATCAGAATATTAATAAAAATGAGGACAGGTGTAGTGCTTTGCATTGTTGGATTTCTGTCAACTCTTGTGGCTCAGAACAAAGATATTCCAGCTATGCTTTGAAAGATTGTGGAAACTGTAATTTCGAATATTAAATTTTGATTGACTAGGAACTTTTAAAATGTGTCACTGATATAAAGTAACAAAAATTTGACTTGTTTTAACTTTATATTAGGTTTGGATTTACAGTCAACTCCTATCAATTGGGACACGTGAATGTGTGTGTGTAATATATAAATATCACACACACACACACGTATAACATGTATAAATGTATATAATATTAGGGTTCAGATGTAGTGTTAACATTTTTTACGTGAGAATTTTACAGATTTTGTACATATAACTATATTGTACAGATAAATATTTGTTTATAGTTTATAAACATGAATTACACACACACACACACACATACACATACACACACTCCTTATATTTTAAGAATATTTATATCTCAAAGGCCTCAATTTGTTATTTATACGTATACGTATATGGCTGTTGTATGTAACGAAGTTGTCACTTGAATCTATCAAGTTAAGTTACACATAAATACATTCCAATAACTAAATTATTCGAATACATTTCAAATTCATTTTTAATGATTACAATTGTACTAAATTAACATATATTTAATAATAAATTCAAATTGAATGAAAAAAATTTACATGATAAACATTTCAATTTTTTATTAGTAAAGTGCAATGAAAATAATTCTTACGTTCTGTGATCCATCCGAGTTTCTTTTGGAATTGAAGTACATTGATCCTCCAAAGAAGTCGGACGTGGAGGCTGCAGCTCCCAACACAAGGTGGATGAAAAGCAGAGAAAAGTAAGACATGATGCTGAGCCTTCTCCACTTGGGTCTGTCTGCAGCTTTCTCTTCCCTTTAACTAGATGATTGCGAGATGATTTCAAGATCAGTTTTTCCTGTTAGTAAAACACGTGTGGAATTACATTTCTTCATGATGAATATACCACGCCTCATCACCTCAGGCTCTTGCGCTATCAAGGTCTTATCATGTTTTTATACGTATTTATAGTTGATTTGGTAATTTGGCTTTACCAATCAATTTTAATTCTTTTATACTGAAAATCGAAACTTATTTTTTACAGATAACATTAGCAAATGTGAAATTTTGTGTAATGACAGTTCACTGGAACAATTTTAATAATACATTCAACTTCTTGAAAAAAATCCAGTTGAGCGAGAAAATTACTTTGATAATTTGTATTATTTCTGGAAATTAGATGATACATCTGATTTTCCGATATACATTAGATGAAAGTAGAAGAATGTGACTCTTTACCAGTTAAATACGAATTTCTAAATGCGAATATGTACATGATCTCTTGTTTGTATGACCCCCCCTCCCCATTATATTTGTACTAAAAGGCTACTTTCTTCTGTAACCACATTTCTATCAGGTTACAGAAGAAATACACACCTATTTTTATATTCACACTTCCATTACTTTACAGCAATGTCTTCTAGTTCTCTTTACAGTGTACATTTTCCTGCGTTTATATAACCCTGCTTCTGCATTTCGACGTATGTATTGCTGATGGAAGTTGTGGCCTAGTGGTAAGGAGGTAAACTTGCTGTCTGGCCTTGAGGGTTTGAAATCGAAGTGTCCCGAGCAAGTCACTAAACCACTGCTCCAGTTGGTGTGTGTTCATCTCACTGTGTGTGTGTGTGTGTGTGTACCGATTAATTCAGAACACACATACCACTTTGCTTTCAACCAAACCTGACCACGTTTCATCACTTCTAAATTATGTTACATAAGTCTATTTCTTTATTTTACACCAGATCCTTTAAAAAACACCTTTCTTTCTTTTTTCTTTCTTTCTTTGGTGACTCTATTTTCTTTTCTAGTAAGTGTTTGGAATGGAAAAGTACAGTATGTTCTAGAAGTGTGAATTATAATTATTCAAACTGTGTATTTGAACTGTTCTGTCACTACGTATTTATCTGCAGAAAATATATCACATAAATCGTTTAGTTTAATTAATTCTGTTTGTGAGATTTTGGTCAAGTGTTGCTTCTTTGTCTACCTGCTACGCACATAAAAAATATATTTTACGTAACACAATGCACTGCCCAATCTGAATTTGTTCATTTTCCAACTACAACCTAATTTGGCATTGGTAGTTGTGGTCCAGCGGAGATGCAGACTCGTTTTACAGAAAAACTTAAATAATACATTGATACAAATAAAAGATATTTTTATATCTTCATCGGGTATTTTCCACCAATTTCTTCTGTATTGTATTAATTGCCCCACCTTTACAAAAGATAGGACCTTTTGCATAATTGTTAGTAGAGTTAGTAAAGTACTGTACTTATAAACGAAGAGAGGCAAAAGAGGGACCTTGATTTGGATCAGCACCTAGATTCTGAAAATTCATGTATCTAATAATAATAATAATAAATTTATTTTTAGATCTTTGTTTATTCATAAAGCAATATTATTTATTTCTTTTTATTTTTAATTTTCTCTTGTAAATGGGTCGATGGCAGTCCTACAACAAGCCTAATAAATTTAAATGTGTGTGATTTCCTTCATGTCAATCATTGCAATTTTCATTACTAAGAACAAATGACGATGGTGAGAGGTTTTCTCAGTACAAAGACATTGATGGTGGCATTTATTCAGCAACCTGCATGACCAGTAGCGTACCAGTGCGGGCGAACAGGAATTATTCTGTAGAAAATTAATCAACGTCGAAACTGGAGTAGAAAATTGATAAGCATACAATTTGGATGGATTTGCTCCATAAATATTTTTTTTTCAGAATAGTCTCTTTGTAACAGTCAAAGCTTAACTGATTCCTTGAATACAGAAAATAATATCAGCTAAGGACAATAATGTCTTGTGAAATGGGCTTCTGAGAAATGAAGTTCATCACTCGGGTAGTACAGTTCTGTTAGGTTGTGGTGACATGTCAGTAAAAATATTCAAAAATTATCTTTACCAGTCTTCACCATCTTACTTCACCAGCCAACATTTTTTATTGTTTACTTCAGTAGAAATCTGTGTTTGTCTGCCTTTTGTCTAAAGGTGTTTTATTCTATTCTATTCTATTCCATCTCACTTCACCATTTTTGGATTTGTTTTTTCAAAATAGTCTTTTTATGTGGAATTTACATGTTCGTGACATGCTTGCGTTTTCCTCCATCTCCGCGTTCCTTCAACAACTCAAAAACATGCGTTTTAGGTAAATTGGAGTCTGTAAAAAAGCCCAAAGTAAAAGTGAGAACATCAGCATGTGCGTCTATGTGTCCTGCTCTGTGATTGGTTTGCCACCAAATCAGGGTGTGTATATTGTCTTTATAGGCCCAGAGTTGTTGGGATTAGTTCCAGATCCCTGTGACCCAGAAATTGAAATTGGTTCAGAAAACGAGTAAAAAATAAAATAACTGAAACACCAAGACAGTTAAAATCCAATATGTACTTTTGATGTCTTTAAGTATGACATAGCAGATGCATTAGGTTTGCGTTCATATAAAATATTCATTTTTTTAAATGACTAATTCTGAAAAAATGTGTACTATAGAGTTAATGAACTGGGTTAATACTGATTTAAGGTTAAAACTAATGTTTAAAAAAAAACAAAGCCTTCTACAACCTGCTTGGCAACATCCATAGATTATAATAATATGCTTTTAAATGAATAATGCACATTTATGGCGTGTTGTCATAACTCGTGTTAATAAATCAACTTGTGTCAATGAAAAATTGTGTTTTGTGCAGGTTTTTTAGGGCAGGTCTCCAAACGTCATTGTGATACGTTAGTGTGTTGCTCTGAATTCATACAGCATTATAATCATGAAGAGTAAAGTTGATTCTTCTGTTTTTAATATTGTACCCCTGCAAATTCTGTGTAAACAATAAGCTTACAAATGGTTAAAACAGTTGCATTATTAAGAGTAACATTATTATGGTTTATCAAAGTTCATTTAGAATTAATTTTATTAAATGCATTTCATGTTATATATGTATTCCATTGCAATGATTTGGAAATAATTAACCTAAAAAACAAAACAGAGCATTTCCTGTCCAGCAGCATAACACACGTGCTGTGTGATTTTAGCACGAGGAAGTTATTTCTCTCTGAAATACTACTGAGAATGTAAATTCTATGGCTTGCTTATTATTAAACTGGCAGAAAAATTGTGACCCTCATTGTCACGCACAGGAATGAACTGAAGATGGGGAGTTTTGATAGCAGGAATTCTTACCGAAGTAGGGAAAATTACAAAAACAACAAACATAAATAGCGCTCCATAAACAACATACACACTAAATCACTTAATATCAATAACGTCAATCTTCTCCCGGCGCAGCCCCTAAATACACATCACCCTAAATACACTCAAAATCTCAAATGTCCTCAGGTGCTGCCCTAGAAGATTACTGTCCAGGTGTCCCAATCATTACTGCTGCTTCCTCCCATAGCCACCAGGAGGAGCTGAGGAGCAGGAAACTAACACATATAAAAGAGCTTTATTTCCATTGACATTGATTTAAACACTTGGAATTGTCAAAGACATCAGAAATAGAATGTTGTGAATGTTTCTTGATCGTCAATGAGAGTTTTATTAATTTACATTCACACAGAAAGTCAATATTACGTTACCTTGCATTTTACTTTGTTTGATAATTTTAATTAAACATTAAAATTTGGTAGACAATCTAATAGAACACACGCACGCACGCACACTCACACACACACACACACACTCACACAGACACACACACACACACACACACGCACACACACACAACTTTTCCTTTCAATTGCATTTGCAAAAACACTGCAGAAACACTACACAACCAGTTCTTCTACATTTCAAAAAAATAGAAATCACATTGAGAGTGACAGAAACTGGTTTTTCATGGTTTGGAATCACTGCAAATCTGGAGGGGAAAAAAATGACTGAGCATCTCACATTATTAACCCAGATTCATGTGTATATCATTTATTCATCTCTTCTGCTTGTTTTGACAATTTCACTCACTGTACTTTACTCTATTGACTTTTTTACTTTTATTGTATTGTAGAACTTATTGTAGAAGTCAAATGGTCCTGATGTGGCTCTTTTAAGATGGCTAGCAAAGTAAGTGAGATTGTCAATGTGAACACTAGGGCCCATCAAAATTGTGTTCTGCTTTTAACCCATTCAGTGAACCCGGAGCAGTGGGCAGGCTAAGCCGTGGCGCCGGTGGGCATGTGGGGTTCAGTGTCTTGCCCAAGGACACTTATTTGCAGAATCAGCCGTATGGGAACTCAAACCAGCAACCTCTCGGACCAGTCCCCTACCACTGGACCACATCTCCCCAACAAGTGAACTGACAGTTAGGGAACGGCTTGTTTAGCCGTATTTGCATACATTTTGGTTTTCCTGTATAAAATTAAAAAGAGACATCCTTATCTGTAACCACATGAGAATTCCAAATTCTAATTTTCCCTTTGACTCACAGACAGTGCAGAACCAAGCCAGACTCACTTAGCCAAATAGCAATAGTCAACTATTGACAGAACGTCTATAATACACGTTTGCGTACTTTATTAATTTTTGTCAAATATTTGTTTAGCATCTTAAACTACTATCTGTAAACTAGTTCATTGTAGTTGTTGTATTGACAAACTCGTTAAAAGTTTTTTAATAAAGGCATTGTTATATTTTTAATGTGTTTAATGTGTATTTTTAATTTTAATATGTTACAAATAAGTAAGATGGTTGGATGGATGGACAGGTAGATAGACAGATCCAGTCCAGACAGTCCAGTCTCTCCCTGTCTGTAGTGGAATATGCTTCTGTTCCAGTAAAAAACAAGTTTTTTTTAACTCCTTAAATGATTATATCTCTAAAATCGAACAGTTTCAGATGCAGTAAATGTGCGGAAACAGCGCCTCTAGCTGGCACACTACAGTAAACGCTTATCTGTTGTGTAGACGAGCAGCACAACAGGTTTGTTCAAATAGTTGCGTGCGCGCGTGTGTGTGAGAGGCGGCGACTGTCCTACATTTTTTCACTCGCTACCAATAATTTTTGGTGTCGGAAACACTTACATAAGCACTATTTTTCTTATATATAATGTCAGAAAATTATTTTAACGAAAGGGTTTGAGTTAAAATTCAAAGTTAATTATTTCAACGTTTACATGTATTTCAATATTAATTTACAAAAGACCAAATTTTTTTTAATCTCAGCAAAATATAAAGTATAATCAATACGGATTTTGTGTTTTTTTTTGTTGAATTACACATTATATTTCGTTGCGTTTTATCATTCTAGTCGACACGCCCCAATAGAAATTCCTCTTTTGACTGGCAGTGTTCTCGACCAATCACGACACTCGGCCGTTTTCCGCCAAACTTCCTGTATCAGTGTGAACGTTTTCAGTTGGTGTAGGTGACACGTAACAAAAAGGTACGACGGGCATTTTTAAACTTTATCTAATAAGTTGAAACAAACCCGACGTTATTATGTAAACGTGTCAGAATAGCAAAACGCGCAAGAATAGGAGACACTTGGTTCACTTTAAAGTAGTTCGACTGTGTGTAAAAAGTTGGGAAAGTTCGTGCTTTAGGTTCGCAGGCGCTCTCGAACGAATATAATGTTTCATGAGGAATTTCGAAGGGGGCAGAAGCGTTTATTCACCCACAAGTGAGGAACTACTTCCCCGGAAAGTTTCAGTGGTTTCCCGAGCAGAAGGCACCATGGGCAACGGCGCTTGCTCCAGAAAGCAGAAGAAGATTTTCCAGTCGCTCGTGCTGGTCACGGTGGTGTTTGGGATGATCTATGGTGGGATGGTGTCTTATGAGATGCACAAACAGCTGAAGAGAACCGAAGCCACTGCTTTAAAATATCAACAACACCAGGAGTCCCTGTCCGCCCAGCTGCAAGGTAAAACTCCTGGAACGCGCATGTTGGTGACGTCATCGATCAACGTTTTGGAAGGGTCGCGATCGCTGATTTATTTCAATTTATGAGTTCTTGTCTCTGATGTTGGTGTGCAAGTTCTTTTTTTTTGACGCTTGAACAGTGCCTTGCACAGTGAGAAGCTTATTTCAGATAAGTGTGTGTGTGTGTGTGTGTGTGTGTGTGTGTGTGTGTGTGTGTGTGTGTAAAATGTTTCAAAATGCACATATTAAATCCAGTACACAATGTACAAACTTAAAGCAAGAGGTTAAAAATGTATAGACCATATTTTGCCCACAACAATTATCATTTTAAATCGACTGATTATTTCAGAAAATACCTAGAGAAAATATCAGTTTATATTTTTTCTACCTTAATAATAATAATAATAATAATAATTGAACCTTTATTAGTCCCTCAGTGGGGAAATTTTTTCTCTGCATTTAACCCATCCGATCAGACACGAACTCGGAGCAGTGGGCTATAATCTAGATTAGCTCATTTGTTTCTGTTCATATACTAGATTAATAATACAGTATTGCTTTTTTTCGATTATGACTGCACGCCTTTAGCAAACTCATGGCTTTGGTGAACTCATGCCATTTAGATGGTAAATGGACATTGAACGGCTGAACCGGTTCATAATGCATATTTACAGTTGTGATCCAGACACAATCTAAACAACAAGACACATCCTGGACAGGAGTGAAGTATGTATTGTGTTGTTTGAGTAAAAAGTTACACTGTCAATATGCGTTAATCTTTAATCGTTCGGTGGAATATAATTGTATGCAATGCATCTAAAGTTGGAACATTTCCAGTGTGAGAACCAGTAATAACTCGTACAAACATGTAGACCCTAAATCTAAACCTTTGTAAATTCAATGAAATTAAAGTTCAAACATGACAAAAAGTTGAAACATCAGACTTGTGATAATAAAACCGCTGACGTAAGAAAGATGATCAGGTTAACGGAAAACTGCCCTTATTTATGATTAATCTTTTCTTTTTTTCCTCTCAGTTGTGTATGAACATCGCTCTAGGTTGGAGAAGTCTCTTCAGAAGGAGCGTCTGGAGCACAAAAAAGCCAAAGATGGCAAGTATGATTAAAACACAAAAGATCCGGTAATCCTGTGTGTATTACAAAGAGAAATACTCCATTTTGGGCCTAACTATTATGACAAAGCCAGCAATTATCGATTATTACCATGAAACTGCACATTTTAATTTGATGAACAATAAAGATTCTGAAAACGCTCTTTTTGTAAAGCATACAACATTTTATGAAACATTTTAAATAAAAAGGTTGCATATACTATGTATACACAATTATACTGTATATGCCATGTTTGTTACAAGTAAATGCTTTTTTATTAATGATGCATAGTTTTGTAATCTCTTTGAATATGTAATATATTGTTACAGATATACTGATTACTTTGTCATCTGTATATAGTGCCATATTTTTTACGTTGTGTGCTTCATAATTGTGTTCACATTTTCTTTTTGTTTTATTTATACTTTCAAGTTAAATTAATCGCTTTGGAAAATACTTTCGATTCTGTTAGTTTTGAGTTTGATTATGGCTGTTCTTCTGATAACTGTTAGCATTTTTATGTTCTCACAGATTTTCTGGTATATAAACTGGAGGCCCAGCAGTCCCTCAACAAAGAGAAGGTTGGTTCAATACTTGGTGCATACAAGCCAGTCTGGTTGTCTGATACTCATTCTTGCTAATTATTTGTCATTATTACAGTCAGTTCTTTTTGACAGTGATATTGTTCAAACTTGATTTGTAGGATAAAACAAGCCCATTAATTTTACATTTGTAATAATGTGAATAAAACAGGTGGATAGACAGAAAGTAAGATTGTCATGTCGATCACAAAATAACCAGGTTTGTTTACATTGGTGTGTCTGTAGCAAGATTCCAGCTCCAAGTTTAGTTCCCTTCATGCTCAACATCAGATACTGAAGGTCAGTGGGAAGAATACTTTGTCTGCTGATGGTTTTATTAACATAAGGTCCAACTTTCCTTTCTCATTTATGTGTTTGTACTATCAGAACCAGCATGACGATCTAAAAAAGCAGTATTATGAACTACAAGAGCAGCATCAGCTCCAGGGAGATGAACACAGCAGGACCATCGACGAACACAAGCAGAAAATCGACCAGATTCATCAAGTCAAAGAGTCTGAGATAACAAAGCTCAAAGGTGACTCTTTATACTATATGTGTATAGTATAATAACAATTATAGACTAGAAAGCAATCCATCTTTTCCTGTTTAGAACAAGTGGTTTTGTCCAAAATTGATGCTTTTGGAGAAAAAAGTGGTTTCATGTTTGTCTTCCTGTGATCTTCACATTTAGTATTGGAAGCAACCCTTGTATAAAATAACTCTTATTAGTAGAGGCAAAAAACAAATGTTTTAATGTACAGTTTGGGACTAACAGTTTGAAAGTGATTTTTACACCCCCTCCCCTTAAAGTGACTTTAATTTGCATGGAATTCATACCACAAACTGGTGTTTTAGTATTGCAAACTCGGCTGTGTAATTGTGCTAAGGGAAAGTTTTTCAAAATTTGTATGAACAATAAATGGCAGCGTCATCTCTAGGTATCTCACTCTTAATAATGGCCTCCTGATTAACTGCAAATGTCCTATGAAACACTGGGATTCTGGCCTGAAAAGTATGTTTGTTGATGTCACTTCTCCCTCTGTTCCTCAGAAAATGTGTATAATCTACGTGAAGAGAACAAGCAGCTGAGGAAGGCCCATCAGGAAGTCTACGTGCAGCTTCAGGACACCAGGGTAACGCTTCTTAACAATCAGTTCTTGTACGTTGGCAAACTCAGGAATAAAAGTCAGAACTCTGGTTGACTTTTGAATCACAACTGCACAAAGGCTTGTGTTTTCTGTAAAAACTTGTTATGAATATGTTCATTTCTGAAAGTGTATATTACTTGAATTGTGGAACTCCTTTTCCAAAGAAGTGGTATCATTGCATATCTAATTACCTGTGATTATTCTTTTTGTAGCAACAGCACAAGAGCTTAAAATCCTCCCATGACCAGCTTGTGTTGACGCTGGAGGACCACAAGAGCGCGCTAGCTTCTGCCCAGGTGAGGGAGTGAGCAGGCTCTTTCTGCTCAGCATCACTTCAGAGCTTGTGTATTCTCATGCCGTGTCTGTCTTGGGATCCAGGTCCAAGTGGATGAATATAAACATCTGAAGGACACTCTCAATAAAATGCCCAGCCTGAATCAAGCAGCAAACCAGCCGTTCCAGAACCGAAATGTGCATGGAGCCGCTCAACCACAAGACTCCCATTTACAGGTCTGTTTTAAGGAATCATGGTCTGGGTCCAACATTTCTCTGACAAAACCACCACACACTAAATTATGATATTGATTATTATTCATCAAAAACGCTCAAATAGTTTTAAAAATTTGATTTTTCACACACAAATTCTGCATCTTTTTGCCTTTTAGCACCCTGAAGAAAAAGTTGAGGAGGCCCAGCCGCATCAGAAAGAGGAGGAGGGAGGGATTGGAGGTGCAGAGGAGAGGAGGAGAGAGCTGGCAGAAGAAGAGATGGAACAGGCTGGGCAGCCACAAAAACTGGAGGAGGAGATTGACATGGTGCAGAGTGAAGTAGAAGATGAACCACAGGCCAGGCAGCCTGACCAGAACGAGCAGCATCATGCTAAACAGGTCCGAACACAAATCTACAAAGTTGTTGCTCTTCAAAGTTGTTGCCCATAAAAAGAGCCCACTTCCTAAACCTAGCATTCTGGGGCCAACTTTGACCACACGTTCCTCACGCTTCTGATCGTCAGTGCTCTTCTTCTACAGGATTCAGCACCTCAGGCTCAGGTTCAGCAGGTGAAGTCTGCGTACGAGCAGCAGCAGGAGCAGCAGCGCATGGCTGCACATCTGGAGGAGGAGCGCAGACGTCTGCACCTGCGGCAGGAGGCCCTGCAGAAACAACAGCAGCAGCAGCTGAAGGACCGAGAGGAGAGACTCCGCCTGCAGAAAGCCAGAGAGGAGCAACAGCACAGAGAGGCCGATCTCAAAGAACAGCAGATGCAGCAGGAATCACTCAGGTCCGAGAACAAGACACTTCTGGTCACACACACACACACACACACACACACACACACACACCTACATATAGTTATCATTGTGTAATTGTTATACATTGTTTACTTTATTTCTTACTTCTCATAGAATGGCATTGGACCCGGATTTTAAATCTGACATGTCTTGCTTGTAATAAAGGTATAAAATATCTGTTTAGGAAAAAGTCTGAGTATGAACATATGGAGGACGATCTGATGCCTGAGGAGGAAGATCCACGGTTGGAGGAGAACGGTAACTAATTCACATGTGTCAGTGATGTTTGATTTTACAGTTTGCGTCATTTGTCCTTAATCTGTGGAGTCTCTCACGGGGTGAAAAAGAGTGTTAATCTCTGAGCTGCTGTAATTGTTTTACTCTCTAAATTGCTTCAAGACTACAAAAGTTTACCATTGATCTTGTTTCTGATCTTAATGTGAATGTTATCTGATTAATTGCGAAGTTGCTGATCTCAGCGTGCTTAACTTTCAGAGGAAAGCCTCCATCATGAGGATCAGAGACATGAGGAAGAGGATAATGCCCATCATGAGGAAGCAGAGGTTTGTGACATTTTTTTTCCAGAGGTCAACTTTCTTTTTTTATTTTATTGCTTTATTTATTTGGTCAAGTCATCTCACTTTATAAACGCTGTTCTTGCTTTTTTTATTTTAGACTTTTTTTGGGTTTTCACTCAAGCAATTTTTCCTGTAATTCAGCCTGACATGCAAAGATCATATATATATATAAAATAAAATCATATATATAAAACAAAAATATTTGGACATTTTATCACGCAGTTTTAATATACAGTAAGTAGTTTTGTTATTTTATTTTTAGCGCCACCAAGTGGTGTTATTGGTTGGGCAGTTTTTTATGTAATTTATCAGCAAAAAAAATCTGTTAGATTTACTATCTTAGTTTATTATTGCTATCTTAGTAAAATTGCAATTTGTAAGTTGTTCTGGTTGTTCAGAAAGTTACAACAAAACAAATTGAGAATGTTAATGATTTAAAATCATCCACAGCAACATCCACAAGCAGATGTTAATCCAGAGGACGACCCCAACAACCAGGGTGAGGATGAGTTTGAGGAAGCAGAGCAACCGCATCATCACGTGGAGGAGGAGGAGGAGGAGGAAGAGGCGGCGCCTGAAGGTCAAGACAACAACCACCTGCCTGTGGAGAACCTGCACCAGCCACCGGCTGAAGAGCAACTAGTGGTGAGAAATGTCAGATATCCTGATGTTACTTTTGAACACCCCTTATGTCAAGCAAATCCATGTGGAACCCAATGGATCCATGGATTTAGTAATTTGTATTTTAGAAATTGTATAAGAACTGCAAATGTGTCTGAAGAATAGAATCATACATTTTCTAAAGCTGAAGCACTGGTTGAAATCTGTTTTGAAACACTACATCTTTTGGTTACTGTTATCATTCAATTATGCATTGTGTGCAGATTGCTGGTAACCCAGATCAGCAAGAAGACACTCTGGATGAACATTACCAGGAAGAGGGAGATGATGAGGTGTTAAATCAGACAGCCACGTGAACGTGACCATTGTTTACTTACTTTAGTACTTCCTGTCTGCAGGCTCAAGACGAGCCGGCCGAGAACCAGAAGCAGGAAGCAGTACACGAGGAGGACCCTTATAATGAGGAAAATGGAGAGCAGGTGATACATAAAAAATCTGTATTTTATTATTTTATTTGATATAGTTTGTTGTCTCTCTCAAACACACACACACACACACTCTCTAGCTTTTTCTCTAGCTGCTGCAACGCAAAAGCAATTTTGGTCAGGAATTTGTCCACTTATTAAGACATAGATGTTTTTTTTCCATGTTAAAAATGATTTTTTTTGTTTTAGTTTTTTTATTAAAATATTATTTATATTTTTATCTTCCGCTTTCTCATTGAATCAAACTTTGACCAGACACTTGCTCAGTCAGTCTTTCGTAGATTTTGTAAATTATTTCTCATTCAAGCTCAAAATGGTAGTTATTGATTGAATATTCAATATTTTACTCAGGCGGGTTACAATTTAAGCCAGTCAGTTATACTGAAACAGCTTCTCCACCATAACCAGACAATTATGTCTTGGCGTGTAAAGCAACACACAAAATACAGTTTCCCAAACCATTGATTACCATAAAGAGCATGAGAGACCAGACGGTGAATTCATTTCTTACAAATATAGATTGCTAAACAAATATAACTAATAGTGATCATGTAACTTTGAATTACAATTTCTGCTTGATAAGATAACACCACATTATCACACAATAGCGGCATGTTATTTTGTTTACTTCTGAGGAAAAAGGCTTTGTGTTATCAAAAACAGCATTTAACGAATTTACGTGCACACACACACACACACACACACACACACACACACACACACACACACACACACACTCACTCCCAGTTTGCACATTTACCAAGAAGCAGTTTGTGTGCTAAAGAAATGAAGTGAGGTCAAATACTTCCTGTAAGTGATACTGTTGTGTCTGCTATGTATAGGAATCTGCTCAGGCGTGAAGGGTTATTGTTTGGTTGTCGCCGCGGTAACCGTAGACTGCCAGATCGATTGCAGCGTGTCCGGTTACTGCCGCAACACTTCAAACGACATCCACAGCGCCAGTCGTGTTAAAATGAGATCTTGTGCCATACAATCTCGCATGATTAGGAAGTGATTTTTCTTATTTTTATTTCTAACACGTTTACAAGTAATGTATTGTATATCGGAATTATTTCAATATGTTTATCAACCAATCTTTTGCTACACACTTATCCACACGTAAAAACCACTTTTGTTGATGCTTTTTTCTGTATGTCTTACACAGCGACTGAGAGATTTGAGAAACTGAAATGTCATGTTGTCAGGCTGCTAATTGCGAAAATAAAGAGGCAAATTTTATGAGAAAGCGTTTTTATTAAGATAAAAAAATATATTTTTATGAACATCACTATACTGTATACGCAAATCTATTTCTATATATTAAATATATATATATATATTCATCTCATATTAATGTGTTTTTGTACAAGTCACATACAGAATGAAAATGTAGTTTTATAATATAAATATAATATAAATATACAATGTGTTTCAGAACTTTGAAGCGATTTCTGAACACAGTGGTCGGCCGTTGGACCACCAGAAAGTTCTGTGATCAGTTTTCACTCTGACTAACCGTCGTTTTGCTTCATCTGATAGGATGAAGGCAAAGTAGCTGAAGCAGCAGCGGAACAGAACAAACAACCTGCCAAAGGTCCTATCGAGGAGAACTATGAAGACGAAGAGGAGGAGGAGGAGGAAGAAGATAAAGCGCTACATGGCAGGGCAGAAATGTGAGGTGATGGGATGATCAACAGCCAGATGCTTTATATGGACTGTGCTCACTTTATATTCGAAAACCGCTCTGCTGGGTGGTTTATGGGCTGACCTCTGACCCCAAGATGCAGAGTTTTGATTGGTTAATGTCAGCTGACGTCAACACTGCTTTCATTCCTCCAGCTGAAGATTCCCTCAGCGCCGTGGACTCGACTCCTGACTGTAAGTTTCCTCTAGCGTAGAAAACTGTGACTGGGATTTATCCACGGACAAACCGCAGTGACCTGAAAACTTGACTTTTTCCTGCGTATAACACTCCAATTTTGGTTATAAATGCCATGAATGAGCATTGCATCGTGGGCGATGATGGTAAAGTGCTCGATGCCACATGAATGTTTACATGTTGTTTGACTTTATAAATGTGGTAAAACACGTTTTTAGGTATTTTTAGACTTTGGAGTATAAATCAAATATGGAACTCAACACTGATTGCCCTTTATAATGTGCCATCAAAACATTTTCTCTCTAGAGAAACACACACACACACACCATTATGTGTATTAAGTAAATACACTATACATACACCCACACACACATAACGGACAAAATGAATCGTATGGTAAACATAATCTAAAAGTATTTTAACACTAATTATTTTACCTTGTTCCTGAGTCTCTAAGGGTCGATGCTTTGACAATCTGCAGTATGAGTTTTCAACTAAAAGAACGCTGTGAGAAACAGCACCACCTAGTGACTAAACGACACTAATGCCAAGTGTGTCACAGGATCACTCCATATCAGATCTTGACGTGCAACATCGAATGTATAAGACACTACAAAACTGATTTGTTTTGTTTGTACTATTATTTTGTTTTTATCTCCTGTATGTGTGTTGTGTAATAATTCTTTTTCCAATTCCCTGAACTTGTAGGATTTTAAGATTTTTTTTTTTTTTTTACTTTGGTGAAGCAGCTTTCCTGTCAGGTTTTTGACGTTAATATATTTAAATCGAATTGTGTATAGATTTCTTTCGCCACTGGTCTGAACGGATGAAACATGTAACCTTGCATTTTTATTGCGTGTTTTTATGCCATTTCAAGATGAAATGGAATAAAAATTGGTGAAGGATCTCGTTTTCTGTTGCTTTGCTTGTCGACAGTAAAAAGAAAAAACGAATGGCAAATATAAATGTTGGTGATGTGGCTTTTATCGAAATAATACACAGGAAGTAGAAAAACTGTTTTAATAAATTCTATACAAATATTTGTTGTTCTACACTGTGGTTGACTGTCTTGGCCGTGGAGATTCACCCTTTACAAAATGCTACAAAACCTGGATGCTGAGAGTGAAGAGGAAGGTTGGGAATCTTCCGGAAGCTTTGGGATGCCATCCAGAACCTGGAGCTTTGGCAAACAGGAAAACACACTGTGGGGAGCCAGAATAATGAGTTAAACACACATCCCTCTCTAGGTGTGTGTGTGTGTGTGTGTGTGTGTGTGTGTGTGTGTGTGTATTACTTGCCGTGAGCGGTAATCCTCCAGGAACTGGCAGGGGTTGTGTTTGAGGGAGAGAGAGAGCAGCGGCACACCTCTCAGCAGGTGTAGCTCGCCCAGAGAGAGAATACTGTTGTCACACAGGCACAGATGCTGCAGCGCCGGAGCCTTTGGCAGCTGACGAATGGACGTCAAGTGGTTCCTCTGCAGATTCAGGCTTTTACATCTGCAAGGAAGGTGCCGTTTCAGTCACTACATGAGTGACGGACAGAGGAAGGGAAGGACTCAAGAAGAAGAGAAAAAGTCATTGGTGTGGTATTTAATTATAAGGTATTATATATGGTCTTTGTTACATCGTATTACAATTAGGAAAAAATAATACACAAAATAATTACATTTTAGGTATAGCTGTCATTTTTTTAAATAGAAATTATAAAAACGGTGGCCCTATGAAACTGTTGCACAAATTGTTATAATAATTACAATTATTAATATAATTCATTTATTTAATACATTTACATTCCAATACATAATGCATTTTTTATATAGATGTGTGTTCATATATCAAATAGGAAATGCATTCAGTGACACATGCAGCCAATAAGTTGTGTAGAAGTTATCACAAGACTGCAATTTGGTTGGATTCAACTTTTTTTCAGGTATGAAAACCATACTTAAAAAAAACTAAAATAAAAAACAAAAAGTCGGTCTCTGTCAAAAATGTGCCAAAAAGTGCAACTAATTAGCTCATAAACAGGATCCAGTACCTTCAGCACCCTGCAGGTGGCGATATCGCCTTCTCCGCCCAACAAAATAACCGTAGAAAAAGATGGCAACTTGTCACGCACTCTCATAAGGTAACGAGTAACAAAACGTGACTATTCAAATGTAGTGGAGTACAGATACTCAATCAAAAATGTAGTCAAGTAGAGAGTAAAAGTTGCTTATATTTTTATACTCCAAAAAATCCTTGAGTAATAAAGTTCATTCACTCAAGTACTTTACATCCCAGCAATTAATAAATAAAGAACATAAAAGTACGGTATAAATTAAACATTAAATCATTATAAATTAAACATTGAATAAACATCAAAACAAAAGAGTGGAGAAAGAAATGGCAGTTAAAAGATGAGAGAAAGCATGTGGTGTCTCACACTCAGACCTTGGCAACGTGACGGAGCTGAGATCCTTCAGCGTGTTGTCCACCAGCTGCAGACGCTCCACACGGATCAGTCTCCTCAAGATCCGCGTGAAGTTCTCCAGCTGAAAGCTCTCGCCCAGATCCTGATACGACAAGTTCAACTCCTGCCCACCAGCAACACCACAGTCTGAGCACACACTCATCACACACACACTCTCTCCAGCACATACTCTCACACACACACTACAACACACTCTCAAATACTCTGTCACATACTCTCATCACACACACTCTCCATCACATACTCTCACACACACACTCCATCACACTCTCTCAAATACTCTGTCACATACTCTCATCACACACACTCTCTCCATCACATACTCTCACACACACACTACATCACACTCTCAAATACTCTATCACATACTCTCGTCACACACACCTTCACACACACACACACACACACACACACACACTCATCACACTCAGTCTCACATTCATCACACTCAGCACATACTCTCAAACACTTTCACACACTCTCATCAAACACACAATCAATCTCATTCACCCTCTTACTTTCCAACTCTTTTCTACCCTTACTTTTTATTCTCTGACACACTCCGTCCCTCTGCACTCACTCAATCTTCACACGCACACACACACACACACGCACCTCATTTTTTTAGAAGAAAAGGAAATCAACCAAAAGAACAAACCACGCAGTTCTCCCAGTTCTCCTGCAGTCTCTCTTCCCATGTCTGTCCTTCATCCTCTCTCCTCTTCCTTCGTCCTCCTCGGAGAAACACGTCATCCGTGTGAACACACAGCTGCTCTTGCGTGGGACCTGTGTGATGACATCACTGACGCTCTGCGTTCAGTTCTTCAGAAAGTTGTCAAGAAGCGGGGCTCTCACCCTCGCGCACCCGGGGACAGGCCAGCTGGTCTCCACGGACATCATGCCCCTCCAGCCAGTGCCATGATGCAAACCTGAACCGACTGGACGGCAACTAGAGAATCAAGCCAATGATGTTAATTACAGTATGTGTATATGCACTTATTAAATACATTACATACATTTATATTACAAAACTGGGTGGCACGGTGGCGCTGTTGCCTTATGTTCTCCGGGTTTCATCCACATTACAGGGATAAGCATTTAGGAGGAATATTTGGCTAATACACCATTGTTTATCAAGATTTTTATCAAAATTAGGCCGAAAGACAAAGTCACAATCAAATTCTATGTTTAATTCTAATATTTGAATTAAATCTTAATCAGTTACATATAACAAATGTAACAGATTCTTTGTTCTATGTTGGTGAACAAAGTTTTGTTGTATTTATTTCTCTAAACTGATTTATTAAACTGATATATCGAGGGTCAGCCTTTTCTCTCTGTATATTCCGGTTTTTGCCTTTATTTTGTACAGTGGTGGTTATTACGTTTGTTAAGATTACTCTTACTGCATACATGGGTCATAACATGTTCAGATTATCAATCAAATCTTCACACTCCATAATTAAAAAATTCACTGATTTTGCGTCAAAATCTTAAACAAAAATTATCTGTAGTTGCAAATCGGACCTGCACGATGGATGGGAGTAACATTCAGCATTCTCTTCAAACAGGTGTTTTGATTAAACAACAATAGAAGGTGTGCGTGTGTGTGTGTGTGAGTGTGTGTGTGTGTGTGTGTGTGTACTTACTGGTGTGTCAGCAACGCCAGAGTCTGGGGTCAGTTCCACAGAGAGAGGAGTGTGTGTGTCGCTCAACTCTGAGTACTGAGACTGAGTCTTTAGGAAACTTTCACTGCTGGTGTTCACGCCTGAAGAACTAGAATGGGAGAAGGATGGGCATATGATGATACCGTACTAATGTACTCAAACTTGAATTAATAAAAACACAGCGATAATAATTACAGTTCGTGCGCGCGCTCGTGTGTCTTTGTGTGTTTCTGTAACGCGAGCTCGCGCGTCCTCACATCTTCTGGTTCCGGTGTGGATTACCGTGAACTCTGCACCCTGATCCGGATTAAAGGCATCCATCACCAGAACGCCACGACACCCGAGCGCATCGGCCCATTACGTCAGGACGTTTATTGAAAATGCTTTTACTTTAAATTACAAAGCACACAAATTCCATTTCGAGCCCGCGAAAACAAATTTAAGCTCCTAAGGGACACAGTGCAAAACGACAGCACCGAACCACTAACATTAAAAATGTTAATATAATGTGTAAATGATTACCGAAATAATAAATACGACCCCCGCAAACCACCCGGCGCGTGAGAGTAAGTGATAAATATGGTCAACCCTGTAGCTGAACACATATTTAAGTTTTCTTACCTTTCGGACATGTCCGTGGGCTGTGACGACTCTTTTTGGCATCTGCCACGCGGCGACGAACGTTATTAATCAGGAATAAATTGCACTTTCCCATTGATTTGTTGCGTGAAGCGCGTAATGTACGACAGGTGAGCGCGAGATGTGCGCATGCGTGATGACGGGGGCGCGCGCACAGGGGTCAGTCGGGGCAGCGCTGTGTCTAAGGTTGCACTTCACTGACTGAAGAAAATGCAACTGTTCATGCACTTCTCCAGTTACAATTACAGACAGACACACACACACACACACGCACACACACACACACACGCACACACACACACACACACACACACACACACGCGCGCACACACACACACACACGCACGCACGCTCAATTCTTTGTAGTCATTTTTTCGTTATATGAACAATATGTTAAATTGATCTTTATTATTTTTCTTTATTTTAATTGTATTTTTTAATCCTGCCCACTTTTTTGGAAAATCGAAAGTCCACTTGAGGTGGAGGACAATCATCTTTATTTGAAACACAGATACGGCTGGTATTTTGTCATCATTGCACTTTTCTTCATAGCATCAGCGAGCAACACACTCACAAGCTCGCGACACAATCACACGCTCTGTGGAAGCTCATATTAGTCTGAGTGAAACCCAAACAGAGCTTCAACACACCTCACTTGACACAACAACAAGAACATATATGGAAAGTTTGGCTATTTACAGCAGTGCATTTCAAATATCAAAACACAATGACTTTACAGTATAAATAATCTGTTCTCTGGTGTTGATCACGGCGATGAGTTTTCTCTGTGTGATGGTGAGACTCAAATGTCCGAGAATGGTTGGATGAGGTCGGGGGTCATGACACGACCTATGAAGAGGATGGTCCCTGAAAGACAGAAAGCAGATATTCAATACTTTATGTCATTTGAGATATGTCAAATACTTTCTACATTACGTGAAAAACACTCAAGCAAAAAAAAACATGATGGAGTCCAGGTCTGAGATTTTCTTTCTTTATACTTAGTCTATTATTCAAGTGCTGGGTCAAAAAGAGACCCTAAACCTAACCTAATCTTAATTTGAAGACCAAATAATTAAAGAGCAGGAAGATGTAATGTGTCTCTTGTACTGTAGGGGCAGAATTGCTTGTTGAGTTGTAAGTTGTTTCACTTTTGCTTTACTTTGTGAAAACGATTATATAAAAACATTTAAAACATATGATGTATAAAAACAACATATTTACGTACTATGTCTATATACATACTATATTATGTTATAAATATAAATATGCAACTTACGATTAATCAATGTAATAATGCATCATTTTAGTTGTTTTGAGTAGGTCACGCACCTGTTTTTCTGTTTCTGATGATAAAGAAGAAAGGATGGTCGGCCATGACCTGCGGGTACAGCACTAGTGTGCGGGTCAGTGCCATCATACCTGGACACACACACACACACACACACACACACACACACACACACACACACTCACACTCAGCTGGAACACAGGCTTTCTGTGCAGTGGCTCACGGTTGAGAGTATGTGTTTTGACGCAGAGCATTTAGGTGAAGTGAGGTCACCTGATCCGGCCACACCCTCTGCTCCTTCCTCTGTCACTTCCAGGTAGGACTTCTGCACAGCTGCACCAAGGACCAAACCTTGTCCGTCTGAAACAACATTGCTTTATAATAATAGATATAATTATAACATTCACACCTTATTTTTTATAAAATAAATGAGAAAATATGTGATATATTTATTTATTATTGTATTATAAAATAAGAATAACATTAAATAGAAGAATAGGATTATGCTTTGATGTTAAGTAAAGCATATACTGTAACAGCACTATTAGGATAGTTTGTTTTTTATTGCAGTGATGCTGGATGCAGTGTGTTGTACCGGTCGTCATGGCTGACAGATCAGCATCCTCTGTGAAGATGCTCCTGATGCTCAGCTCCTTCAGCAGCTCCTTCAGGTTCAGCTTCTGCTCCACTTTAAATCTACAAGAGTCAATCTCATCAGAGGGATGAATTCATCCAACACATCAGTCTGAAACATTTTTAGCGTCTTTGCCATTAATCCTTGCTTCCAGTAAAATTAACCCTTTTATATCTATAGAATATAAATAAAGTTGAAACAATATCAGGTTTATATGAGGGAGTTTATATCAAGTGTAATTTATCAATTGATACGCCATATGGTGTGTCTCTTGTAATTTGACATTTCTCTCTATCTCTCTCTCTCTCTTCTCTATACAAATCAACCGATATACTAGTCAGCTGGTCTCAGAACAGTAGTAAAAATGGCTTAATTCATAATGTCAGGCTGTAATTCATTCTCTCATCTTCAGATTTAACCATATTAACAAATTAGCTAAACTGGCATAAATCACCTGGGGAGGTAAACTTCCACTTTCTGCCTCTTGACGTTACTGGCCCACTCCTCCAGCAGTGGAGCCCGGATGATGGGCTCCAGACTGGCCAGAGGAACCTCCTGACGTGGCAGAACAATCATCATGCTCATGTCTTCACCTTCATACAGCATCTCCAAAACCTGGTAAACTCCACCAGCCTCTGTGCTACCATCACTGAATTCTCCTAAGGAAGAGAAGCAACAACAACAACAACAACAACAAACAGTTCAAATATAAACCACTACTATAGGTTTGTAGTAAATATGAAATTTAGCAAAAAAAAAAAAAAAACCCAAAAAATATCTCACTACTTTGAGTATATAACGAAGATGGTCGCATTTCATTTATGTGAAGCATATGTAACAAAATTCTGACCGTGATTATTGAACTGATCTTTAATTTATTAAATTGTTCGATATCCTTAGGTGTTGTCCCAAATGCTTTTTTATTAGCAGTCACCAAACATTTGTTTTTCAATATAAAAATTCAATAATTTAAAACATTTAAATCTGGATTATGATCACACAATATTACAGAAAACGTCTTTTTTAATGACACAAATGTCATTGAAATGTCAATAATGATAATAATAATTGTACTCAGTCTCCTACTATAGGTACATTTTTCAGAGTTCACCTCTATCCTAGAGCTGCATTTGAAACAATAGGTCTCTTCTGCACTATTGAACAAGCTCTTCTGCACTATTGAACACTCAAGTTCACAAGACTCAGAACTTGGTCAAGCCAAGTTTCTAAATACTTCCAGTTGGTTAAAAACAACTGTCTTTAGACCAAGATGTTGAAGGTATTAATGTACATGTGAAACATACACAAGTACCAGTGTAGAATATGTCTGACCATAGTAAAAGTCACCCTGCTGGTACATCATTAGGGTCTGGACTTCACTGCCGTCATCTTTGGTGAAGGAGAATGTTCTGGTGTTTTCAGGTCTGAACTGGTTCTTCCAGCTGCCTCTGAAATACACAGCGTTGACCAGCATCATCCGGGTGGAGCCACTGAAGTCGTCCACCGACACCATCTCGCTGATCTTATCTGAAATACCAGAAATGATAAATACCATCACAACTATATTTTGGTAAAATGTAGAAGAAAAGGCTTTTCTAGAATTACTAGAAGTAGAACAATAACTGAAACAGATTATTTTAAAAAGAAGAAAAAAAAAAAAAACAATTAGTGTGCAAGAAAGTGGGAGTAAGTGGCCAGGTATGGTCAGACATTTCAGTAAAGTGCACATACACACAGTGAACACACATAAACCCAGAGCAGTGGGCAGCCTTAAGCTGTAGGTCCCTAGTAGTCCCAGATTCAAACCCACTAAACCTGTTGACGAGTTCAACTCTCTACCAGTAAGCCACAACTGCCACACACTCTATGTAAATGTAAAGCAAATACACAAGCAAAAGGAAAATGCAAAATAAACTACTTCTTTGGAAAAAATTGTAAAAGGGAATGAGGGAGAGAAGATGACAAGGAAAAGAAAAAAGAGAAACAGAAACAGAGAGAGAAAATTAAAGTTAGAAAAGGATCTGTAGCTAAAAATAAATGACATGTTGGTGTAGTGGGTAAAGCTATTACCTCACAGCAATCTATTATTCAAGTAAAACGTCATGAAAGTGAAATATGAGGACAAGTCACAAGTTAGGTTTAGGTATTTAGTCAAAGAAATCTTAGGCTTCCGGAAAGTCAAAACACCAAGAATGTAAGAAGGTGCTTATGTACGGCAATTAATGGAATTTTTATTTTGTACATGAAAAATCTGGAATTGTGCTAATACTCGCAGGACGCTAATATTTGTGTAAATACGAAACATAGGTGTGCATGTGTACTTCTGCTCTGTGTAACTTTGGCCACCAATGTCTCAAGGACACTAATCCCAAGGTCTAGAGTTATTGGAATTGGCTCCAACTCATAATGAGCCATTGATGGATAAGAAGTGTGTGAAACAGGGTGTGAGAGGAGAGAACGAGGAAAATCAAGAGATGTCGAGACAAAGTGAGGTGAAGAGCAGTGCTGGACTCTCACTCTGAGTTTGGTTCAGCACCCAGCTGTTGATGTACTGCACGGTGTCGTCCGGATGGCTGAAGTTCAGCATCTGCATCTCAACCCTGAACAGCTTCTTCATGATCTGCAGCAGCTGCGGGTTCAACTCCACGTCCGGTTGTAGAACCAGCGAGTTGAGCAGATGCAGCACATGCTCGTCTTCAGACTGACCCAGAGTCAGATTACTCAGCACCGACACGTCCTCATCTGCAACACATCACATCCATACAGCTTTACTTCTAATATACACAAAACAATTAACCTAAAAATATCAGTTAATATAAAATATAAGTGATTTTTTTTTTGTCCTAGCAGTTACCGGTTATTTGCTTTGTGCAAATTCCTATGAGAAATTTGAGAAGTACATTTTATGAATCGTTTTTGGGGTGTATCGATATTCAATCATATTCAGAAATTTTCATCTAGCAATTTATGACTTTGTAATAAATGGTTATGGATATCATTTGATTGCTAATGTATGGGAAAACACACACACACACATACATGGAAAAAAAACTACTCGTAATTGTTACTACATAATATCCTCATACAGCGTTATTTTGCACGTCTACCTATTTTGCACAAACATTTTAGTATAAACTTTAGTATAAACCCTTTTGCTATAGTAACAATTATTGCACACACAAGCGCACACACACACACACACACACACACACACACACACACACAAACGTAGTAACTGTCATTTCAAATGCAACTTTAATCTCACGTATCATTTATATTTACTTAAGTAATTTCCACTACTAGCGTACACTGCTTGTACCTTCTCGGCCCACAGCCTGTCTGATCTCTTCTAGTGATGACCCCCGAGCCCCAAGCTCCAGCATCCCCAGAGTCAGAGTCACACTGAGAGGGGAGAAGATGATGTTCTCCTCTCCCCCGGCTATACGGAGAAGGTGGTACAGTCTGACTGAGAAGTCTGCAGTGGCATCCTCCGGAGCGTCCGCTGCTTGGCAACCGCATCTCTTTAGCAACATCAACATCCAGAGTCCGAGCAGCATCATGGTCACTGAGACTCAAACTGAAAAAAGAGATAGAGTTGGATGGAGAACACAACTGATGTCACAGATGATCAGATCTGAATAATAATCCCTAAAATCAACAATTGTGAATCTATTATTTAACTGAGTTAATATTCCGTTTTTCCCCATGACAGAAGACACGCACACATGCAGTAACATACTGCAGAACTGTTGTGTACTTCAGTTGTTGCCTGGCAACAGTGCTTCCTTGCAACAAACTATGAGAGGAAAGTGTTGCTTTGGAAAAGGGAGTGAGAGAAAAAACATTATTTAGGACACTCATCATGCATGACATACATCAATCATGGCGCAGAGCCAATCCCAGCACCTCTGGGCCTGAAGGCGGGACAAAACACTGGATTGGTGGTCAACCAGTCTCACAGCGAGACGCAGTTTTGTGTAAAATTGAAGGTTGAAAATTATTATTAAGGTTTAGCAGAGGCTGATGGCTAGTGGTCATTTGGATCACGGGGAAGACTTAATTTTAACGTCAAGCCTCAAAATCTCAATCAGTTTTTTATTTTCATCTATAGACTCAAAAATTATCTGGTTATTTATTCATTGTACAGGAAAAAAAAATATTTCCAGTATTCAGAGATTATTAGTATTAAATCAATGCAAACACACGCCAATGAGACTGCTTTCTTTTGCAAAAACTTGAGATCTGAAAAGGTCTTGCGAAGACTGTTTCTTGAGCAAATAAATGTTTGGAGGCAAGTGAAAGAGGCGAGCAAGCATTAATCCCCAATTTAAAAATGCACATCCATCCTGCCTGTCTCCCTGCGTGTCTGTCTGTGCACACGTCTGCTCCTCAATCCACTCATCGATCTTTCTGTCCATCTATCCATCAATCCACATACACATGTGTAGGTATACTTTTTTATTACCTACACATGTGTTTCTGTTATTTTCAGATAATTTAACTGGTCAAGTAAACTGGTAATTCTACCAACAGTATTAAAATGGATTACCTAAATTTTTTAATATATTTTATTTAGTTGTATTGAACTCAATTTATAAAATATAGCTGCCCAATTTAGCTACCTAATTAATTTACAAGTTTTCATAAGTCTATGTATCATATAACATTACATATAATGCATGTCACAACTGTGAGTGTTAAAAGCGCTTGAGTATCACTGCTTCAATGAAAAGCTTCTGCACATCTCAAAACAGAATCAATCAAGAAATCAATATCAGTGATTGAGGGTGAATACAAGGACACTCACACATCCCAGACTCAGGGACGACACAAGCTCCAACCGCTCTTCTTTCATTGTTTGCTTTCATTGTTTCAGTTAAACTTTAACATCATGAGATCAACATCATATTCATCATCATCATCATCATCATCATCATCATCATCATCATCATCATCATCATCATCATCATCATTATAATCATTATCATTATCATCATCATCATCATCATCATCATCATCATCATCATCATCATCATCATCATCATCATCATAATTAGCTCTCTCTCTCTTTCTCTCTCTCTCTCTCTCTCTCAGTCTCAAACCATAAAACATAGTTTATATTTGCTTCATTATTCGTTGTTATGTATAAAATACATTTCTTTTTCCATGTAGATGCATTCACCATGATGCAATGCGTCCACGCTCTCCTCTGACATGCGGCATGCTGGACCACTCGATCCAGTTCATTAAAACATGGGGAATCAAGCAACATCTTAGTAAAAGCTGATGGAGGATTAAACCGTTATATGCTAGCACAAACGCGCATAAACTGAGTGATAATTCGATACAATCGGTAGTCCTTACTAATTCTAGAGGAAAGGAAACGCGAAATAACATTGAGAAACATTTACATCTGCATACCGACATATTGTGAGCCATCGAATTTCAAGTACCTTGTAAAATATATTTTTTAAAAATTGCGTCTTTCAGCTCTAGTCGGGTTTCCACAATCAGGATCCGATCATTAAAAAGAAGAAAAGCTGAACGAGTTTGTCTTACCGTGAGACGACCGAGATGCTGATGCTGTGGGATGCAGATGTAGAATCCTGCTGTTCCCCGCACACACTCACACACCTTTAGTGTGAAAAGCCTGTCCCACCTCCTCCCTCTCCAGACTTACCAGCTCCTGGATTCGCTTGGATTGCTGCGTTTATTTAAAAAAAAAAAAAAAAAAAAAAAAAAAAAAAAAACAGGCTTTTTGGTTGATATAATGCTTGTTTTTTGTTGTGCGTGCAATTGAATTACACAATAGACAAGCTCAATCAAATGTAACATTGGGATACATATAAAATAATTAACGACCGAACACATGTAAAATAAGCCGCATTGGATTGCTCGATATGGCGAAACTGCTGGACATTCGACTTCGGTTTATATTAACGCTTCTTCAATTGTAGTTTTTTCGCCCGCCGCTAGCCGTTAACTCGGTGCATTTAGGTGTTTTAATAGAACTACAAAATATTTCGATTCGGTTACTGCGTACCAAGGCAAGTCGACTATTGGCCCGTACGTCCACACGACCCCGCCTTCCCTTGTTTTTATTGGTCGTGTAGAAGATTTCCGGCTTCGGAGAGCGATTCCAATACGGACTGAAGGGGAAAATCAACTTACCGATCAAACTATCTGTCGATTAATTACGTTTAATACCACCTTGCAGGTACGAACAGAACATACATTTATTTTGAATCGCTTGGTTTTAGACAATATACATTTCATAATTCGTGTTTGTAAAAGGGTTTGTTCGGACATTCGGCTTATGCTAACAGGGACTTTAGCCAAGCAGCTAAACTGCTTGAAAATAGCGCAAAGTTAAAACATAAAAAGATGATGGTATTGACTTTGTTTGGATTTTAACTCTTCATTTATTGGACTTGTCGCAGATAACGATTTCCCTTCAACGAGTGTTACATAAACGCAGTGGCAATGGTTGTTAGAGTGGCAAGACAGGCCTGATGTTGATCAAGCTCTTGTAAAAGATATCTGATCTGGATTAGATTGACGCACGTTTACGAAAAAAATTTAAATAATAAAATATAATCACAAAAGAATAATGTTGGGAAGTTGTTTATTACAGCATGAATCCTGAACGTGTATATATGATTTATCGTCAGTGTTTCACCTCTTCATGAGCAGTTTTCATACCTGTCGTGACGTCACACCTGGGCGTAAACACCTCAATGCTCTGAAACCGCTCTACATACTTCTGCTTTACAAGCGAAACATCGGATTTTAACATCGTGTTATCAGACAAGAACTGGCCTTTTGTACAATTTCCGATTCCTTTTTGTCTGATATGTTTAACCTTTAATTTAGGAGGAACTACCTCTCGAATCACATCCAACTTTAACGTTTTGGGTTTGTATTGTTTATGTAAAAATATGAACAGCATAATAACATATCTTTTCCCTTGTTTTTCTCTCCAGTCAACATCAGCACTCACTGAGAGAGCCCCAGGAGTGAATGCCGCCCCAGTCCCGTCCGCACCCTGACGAGGATGACAATGGAAGAGATGAAGAATGAAGCGGACGCGACCTCGATGGTTTCCATGACCCTGTATGCCGTGATGTATCCTGTCTTCAGTGAGGTAATACAGCAAAAAAAAAATACAGCCGCAAAACAATCGTCTGGCAACATTCTTTCTTTCTTTCAATCTCCGTTCATCTGTAAGATCTGTCTGGCCATTCATCTGCCGACTTGCCTCTCAATCTATTCTATATAATTGTATGATATTTACACATATCTTCTTCTAAGATATATGGCAGCTCTTCAATATACAGAAAATCCCACAACACTGTCTCATCGTGTTTACAGTTGTAGATGACTTTCTACTCTGAACTTAATCTGTATGATGATGTGTGTCATGTATTAACTGTGTGTGTGTGTGTGTGTGTGTGTGTGTGTGTGTGTGTGTTTGTTCCAGCTGGAGGCAGTGAATCTTTCTGCTGCACAGACTCTGAGAGCAGCTTTTGTGAAGGTGAGTCAGTTATGTGTCATTCTCACCGTTAATTTGATAAATATTTAGAGAATATTTATACGTGTGTGGGTGTGTTTTGGCGACATCAGTGTGACGATTATTTTAGTAACTAAGACCTTGGCTATGACTTTCAAGTGGAAAGAATAAATAATCACAGTTATACACACACACATAATTATTTCAGTAATTTTACTGTACATCATCAAAATAAAAAGGAAATTTTAAATAAAATAAACCTAATAACAATTTGTTTTTACTTTTCAGGATAATAAACACATTAGCCACACTATAATACACTTTTCACAATAGTCATCTTGATTTTTTTAATTTTTTTTTTTCTTATCGAACAGTCACAATTAATTCAATTATTTTGTGTTTTAAAGATCTGACTACATCTCTTACATTATTCATATGTGGAGATGTATTTTAGGCTGTGGTATTGATTCACTTTATATTAACACCTTCTTCCGAATGAATGTTTCGATCCTGCTCAGGCGGAGAAGGAGAATCCAGGACTCACTCAGGACATTATCATGAAAATTTTGGAGAAGAAGAACATCGAGATCAATTTCACTGAGTCTTTATTACGGATGGCTGCTGACGATGTCGAGGGTACGTGAGCGTTTTCCGATTGTAGAAAAACAGACGTTGTGCGGTCCATGTACCTCTAGGGGGCGCTGTTTCTCCATGAAATGATAATTCAGAATTGTTTTTTTAATCCTGAATTAAATTGGCCCTTTTATGAATGCATAATAAACATTCATAAAATGTTTATAGGCTCCTGTTTTTGTGCAGAATTATTTGCAGCAAAATATATGGTATATAGATTTCTGAAGTGCATTTTTCTATTTTTGTGTTTTTTGCAGAATACATGATTGGCAGACCAGAGCGTGAGTTTCAGGATCTGAATGATAGAGCTCGTGCCCTGAAACAAATCCTGAGCAGGATCCCTGACGAAATCAACGACAGAGTACGATTTCTGCAGACAATCAAGTAAGATCCCCCAGTACTGAGATACGACTTAATAATAATAATTCATTAAATTTTTATTTATTTTTTTCTTATTTTTATTTTTGCCGCAATAAAGTGGATTTTTTATCGATTAATCAAGATCGTGAAAAATGCATTCCAGGATGTTTTGACTGTGTCTTGTGTTCACAGAGATATAGCCAGTGCCATAAAAGAGCTGCTGGACACAGTCAACAGTGTCTTCAAGAAGTACCAGTACCAGAACCGAAGGGTAAGAGACCACGGACCAGCTGGTCTAGTCCACTGCAGTGATGAATCTCTGTGTTTTCAGGCACTTGAGCATCAGAAGAAGGAGTTTGTGAAGCACTCGAAGAGTTTCAGTGACACTCTGAAGACTTACTTCAAAGACGGAAAGTGAGAAGTTCAACCGATTCACCGCTCCCTTCACACTGCTGGTGTTGATTGTCTTTTTACACGATACTGCTTTTACAAACAGGAAAAACCAACGCTATTTTGGCATGGTTTTCTCCATCAGTCTATCTTTAAGTGAATCAGAGACAATACAATTGTGATGTTTTTTGCTCCCCTGTGATTGGGTGGCTGCCGGTAGGTGGCGTGTGATACTATTGGGCGAGCCTTTCTGGGATTTACAAAAGGAAATATAAAAAGATTGTTCGGCTCCCGTGACCGACAAATGGATAGATGTGGAAGCTGGAGGACTGAGTTTTATCCAATCGGAAATATCAGACTGCAGTAAAACAGCAATTGGTCACGTGGAACTGACAATCCCAACTATGGAGTGATGTTTCACACAGTGTTTGTTATTACATTTTCAAAAAATTTAAAAGCTAATTTAAAAAGTATACAAAATATAGTATAAAATTTAAAAGCTCAAATTTAAATAAATTTGACAGCTCATTTTAAGTGGTCACTTTGATGCCAATCTTGAACACATGCAAATTGAATTCTTGAGGTCAATTCGAGAGCTTTCGAAAGGTCATTTTGATAGGTGACCTACTGTTTCTCGAATTTATTGACATCATGAAGTGGTCTTGTGATTTGAGGTTGGATTTGTGTTGTATTGTTTTCTGCACATCAAAGCAATAGCATAATTCCATATCCAATTTTACACTTCTTTTCTGGGTTTTCTCCCACATTTTGTCTAGAAGATTTTTCTTCTCTAGAGTCAACAAGCCAAATGTTTTACTACATCTTGAAGGAACTGATTCTTTTTCTCATGTTTTCCAGGGCAATAAACGTGTTTGCCAGTGCCAACCGGCTCATCCACCAGACCAACTTGATACTGCAGACCTTCAAAACTGTTGCGTAGGCCTCATACAAGAGTATTTTTTTAAGTAACATTTATAAGAACAATGTAAAAAAAAAAACAAAAAACTCCAGACTGTAATTTATGATTCGTGCCTCCTGGCAATTCCGCTCACGGCAGGGTGGCGTTTTCTGTCAATTCTAACCCCACACGTAATCATCTTCGTGAGCTTGTGTCTTCAGCTTTTCAGCCGCGCTACAGCTACAAGATGCTTTTGCTCGCTCTTTCACGTTTTTATTTTATTCGATTTAGTCGGTCCAAGAGAAAGCCAAATGCCGAGGGCCTTAAGGGGAAGGAAGTGCTTGTAAATGTCTTCTGATTCTGTGAACTTGAATAAGAGATGTATATTTAATAGGTATTTGGTAATAGAATTGTTCAAATAAACGCTGCACATGTCAGAATTACTTGTTTTTTAAAACTTTGAAATCCAAGTGACTATTCAAACTCATACAGTCATCACGGATTGTCATAAAAGTCGTCTTTTCAGTATTTAGGACTAAACAGGAAATTTAAATAATTTTATTCTTTTTTGTTTAAACAATTTTGTATGCAATGGTAAGAAGCACCAGAAGCAATTGGAATTTATTTTCTCCTATATCACAATCACATTTTTTAAACATTTTATATTCACACATTTATCAGTGTATGCCAAAACATTTCAAGAAGGGAAATTATTTCAAAGTTGCTTTTTAGGGCGCAAGTGCAGAATTTAGGACGTTTCACAAAATTTACAAAAGGCAAACAACTTGGAAGCGATGTCTTTGCTTTGATAGATAAGATATAAGCTTTCAACTAAGTTTTAAATTGCCAAACGTCCAAAATTCGCACAAACATTTCCCAGCCGGAAAATAATTTCAACTGCTTTGTTACACTTTAACAATAATTTAAAAATAATAAAAAAAAAATTAACAACTGCTTTGTTAAACGCAAAAGTGGTCAAAAAGCGCCACCTCGAGGACACAAGTTAAAGTGCACCTCGCGGAGCCTCTCTGCCTGCCTCTCGATTTTCAACAGCAGTGGTAATGGGTTCAAATCCCAGTGACAAGATGAAGTTGCTTTTAATATATATTTGCAGTAAAACAACTAGTAAAATAAACATGCTCTACAAAATGCAGTACGTATAAGAAAACTAGAAAGCCCGAAAAAGACCTGTAAAAAGTTTTAGGTTATTAACTACATATATTAAAAAACTGTAGATTTATTCCTGAGATATCATTTAAAAAAATATAATTTCCAGAAAAAATTAAGTCACATGTAAATGTACACACACACACACACACACACACACACACACACACCAGATTTATAACCTGCATTCTTTTTTTCTGAAACCCAAATTTCTAACCATTAGGCCACAACTGCATTTAACTGTTCTGCGTGTGACATTTAAAGTATGAAGTGGTCATCTCTAGTCAGATCATGGATGGATGGATGGAGCTGTAGAGATGTAAACACAGAGTTACAGGTGTTCCTCAAACTCAGCAGCATAGTGGAAGTGGAACTCACGCTCCAGTGAAAAAATTGGAAGCGAGTTTAAAAAAAAAAAGAAAAGTGCTGCTCAGTGACAGGTGAAATTTAGCAGTGACCAGTCTGAGACTCCAGACAAAAAGTCATATCTCATAGTTTCTTTCTTGAGGTGTGACAGGAACGGGAATGGAAAATCAATTTTTGGTTGTGTGAGACCAAACACATCTCGTAATCTTCTGTTCCTCAGAGGCCGTAGTGTTTTAAATCAATACTTGCTCGGTGAGTAATGTGTGATGATATTTACTCACTATCATGATGGGTTAAAAGATAGGCTGGACTTCACTGTTCGGAATAAATATTCATGAAGTCATGAAACATTTTGAATTTTGAGCAATGGTGGCACATCTAAAGTGTGAGAAAGACACAAAATGTTATGTATTAAAATAGTAATAAAGATTAATCAAGACTTTCATCAGACCATTAGGCAATTTTACAAACTTGTGAACACGTGTGTTTGAAGAAACCGAAGACCCAGTAGAAACCCACGGAGCTGAGGAGAACAGATTGTTTTTCCGCCTTACGGACTGAGACCCCAGACTTCAACGTTTCCCTGACTCAGGTCGGCGGAGCCCATCGGAGTATCCGCCCTCCCAGATCCCAGTGGTCTTCACTCCCTCAGGCGTCTCTGTGAGTGATCCGAACTGTGAGACTCGGCTATGCGCTATAGTTCGCCCGCCTGGTCTCTGGTGTTCCGAGGCGTCTTCACCTCTCGTGTGGGCTTGAGAGACGGCAAGGTACTAAGGGCTGAGATCTTCTCACTGTTAGTGAAAGATGCCATTGAGCTCCTGGGAAGGAAGGTGGGTCATCAGGTCATTTTGATTGCGCGTTATTGGCCCAACAAAACCTGGACATTGGAGCTCATGATTCTGGTGACGTCACCTCAGAGGAAGCTACTCCTGAGAGTGGACCTCCTCTCTCAAGCACTGGGCTTGATCTGGCATCCCCGAGCTAGATCTGGTTGGACCTCTGGAACCTCCATGTCTGGCCACTGGACGAACTGCCACTGTCGGTACAGGACACTATCGCTCAAGTCTATGCACCATCTACTCTTTGAAATGGCAGACTTTCGTCACCAGGTGCTGCCAGAAAAACGAAAATCTACTGAGTTGCCCCATCAGGATGGTTCTGTCATTTCTACAGAAGAAACTTGACTTCATATATACTATAAATAGCAAGTCGGATGCTGTTCACATGTGGCCTGATGCCTTGCTCCCACCGTAAGTCCATCTGACAGACGTGGAAGTGAACTGATGATGAAAGGGAATGTCTTGGTTACTCGCATAATCTTGGTTCCCTGATTTGTCAGGTGACTTGCTTCAATCGGGGAAGATTAATGTTCATGACGACGTGTGTATTTTCTATACACATGTTCCTGGTTCAAAGGTGACATGTGCCTATGCAAACATGAACTTGAAGTTCATTGTCGTGTTGTAGAGTTTGAAGCATCAAATCGGCTGCCATCCGATCTCCCATTGTCAGTCCATCTGACAGACGTCTCGTTCCCTGACAATCCAGGAACCGAGAAGACGTTTTCTACTGTCTAATGAAATTTAACACCTCAATGTTTCTAAATTGCTTAACAAAAAAGATAAAAAAAAAAAGTCAGTCTCAGTCAAAAACTCAGCAACCTCTAATTCACATGACGGCTCATAAACAGCATCAAGTACCTTCAGCAGCCTGCAGATGGTGATATCACCTCATTCGTCCAGGATATTAATTGCGGTAGAAAACAATGCAGACTTTTTGGGCATAATCACAATGTAACTAGTAACAGTAAGTGTCCAATAAAATGTGGTGAAGTAAAGAGTACAAATACTCAATCAAAAGTGTTTGTCATACTCGGCACAAGTAAAAGTAGCCAAAAATACTCGAGTAATGTAACAAAGTCCATTTACTCAAGTATTTGCATTATAAACATTTCCGAGTTTGTTCTTGTAGAAACCTTGAGCCTGTTACTTTCACACTCATAAAATTCTGTTAAGACGCATCATTGTTAATCTCTCACTTATATTTCCCAATGATCCGTATTGCCAAACCTCTTACCAGATGCTGTCTAACAAGTTCTTTACCTCGACTTGATTCATTTCGCCCACATTGAGGTGATAGATATCTGATAGTTGGATCTCTGGAGGTGATTACATTCTTTTTAAAGGAATTGCTCTGACCCCGAACAGATAAAACCCAAGCAAATAAACAAAAACATTCTTAAATCCCTCAGCCAATCAGTTCTGCACTTGGATAATCCACTTTGAGCGAACGCCGGCCATTTCTCTTTGTCAGGCCCAGATCAACCCGTCAGATAAACCTGGAGAATTATTCCTGTTAATGCTGCTGTGAATAGCACTTAGACGGTGAAAGCAGAGATATCATGACTGTGTCCATATTTCAGGGATGTAAAAAAAGCTCCACTTTGGCTTGACAGAATTTCAAAAGTTTAGCATTAGCATGTAGCTAATCTTCAGGTTATGTACAATGACTTTTCATTAAAGTATTTGTTTTTTTTAATTTGCACAAAACAAGTGCAAACGCTCAACTATTTACTAATTAAAAATGACAGTCAATTGTGGTGTTGAGTAAATGGACTTCATTACTTATTATTTTTTTTTTTTTACATTTATTTATTTGGCAAAAATATAAACAACTTGTACTTTTTACTCCGTTTCATTTGAATGGACACTTACCGTTACTCGTTACATTGTGATTGTACACGACAAGTCGGCATCTTTTTCTACCGCGGTTAATGTCTTGGATGGATGAGGTGATATCGCCATCTGCAGGATGCTGAACGTGCTTTATGCTGTTTATGAACCATATCGCTGTGAGCGTGAATTAGCAGTTGCACTTTTGCACATTTTAATTCATTCATTCAATTTTTTTTTATTTATTGGCGCCTTTCCAAACACTCAAGGTCGCCTTACAGAAACACAACAACATTCACACACATACCAATTGCCCGGTGAAATAGCGCCAGCCAATCTGCGCCAGCGTCCAGTTCACTCGGGCATACACACCACACACACTCACGAATTCACACGGCCAGATTAACCTGAAACGCATGTTTTTCTCATTGTGGGGGAAACCGGAGCACCCGGAGGAAACCCACGCAAGCACGGGGAGAACATGCAAACTCCACACAGAAAGGCCCCGACCGGCCTCGAACTCACACCACGAGTCACAATCGGAACCTTCTTTCTGTGAGGCGACAGCGCTACCCACTGCGCCACCGTGCTTTTCCTAATTTTTATATTAGGAAATAAAACAAGAAAAATGGTTCTTGTTTTTCACATTGATTAGTGCTTTTAATAGTGCCTATATTCAGTACTTTGCAACTTTTTCTCAAGTCTTCTTGAAATTGGTGACGTGAATTGTATTGGATTATTTTTTAGATATCCATACTTTTACTCAAGTTTGTTTTCAGGTACTCTTGTACGCCTGTACAAGGTTGTGTAGAGCACACCATTTCAGCCAGTATTGAGAAGCTCACAAACCCCACAAATTAAATTCACTGTGAAATGCTCTCAGATGCTAAATGCAATGAGTTTGCCTCCTTCTCTGAGAAGATCAATAATAATTTCAGGAAGTCAATCAGCACTTCCTCAAGGGCTGCGGATGTGAGACAGATCAGACCTCCACTTCAGAAAGATAGGAAGAAAAAAATACAGTGCTATGAAACATCAAAAGTGTGTTTAACTATTGACTTACCCAAACTCCAATAAACAGAACTTGGAAACGATCTGGTAAACTGAGCAACTACAGAACATATACTTTGGCATGAAGATATAAATGCCACTCATCTTAATACTGTACATATACAGACAGAATACCAATGCTCCAACTACTGGATCTCGGCATCGTGCTGTAGAAACATAATTCTCGAAAATCTTTAAAACCGGCTTGATCTTTCCCTCAATACGGCTCTCAAATAATTGCGGACTTCTGTGCTTGGACATCTGAGTCGACATCCTTGACCTGCAGACTCAAAACTTCAGATGAACAAAGAGAAAAGACATTGCGTTGGTTAATTACCGTAGTAACATTTTTGTGTACATCGATTTGTTCAAATGGTGAGTACATGCAAGCACTACAAATTTATTGTAAAACAAATTGTAAAAAAAAAAAATGGAATCTTGGAGATAATGTGCTTTATTTTAGTTTCAGTTGTCACGTTAAAGTATTTATAAAATCATATTATCTACCTAAAATATTACACAAATCGAGATTTTTGTCAAGACTCACTATAGCAGAGTGGAACATGTACTGAACCTCTCGCTGTCTGTCAACCAAACCATTAGATCACTGAAGCTGAAGCTCACTCATAACTTATTTGTAGGTTGACCAGAGATTTGAACCTATCACATCAGTGGCTTCCAATTACATTGGTTTAAATGTAGTAAAGTATTGCCAATCATAGTTGGAATCATCTTCCAGAACAATTCCAGTAGCCACAGGCAACTCGAATCTCACTTTTAATTCAATTACTGATATTACATCTGATATATTTTCAATTTATGATTTTAATTTAATCTCAGGAGATTCCGCAATGTTCTAGTGAACAGGCCTGAACAATACTTCTGTAACCAGACCGGTCGGTGATTTAGATCATTTTTGTGATCTAAACCTCAAGAGGCTCGAGTTTCGAGTTCCACATGGGCTGGTATTGCCACAAAGTGTCTTTGAGCAAGACACTGAAACCCACTTGACCCCAGGGTCCATGGCTTAAGGCTTAGTGTGTTGACTTCACTGTGTGTTTGTAACTTCACTGGATGGTTAGATGAAGAGCACAATTTTGATATGTCACCTAGTTGCCATATTGACAGTTTCAATCATTTTCTTGTTCTTCCTATATTGAAGAGAAACTTGGACCTCTATGTTCTTCGGAAGTGTGGACTTTTTATGCATGTTCCTGTGTTTGCTGCTGACACTTCAGGAATAAATGTAGACTTGGACTGTTTGTTTCAGAATTCGTAAATTGTTACTAGCATTGCTGCTTAGCAGAACCATGACATCTGGTGTAATCTCCACGTTTTAAGTCATTCCTGGAAAATAAACTGTGTATTGTGCCTAAATCGTGGTCCCTTGTGAAATTCAAATGCTTGTCTTTGCTGCAATGTTTGACAGGCGAATGAATGAATGATTGATGATGATTCGTCTCCTTTGTGACAGTCTGAAGTTTTCACTAGAGATGCTTTGCTTGAAACATTCATGGGATCTCGGCTTCAGAGGATTTTATTATGCTTAGATGGCGCATAATTTTGTCTGAAAGGTAGCGCTTTTATCTCAAATAATCTCCCAGTAAACACGGTTCTTTTTGTGTTTCATCACAAGACGCCCCGCAAATGACCTTTTTTGATGCACAGTCTCACTAAGTTATATTGAAACCACAAAACCAAAGGTAACTTGCACATTAAAGAGCTTTTCTGTATTGAAAAAGAGCAAAAAGCCAAAAGCCAAAGAATATGCTGTATATATTCCATTTTATTTTTTATATATATAAAATATATTCTGACCAAACCCATAGAATAAAGGGATGGAAGAGACTTACGACATGAAAAGATCCAGAACAGATGATCATAATCATCGGGCTAAAAAGAGAAGAGAGGAGCGACTGACAGTGATATAGACTGAGACAGAGAGGCAGGGAGTGATGGATTTGTGGGGAGGATAATGGAGGGCTGCCCCCTTTTTTCCTTTCAGAGTTCACTAAGATGGTAAGATCGCTTTACATTATTCATCCAGAGGAGGGTAATTGAAATCAACTCATCCCTGATTTGAGTTTGGCACTGCAAGCTCTGACAGGAGAATATTTCCCTGTAGTACTGATGGAAGCAGAAGGTTACAAAGTAACTAGCTTTTTAGTTCTTATCTACTTGTTCGCATCTATCTATCTATCCATCCATCCATCCATCCATCCATCCATCCATCCATCCATCCATCCATCTATCTATATCTGTCTGTCCGTCCGTCCATCTATCTGTTCATCCATCCATCCATCTATTATCCGTCCATCCATCCATCCATCCATCCATCCAGGCATTCAGCCCGGTGAAGCCTTGCTTCGCTAATAATAGTTGACGATTTTGAGATTTTTTAAACAAAAGTGTTTCATGCGCAAAAAGATAAATTATTGATTATGCAGTTTATAAAACAAAGTGCATTTTTGAGGCAAAAGAACATTCTGTGAAATCGAATCTACCTGAAATGGATTTGGAATCTGTGTGGCATTCTCATTTCATTTCTCGATATTGTATCCTCACGTATAAAAAAACCTCTGTGTGCACGTATCATTCGCCGTGGTAATCAACTTTCCTAATGTAGAATGAATCTCACCATTTACAGCGTCTTTAAAATGCACTCCGGCATCTAGGGTAAAAACCCCTCGAGATATTTTTCAAGGTTATTTTACTGTGTCTGTTTTCACTAGAGTTAATGAAATTACATTCTCAGGTCTTGAGACTTTGAGCTCTGAGATCAGTGCCGTTGGCTCGTCCTTGGGCATCGTAGGTTTGTATTGGTTTACTAATTTGGATTCTTTTTTTCCCCCAATATATTTTTTCTGCTCTTCCATTTTTTCATCAATGTCCCATTTTCCTTAAATGTATCACAGAGAGATAATGGCATCTTTTAAAATCGTGATCCATTATGTGGCCTGGTCTATCTGCACAGTTTAATTCAATGGTGTCACCATTTAATGAGCAGATATTTTTACTGCCCTACTGTGTAAAAATGTGGGCATTTATAGTCTAATCAGGCGCTAATATATCTGCTGTGTGAACATGCTAAATCTTGATTTGTATATTTTCTCTGGTGGCAAAACAGCATGAGCAAATAAACGATGCTCTAGTTTTAAGAAAATGCTTCCCATAAAACGAGCAGCAATCGAAAAAGTGTTTGTGTGCTTATATAAAGCATTGTTTACTCACTATCTGCGTACATTAGTTTGTTACATGCTGAGGTCATCAAACAGTTTGAGATCTTCTTTTTTAGTCTGAACAATGTTCAGGCTTGAAGGCAAAATGGTGTGTTGCTTTTAAAAGGTCTTATGTTAGAACATTTAAAGGCTCATTCGAGGCAAAGCACACTTCTTTATGCACTGAAAGAAATTTGATTAGCAAAAGCACAACAGAAGGCTTTCATTAGCAACATTTGCTGATTCACTTCTGTGGTTCAACGGCTCACAGAAGGATAACAAAAATGTGTTGGTTTGATTCCCACAGAAAGCGTAAAGCTCTTTTTGTAGAACTGCAATGTAAAGTAAGTAAAGCCATCCATCCATCCATCCATCCATCCTTTCATCCATCCATTCTCTGCTGCTCATCTGCAGTTGGGTCGTGGGAGCTGCAGGCTGAGTGATGATGCCTAGATTTCTTTCTCCCTTGACATTCCCTCTAGCTTTTGTGAGCTCCCTCAAGCTCTTCCAAGAACACGTTCCCAGATCAGTCTACAGATACAGCATTCTGAGCCTCATTCTCCCCTTGGCCACTGGAAGATGTTCCAGAGGCGTCCGAACAGGTGCCCAAGCCACTTCAGCTGACTGAGCCCAGCCAACCTGGATGAGAACTCATACCAGCAGCTTGCATCTGAGACATCGCCATTTCATCATGACCAGAAGTTGGATTATCGATTGACCAGGTATATAGAGAGCTCTGCTTTTTGGTTGAGCTAAAGATAAAAAATAAAATACAAATTATGTTGTGAACTATCAGACTTTGGATTTGAACTTTAGAGTTGCTAACGCCTGTACTTTACATTTAATGTGGTAATAATGGTATTAAAACATTTAACACGAGATTTTTTCTTAAATGATTTTATGATGCAAATTTTAAGCGAAATTAATGAAATAATCGTGGTCATTTAGTCTTCAACAAAGTATTTGGAGATAGGATAGATAATGCCCTTTATTTGCAACAATATATTTGTAAAGCAGTCTTTAGCTTGCATTATTTTTCAATCCTTACTCTTTTTTTTTGTTTTGTTTTATTTAAGAGCCTGAAAAAGTATGACCCACCTACAGATGAACCATCTTCTCTTTTGCTTCAAAGTAGTTACCAATAAAGGAGAGCTGAAGGAGAACGAGAGAGTGAGAAGAAACTTAAATCGAGTGTGACACATTTCATAATTCATCATCGTTACATCATCTGACAGCCGGACTAGTGCTGCTTCACTGCCGCTGACAGCCTGAGAGGGGCGATGTTGTTCCACCATCTTTGTTTTGTTCTCGTTTTGACGTGTAGTTCTGGATCCCGCTGTTCTGAACCGAGCGTTTCCTTCTTGTCAGGAACCTCCCGGTTTGTCAATAATACAAATACTCGAAACTCACTTGAGACGGGAGGCTGAGAAGAGCTGAATTCCTAGTCAGAAATACTAACACAAACCCATGTGATATTAAACAGAAGTTGAAACCCCTCAGGCAGAGTTGGTGTTTTTCAGTGAAGAAAAAGTGGGGGAAAAATGTCCGCCAATTCGTTTGACTGAAATTCACCACACCTTTAGCGTGGACAGGCTTTTTTTTTAAACATTGGTATTACATTTATGCATTTTGCAGATGCATTTACTCAAATCACATTTGAATCAAATCCACTTCTTTGGAAATCGAACACAGGGCTTGAGTTGTGAACACCACAGAATGTTTGGCTTTTGATGCTTCTGTTTTCCTCAGGTTAGTAGACACTTTTTTATTCATTGAATTTATTACTGACTCAAATCACGGCATATTCATCATACAGATGTCAAATTCAGTTTTAAAACCAAATCAAAGACTAACATGTCTTGCAATTTCTTTTCAGTATTGCACAAATTGTCAGCAATTTTTATACATGCATGAACGGTGAAGATTTGCTTTTCTGAGCTTGAAACGTTTTGGTTTGCTAAACTAGTTATAAACCTTTTTTAGAGCCTGTGCCAGGAGACATGTTTTTTTTTCTGAGGCTCCAAATTTCAATCTGGATCGAGATTGGAAACAGGACAAAAGGTACATGTATTCATTAATTGCCATATAAATCTGTGAAATGTGTTGGACCCTGAGTGCATTGAGTGAACCACAGGGTCCAATTTTAAAGCAGTTTCATCATTTTTTATGGTAATGTAAAAACCTCATCACATTGCAGAGATTATTCCCAAGTCTTTTGAAATTAGGATTGAACAGAAATGATTATTACATCATAACCAGTGATGATTTGCATCGTATTGTATATATGGCATGTTAAATGATAATGAACTAGAATTGATGCTTTGAGGTTCGCCTGAGGTCTCAACAAGAGTATTATAATATTAATTACTACGGAAATTGAGGAATAAAGCAACATTGTAATAGCTAATAATTACACGTGCATTAACTTTGGTCAAGATCGCATACAAATGAATAACTGCAAATAACATATCTGCTCCAGATGTGCCATAACAGAATCCTTCACTGTGGTTTTATTGCATTGCTTTTGTGGATTCTTATTTAGGATTTCAGATGCATAGCGTGAACACAGAAGGAAACCAGGCAGGGCCAAGAAGTTTATCTTGCTGTTTATACATCGAAATGCATCAAGCCGTGACTGAAACATATTTCTAGCCGGTCATGGGTGTAAAATCCATTCTCACCCTGGCTCGAAGTTGCCAAGGTAAACATTCAGTCATGTGAATAATTGATAGTTCTCCAAAATGTGCAACCCACAACATGCAACCACATCAAACCTGTTTGCGATTTCGTCAAAATCTTGTCTAAAAGTTTTCTCGTGTTTTTTTTTTATGCTTAGATGGTAGAGATGCTTGCCTTATAATACAATTGTTTATTAGCATTGTCATTTACTCACTAGCATTTTAAAAGTACAGAAATTGCATTGCTGCCTTTTTTGATATCTACATTGAGTGCTGCTCACATCATGTTGTTCAGGAGACGTGTGTCGGCACTTGATAGCGTGTTGTTCACCTTAAGAAGGATGAGTTGCTCTTCACGGAGACATGAAGAACATCACAGACTCAGACAGGGTGAGAATTACACAATCACTTTTCAACATTTTTTTGCAGGATGTTCCATGATGAATGCTGACATTGCGTTTTGAAGTGTTTGTTAAGGTTTCTCAACATATCGCCTGTTCCGCTGGGGGTGGGGGGTTGCTATGGTTACCACTTGGTTGAGTTTGACACCTCTTGACAATTCAGGTTTTGTAGATTGGTAAGAAAAAACTTGTGCTCTGAATTGTAATGTTTTTACTATTTGCTAATGAATCTTTTGCTTTAACACACATGCACTTGCAAATTGCATTTGTGTCTGCTTTTATGTCATGCATATCCTTGACTTCGGTTTCACCGTTGAGAAAATTGTGTATTTTTCCACAATTTGAATAATTCACACACTCAAGTTTACACATATGCATTTACTCCAACATATTTCCATTTATAGTCTTTAGAATTTGACAACATGAACTCATTAGTTTCACTATTACGATTTACTCTTTCTAATTGTTAAATGAAGCAATATATTTTCATATATAACAAATAGACATTGAAAACAGACATTAAATTACTTTATACTGCATGTTTATATTATAGTAATAATATAAAGTATAGTATAGATAATATATTTGACACCCAATATTCTATTACACTTGTATTACATCACAACAGTTTTGATTTTCTGGGATTTTTTGCTGGCAAAAATATTCAAATAGCATTTTAATGTTGGGGAAAATAACTAGCAATCCATCTAAGCTATTCCTAAACACATTAACTATTAAAGAGAATGATTACTTTGTGTTGAATTTGTGGAATGGATGATGTTGTATATTGTAGAGCAATTAAAAGGCTGTGGCTATGCATCATTTTAGTTTCGACATGGCAACGTGTTTTCATTTCCCGGGGCAGATTTCAGTGTGAAGGCAGAGCTGCGGAGCCGAGCAGGTGATGCGGAGGTCACAGGTTTGATCCAGGATGGGGAAACCTGTGAACCGAAGCATAACTGAAGAATCTGTGACATGAACAAAAGTCATGCTCACTTGGAGGTGTTGCCATGGTAACGGAATACAAGAGATGCTGTTATGTGTATTGATTTCAGGTGGATTGATGGAAGGATATGGGGGCATTACTGTAGTCAAGAAGGATTCTGTGTACATGACTGCTACAGTACTTGTTTGTATGAAAGGTTTCCTCATAAATAACACTAAGTTTTTGTGCTTTAAGGTCTGGCAGCACAATGGAAGGAAAACCATTATGCAGAAAAGCTACTGCGGAATTCTTGTAGTGATTTGCTTTTAACCTAGCCGGGAAAATCTCGGGAGAGTGTGTTGATGGCTTAATTTCAGGAACAGCTTCTAAAACCGAAGTCAATTGTGCTGCACTTTTTTGAGATTGCTATTGCTTATTGTAGTGGTTGCTGGAGTTCAACAAGAACTTGGATTTCTTGAGTTGACATGAATGAGGTCAACAGGTGCAAAGTTTTTTGGAAACTTCTCAACTTTTGAGGCTGAAGTTGAGTCCAATAATACAGTTACAGTATTTTTAATTTACAAACTTTATTTTTTAACTCATTTGTTGAACTGAACTTTCACATAAGGACTATTTAAACTAAGTATTTTTGAACCTAGGTACGATTGCCTTGGTATCTTGAATGTTATTCGTTCTAAACCTTTTTCTGTTTCATTTTTGTTGTTTTTTTTTTTTTTACAGCGCTTGAAGCTTCTAAAGTTAAGGAGACGGCAAAAGGGAACCCGACGTGAGGAGACTATCATTAAGGATTTTCTTCAGAGGAAAATAATTACATCAGATCCATGCTTTATCTCGGAGACGCAGCGCTAAATTTTCCGGCCAATCTGTAACCGGTGAGTTACCCCATGCAGTCAGGACAGACTCATTATGCTTCACTGTGCACGTATATTCCAGCTTTACGCATAATCGCTTGAAAACACACACGCTGTTTCACAGCTCCAGTACACGAGAAGGTAGGTGAGAAAGATCTTTATGAGACAAAGAGAAAGACACCTGATAATTCCAGATACATACGCTCTCATTTTTCTTGATCGCTGTAATAAGTCAGCAGAGAAAGATCTACAGAAATACTTAAAGATGATACAGTATTCTTCCATGAAATGTGGCCAATTCTTCTAGGCCATTTTTATGGTCAACAAATAGTTCTGCAAACTCCTGGTCCTGTTTGAGACTTGAGTTGCGAGACCGAGGCCCGGTTGAGGCCTTTGTGGATTTTGCATGTTCTTGTTGTGCTTGCGAGGGTTTTGTCCAGGTCTCCGGTTTCCTCCACAGTCCAAAATTGTGCAATTTAGGTGACTTGCGATAATTTCATACTTTCAGTCAAGAAACTGAGCAAAACGTGCAAAAGCAGTGCAAAAAATGTAATTCAGGCATCAACAGAAAGTAAAAATAGTTTTTGGTTAGTGAAAACAGGAAATCTAACTTTAATTGAAATGTAAACAGTCCATGGTAATCTCAACTGCTCTGATTAGTAAGAGCGCTTACCTATATTGATGGATAAAACTGAAAATATAATAGAACATTTTGAAACTGTTGTGACAAAATAATTAAATCAGCTATTATTAATTATATTTGAATCCGCAAGTCTCCAAACCATTTTGGATGATAAACAAAGTTTAGATGAGAAAACAGATGTCTAGACACTCACAGCAGTGGATTTATTTTTTTTTTCGCCAGAGCAGCGAGTTTAACATTTAAGAAAGACATCAAATGTGTGAATTTCATTGAGCCTTCTGCAGTTTTAATGGATTCCTTAAATGCAGAATCGGATTTTTTAAGACAGCAAAATGGAGTCACTGACGCAGGTTAATTCAGGTCACAATCGCATCATTTCTAGCCGTTACGGTCATGTATAGAGCTGTTTATAGCCACAACATTGTAGATGACACTTGGTTATTTTGATCAAAGGTTAAACGCTCTCTATTTTCTTTAAGTGTTTGCTTTTTGAGTCATTTAGAAATGGTTGCATGTGCTTTTGCCGCGAAAGCTATTTTTGTGCGCCAGTTCAATGATTGTTGACTTGCATTGTTTACAGTGGCTGCTGATAAATCCTGTTGGCATCTCAATTTATTCACAAAGTTATGAAACGTTGCGCTTAGATTCAAAATAATTTGTGAGTGAGCTCTGATTGGTCAACATCACAAACATGAACAGTCCTGCATAGTAAACCTAAATAAATTGATAAACTAACTTTAGCCTCGCACATTGTAGAAACTGCACATGCTTAATATGCAATTTCTTTGTTAAGAAACTTTGGCATTCTTTTCTGTTTTGTAGACCCCTGTTAAAGGAAAAAGGTATGATTAATGGACACAACCTCAAAAGACTTTATTGTTTAGGCCACAAATCAACCCCGTAGTCTCTAAATATGCAGTATCAGGCAGGATGTGTGACAGAAGATGGAGAGCACTTATTAATCATAACCTTGCGTTATTTTCTACTCTATAAGGAATACAAAGTTTAGGTTCTTGGAAATACACTAGATCTACATTTAGAAAAAAGAATAATTTGATCAATTTTTGTAAATTAAGTGGAACTTAGGTGAACGTCTGAATTTACCCATTTATTACTACTACAACTACCACTAATAATAATGATGATAATAATAAAATGATAATGAACAGTAATAATGATAATGCATTCAATTTATTTGGTGCCTTTCGAGACTCTTAAGGTCGCCTTACACACACTCACACACACACACACACACACACACACACACGCACACACACACACACACACACACACCCACACACAAACTATTTACCACATTTCGAGTAGATCTAATGAATATTACAATTAGTCTGCTTTTTTTGGCCTGCTAGAAAACGTTTTATTCTTATTTGCTGTTGACTGTCACTTATGTGATCTTTTAGTACTTGTTGCTTTCACGGCCGACAGTCACCAGGGTCTGGGAAAACAATTTTTGGCTGTGCCTGGAGGCAGTAAAAGTGCAACGTCCAAATTCGCTTTTCCACTCTTCTCTCGAATGAGCTTCTTAAATAAATAGAAGTGACCCACTCGAGCCCAGAGCAGTGGCGACAGAGCATTCAGGGTCGATGCCAACACTTCATGGCATTTCCTGCTAAAATCCATCTTCATTTATAGGTTGGACGGATGCACATTCACCGTAGCTACACTTGTCTTTGAGCACTTGCTGGTGCGCATTATAGATATTAATAGAATTCAGAGTTTTCTATACATTTTTCTTTAATGGGGAATTACTGTAACTAAGAGCAGAAAAGCACAAATGCAGTACCAGTAAAATGATTTTGGACTACTTTTGTAATTTTACTGTTCTTTATTCCACTACATTTGAATGGACACTTACCGTTACGTACCATGATTGTGCATGACAAGTTGCCTATTTTTCTACCATGTTAATTTCTCGGGTGGAAAATAAAAATTTGAAAATAAGTTTTTTGAACTTCACATTTGCTAATGCTTTGTTTTCTTAGTAAAAGTATGAAAGTGAAATGGAGTAATTTTTACAGTAAGGTATCAGTACTTTTCCTCGAGTATGGTTTTCAGCTACTCTACATCTCTGTTCAGTTTTTCATTCAGGTTTTTCTGTTCCAAACAGAATTTAATATCTGTGCTTGTAGAGAGCGACAAAGCATCCATCACCTCAACAAAGTTGTCACTGGAAACTTTCAGACAGACTGTCAGAGCGATTAGACAAAACGCAAATAAGCGATTAGTCTTCCATTCAGAATGCTTTTAAATTATGTAAATGAGATGATTATAGTGGCAGCAGTTTGTGCTGGTGATATTTGCAGCAGATGTTTGGAATGGTGCCACTGAACACCCTTTTCCAACTTTCTACATTGAGACTTTTAATGAATTTCTCTTGTGTTTGATCGCATTATTGTGTTGTAGTCAACTGCTAAATAGCTTGGTTTACTTGAGTGAGCAGAGAGATGTTTTTGTTCTGAATTCATAATTGAATCTTCTTAAACTGTTGTAAAAACAGCCTTTGGGATTGACGCAAACTTAAACCTATATTTTCAAGAATCTTATTTTTGATTTTGGAAGTCATTTTAATTGATGTAAAAATAAATAAATGCCTGATAATTGTATTACTCAGAAAATATTGAATCAAATTTAATAGGTTTAATTTATTTTTATTTTAAGAGTTTTAATTAATTAATTTATTATTTAATTTATTTTAATTGTATTATTACAACTAATTAATAGTTTTTCTTTTAAAAAACGTTGTTATTTGTACGCAAAAACATTTTGCCTGTAAACGTGACTTTGGTTTTTACAAGATGCATAAAATGTGAGATGATATTTACAGTATAAGCAACCTGTCTAGAATGCAACCATTGTTTTGTTGATGTAGACAAAGGTTTGCAATTGCACATTGCCATATTCTGACTTTATTTTCAGCATGACCCGACTCGATTCCTATTTCGGAGACACCCAAGTGGCTCAGGTTGTAGAGGAACACATATCTCACTGCTCAGATTCTCTTCACGCTTTGGTGCAGACACAAACTGCGGTGTCAAAACAAAACAATTTCAGTAATGAGAGGAGAAGATATGGAGAGATGACTCAGATGACAAGCAAAAACGTGGAGCGCCATTAATTATTTGGCATTCCGCCTTAACCCCTCATATCGAATTGCGAGCGCATCACAAGCTCTGAACCTCTCTGAGATCTTGACACAGCAGATTAGGGGAGCGCTCGGCTCTTCTGTGATCTCTGAGACATGAGCTTGAAGATGTTTGCTGCATTTTCCCAGCCAGTAATGTGGAGTCGATCTGTCTCTCCTGGTCAAGATCTCGTTCCAGGAAGGATTTATGATTTCTGAGGCCTGTCTAATTCTCTCCGGCATGAGGAACGGGATTTGCTAAGATGTCACCAAGCTAGTCATTCACAGCTGCTGTAACAGCAGGATTATACTGCCACAGGAATATGAGAAATGCTTTACTATAATCAGGTTCTGCTCCCATGGGGCAGTGCTGGTGATGTTGTTACTGTTCACGTTGTGGATGGATAATTTGTCACTTGTTCTCTCCAGTGAATATTTACATGGATTTACATAGCTTATGTTTCTAGCTATAAATAAAGCTATTTCATTTAAGTAATGCTGAGTGGATTTTAGCACTAGGAACGCATTAAAGCGGTTTAAAAGAAAAAGCCAAAAATGACTTAAACCAATTGTCGTAAGACGGAAAGGATTCCTCTGCTAATAGTAGTTTTAGTGCGTTTAGTTATCTTTTCATTTGAAATGAATTAAATTGGTAAAATAATATGGTCTGTGGCAAGAAGTTTCACCCAGATTGAATTAGATTTATTTTAAATAATACTATATTATCACACGTATTATAGAAACTTTAAAGTGATTGCTTAGTCGTCTTACTTTTACATTCTTCCAATTGTTAGACTCTATCATTCAAAATTACTTTAAAATAAAAAAAATGTTTCAGTTACATAATATTATTTAATTACAGTGTTAGACGTTATTGTTAGACTTGTGTTGTTGTTAAAATGTCACTCGTGGTCATTTTGGTATTATCTTTTTTTTCTGTAAATGATTGGCAGAAAAAAAAGGTCATGGGTTTATTTTTTTCAATAGATGTTTACCACACAGTAGATCTTTCCGCCACAGTTTAAATAACTTTATAATGTATTGTGTGAAATACTTGCATGGCAATATGCAAAATAATGTGAATATATAAAGATATGCTCTGGAAAAGAAAAAAGCCTTGAAAACTTCTTCAATGTCAAGACTCTGTTTTAAATGAAGGGACTTCACATTCATTTGCTTCAGTGTGAAATGAGTGCATTAGCATTTAAACCTGCATAACCTTGATTTCTTTAGGAGTTCAAGTACCTTCTTCACACTTTAGCAGCACTGGCTTCTTTCAGTTTTTTCAGCTTGACTCTGAAGAGCAGCTTGAACTATATAAAGAATCCAGAGGAACAAACGCTGACTTTTCTGGGACTGAGATATTCACTAGTAGTTTTGACTGCACAGTCTAATATGCCACCCAATATTGAAACAAAAAGCAACTTTTCCATTACAAATACATCTTCTATGTGAGTTAAGAAGTCTGGAATGAGTGATTAAAAGTTACATCTGCCATGCCAATCTTTGAAATAAGCTGGTGATGACGACCAGCTCCTGCCGATTTGGTGCGCGTGAACGTTCTGATCACGATCAGATTGTGTATTTAAGGACGTCCATGTCCAAGTATTGGCGTGAATCATTGATCGTCCATTATTGTGTGTTCCTTTCCCTGTTTTCTAAGTTTCTGAGTCTAGTTGGATTATCAGTTAGATTTTTTCTGGTAAATTAAAGTGAGATCGGCAATACGGCAACCATTTTGAAATTGTGCTTTGCATTTGACCCATCCAGTGAAGTGCACACACACAGTGAGGACTTACGGTTAATCACTCCTTTTGTACTTGATGACTAGACTTCTGTACTCCATGTGAGTATCGACCAGTGTTCGGTAAGTTCTAATTACCAGTTACTTTAATGTTTTGTATTTAAATTACTTTTCTGTTTTGTAAATAAATCACTGTGTCTAAAAGGTAACTTAGCTATTGAATAGGTATCTTAACTAAATACTTCTTGAAATAGCTATGTCAGTATCATAATAACATAAATTATTAAAATTAAATAATGATTTTCAACAAGTACTTTATAAGTAACTGTAATTAAATTACACTAAAAATGAACGGTAATTCATTACATTACTTTTTAGTGAAAAAGTATTTTAATTACATAATTGCGTTACACCCAACAATGGTCTCGACTGGCTTTCAATCTCGACATGCATAACAATACTAACATTAGAGCAAGACACTGACACCCTCCTGCTCCCCAGGGTTTGTGTGTGTTCACTTCTCCGTGTGTGTAACATCACTGGATGGTTAAACGCAGAGCACAATTTCGCCACATTGGCGAACTCACTACATTTACTTAACTTTACATCGTTGCTAGCTTTGAGTGCAAGGACTGTATATAGACCTGGAGTTAGCTATAATCCCATAAATTCAGAATAAACTCAGTTTTAGGTAAATGTCCCCAAACAGGCTTGATAAATCCTCAAGTTTGTTTGCCCTTCACAGTTCCTTTCTATCCCTGGTCCTCCTCACTAATTGGCTGGTTCCTCATCAATCTTCTGATTGGCTAAAGCTAGCTGAGAGTCCCGGCCTCTCTGCCACTGAGGTCATGCTAATGAGGCAGGGAGCAGATTGTCTTTCTCTGGATGCTCTTCTTAATGCAGAGCGAAGTCTGACCAGCTGCTGTGCCCGTGTGTACAACTACAGCTGATTAGAAAAATGCCTCCTAGACAGAGATGAAATAAACCTTTTAATGAGGAAGGAGAAGTGCTGAGGATGGAGGGATGCGAGCAAAAGAGGAGAAGCCACTCTTGGTACTTACTTTAAGAAGTGTTAAATCTCGTCGATGGTTGGCTCAAGTCCTGCATTTTAGAATTGGTGCATATTTCATGCATATTTTGTCTATTTTTTTTAGTTTAATTAGATCCAGATTCAGAATAAACAAGGTAGGTTGTTGGTTGCCAAGCTTGTGGATTTTATACACGTGAACGAATATTTTACAGCGTATGAATTTCCATTGGTTGGTTTTTCTGGTGAACTTATTTTAGTTATCAGCAATGCGCAAAAAAAGTAAAAAGGACATTATGGTAAGTTTTTTGACTGGAAAGCACAAAGACTGTTGTACTCAACAATAAAAGCTTAGAATATGTTTCTCTGAAAAAGAAAATGCCGCAAAGTTCTGGTATTATTGTTCTCATAGAGGAAGCGTGGATTTTATTTCCATTAATGCGGTTTTTTTAAAATAACGAGGATCTTTAAAAAACTGAATGGGTAATGTGGCGAAGTAAATTTTCAGTTCAACGCCGATCTGTTTAACCTGCCTTGAGCCTTTTCTTTTCATTAATATTTTTATTTGTATTTATTTATTATTAATAACTCTGAGCTTTTTTATCATGATACTATAAAGCATCTGACTTTGTCACGTCATGAACTAAACATCACAACTTCCATGCCTGCAGTGTGGAATACATGCATTTTAAAACTATGAAATAAATGTAAACACACATTTTCAGACAAGTGGAAACAGATTAATTTGAATTCACTGTCAATTGCAATAATTTAAGGGAAGAGACTGAGGGGAATATGTGTGGTTGTGCATGTGGTGTAAACTTTGAGTATTTCTGTTTGTGTGTGACACACAAATACACACACACATGTATATATCGTATACAGTAGTACATTCATTACTAGTTTAATATACATTTAATGTTTTTTAGACATTATTATACAGATGAATGTGCGATTGTGTTTTTGGCTTGTTGTCTGTCTGTTGGAGGCTTTTTTTCCCAGTTGGTCCACTCTTTGCTATTATAAAAGTTTGCCATACATTGACTTTATCAAAGCAGTTTGTGAACAGTGAGTGATATTGTAATAAAGTACAACTAATCAAGTATTTCCTTTAATCAAACTGGCAAAAGCATCAGTGAGCAACATCACAGAAAACATTTGTTGCCCAGCAACTACACAACTGATAGAACTTTCTATTTGCAAGTGTCTTGAGCGTTTGATCTCTCTCTCTCTCTCTCTCTCTCTCTCTCTCTCTCTCTCTCTCTCTCTCTCTCTCTCTCTCTCTCTCTCTCTCTCTCTCCTTTATATTTTCTATCTTTTTTTATACAATTTCCCTCTTTGTTTCCGATTAAAGTATTTTTTATTTCAAAAGTTGTGTTGTTTTCTCTTCAAACGTGCTATGAATACGTTTTTCATCAGTATTAATTGGAGGATGAAAAAAACAGGACAGAATTTGCTGAACTTTGTTGAACTTTTATAAGGTAGAACAGTTGTGATCTTTTGAGTCTGAACAAACAGTTTCACAGGTTTGTCCTCTGAGTCTTTGTAAAGGCCAGTGAAAGTGTATATATGACTGGAATATTTACAGTGATAATTGGGAAAAACAATGCTTGGCCAATGCTTGTAGTGTGCATGGATTTAAGTTTAGTGAAAAATAAAATACATTTTTTTGGGTACCAATAATATATTTTTTTGGACACACACACACACACACACGCACACACACGCACGCACGCACGCACACACCACACACACACACACACACACACACACACACACACACACTTTGTGCTTATCTCTTTCCCCCTAAGGGTTAATTATGTCACCCTTAAACGCATAATTAAAAACATAACCATAAAGTTTTCTTTTCTAGAGTTTTATTCATTTGTAATTGGTTTTGTCACAGAACGTGTCAGTAAATTCTGAAGTTTGAAATGCAAAGCTACAAAAGACACTTTTTGGACTTTTGTCTGGTAATTGCACAGTGTAAATTGTTACGTTTAGTCAGTTCCATTACAGCGAAGAATAGTTTGTATTGTCTCTGTGAAATTCTCCCTTTGAATAGCTAAAGAAAAAAGCAAAGTGAACCTTCTGATTGCATAATTCGGATGAAAGTGCAGCATGAGGGTCCAGGAGAATGTAGTTGACTATGAAAAACCACATAATCAGAGCGTTTGTGTCTGTCACAGAGTTCAGCTCCTCCGCTATAAGAAGTGATGGAACGGGCGCAGAAAACTCTGCTGCTATATGTGTTTTGCTCAGGACTTTGTGTTACTCTCTATTTTAAATTGCCACTCTAATAGATTCCTGATGAAGTGAAAATGGAATTCAGTAGGTTCGGTGTCTGTGAAAGCATCTCTACTGGCAGCAGCAATTGCACCTTGCAAAGACTCGTAATTTCATGGGTTATCGTTTCCTTTGATCCTTCCTGCTTGTCTATATTTGATCTTTTCCTATTAGTGGAGCACAGAGTCCCTGTTTAATGATGTGTCGGCCTGTTAGTTCACCTGTGAAGAGCAGCACACAATTCATTCAATACTTCAGATTTGCCTTCAAAATAAGGCCTCAACTGCAAGGATTCAGTCTTAGACAGATTCTTCAAAAGTTGATGGAACTGCAGGGTCATTTTGTATCTCTTTTGGTATCAATGTCATTTTGTATCAATTACAAAAAGAGTTTCAAAAAATTCTTCAAAAGTTGATGGAACTGCAAGGTAATTTTGCATTTCTTTTTGGATCAATGTAATGTTGTCATTTTATATCACTCTCTCCCTTTATCTGCATCTATCTTTATAACACTCTTATTAATGCCACTTCCTGTGGAGGAGGAAATGACCTCACCGCACACAATGTCACACTGTGAAGCAGCTAACTCTTGCTGTGTGTGACACTGAGATGCTGGTGAAAAAACCAAAGTGTGATAAATTCTTGGTCCCCAGCAGATCATTTCCTTCAGTGACACTTTATCAGTCTGGACGCCATGGAACTGATTAACTCACCATGAACACTTGTTGTGTACTGCTTTATATAAGTATCAGACGTATTACGGAACAGAGGAGCACAATGGAGGCAGCCAGTGGTGCAGATGGTTGACTGACCTTCAGGAGACTCGGGCATCGCTGATGAGATGAGTATTTGTACTTGGGTGCTGTAATTGCTTATTACACTCTTTCAAATGCATTTAGAGTGACCTGGTGCAGTGGAGACAGACGTCACCTTCCAGCTTCATTTTGATGTCCAGCCACATATACACTGAGCAAAAAAATAATTGCTACATAATGTGTCGTAGCTCCCGTAAAATAAAATTACCTGGATTTTCTACGTGCCTCACAGATGTGCCGAATCAAAATGCCACAACATCTGTGTCATTGTGCTGTGTGAAACAACTGAATGTTTCAAGGTGGCCTTTTATAGTGGGCAGACTAAAGCACACCTGTGCAGTAATCATGCGGTCTAATCAGCGTCTTAATATGGCACACCTGTTAGGGATGGATTATCTGCATCAGATCCCTATCATAGATTGACAGACACAATATTTGAGAGAAATGTTTATTTTGCGCGTGCGGAAAATGTTTCAGATCCTTGAGTTCTCATATAAAATGGGAGAAAAAACGTGTGTCGTTTAAATTTTGTGTCGTTCAAGTCTGTTTGACGCAGTTGTTAGACACTTTTTTGTTTGCATTTCGTCTAATTATTCTATTTCTTTCTTTTCTTTTTTTTTACCCAAAAGCACTATTAATGCTTTCAGAGGAACATCAATAATGTTCGCTGGTCACATAAGTGTCAGAAACCAAAAAGTTCCCTGAAACAGTGTGTGTTTGAGAGAGTGTGTGATTCTGAGACAGAGGTGTATTATGTCTCATTGTTGCAAAGAAACTAATAGTATTTGAACTTTCTGACACTTTTTTGCTTCCATTTTGTCTGAAGGGTCAAATTGACCAGAGCATTATATTTATAACAAAAACATGTAGCGAGCGTTACAATATGTGAACTGAACAATTTGTTGTTTACTTGTAGATAACACTAACCAAGACACGCAAGAGAAGTTTAAAATTGAAAAAAATACTTATTTATAAGATATAGTTTTAACATGGGTCAATTTGACCCCAACGTAATCTTTGTAATATTAACAGGTAGTGTGGTGTTACAAATATGTGAACTGAATACATATTTTTGTATTGAATACATATCAAACTTTGAAATTGAATACATATCAAACTTTGAAAACTGGTCAATTTGACCCGAACATAATAGGAGGGTTAACTCATTAGTGAGTTTTTAGTAATGACAAGAAAATGCCTGAAACCTTCTTTGGTACTGTAAATATATATATATATATATATATATATATATATATATATATATATATATATATATATATATATATATATTTCTTTCTTTTTGGATCTGTGCCGACTGTAATAAACAATGAGGAGCTAACCTCATTACAAAGACACTACCTGCATTTATTTTAATTATCTCCCATCCTGCCAACAGACCTACGGATGCAAAGACGGTCGCTCGTGAAGGGTTGAGAAATGAGAGCTGAAGTGTATCTGTGTCGTCTAATTCTATAAATACTCTACGGAAGATGAAAGCATTTAGAAAAGAGATTTGCTGTTTTTATATATCTTTATTGCTCAAGCAATTAAGTGGTGGTTCAGTCATTAGCTTTTTCACTCCCACAAACAGAGTTAAAAGTGAAGGCAATTACAGGCAGCACGCTGTGACTTTCACACTGATGTTTGTGTGTGTGCTACTGCTGTGATGGCAAAATGGCAAATACCAAAAACAATGTTTGTCTGAACGCAGGAGGCAGAAGAACTCCAGCCCGTCTCTGACCACTCCAGACATGGTTCTCTGCAGCGTACGTACAGTTTTCAGTAAAAGGAAACATAAACACATCACTAATGATGGCCAAATGCTTCTACGGAAAGATGAATGGGTCTGGAGTTCTTAGGCATTGACCGCTGCGATGCAACGACTGATGTAACTTGAACAGTATCAAAAGCAATAAAGCAATAAAAATGTGCCTAATTCGATTGATAAATCATTTTAGAGTAGATGCAACATTATTGTCATTGTGCACGGTGCATGTAGAGAATCGATGAAAGACCATTAGTTTCTAATCCATGTGCATAAGTGAATTATTTACAATAAATATTAGTGCAATAAATGATGCTAAGAGGTATATAAATACAGAGGTTGGAGTGAATTATGAACAACATATGCAGTAATATGTAATATTTTGTGCATGTGTATGTATAGAATAGATGGTGATATGATGAAAAAAATCACGCTTTGGTTATGGCAAATTATTGTACGTGAAATACCAATTGGTTGAGAAATGCAGCAGTGTTTGTAGAGCAAAAGTCTACTGTCTGCTACAGGTAACCAATGAACTTTGAAATGTCTGCAGAGACGATGAGAAAAATCAATGCTTGTAATAATCAATACATTTGTTTTCTACCCCAAAAATGTGCGATGAATGATGAGATTAGAGCTTGATTTTTTTATCCAAGCTTAGAAAACAAAGGCAGCTTTTAACTGGGGTCAAAGTGAAAGAAAACTAGAACAGATGTTATGAGCTATTTTTGTAATGGATTATAGAAAAGATCATTTTCTCTTCCATTAAATTAATTTGAGATTTCTCTATCCACCACAAAGCCTTTTCCACAATCTCTACGGCAGCCATTATGCTTTTCTCCCCTTGCTCGTTTCATGTTCCTCTTGGCGTGGTTGTTCTCCCTTCACTCTCATTTCCTTATTCGCTTTTTTTTTTCTCCCAGTCTCATTGGTGCCACGTTCTGCGCGGGGGAGAGTCTCTTCGGGCCCGTCTCCGAGCGCCCACTGATGGCTTCCGGGCTAATTCAGCAAGACAGGACATTAATCATGTGCCTATCGAGATTCTTTAGGGTGACGGAAAACCGATTTGTGTGCACGAGCTTGCGTGTGTGTATGTGAGTGTGTACATGCCATAATGTGTGCACTAAATTACACCAGGCTGGAAATATCTAAATGAAAATTGATAGCAGATGTACGAGTTATGACACATGGTTTTGCCTGTGAGGTGTTTCTGCCGGAGTATAAATGTAGTAATATCCATGAGAAGTTTATTTTTGTGAAGGGTTATTTTGACTTTTGGCTATGTTACTTGTGGCAGTGAGGTATTTATATTAACTAATTTTTTTTTTTTACACTTGTCTCATACACTTGTTAATCTACAGTAGAACACTGTGGTCAAACAAGTTTACTCAACACCAAATATCGAATTTGTCTATGTGATTACTACATGTGTTTTTGCTACAAAATCTCTGTCGCGGACGCGTTGTTATATTTTAACAATGTTTCATGAAAAATGTTAGTGTTATATTATTATTGATGACTTGATCATGTCTAGTTTCATCGATTCCTTTTGTGGGTTTTCTCCAAGACTCCAGTTTACTACCAATGTAGAGAAATGTAGTAATCATGTCCTTTAGGAGATTTGGAGCTTGTAAAATTGCTTATAGGTGTGATTGAGAGTGTAATAGTTTGATGTGTGAAAGTGTGTGTTCTGCTCTGTGATTGGATAGCCACCTACCCAGGCTCCAGAAAGGGCTACTACCTCGTGACATAATATGATATGAAATATACGGTTCTTCCACTCTAGGTGAATCATTGAACATGTGATGTGGTGTTTGTTACAGCGTAGTGATGCAACACACCTCTGGATTAACTCTGTTTATTACGTCAAAGAATTTGTGGAAAGGAAATGACAGTTTCCTCCAGGCTGGGTTAAAGGTACAATCCCACCTTCCCATCACTATTTATGGCGATCAGAGCACAAAAGAAGGACGTGCCTTGTGTCTGTCGATTGCGTTAAGTTCCTCGAAATATTTGTACAATTTTCTCTTCACCTTTTCACCATAAAATGCTTTGCGGTTTTTTGACTTCAATTTCCAAATGTCCTTTCAACTGACAACTTGCTTGTTCCGACTTAAAAAAAACAACCAACACTGTCTGGGTTTGTAGCAACTTTCGAATCTCGACACGAACGCAAAACAGGTGATTACGCAGTGTTTCCGCCCGGTTGCCGTGCTAATGTGATTCATGTAGTGGTGTAAAGGGAAATGCAGTAATTCCTGTAATCTCATATCACACAGACAGAGATTGAAACGCAGGTGTGAAGTCCAGCGCGATGGTAATTCTTCAAGCTGTTGAGATTCATAACCTTTGCGAGCAGGAGGACGTGGTGGGGTGATGCCGGGTAGCTGGCAGTGGCCTGGGAGTCAATTAGTCAACGCGGTGCACAATACGAGCTGACAGCAGCATCGGGCCGAGCACAAGCCCTTCACACCGACTACAGGCTATCAGAGAGATCAGTCCCACGCGCCCGCAGCTTGTTAGAAAACGTGGATCCAGCTGGCATGTGCCAAAAGTGAGGGGCTAAATATTTTAGGGTTGTGAGATTCACCGGGGTGCAATAAATACGAGTGCTGTAGCCGCGTTAGTGATAAAGCACAAAGTCGGTAGCGTGGTTAATAATGGAGGCTGACACGACACACAGGAGACCTTGAGTCCTGAATGAGCTCAGGTGAAGAATCGAATGAAAACCCAGGAGCTGAAGGACCAAGGACGACCCATAAGCCATCTTCCTTCTTGCCAGGGTACATTTATTCATCAGGCTTCTTCAGGCACACTTTTTATATTCATTTATGTATATGAAGCTCAACTTTCAGTCACGCTGTGTTGTCCTTTTAACTGTGAGCTCATTTCAGTGTGGGACGCTAATGAAAAGTAATTGGAGGTAATTGCTAAATGCTTGCTAACATATAATTCAATTTAAGAGACTTGTAATGTGCAAGAGTTGTGTTAATCGCTTTGCATGGATTGATTGAGTTTGTTTAGTTTGATAGTAACACGGGAGAGCGATTCATCACCATTTCTGGATCTTATTCATCTGCCTAAAGGGGTTTGATGTGATGAGCGTTGACAGTGCTGTATTTTGCTGACTGTGTAAATATGTCTGCCAGCGAGATTTTTTTTTAGCATGCACTTGTTATTATTATGGTTTCTGATGTTTCGTGATGGTTTTTGACGGGGTCGGGCCAGGTCAAGGCCTAGTCTGAATTTGGCTGGCTGAATTCTGAATGCGTTCTTGTGTTTGCATCTGTTTCCGCTCACGTTCCAAAACAAGTGCATTCTGATGAAGTGGGCGTGCTTGAATTTATGTGCTGCTCTGTGATTGGTTGCTTGTTCAGTCGTGTGTCCTGTCTTCTGGGTAGAGATGCTAAGAACAATTCAGCTCCATTTGTGCCACGCAAAAGATGGATAGCCCAACCTTTTATAACATGAAGGACAAACATGGCTGACAAGTGAATTTTGCGGACCACAATGTATACATAAATTAAAATTTACAAATATGAATTATTAAAATAATCAAGCATAATCATTTAATTATAAAAGTAATCATTATTACATGTTTTATTTCGATATCTGCTGTTGTTTTTTATTTCAGTTTGGGAATGTTTGACTTGAGAAATTGAATGATTGAATGCAGAAAAGATGATTGAATGCAAGAATGTGACTCAAATTTAGCTTTTCATCTTAAGGAAAGTTTCTTCACAGACGCTGTGGTCATTTTCAATTGGCACTTGGTTTGTGAAAGTTCACTGAAGACAGTTAAAAAAAAAAAAAAAAATTAAAACTCTGCTGAACATTTTTCTATACTTTTTTCCAAATTGGGTAAAATCACTATGTGAATAATGAAAAACCAATGCGTGCCATATGTAACACCTTTCTCATGAGCTGGATCATGTTGATCCATTATTTGAATAATATTTCCATTAGTGTATTTCCACCACATTACATGTCGTAAATTCAGTTTGAGGTGTTTTTTTCTTCAGTGGTGAACCTGAGATATTACGTAGAGCTGCTCTTGTGGGAAGAGTGAACAAGTCAGAACTTGCATTTTTGACCCCATAACTGAGATGAGTGCAGAGTCAAAATGTATAAAACAATGAAAAAAAACAAACTATTTTTTTTTATTAGACATTGATGTACCTATTCAGCCTTTGGGCAAAAAGGAGAAGAAGAAGAAAAACACTTTAAAGCACTGAATCCACATCAGATGTTTACACTCTTTCTCATGTTTTATTTAACTTGTGTAACCTTCAGATTCATGCACACGCTATATCTACATTTGCTATAAATGATCTTTTGTATTTGTCCTTTTGTGTCATGTGCCACAGCTAAAAATTGTTTTTTTTTTGTGATGTTGTTAATGATTGAATATTGGCCTTGGCAGCGCGGCATGTCAATAATATAACTAATGCTGAGCAAGCGTGACTATCCTCACCTCACACGGTCTCACTGATCCACACGCTTCCCATCAATTCTCTCTGTCATTCAGGCGAGGGCTTGTTTGGAGTGTTGATGAAAGCTGGGAAATGTTCGCAAGCTCTTGAGTCCGAGAACCCTGACCTAATATAAGGTCGCAGAATAATCAAGTGTTAAGGGAAATACACAAAACTTAATTGTTGGTGAACTGAATAATAGCTTTTCAGAAATGAAAATTGTTGACAGTGGTTCAGACTTAGTTAGTATTGATAGTATTGATAGCCAATTTATTGTTGGGAGAGTCTGGCTGTGTGGGTGTGTGTGTGTGTGTGTGTGTTTGTGTGGATGCATTCTAGAGAAAAAAAACAAATGATTGTGCATAGTTTTTTGAAATTTTGTTTTTATTCTATTTCTTTCTTGTCACAGCCTTGTTAATAATCTCCTGTTTTGATTTAGTTTTGTTATAAATAAGAAAATGTGTGTGTTTTCCCCATAGTGAAATTTTTAATCTTTGTATATTTTTAAATAAATTTAAATGAAAATAGAAAACACACACACACACACACACACACACACAAGTGTATTATACATTTTTGCGAGATGTTTTGTTGTTGGCAATGTTTCTTTTTTTATCAACATTGTTTCATTTATATTACATTTCTTGCATTCACGTCCTCTCTTCCTTGGAATCTCTCTCTCTCTCTCTCTCTCTCTCTCTCTCTCTCTCTCTCTCTCTCTCTCTCTCTCTCTCTCTCTCTCTCTCTCTTATCCGAGATGAATGACACACTTGGTGGACTTCTCTTTGTTCTAAATTTTCTCCTCTTCTTAACTCTGTAGTTAAAGTGCTGTATTGGAATAGTGGAGATTTGAGTATATTTAGACTAAAGAGAGTTCACCGGAAAGTGATATGCCCTTAAGATACTGTGTAGAATAAATATATGTGTGCAGTCTATTAAGAATTAATCTAGCTGGAGTCTTTGGGGTCTCTGCATTGATTATTTGATAAAGAGATTCACTTAGAGAAGCTAATCATGTAGGGATAAGCTGTGGTTTTGTGGTAAATGAGGGTTAAGATCAGGGTAAGACAATGCAGATAGGTGAATATGCATAATTCATTTGTTTGCTTGTGGCTTTTTAGTTCTTCCTGGACATTTAAGACCATCTTTAAAAAAAAAAAACTAAAACCACATGGACTATTTATAATTTATTGGGACAGAGGAGGTAATTTGTTGTACTTGTGGTTTTTGTGAATTCTTTTGTGTAAACTGTTTTCTTGAAACCATATCTTCCAAAAATACATGAGACATTGCTGAAAAGGGAGGGATAATGGTCAATAAAATAAAATGGAAAAATTATGAAGGTTGAAGAACACAGATCAAATGTTCAAAGTCCACAATCCGTACAATTCTGAAGCAGGAGTTTTTAACACCAGCTAAGTTTAAATCTTTTAAAATCGACCTCGACCTCAGCTTTGTCCGCACCTCAAGTCTTTTCGATTTCAAGGTAACTACGGTGCACTGTCAAACCCTTGATATACTGTATCTTTGCATTACAACATGACACATTAAAAGGGTGGGATAGCTATTTAAGGGTTAAAACAAATTAAAGCATTTTAATTAGTTTTAATGGATAAAATTAATTTGACTTGAGAGTGATTTGAGATTTTGGCTCAACCACAGAGCGAATTAAACTTGAAGTCAAAATTTTTATCAAATTTTTCATCTAATGCGTATAACTACAAACATACAAATCGTTGCGTACCTTAGTTCATTCTATAAATCCCTGATTACGAATTAAAATTGTTTTTTTAATAAGTAGCATATTAATGCTGTGGTCCACTTGCAATAAAATGTTTTTAATATGAAATGTGGTCAAACAAACAGAAGGTCAGACAGAATAAAAACACAAATATACAGTGATTATATAAAACACATAAACTCATTGCAATGATGATGCTTTTTTTATCACTGTTGTGAAATACATACTAGCAAATATTTGATTCTAAGATATATTTACTCCTTATAGTTTTAGATTCTCAATGATTTCATTTCAAGCTAATGAATTTAGGAAATTGTCATTTACTGTAAATATATTTCTCTATTTTTTACATATTTTATGCACGCAAATATAAAGATATAGTGTAGAATATTGGAAAAAGTGTGGCTCCCTCACTTAAACTGTTCTGCTGTTTAATGTTCAGTGCAGAAAGTGCTGTTGAGAAGGTTGTCAACATTTTATTTTTGTCTAGCCATAGATAAAACGCTTAGATGCTTTTACAAGCAACAAACTGCATTTTCTCCAGTGTGAATGTGGGATAATAGATTTTTTATGGCAGCGACTTTAAAATTGAGTGAAAAATTCTCAGTTTCACACGCAGCCGCCTCTGTCATTTAAAAAAAAAGCTGCCATCTATATAAACAGCACATTTTTAGTTTTAAAATGTGCTAAAAATAACTATCTCTGTTTTGCTTTATGCCGCCACAACAGTGATGCCAGGATTGTGAAATGAGTTATTGTACAGAAGTCGACCAGGATTTGAGACAGAAAGGAGTGGACGTGCACATCCCTGATGATCAGGTCAGGCCACGTTAAGTAAGGTCAGTCCCTTGTTGCTTGACTAATGATCAAGAGTGTGTCTCCTCTGCGGTGGGTTTAAAACTCAGAGTTGGAGTGAATAAATGACAAACTGTTCTCCTGGAAGTGATTCACCAGGGATGTCTGCTCCGCTTCTGGCTACAAGCCCAAAAAATGTCAGCTTCTTCCTGAAAAGATGGAGAAAAATGTTCCCAGGTTGACATTTGGCCCAGAAGCAGCAGGAATTTGACCCGTCTCGCTGAGAACCGGCAGCTCTTAGCTGGAGAAAAGGTTCTGGTGGAGCGTTGGTGGATGGGATTGGATGAGGCATTTCTCTTCTGCGTGAGGATGCTGTGTGGAGTGGGAGGGGATAATTAGAAGGGGTGTAACGGTTCAGATTTCTCACACTTAGCTTCGTGTCACAGTTTTGGTTGGATAAATGCTCTGTGCTGCTATTAGGGGCTGGCGATTAGACGTGCACTTCGTGAAATGTCACAACAGATATGAAGAGTTCTGTTGTTGCTGTCAAAGCTCATTAAGACTAAGTGGTAACTGGTAAAATCAGCCAGTATTCCGCAACACCACAATCAGACTAGCTATTTTTCCAAATTAAATTAACTACCTTGTTATGTTTTCAATCCTAAAGAATCTGGGCTGCATTGCTGGTTAAAGGTTTGTGGAGAGTTCAGTTTTACAAGCCATGGAACAAGACAATTCAAGCTTGATTGTGATTGTCTCTTGTGTTTTTGCCCACGATTTTTGCGTCACCTTTATTTTGAACAGCTTTTTACATATATATGCTACCTTTCAAAAGTTTGGGGTCACCTAGACAATTTTGTGTGTTTCATGAAAAATCACACTTTATTTTCCAAGAACAAGGATAGACTGTTGAGTTTCATTCCATTTTGAGGGTTTGAGTGACCCCACAAATGTGATGCTCCAGATTCTCAACCTGCTTAAAGGAAGGTCGGTTTTATAGCTTCTTTAACCAGCTAAACAGTTTTCAGCAGTGCTAACATGATCAAACAAGGGTTTTCCAATCAATCATTATCCTTCTGACACAATAAGCAAACACACTGTAGCATTAAAACACTGTAGTGACATACACTCATGTACGCCCTGTAAACACATATGTAGATACATTATGTATTGCACAAAATCCAGGCATTTACCGCTAGAATAGTTATTTAACACACAAGCAAGGTATAGAGTGTATTTCTGATTAGTTTAAAGTTATTTTCATTGCCCAAAACAGTGCTTCTCTTTCAAAAATAGAGACATTTCAAAAAGACCCCAAACATTTGAACAGTTCAACACATTTTGGAGCATATGAAAGTAATCACTTTTTGCAGTGACTTCACTATTTGATCATTCGGTATCTACTCTTTTTGAAGATTTTACATTTTATTCCAGCCTGAAAGTGTGACTTTCAACCATTTATATGTTCCATTTTCTTATTCCACTGTGTCACTCTCATAGCACCATTATATTTCCTGGTTGGGAATGAGACAATATTAGTTCCATTGCAAGTACCCAAGGTGTTGCTTAACTGTCAGTTCAGTTTGATGTTGTGTTGTAGAACTGACACTAGAGGAATCTCTCTGAAGTCATGGTTGGATGATGTACAGCTTCTACAAGAACAGGGGACGGAGGCTGTCTGTGTAATACCTGTGAAGGCTTTGCAGTGAAACAACGTTATCCTACACAATCTGAATGGCTGAATGGTCCTTAAAGCAAGCAATATTTTCGAAACTTTTTGTTTATAGCCTTAAACTTGCTCAGTTTGAGTCTCTTAAACATACCTAATTTCAAGAGCCAGGGAATTAAATCAGAAAATGGTAACTCTCCATGTTTTTGAAATATTCACCAGCTCATGTTCATATAAAGCAACCAAATGTCCATTCAGTTGATAGTCAGAATCTTAATGGCTTCATGGTCTGAAGAGACTCAAGTAAAAAGCGGGGTTTGCTTGGCGACTCATTAGAACTCATTCATATCAACAATTTTTCATAAGTCGCTCCAATCTAGAAGTGTTATTACTTGCCATTCTTTATGCTTATTTGAATAGGCTGTGCCTTTTAAAATAAAATTGCAATGGATCAGGTCAGGTGGGTAACTCATTTTATTAATCTATTCCAGGTTTTATATCTAATGTGATCTAGTTTTTATTTCACAGAGCTACAGATTTTTCCACAGTCTAGTCATGACAAAACTTCCAATTTGTCAGGTCAACTTGTTTACTGACAATAAATAGTTAAAAGTGTTAAAGTAATTTCATACAGTAGAAAAAACAGTAATGTCTTGAAATACAGAAGAGATCTTCAGAAACTTTATAATTTTCAACAACAAACACGTGAAAAATAAAAAAATTGTAAAATTAAAACCATATGACATTAAATGGATGCACAGGAAAATAAAAACAGTCGCTACAGGAAAAAAACACTGACTTTTTCCATAAGCTCAAACTGATTAGAAAACTTTGAACAATATTGTCACACAAGACAAAGAAAACCAGAGTTTAAATAGGGCAGCATCCAAGAGTCAAAGTCAATGAAGCTTTATTGTAATTTCCACCACATACAGCAGAGCAACACACAGTGACATAAGACTTTTATTCAGGACCCTGGTTCTACGCAAAATGGAACATATGACAACAGTTGGGGGCTACAATAATAATAAATAGCGAGGTCAAAAACAAGTGTAACAACAAGACACATGGGGATGACAGACACTGACTCGAGACAACAGTAGAAATCCCAAAATACTATACAATTACTACGGACTCAAATATATGGGAAAATGATGAATTGTAATATGCCATATTGTTACATTTATGTGCATGCTAATGTCCTTGTGTAAATAAGGTTCTTTAGTTGAGGGGAATGTTCTTATGTGAAGATCTGATGCAGAAGCTTCGGCTTTGCTGCTGTTGTATATTTCACCGCACAAGCGTAATAGTGGTAAGTGAGATTAATGCACAGAAGTCCACCACTGCATCTCATGAATCTCACATCCCAGTCTTTGCATTTTTCGTTTATTTATGTACAGGTTTGTCTGTTTAGCACATCGTTTGCTCGCCAGTGTTTGATGTAAATGAGCGTAGTGCGAGCCTCCACGGACTCTGTTAGGTACACCAGCAGTGAGTGTACTGGAATACAGTCTAGATATTTAGAAATAACCAGTAGATCTAAATAAATAAATAGGACGGGCTAAACATCTTCACGGGTTGTCCTTCGTACTGTACTTGCAGGTTTTTGATCCATTTCATTTTGTGGCGTTAAATGATTTGGCTTCAGTTTGCTAAGCTGATCTCTGTAATGCTGAAGGCAGGAACCCACCTGGGACACACGGGACACCCACACACATTAAGGAATTATATGTGTTTTCTTCAATTCGCACATCTAGGTTTTGGGCATTATTACATTATTAAACATTACATTTTTTAAAAAGTATTGTGGTCAAAAGGACCAAAATTGAGCTCTTTGACATCAACCCAACTTTCTGCATTTGGAGTAGGGGAGGCTGCCCAATAACTCCCGAAAAACATTATACCTACCATCAAATTTGAGAGAGAAAGCATTAAGGTTTCGGGTGTTTTCCAACCAAGGAGACTAGACATTCAATCAAAGGGAGAATAGATGGGTTAGATGTATCATCAAATCTGTGTGAGAACCTCTTGCTTTCAGTCAGGGAATTGAAAACGGGTCATGGTTGGGTGTTCCAGCATGACAATGATCTAAAACTCATGGGCAAGGCTACAAAGGATTTGCTCCAGAAGAAGCATATTATGGTCATAGAGTGGCCTCTCCAGACATTAGTCCCATAAAAAATATTGTAAGAGTGAATGAATGCTCGATTTTCCAAAAATTTGCCACAAACCACAACGACTTAATAAAATGTGCAAAGAGGAGTTAGTCAAAATTCAACTAGAGATGTGAGCAAATATTGTGTCCAAATACAAGAATAGCAAACAAGGATTTTCCTCCAAGTACTAAAGCACACTTTGCAAAGGGATTGAATAGTGTTTAATTAACGTAAATTCAAATTACTTCCTACCAGTTTAGTAAATACATGTACATTCTTTGCTACTGTGTTTCTGCACAGACTATTTGGATTTAGACAGTCAGATAGAAACATAGAATCGTGGACTGACTGGGAACTAGCAATGTGAATGACATGATTTAATAGGCGGAGCCTAATTTTACGGCAGGAAAATTTACCCAAAGTTCATTTGCTAACCTGGAAATTGGTATTTGTTGTTGTTTCTATGGCCTAACGGTTAAGGAGTCGCCCAATTTTCCAAAGTTTTATACAAACTTTACAATGTACGTATGCTTTATGTATAAACACTTTTGGGTTTCAAGTATATTTGCAACATTTTTAAATTTGATTTTTTTCCACAATGTCTGTAAAGCTTGTGACTTGTTGTTTTTCAAGCAGTTTGTCTGACATTGTGTTGTTGCTGTAGCTGTGAAATATCCTCTTGTTAGGAGAAATGTAGAATTAAATGCATCTTGTATGTAGGAGCGTTTTTGCTGAATTTCTGACTGCTGGTCTTCTGCTCATTGAATCCACACCTTGTGTAGGCTTAATGATTCTCGGTAGTGTAATGAACCTTTATTCTGCCTTTACCTTTTAGTGTCAAATGTGTGTTTTAATGATCCGTGTTTTCAGCGACCGAAGATATTTCCTGTGATAATTAGTTCTGCAACATGAACAGAGAAGAAGAGCGTTCACAAAGTTCCCATCTTCACACTTTTATGTGCATTCTCGTCATGGCTGAATGGTGCTTTATAGGCTTTTGTTGTACAAGACTGATTTTAGTTCTTTCAGACCAGAGGTAAATCCATTAGGATTAATTCCACAATCATGCCGAAGTCAGAAATAAACAAAAACTGACATTTTGGATATTTTAGCAACTTGTAGAAGCTTTGTTGGCTTCTCACTACAATCCATCCATAATATCAAGCGAGTTCTTCTTTCTTTGAGTCGACCATTCTACCCGCTACGCCACCGTGCTGCTCTCTAACCCCAATATTACTTCAAATATTTGTTTTACAAATGTAACTGTGGACCTAATGTATAATCTAAACATTGTGATGTTTTTCACAACTCTTTTTATACTAGTGCATTTTTAATGTCCATCTGCCATTCTTGACAGCAATACAAATGTCAAAATGCCATTCTTTGATAGCAATAAAAATACAAAAACATTGTAAAATTGCCGTTTTATTAGCAGTATTTTGCATTTACAACCTAGAAAACATCAGTTTATGAGTTTTTGCCATTACCTGTGAGGAAAATGAACTCTGATTTTCATTAATGAGACACTAATGAGCAGAAAAATGTACTTGATGTAATTTCTGCTTGTCAAGAGCAGTTTGTCCACTACGAATGAAACGGTTATTTGTGAAGTTCAGTGCTGAAAAAGCGTCGGGCTGTGCTCTGGGATTTATTCCAGGTTTGATTTGTGACACTAGGACTTCTGTTTGTGAGTGGAACTGCATCGTCAGGCTACACTCGCTGTACCACTCGCTGTCATATGTGTCTCATCGCGACGCCACTGCAGGTTTGATGATGGAGGAGGACAGTTCTGCACTGACTGCAAAACTTGTTTGCCTTAATTGGGTTATAAGTGCCTCTTATGACCTGACAACCACACGGAGAGGAGGAAGTAACGGAGGTAGAGCTTTGAGTGTTGGTCATTCTCACCAACTAATAATAATACTTTTTTTTAATAATTCATTCGATTTTTTATTTATTGGCGCCTTTCATGACACTCAAGGTCGCCTTACATGACACACAACATTCACACACACACCAATTGCCCGGTGAAATATTGGCCTAATGAAGTTTATTAAACCAATTTATTTTGGTTTAATACAGATTAACCGTTACTCATAAAGGATAATGCCGATACCTACCTTTCACAAGATTTGGAAGTTAGTGTGCACAGTACAAACAATATTTGTAAATATAAATGTAGTGTTTTAAAAATTAAATATAATTTTTGGCTCAAGCTGACTAATGTTTAATTAAAACAAATTCAGTCAAATGAATCTGTTTGTGAGTGGAGCATTCAATTGGTGTGCTTCTAAACACAGGAACAGATCAAATACATAGATATTAAATATATAGTTTTACAGATCAGATTTTTATTGATCAAAAATTCCAATACATGGATATTAAATAAAATATAAATAAAGACATATTATAACTGCCAAAATTGAATGGAATGTAAAACAAATGGGAACGATTTGAAATATGTATGAGCTAAAACAAACAAAAAAAAAACAACAAAGCAACAAAGTTCCATCATTTACTCTATTCAAATACAAAATAACGCACATATTCCACAATATTAAAATTGACATTCTTTTCTTGGGTTAAAACCAGACAATGCAATTGTTTCACAATACAAAAATAAATACAAAATAACAAAAATAAATGGCAGCGAAAGGGAGGACAGAGATTCAAGAGGGGAAAAAACAATAAAGCCAAAATAAAATGCTAATTACTTCAGAAAATTAACAGTGAAGAAAAGAAGCGTTTTGTGTGAGGAAAGAGACGAGTGAGACGCTGCAGGACCGGAGGAGCTGCTGATCTCTTTAACTCAATAATGAGGCGGACTGGTGCTCATGTCGCAGTGCGGGCTTCCATGGCACTTCTGCCCACCATCCGAGTGTGTGGCACCCCGCGGCCTCCATACTGCCATCTCTGCTCACTTCCGTGCAGGACTCAGGGGCTTCTGGCTCTCATTAGTGTGCATGTGTGTCAGGGTTAGCAAGTGTCCTTTGGATTTCATGGTACCTTTGAACCTTCCCACGACTTCGCCCTCCAGTCAATCCGTTCCTCCTGCTTCTCATTGCTTGATCACAGCAGCTGCTTGTTTAATTTTCTTCGTTGATGCTTCTCTCATGTCTGTCTCTCTGCTAAGTCCTCACTTCTGCTCATGCGCTGTTCCTGTGAACCGGGCCGAAAGTAGACGGAAATGAAGGAACAAAGGCAAAAGAGGATTTTTGAGGTTCTCTTTTATTCACAGTCACACTTCTTCTCCAGGGTATTGGTATGTTCTTTCTCTGTCTATCTTTTCTCAGAGGAGTAAGTCTTTCTAAGCTGGAAGAGGATATAAAGGCTTGCGACTTATCCCTCAGGTAGGCTCGGCGCCGAGGGTCAAACCTGTTCCACATCTGGAAAGAGCACGTCTCTGCATCAAAGAGCTGGATTCATAGCTACTTTACCTAATCAACAGACAAAAGCAAATGGACCAATCATTGCATTTCTCCGGTTCATTGTTGGTCTCAAGGATAGTTGTTGCTTAAAGGTCAGAGTCTTGAACCTTTGAATTGTTTTACTGTATTTACAGTAGTGGTTCCCAGTGGTACAAAATTGGACTTGAGTCCAAGATTTGAACTTGCAGGTTCGAATCTTTTTCCGGAGGGTGTCCTTGGGCAAGACTCTGACCCCCACACTGGCCATCCGCAGCTTAAGGCTGCCCACTGCTCCGGGTTTGTGTGTGTTCACTTCACTGGATGGGTTAAATGCAAAGCTCAATACGGTCCCTAGTGGCCATATTGACTCACTCACTTTAATCAGAAGATCGCAGACAGGAGCCATTACACAAAGTACTTGTGTTTGTTAAGAAATTTACTTTTTTGGGCTTTTATATACATTTTATATACTAGTGCATAACATGTATGGATCATGTGTGTATGATTGAGATCACGTTTGGGTGTGCATGTATGTCAGTATACGTACTGTTTATAGTCACACTTTATAGACTTAAACATATAGACATAGATATACACTTGTGGTGCTTTATGGATCCTGATCTTCCATCAAAGTTGAGTTTAGCTGTATGGAAATTAACAACCTTGGAAGAAAGTCCAATCCTTTCCTTCCGTAGAAGAAAGAAGAGGCATGCGGGTTCAGAAGAGGGTGAGTAAATAATGACTGCATGTTCATTTTTGGCTTGAACTCTATCTTTAAAGCCTCTTATGTGTAGTCAAACTTCACCTTCAAAACATCTTCTGTGCTTCTGGGGAGCCTGTCATATTCTTCAACTCTTTGTAGCATTTTGTTTTCAAGAAAAAAGGCTTGCGGTTCTGTGAGGAATGACGTAGGTGGGAATCAAACCGGGAAGAGAATTTCCCCATGAAGTGAGATGTAGTTTTGATCTGACTGGTTTGAAGGTTTAGGAATGGTTTCAGCCAACTATCTTCTTGCTTAGTGAAAGACTATTTTAGTTTTACACGAAAACTATTGCCATTGTTTAGATACCTTTTAGGTTTTTCCAACAGTAAAGTAAAGTTCCATTATAGTTTGCTTATAATGAAACTTTGGCTAGAACAGTCAAGGTCAGCTGGTCCCGGAAAAAACACTGTTACAAATGACAAGAAAAAGCATCTCTGAGTATTGACTACTAAAGAAAAACTTACAAGAAACCATTTATTGGAATAACAGATACAACAGTCAATACCATAATGTCTTTCTAACATTGCTTTTATGTGTGTGTGTGTCTGTGGTATAAACAGATGTGGCACAACCAATCATCCTAAGATTCGAGCCTGCAAACTTCTGACCACAATATTGTCTTTCTAACCATTAGGCCACCATTACTCTACTTGTTTGAAGCCCTGTCCTGTGAACTGATTATTCCAGGCCACTTTTTGGCGTTGAACTGTATGTTCCATTGAACGTTGTTATACCTACCAGTTTATGTTCCAGTTTATAATGTCGCCATAAAGTTTATTATTTGGAACATAATGATTTTATTCCATTAGTGCAACCAGCCTAGTGTTACTTGGTTTTCAGAAATGTTTAGGAATAAATCTGATAGCGACATATCCGCTTTATTACTTCTAAACCTTAATGGAAAGTTTTGTTCTTATATACTTTTGTGCCACTAAAACAAAGTGTATATGCATTATATGGCAGTAGCACACTCGTTGTTGGAGTGTGCACAAAGACTGCTGCATGCTAGTGAAGTGATTTTTTGTGTGGGAAAAAAAATAAACGTATGAGGGTTGACTAAAGAGTATAGACACTTGTTACGTAGTCAACATACAAATAATAAATAATACTAATTATGGACATTTTTTGGCAGTGGGCTATGAGGTAAAGGAATCAGGAATTTTGTTATCTCTAATCTGGAATCTGATTCAATCTTGGCTGCTTTCTAGCAGGAGAGCTTAAAACATTGTAGTTCAGTCTATTATAGTGTATTCTAGCGTTAATATTTCAATTAGCATTGAGAACATTCATTTTTTTGATTAACTTAAACGATTGTTTAGGCTTTTGAACAGTTTGACTCAAATTGTGTTTCTTTGCCTAAAATTATTTTACCTCATTTTATAACGGGTCACATGTTGCTCACATGGAACTCCAAAAGAATTTTAACTAAGTAGACTTCACGACTTAGAGTCATGTTTCTAAATGTAATTATGTCATGTGCATGAATTTCTGCTCTCTCTTCCTTTGTTTTTTATTTTTAATGATAACAAAATCTGAACATTTTGCTCAATCTGCAGTTGACTGATAGCAGACAATAGCGGCCTCCGTGTGCCCTGCATCAATCCGATGCTAATTTTAATTGCTAAGTGAACACATGCCACTTAACCGATACCGTATGCATTAATGCATTAATCTCTCATTGTGAGCTCTTTCAGATTCTCAGCGCAGCTAAGGTGATGCTCCGACGCGACGTGAGCAGCACGCTAACAACACTTCAAGCAATTAACACTTCAAGCCAATAACAATGCTAATGCACTGACCTTTGACCTCTTATTATTCTACGCCGTATTTACTGTTGTTGCTTTGGGGCATCTCTCTCTCTCTCTCTCCGTGTGTCTCCCTTCTTTTGTACTCTTCTCACTTTTTCTTTTTGGTCTCAAATCTTTCTGTTTCCTACTCTCTCATTTTTAATCTCTACCTTTCATTCCCTGCTATCTTTACTGCTATTCCCTCTGTCTGTACTCTGACTTTCATTCTCTGCTATCTTTCTCTCTTTATCTGTTTTACCCGTCCTATATTTCATTTTTTCGGTCTGCAGTCATGACTTTGTGATCACCCCACAAACTAAATTCTAGTTGTTAAGTGCATCTAAATATCATTTAGGGCTGTTTAATATTTAATTCACATTCAATATTTGATGCTATTTCTCAGTCGTTTAAAACTACTTAGCTGCATCTTGGAAACTGATGTATTTGGTTTGATTTGGAAAGCAATCAAATGTAGTTTGCCTGATGTCTCTTTGATTAACATTTTATAAAGTCTTTTTTTTCTATAATGGACGATTGCATACGGTTTGTAAAGTGTATAAGCTTTTATCCAGAAGCTTTGTGAAGACCCTCAGCAGATCTCCATCTGATCGATGAAAGCGTATTATGAGAGCGGATAACAGAGGAGGAAATGATGTCTTTAAGCCGGACAGTTAGTATCAGCTCCCATAATGAATTAGCAACACTTCTTCATAATTTAGCTGCAAATGGAACTATCTTCAGCATAATAGCATGAAGAGGGGAGTAATTTAGCTGTCAGTCAGTTCAGCCCCCCATCTCGCTCGTGCTCGGCCCAATTAAACCTGCTCTTCTATTGAATAGAGTTGTGATGAAAACAGTTCTGATGATTCAGTAATGTTTTAATAGAGTTATCCGTCTGATGGATCTATTCATTTGGGCATCAGGCAGAGTCATTATCAGGGAGGAATATTCCAGAGTCCCCTTGGGCTTTGAGATCCTTGTTGTCTTTTTTGCAGTTTCCATCCTGTTATTGGTTTCTTTTCCTCTTATGAACGTCCCTGGTGCTGATGTGAGGCCTGGAGCATGAGATACTGCAGCCAGACTGTAATAGTGTCAACCGAATTCTCTTAGAACATCTGTGTGCACACGTAGTGTTTACTTACAGAAAAAGACTGTTTTTTTTTTTTCGAGATACATATCATAGGGAATAGGGTTTTGTAGTTCTACAGTGCCATTATGGTGCAAATCTGAATTATTCTTTGTTCTTCTTCCCAAAATAGTTCCAGCCAGAATAGAAGATGAGCAAAGTTATGGTCTTACCAGAGATGCTCAAAACAATTTAGGACTGAGCCATTCTTACATTTTTCCATTTTTTGGACACACACTTTTACACACTCGATCACTTCGAGTGAATTTCCTCAACTTTCCAACATTCACCACCAAGTAAAATCTCAATTAAAAAAATCACCTACGTTTGTGGTTGTCACAACAGTGACAAAATGTGAAAAAATTAATAAGACTCCCAATTAAAGGTGTGTGTAAATGCATAGTATTGTTCATAGTGTATTCCTCGTTTTTACTGCATTGATCGTTATCATTTGTGTATTACTGCAATAACAACAAGAATGCCTCAAGCATCTCTGTTTGTATGAAGCAGTTTTGTACTGTGTGTTTGTCTGTTTTGTGTTGCTCTCTTTTACTCCAGAAAATTGGAAACTTAAATTGTCTTTTATATGCTTGTCATTTTGACTAGTTGTCATACAAATACCAATATGGTATCCTCACTGCCTTTCTTTCCCCTGATGTTTGTTTTAATGGGCAAATCTTGCCCTGGAGTAGCTCACAATACAACCTTTGTATGGCTATTGTTTGAAACACAGAGATGTTGCTCGATAAAGCCGTCTCTCTTTCTGCCTCCCCAGAGTCTCTTCAGAGCTGAAGTTTCAGTCTGCTGCACTTTCACTCTGTCTGATCTCCATCCACATGGAGAAGATGGACCGCGAGACAGATGATGGCGGTGGTGTCTTGTTTTATAATAATGAAACCTTTTTATTAATATTTGTTATACAGAAGACATGTTTTTTAAAGTCTGACCGAACGAAAGCTGACAGATAGTCTAGAGAGAAAACAATCAAAGACAAGGATAAAACTGAAACCAAAACAGAAAGCTCTTAAATGTATTTTAAAGACACTGCGGAAATTACTATAAGATTACGAGGAAACAGAAGAAAAGTATAAAAAAATAATCGCAGTGCAAATTCCCACGCAAGAACCAAATAATATAACCAAACATTTTCAACTGTCTCCTTGTCGCTCTTGAGCTTCTGCCCGCTTTCCCCGGAAGTAAGTTTATTTATTATATCAGAAGAGGATGGAAAGTTTTAGGCTGAGAGTTACGCCCAGAGAGAGAAAGAGAGAAAGACAGACCAGCCGATCATCAAGTTGCAGTTCAGAACAACATCTCCTGTTTGGTCTTTGAAATGTTATCGTGACACAAGTCAATCTCGTACGGGATTGGCATGCACACAGATAAATCTCCCGAAGGTTTTGATTCTGATTAGACTTTAGTGACTGGACCAGATTAACACACAGATATGTCTAACTAACCTCTCTTCGTATTTCAAGCTTTTTCAATATTAAAGGTTCAAATATTAAACCTAACAACTCGTCACTGAAAGACTCCTTGCTGGTATGTGTCGTTTTTATTTTTTTCAAGTTAATTATCAAAATTTGTTTTTGTCAGAGGGAGATGTTGCTGAAGATGTATACTTGCAGAAAAAGTCCTTTGTGAATGGTACATGTTTGATTTGTGAACCAACCATCGCAGCGTTGCGAGCACAGCTGGAAAATTTCCCAATAGTATTTCCTTAGTTTATGAAGTAAAGTGCTGGAGAAAAAAGAATGCTCTTAGGGTGATGTAATGGATAAAGTCTCAGGCTTTCCCTCGCACAATATTTAATACCTTCATGAACCCTCACCCTAATTCTGAGTCAGATGCAAGATTTTTCAGTTGCGTTGTCAAAGGTTGGTTGTTAGGTTGGCTTTAATTGCTGGACAACTAAGGTGAGATGCATTTTATTTATTATGTTGCCCTCAGGACAGTTGTAGTCCAATGTGTTTGTTGGGATGTGGAGCCATCGTTGCAGGTACATTGCCAATTTTAATCCCAGTCCAATAGGTTCCACAACTGAGAGTCCTTGAACAAGACATGTGTGTGTGAGTGTGTGTGTGTGTGTGTGTGTGTCCTCTCTGCACATTCACCTCACTTTCACTGAAGGGTTAATTGTAAAACACATTTCGAAAACAGTTCCAAGTGGCCATATTGGCAATACTCGGCAAAAACAAATTCCTCATCATCTACGCCAGGAGACAGCCTCCACAAAAAAGAGCATCGACCCCTGCCCATCCACCGAGGATGCCAAACAGCTTTCAGCTCCACTGCTTCTCTTGGGAACATCTAGAATCTTAACATTTGTTAAGGTTTACATTCAAAATATTGGCTCAGAAGACTATTCTCCCAATGTATTCCAAAGATTGGTTTGCAGACTTAGACCTTAGTGATGCAAACATTCAAGCTCCATGAACACGGCAATACAAATCTGAGATGTTCCTTTTCAGGGACATTGCTTGACACCTAAACTGTTTGCAATTTCTTCTTTTTAACTCAATTTGTGAGCAATTTATGATTAGTTTCACTTGAATAGACATCTCATAAGTGACGGCAGGTATAGTATATATAATATAATAGTAATATATCAGTACACAGATCTTAGCCTATTTTGAAAATGTATTGTAAAATGAGTTATTTTTCCCAATGATATTATATTAAATATAAATTTCCCGTTTCAACAACACCTGTGTAATTTTACAGAAGCTCCATTTCTATTTAAAAAAGTCAACCATCAAAAGTGCTGTTAGTTAGAATGAACGAATGTCCTTCAACATTTTAACCTGAAAAAGTGACTTTTGGAGTCCTTCAGAAATCCAATTTGTTTATTTCATCATCCTTGCAAGTTAAAATTAGTTAGAGAAGCCTGCGATTTTGGGGTTCAGTGATATTTGCATATAAATAGTTTTTCAGAGATGCTCTATTTTGAACCCATTGTGTTTCAGCAATGTCGTGCTTGAGAATTAAACACCCCAGTGGACAACTTTTGTTGTTTTATTACACGTTTGAACTGTGCAGATTCTTTCTTTGCAGTGGTCAAACAGCAGATTTAGCTAAATGTCGCTGATAATCTTCCACTCTGAAGTGTGAATTCAGTGTTTTATTTCACTTTTATACAAAGTCTCCTTCATTACATTAGTTACACATTGAAAAAACTATTTTTTTTCAAAACCAGGACTTTTTGAGTTGCAAACATTTACTGAGGCAGAAAGATCTGGGAGGATGTTGACTGAATTTGTGCTGGAGTGCAACAATTATATTTATATCGCAGAATATGACTTCATGAAAGGAAACCATCACGGCATGTGCTAAAAATCACGTGTGACCTTTTATTTTTTGCACTTTTTCTGTACAAACCCTGGGGACCCTTCAAAAAGGATGAAAAATATAATGAGGAAAACACAAAAGAGCAAGGACAACACACTGACCGTCCTGCTGCAGTACAGTAATTGGTAGACATGTTCTTTTAGACTTGCTGTGAACCTTCGTTGCCAATTATGAGCGACATAGCGACAGATTTCCGGATGTCTGATCATTTGTTTCTCTGAAAAGAGACTCAAACAAAAATTTACAGGTAGAGACAATGGATTTCACCAGTAGACAAAAAACTAATTGCATAGGAAAACAATGTAAATAGGTGTATGTTAGTATTGTTAATTACCACACACACACTGAAGGGTATATATTTTTTAAACTGAAATATTTGAATTGAGTAATAACATGGCTCATATATACAAATTATATATACACACATACACACACACACACACACACACACACACACACACACACACACACACAAACACAGTGAACTCCACTTATATATATATATATATATATATATATATATATATATATATATATATATATATATATATATATATATATATATATACAGTGTGTATATATGTATATATGTATGTAAAATGAAAGGATTTTAGTTTTGAATTAGGATTATTATTTTTTTTATTACAACCGTGTGTTTGCTTTAATCACAAAGTCAAGTTGTGTAGAGGTGAAAAGTCTGGGAGAATATTGGATCTTTCCAACTCTTCCTCCTCCCTAAGACCAAAGCACACGCACATCCTTTGTTTGCTGAAATCTGCTCAAACCAGCTCTTCTCTCGGCTTCAGATTGAGGCGATGAAAGACTAACACAAGCAGATTCCTACTCTGTGAAACGACCAGCCATGATGAGCTTTCATCAGCTCAGGGTCCTGGAGAAATGCCAGTGATGCTACAGCACACAAGAGTAATCAGTGGACGGCCGTATCCTCAGAAATCTCCACAACATTGAGAAAATCTGCTTTTATATTATGTTTGTGGCAATGAAATTACAATTCAATTTTTACCAAATCAGTATGCGGATACTACGAAAGCTTTATTTCAGTGAAATGCAGTGCTGTTCCGCACATCGATTTGTTTCTTATTCTTTTCTTTTTAGACTTATGAAGACATCAAGGCATCTCTCAATTTTCCTATTCTCAATCTATGCTTTAAGCTAATATTCTTTTAATGTTTTAAGCAAGCTTGATTAATCCAGTGTGGCATTTTTGCATTTCTCTCAATGTTCATATACAGCCCAGTATTTAGTAGATATATCAAGACATCTGACTGATTTTATTTCATTTTACAAAAATAAAGTGTGGAATGACGTGTGCAGATAGATAATGGGTTTTAAGTGAACTATTGTATCAAATGATTTTCTGTATGGGTTAATCACATCACCGTGCGGCGTCATGGTTTTTTCCTCACTTATTTTTGCTCTTCTGAAAGACTGAAACGAGATAAAGATGAATAATTTGCCAACAGCTGGTGGATTTGTTGTGATCACACGACCATCCCGATGTGACAGACGGTAATAAAAGCTGTCATTGCTTCTGAAGTTCTACTTTATTCTGCAGAAATTAGATGGTTATTTTGCAGATTTCACTCAAAACCTCTATTGATGATAAAAGAAAAAGAAGTTAAAATGTCATTCCCTTTGAACAACAGTTGAATGCTCAGCTTCATTAGATGATGTTTCCAGGCTGAATAAATGGTCGTGGTCGAAGGCTTGTGGGAAAGGGGGCTGCGGTGGGAGAGGAATGTGTTGTGGAGTGATCTGTCTTTGGCTTGAAATTCTCCAGCTTGACTAATGAGCCATTTCTCCTTCTACTTTTTTTTTCAGGTAATCATGCTAAGAGCTCCAGAAAACGGCAGGGAGTCAATAGGCTTTTTTCCCCTCCCTCGCTTGCTATATCTAGTCTTAAAAGCTAGAAGGGCCGGGCCCTCCCTTACAGCTAATCTTTTCACTTTCTGCCTTTCGCTGAAGTGTTGAAAGTGCAGTGACAGGCACAAAGACAGTCAGGTAGAACACCTAGCACTCGCACTGCAGACTTCAATACATCATGTTTCACAAAGACATGCCGAGATACTGACGCGGGTGGAATTAGCGCTCCAGGCTGCTATAAATACCTTGACGTTTGCTTAAAGCATCCTGATGGTGCACTCCATCTCAGTGGCTTGCAGTTCTCTTCATGTGCAGGCGCGCAGTTTTACAGGTTCAGCCATGAGGCACTGGCATGGAGAATAGAGTTGTAGTTCTTTTTTTTGTGGATGTAGTTGGCTCTTCACAGGTCACGTCTGTCAGCTATGGTCTGATTTGGGTGCCAATGGTGCAGTCGGAATTGTGAAATACATAAAGAATTTAAGGTTTTATTCATTTCTCTAGTAGGGTTATTTATTTTAAACATTTCATTGCTGGAAAGGACAACACTTTCAAAGTTTTAGAAAAATGTGCTGGTTGTATAACTAACATGTTATTAAAAAGTTTATTTATTTCCCTCGAAAGTGAAAACTTGTATATACTATGTATTAATTACACGCAATGTTATATATTTCACATGTTAATTTCATTTTGATAATTGTACAACAAAAAATGAAAAATGTTAAAGACACACTTTGCCACATGCTAATGAACTGAAAACCCCTGCACAGCCCTTTATAAAGTACAGTGGTACCTCTACTTACAAAATTAATTTGTGCTGATAGCAGTTTTGTTAAATGGAAATTTTGTAAAATGCATTTTGCACGTAAATCCAATAATCCGTCTCAAATTCAGACAAAATGTTTTTATAAATGATAAAAGGCCATCTTGTCATCACATGTCACTCAAATCTTTTGATCGTTCTTAATCTGTCTGGTCAGTGTGACATCATCGCAAAAACTGCCTGGTCAACACGGCCTCACCAGGATGTTACCACATTGGAAATAAAACATTAAAACGCAAAAGCAAAGATTTATATGAGTTTCATTACCTTTAGGAATGAGTGGCTATGACAACGAGTATTTTATAAACAACCTGAAAACGGAGTAGCAGCTACGGAGGAAGACGTAGAGAGTAGCCTAGCAATAAGCATATCCAGGAGAGGATATGAACAAACCTATAAATGTACACTGCCGAAGTCTCGTGCACGCGTTACTCTTCCATTTCCATTACATTTATTGTATTAAATGACATTACAGGAAAACATTTTACATTATTAAAACATGAATGCGTTATGTGCTTTGTCATGTGGCCTTTCGGTTGGATCGCTTTCGGTGTTTTGCGTTCTCCGATTACGAGCTCTGCATGAGTGTACCGAGAGTGAACACGCAGAGCGTTTGGGGTTAAATTGTCTTGAATGTCACCAAAAGGTTTTGATTTGATGATTGAAATACAGCCTGTAGTCACGTGACTCGTCCACTCTGCATTAGCACACATTCCTCTTTAGTGCAAGTTTGGGTCTGATCCCGAGGGCGCGCACTTATACGGATTCGATTGCATTTTAAACCGATTTTAGTAGATACCGATTTTAGTATATCTATCTATCTATCTATCTATCTATCTATCTATCTATCTATCTATCTATCTATCTATCTATCTATCTATCTATCTATCTATCTATCTATCTATCTATCTATCT
>CM051499.1:17797743-17837743 GCA_028031935.1 Paedocypris micromegethes
TTTTTTTTTTTAATGACTCACATTTGTATATACTTACTGCTGAGCTCCACTATTAAACCATTATGAGTGCTTAAAATAATAAAAACAAGAGCATTTACATTCATGAGATTTTCACCCTTGTGTCTAATTGTCGACTCATTATGTTGAAGCAGGACGGTGGAATTCTATTGAACCCTCTATTCAGAGAACTCCAAACAGAATAATGCCCGTTTTAATGAGGGAATAACTCGCGGCGCAATCGTAAATGCTTCTGGGTATTGGCACAATGCCGCTCCTCTCTGACTAATGACGTCTACAGGGGCTTGTCTCTTCAGGTATCTCATGCAGCTTTTGTATATGGATGACACCGCTCGGCATGAAGTTTCCAACTTTGACGCAGAATCTTAGTTGCTGCTGACTTGTTCTGCATGCAGATATTACTTGTAAAGAATTACAGAAAAATATTTGCCATAAAATAAGGAACAAACACTCTTTTTTTTCTTCTGTGACATAAAGTGATTGATCCTTAACACCTATGCATGCATATCTCTAGGTTATGACTTCATGGAACCTTCCTTGCATGATCTGATTGGCTGATGATTAAATTAACATTTGTCTAGTTCCGATGGACTGATTGGTCTCGTCTCAAGTTGAGACAGGACTATGAAATTGTCAAAAACATGTTGTTCTTCAACCTAAAAGTTATGACAAATAAAGTAATGTACATGCATAATTACATCTAAACTTCGTTTGTTTAAATTGCTGATTAAAAGATTCATATTTAAAGGAAACCGTTCTGGCTTCACTTGGTTTGTTTGAATTTGATTTCAATTAGGCAAATATGTGTATAGATGATGATGAATTATAACCACAAAATAAGCCTCCTAAAAAATGTAAGATTGTATTCTGTCAGAATACAAAATCTAGTCCTTACTTTAAACCCACAGATCTGAGCAGATGTTGCTAAAGGACACTTCAGTTGTGGAACCTGCCAGTCTGGGAGAACTCAGGAGATGAACTCAACCTTCCAAAATCTCCAGAACATTTCATGTCATGTGACTCAACATTACAGCTCACCGTATTGTCACAGCTTAAACCCTTTTCAAATGATTGTAGTCTTTCCAACCATCAACGGTTTTCTGTTTTTGGTCTGTTTCCTGGTCTCGTATCGTTTTGTGAATTTGCCATTTATTTGGTTTTCCACCTGTCTAAACCATGTGTATGGGTCCTGATTCCTGTCTTGTCCTGTAACTATTAAACTTCTACATTGCATATGAATCCTAACTTTGTTTAAATAATAGGCAGAAAGTGTTGATGGACATAAAGAACAGACTCTGACTGGGTCTTATGACAAGAGTCATTATTCAAAACTCTGCAGATAAAGTGAATGGTAAGATGAGTTGTGATGGTGCCTGGGTCGTGGTTCTTCTACTCTGCTGGTGTCACTGGCTGTTTTGTTAATTAAGTTTTGTTGCAAGCTGGGGATTTGAGAACAAATGATTAATTTGGTTTTAACATCGGCTCCCATAGTCTCCCATCACTTTGTCTTTGTTCACTTTAATTTCAGTTATTAGAGTTTATTACATTAAAACTACCTGTCTGTCTTTCTTCCTCTCGATCAATCTGTCAGTCAAATGTGCCATTTGGGTAATTTAGGAAACAAGGAGTAGAATCATTCTTTTTTCATGCAAGTATAGTCACATAATAGACGTTTCTGAGTGAAATAGACACAAAGACTGTTTGTTAGACAGTAAATATCAGTTAGTCTCTTCTGACAATTCTATTAAGTGTTTCCAACTCTAGACAACTCCACACCCATGCAACAACAAGGCAGTAAATGCTGAAAAGCATAATTAGTATATTAAAATATTTTTTAATGACTTTGAACGTTGTGTTTGTACATCCATGACCATTAACCTGGTTGGGTTATATTGGTGAGTGTAATCTGTAGTTTTGTATGAAACAGTTAGTGGGAATTTGAAGACCTTTCTGTTTCTTTAAACTACGGGATCTGTGTCATCTGGAAGCATAGAAAGTTTCACTTCAGTAAACGACTTGGACACTGTGGACATGGTCGCCCTGTTGTTTGCACGGTCTCTGAGTTATATATTGTTGTGATCGGAGCACTGGGATTCCTGATGCCCATCCATTACCACTTCCATTTATGTGTCTAACAAACCGCCAATCTTTCTTCTCTGTAAACATCCATCTTGTGCGAGTGTCTGTTGTGCTTGAAGCCGTCATCATTTCTTGTCTCCTCCGACTCTTCTTATCTCTCTCAGGCCTCTGTTAAGGTCACTGTCAGTCTCGATGCGCAATTACCTAGTCTCGCTTTAGCCTGTAGCAGAATCTACAAGACTAGAAAACTTCCGAATCCATCACTCACTCCTATAAACCTTCAATTTCCCTTTTCTTCAATTTCTGCATGAGTGGATTTAGGAATATGGTGGATTCTTGGATGTTTTACATTCGTTTTCTCATGTGGATATTGAGCTGCTGTTTATAGAACCAATAATGCAGCGCTATTGTAGGACCGGCAAGTCGATTCTCTTTTATTTGCAGAGATTCAGAAGTGTGTGATACGACGCAGGACAAGAAAACAACACACGGCTAAATGACATGAGGGAAAAGTCATTAGAGAAATCAAAGTGGTGGATCCCATGTGCCGATACGTCTTTGTCAGCTGACTTCATTTCCTTCAAACACACTAGATGACCCTGTCACGGAGATGAATGTTCGTCTTTCCTCCGCTCATCTCATTTTCTCTTGTTCTCGGGAAGAATCAGGTTTATTTTTACTTGCAGGTGCAGTTTGAAGCTCTTGGCAGAGTTGCTGTTGACTGATAAATCAGTTCCTGGATCTGGATCCAGAGCCAAAGCTGCTGATCGGCCTCTTTTAAGCCACACACATTATTTCTCAGTCATATAGATTCAGCTTTACACAGAAGACATGTAAACATCTCTATCTTTTGTTGTTTCTGTCCCGCTTGGTCGGCACAAAGATGTTAGTATTGAAGCTAAGCTCTCTGTGTAAATCTTGAGGATGACAATTAGAAACATGACTTTCTTTTAAGAATTGTGTAATGATATTTCGGGCACGATTTGGCGTTTAGGTCACAAGGCCATTTTGCAAGTTTACAAACCTTCAGTGGGCTTTGTCAGTGGGCAGGTCAATCTGAAGGTTCGTATCAAGCAGTTTGACATAACAGAGTGTCTCAAAATCCACAAAGAATGAATTATTGTCAACTTGTTAGACAACGATAAATAGTTCCAAAATTTCACTTTTCTGTGCCTTATTTCTGTCTCTTTTGAGTGACATCATTCAGTCACAGTGCCCTGTGCAGTAGACACTCCCCCTGACTCTGATTGGCAGGTTCTGTGACCTCATGATCTCATAAATTGATTCTCGCAAATTAACCATGAGAAAAGTATTTGAAATTGAGTTTGAGGTGTTTTTATTTCATTCAAATGTAAAAACATAAAAAAAGCAATTTTAGCACTTTGGATGCAGCAACATTCCTAACTTTACATGAAACCTTTACATGAAACATTTTGTAGTATTGACATATACTAAAGGCACTTTAAAATAATAATGCGTTTTCATACTTATTCTCAGTAGAATCATTCTTTGTAAACATGGCAAGGGATCATAACAGAGAAAAAAAACAAACTCTTATTTAGGTTTCTTATTTGGAAGCTAAACCATGTTTTTATTAGTCAATTAATCAATATTTGTAGTGTCAGTTTTCAAAAGTGTCTCCTCGGTGTGAGTTTCACATGTTCCTGCAGTAATCGGAGGATGAGAGGATGTGTTTCTGATGAGACGAGCTGTTATTCTAATCTTGTTACCGCAGCTCTCAGCTCTTTGTTGGGTAAATCTTGTTATTTAGACATTTCCTGGCTCCATTTTCAGTTGTACTGAGCAAAAGAATAGGAAGAGCAGTGATTTCCCCACACGTTGGAATTGTGCATTCTATCAGCAGTTTTCTTTCTTTTGTGTCACAGGATAGCAAAAATTCTCCCAAACCTGATGGTTTTGTGAAATGATGGACAGTAAAAATCAAAATCGCACTTTTGAACCACAAACTTTTACTCAAGTAACTTGTAACTTGCAAATGAAGTAGTCTTTACAAAAAGAAATCTGTATTTGTACTCAAGAATGGTTTCCGGAACTCTTTAATCCTCTGTTTATTTGCATTTACATACTTTATTTGTTAATAGACATCTCCCAAACACACACACACACACACACACACGCACGCATGCACATACACACACACACACATACACGTGCACGCGCACACACATACACACAGATTAATGAGCAGAAATACAGACAGACGGACAGATAGATATAGAGTATTTTCACGTTAGTAAAAGGCATAACAGGCTAACCAGATTTGTCGAGTATATTTCGCAGGGACTTGTTCTTGTCTTTCCTGTCACACAGCGCCTGAGAGATGCATGTAACCTGTTTTTGATATGGATTTGTTATGACGTGCACTAGAGGCATGAAAAATTGAATATGTCATATTAAACTGTGACTTTCACTCCCTCCTTTCACACTTGAAAGCCTGAACATTGCTCTGCTACTTTAGAAGTCATTTACTCATAACTTTAAACACTTTGGTTGACAGAGACACGCTTTACGCAGAGTTTAGACAAATAATGTACAACTCTTGGTTAGAATCTTGTTTCCATTCTTCATGCTGACGTACGGAGATCCGTTCCAGTCATATTTGTTTGGCACTGTCAATTTTCAGTTGACATCTTTGATCTCGCTGGTTGAACAAAGTTTGGATATTTGGGATGTTTACTGTGTTGGTAGATCTTTTTCCTTCATTGTGATGGAGTTATGTGCTGTGTACGTACACTGCGCTCCAGCTCTTAAAACCCTGATAATCTTATTGGTTAATACATTTATCAAGAGAATCCAGACTCATGTCTTCACTGTACTTTCTCTCTCTGTAAATCCACGCTTTCAGTTTATTTGACAGTTTAACATTGTCAAGGACCTAATGGAAAAATCAATACTTGTGTTCTATCGTGAGATTCTCTTCTTGTTTAGATTACTTTTTTGTTTATCCGTTCATCAGTCCCTTCATATTTACTGCATGCTTCCGTCTTCACATCTAATTCTCCTCCACTCTCACTCTCATTGTTTACTCTTTTGCACACACACACACACACACACACACACACACACACACACACAGTAAGTCCCCAAATAACTGTAGAATTTATGCCTAAATTAATCAATTGTTTCATAGAATTGAATGTTATATGATTTATTTGACGTTATTTTTTTAAGGAAATTGACGTGATTTTGTCCAAATATAAATTGACTTTAAAATATAAACAAGATATGACAAATGCCAGAATTACTTGAACAGAGTGAGATTGAGTTTTTAGTTGTATAGCGTTTCTGAATACAAAGTCTATGAATGATTTATGAACAATATTTTTTATAATGCTTTTTTTTAATAATAGCTTTACAATACCATACTGCCTCACAGTGTGATTTGTTCATTATGTGTTTAGTTGTGAGTTTTGACTATCTGCAGAAGAAACAAAACTGCTAAAAACCTTACGCAGACAAATAATTATAGATTAATACATAAAAAATACTGTTTTAATGCATTCACGTGTGTAATCAAAAATGACACACACATGGAACAAATTACGCTGGGTAATCACAAGAACAATATTTAAACATCGTTCTTGTGTATTTGTTATCAAAACTGGTGCAGTCATGGTTCATCTCACATGAGAACAGCCATGCAGGGATTTCAGACTCCCAGTGGATTTCCAACCAAATGGAGACGTAGTGCGATTTAAAGCAATGTTTTTTTTAAGGTCATCCTGTTAGAAAAACACTGGAGACAGTGCTGTTTGCTCATGAACGCCATTGATTCTCTTTTCGCCGTAGCAGTGTTTACAGAAGCGCTAGTCATTTATTTCTCAGGTCAGAGGAGCGAAAACTAAAATAACCAGTTTTGTTTCTTCACCAACATCGTTGTGCTAATATTGACATTACCATTACCGGTCTTCATCGAATACATGCTAATGGCCTATTATGATCATTAATGTTTCTGCTTATAATGGATCATTAAGTGATCAATGCTCATGCATTTTTCAAATTGGCTTCTTTCCATGTGCTTTGACAGTTTTTTTGCACATTCTTCCACAAAGAGGCGCAAGGAGATGAAGTGCCCATGGCCTCGACCGCTTCACCCCGTTCCATCAACATCCCCATCCGGTGTAGCAGGTATTGAAATCCTGACAAATGTTCCTCACGGTTCCTGCGTGTTGAGTCTGATTCACGAGGGCTGTCAAACCCACCGTGTGGAAGAATACATACCGCTCGCTCTGAGAAACGTAATGGTTTTTCTCAGTCTAAAGTATGGGTTAAGTTGGAATCCAAGACTTTGTGTTGGTAAACTGTAAAGCGAGATCTTTAAAATGTCAGAGAGACCATCTGCAAACCTTTACTTGTTGTTGACGCAACTTATTTTAGTAACTCCCGGGAACTTTACTAGTTTGGTTGAGTCAAAATTAGGTGAAGTTGAAAAAATGTGACTTTGTTTTTACCCAGCAACAGTACATGGTTTAGTTAACAGTACCAGACAAACAGATCAGACAAATCTCACGTTGAATTTTTTGACAGTGTGTTTTGTTGGGATTGAGTTTTTTCTTGCTCGTGGATTGAAGGCTGTGGAGAGGGACTTGTCAAAATCCCAGATATTGACATAGCGATGGTCAATCGGGAAGGTTTATGGGAGTGTTAGGAGGTTTGTGAACGAAGCCATGGTGCGGGAATTAGAGGTGGATTGAAAGCCATTCAAGAGTTGCATTGGTAGAATTGTTTGTCAGTGTCAGTCGTGCAACTTTGGGGTTTGATCCAGTCAGTAATACCACAGAGATTGCAGAATTGGTCAAGGTTTCCTCAGGGAGAGCTACGGACAGATTGAAAGATTGAATCCATTCAGTGATGCGAATCAAAGGTCAGCGGGGTCTCTACACTGGTTTACCTTACTGATCTTTATTCCACGTTGCTCTGCAGTTTCTCCTTTTGACTTCTTGCTGGTGTGTTGGAAAGCAGCTGTCACCAGAGCTTATAAAAAGGGACGGAAGAAAATGTTTCACGTCTCAGAACTGGTCAATAATGTCTACGCAAGATGAGCAGATAGAGAAAAGCAGACAGGCCATGGCACAGTGGCTGAAATACAAGCTGTTTCCCTTGATAAAGCTCGTCCTCCTATCAGCTTTCAAGATAAATCACAGTCTGTCCAGGCCCGACTTGTAACCGAAAAGCCTCTCGCCTCGCGTATATTGGCTATTTGCTAAGTGTTCAAGATAACCAGCGTATATGTCAACACCAAATTGTGCAAACTTTTATATTCAGCCAGAACGAAGGGGGTTTTATGAGATGACGACTCGGTCCTGTCAATTTACAAATATTTTATGCCTCCCCACAAAAGGAACTAGAGGAGATAAAGCTATTGATTGATGCTTAACCACAGGCATCACCCCAGAAGGCCATTTTTATGGTCACACCCATAGTTTTTTTTCCAACGTGTGATATGTGTGGCACAACATTTGAAAGTGACTGTTTATTATAATTGCAGCAATTATATTTTTTAAATGATGCTCAATGCTGTGTTGGATTTTGTGTGTACAATCTTTAGGTTTTTTTAATTGTCATAAATGTTAAATTTGCATTTTTCTGCATTTTTATTAGACAGAATTTGTGTGTTTTCAAAAAAAGAGCTATGTACCCTTATAATTCCTAAACCCTGTGTTGTACAGTCACAATCCTTTTATTGGCAAAATTGGAGGTTAAAACTAAACATAATTTCTTCCAAGTAATACCAGAATCATAAAATAAGTCCAGTATTGTTTTTAGTAAAGCCAGGACCAAGTTGCAGAATGTTTTTGCTTGGAAGGACATACCCTACAGCGGTCTGTATGTGTGTTTGTGTGTACCACATATTCCAAGGAATGACTAAAAAGCCAATATTATAACTTCATGTCCTTTTGATTCTTAGATTTATCATTTCATAGAAAAAATACAGATTCTGTAACTCAAATTGTATCATTGATAAAGTATAAAATATTTGTACTGATAAATTAATTATATTATATTTGATATACATTTGATAAATGTATTTTTTTACTTTTAATTTCTAGATCTATATTTGTGCACAAAAGACGCCAATTTAACTACCAGACAGCTAAAGTCTAAGCCACCAGCTAAAGGTCGAACTTGCATTAACAGCGTTTAATTGCTTTTACGTACATAATCTTGGTATATACATATGCTGTGTTAAATCCTCTAAAAGTTGAATGCATTCATGAATACTGCAGAACTGTTTTATTAAGACATAGATTAGAAGCTTTGGGTGAATGTGGCTGGTTGCTGACATTTTCCCTGAGTTTGATGGATAGTGTCGTGGAATTGTCCAGTGAAAAAATCAGTATTTTTGTCATAGCGTGTCCCAGAGCGACAAGAAGGAAGCACGGTTACACCGCCACTGAGCGATAAAAGGCCTTTGAAAACAGCCATGAGGTTTATTCATCTGTTCTGGATCACACGCTCCGAAACACGTGTGTCCGTCTTCACTAAATAACACAGTGCAGAGAGCCAGAGGCCGGGGTGAAGGTTACTCACTGTAATAAGACAGCACTTCCCAATAACCACCTTCACCAACCTCAATTTCTACACGATGAGATTTGGCCGAATGTTGCGAGCAGAGTGACAGGGCCCAGACGCTGACGTCTTGGTTCTGCAGAAGCTGACAGTGACCTGAAACTCCTCAGGCCTCCTAACGCTCTCAGAAAGAAAGCATAAGATGTTTTTTTTTTAAGGTTTTGAGCTTTCGAAAGAACGCTGTAGAACTTTAAACGACAATTTTGCAATCTTATTCCCCACACTTGACTTGTCATAGACATACACAAAGATTATTCTTTTATAGTCACGTCTCTGTGAGGAATAACAACTTCATCAAGGTAACCGCTCAGCTTTCCTGTGACTGGTTCAGTAGAGTGTGTTGCTAGCACCATCAGACTAGCATCATTTTTGTGGCAATATTTTAAAATTTAAAATGTTTGGTGAATTTTTGTGAACTATTTCAGCCCTTAAATTGTAGAGTAGGGTACACAACAGTGGTTTACTTACACATTGTGCTCTTCAACACTTTTAAAGGGGTTTTAATATTTTAATATTGGGGCTTCAATCATTATGTTACCTATGATAAATTATGTTTTACAACTTAAGAATATTGTGTCTAAAACAATTGTGTCTACGGTATTTAAAAAAAACAAGTCAAACCTTTTTCTTTTAAAAAATGCGTATAAGCACATATTTTGACTCAAGAAAACACCAAAAAAATACATACACAACTCTTATTAGTGGTACATTCCTCTCTTCCTGTATGTGGGCTGCTGTGATTGGCTGGCTGACTATTTTTATTAACTAGACTGTCTTCTTCTCAGTGGGTTTCTCCAGAACTCAATCCCCATGATCCTTGAGTTTCATTTTATCTCAATCTTTGTACCTTGTAAATCTGTATCTTGATTCTTCAGGTCCACTGTATGTTTTTCATTCCCTGGGTGTGTTTTGAATATTTATACCTTTACATCTTTGTCATTTTTTCACAGCCATTGAGATTAAAATTTGGTTAATATTTGATTTAAAGAGGAAATTGAAAGTGAATAGTCATATTGGGTTCAGTTTTTGTCTCTCTCTCTCTCTCTCTCTCTCTCTCTCTCTCTCTCTCTCTCTCTCTCTCTCTCTCTCTCTCTCTCTGTATGTCTATATATATATATATTCATTATATATATATCTATATATATATATTCATTTGTTTAGAACACACACACACACGCACACACACACACACACAAACACACACAGAAACTTCTCAATGAAAAAAAAAGCGATTTAAATATAAAACAGTTTCACGATCCTTTGAAAGCAGTGTTTTGTAGAGTTTTTCTCTTTTAACTTACAGCATTTGTGCCCTATTGACTTTTTTTCTCCTTCTGTCCTATTGAGCTCACGCATCTGTCCTCTCCACATTTTTTATTGAGTACCGCTTTGAATAATTTAAAACGCTCTTTTTTCCCACCAATACATTTCAATGAAGCTCTGCTTTCAAGCTCGTGAATTCCGCTGAAAAGAAAGAGTAAATCTCATGTTGAGGCAGCGTGAGCTCTTCTGAACTTCAGGCATGAAGCTCTTCAGACGAGAGCCGGCTTTTATTAAGCAAATAACCCCTGATTCGCAATGACCCGTCAGGGATGACCAGCCGTGGAAGGTGAAATAAAAGCTCTGTTGATGAAAGGTGCCGTGACGCGAGGAGGTAAAGGCAGAAATCTGCAAACGGAGATTCTCGGTGGATTTGGTGTTTATTGGCATCGGGTTCTGTAAATCACAGATCGGTCCACAGAGAAATGTTTTAATAGCACCGTCAACGTTGTTAATATATCGGAGCTGTAAAGCAGCACAGATATGTTCCAGAGGAGCCATAAACACACACATAAAGTGCTTATAGTTTGTCACGAGAATCATAGAGGTTCATTTGTGGTGATTCATTAAATGCACAGTGAGGTCAATAACGGCATGTGGGAATAACTTATAGACTGTATTGTTTGTGTAACACTTCACAGAAGCTATTCAAAGTTTATTACAAACAACTGGAGGAAGATTGTTTTTAACGCTGCTGCTTCACCTCACTGACCCTGTAGCACTTAACACACACCACATATAACTACACACACTTAAAAACACCTTCAATAAACACACACACACACACACACACACACACACACACACACACACACACACACACACACACACACACAACACATACAATTAAACATGGACACCTGCTAAAACACAGACACACAAACACACATTAACAAACAAACACACTCAAGCAAAACTTAGTCACATTGAACAAACACACAACAACACACATAAAACATACAATCACACAACACCACACACAAAACAACAACACACACACACACACACAAACAAAAACACACACAACAACACAAACACAACCAACACCACACACACACACACGCACAGACACACACACACACACACACACACACACACACACAGTTAAATACACACAATTAAGCAGGAACACACTGTAACACAAGCACTGACACACATAAATACACACACTCAAAACACACACACATTCAGTAAAGAATGCAATTAATGCTACAATACACACAATAAGCCTCTCAGACATTGATTTAAAATACACACAATAAGCATTAATACATTTAACACATGCACATATACTGTACTAATACAATCACACAGTCCAACTAAAACCCACATGCATTACCAAACAAATGCACACACTTAAGCATAGATGTAGCCGCACACGGAACGCACACACACACACACACAATTAAATTACACACAAGTACTTAAGTAAGCTTTAGGATAATATAAAATAAAGTAAAAATAGCTTTACAATATTTAAAAAAAAGAACAAGATGCTCAAGTACTCAAGTACTTTATACCTCTGCTACACATTAACATAGAAACACACACGCAAACATACACACTTAAATATAAACTTAGCCGCACTGAAACACACAAACACACACACGCACACATCGTCTTGCACGTTTTTTAGCCGTTTGAACCACTGCAGTTATAATCATGTGGTTTCCAGAACGTTCCGTGAGGATTTTCTTTCTAACAGGCTGTTGAATAAGCAAATCAATCCGGAAAACTTGCAATTAAATCATTTCTACAGACTCTAGTGTCGCAGGAGGGCATTTAAAACATGCATTATAGAACTTTCTTGACGGGATCATATTGCTGTGCATGTTTAATTCAGCAAGTGTTCTTTAGTTCTCCTCTCATACATAGTTATTTTGCTCATTTCGTTTTTTGATAATTTATTCACACGCAAATTCAAAAGGGCTTTCTCCCGAAATTGAAGTTGTAGATGAGTATTTTGCACATTACACTGGAACTAACAGGTCAGGGTCAACGCAGGGAATTGTGTGGCTCTAGTTAGTCAGGTTTTCATTGTTTGCATGACCCTTGCGTGCTTTTCCTTTGTTTACTAGCATATATCTGCCTTCATTGTGAATTATCTTCTCCGCATGTCCAGCCTTCATTGTGTTTACGGAATTAACACCAAGGTCGGACCCGAGGACATTTCCGGTTCATTCCTTTATTAGGCTCAGGTTGTACTGTTATGTGACCAACTTGTATTTAAATAACGTGTCAAGCTTTAGTGTTGTTTTTAGCAGGATGATGAATATGATAAGGAACAAAATTTACATTTCCCCCCTGGAAGACTAACAGAGAGACGCAGATTTATGACTGTAATGCAAAGTTTAGCAAAGCTAATTAGGGACAATGTTCCCTGGGTCAGATTTAATCAGGGGAACATTTACAATGAGAGAGAGAAGGGAAAACGAGAAGGAGAGTGAGGAGAGAGAGAGAGAGAGAGAGAGAGAGAGAGAGAGAGAGAGAGAGAGAGAGAGAGAGAGAGAAAATTGAGAGAAAGAGAGGAGAGAGAGGGAGAGAGAAAGAGAGAGAGAGAATCACTGTACTTTAGTTCACACTCTCAAGGAGACTTCGTATAACAAACAATAGCATTATTCAGCTCACAATAAAAACAGCACATGCTTGTCTGTGTGATATATGGGGGCTATTTTTTAAATTAGGTGGGATAATGCAACTCATCTGCCCTTGGGTTCAGAAGTCAAATTCGCAGTGACAATAAGTGTCCAGTTACTCTAAAAACATTTTTATAGAAAAAAGTGTTCACACACACACACACACACACACACACACACACACACACACACACACCGTAGAGCGTGGAGCAATTCTAAATACAGTAGAAGAGTACTATGTAATTAGAAACTAGTTTGAGACTCATGTTTGAGATCCGGTCATTATTATTGATTATTGGCAGCCAATTGGTTCAAATGAACGAATGTTCTATATGTCTCGGAATGAACGGATCCTGTCGTGTACAATGCTAGTAGCAGAATCGCTCCATGTCGATTATGATTTGTTCTTACGGATACTTACGAATCGTTCGTTTGCTTATTACGTCATCTTATGACGTTCGTCATCTGTTCAATCGAGTTGTTTGTTTGTTCTCTTGTCATGTGACCACTAACTAGCGACTTTTGTGCTGTTAAAACAACGATGGCAAGGAAGAAGCATGATGTAAATCAAGTTAATGTGGTGTGTACTTTTCTAAGTGTTCCTGTGAATTGAATTGCTGTGTAATAAATGTTGACTGCTGAAGCAAAACATGTTGTCTTTTGTATACAATATTTTGTTAGTATTTTAGTTTTTCAGTATTTTGAGAGAGCAGCAACTTTTAAGAGCTTACTGTAAATGAATAAACGACTTGAAAAGAATCGTTCACTTCGAGAGTTAAAGATCCGAGTCAGTTAAGATCATGATTAAATGTATAGTATTCAAAGTATTGAAACAATAACAGAAATCAGGAATGTGTTTTGAATCATAAAAAGAAGAAATGGTGAGAGAGTGACTTAGACAATGAGACGAGAATATTGAAACGCATCATAAAATAAAATATTGACATCAATTGATGCCGGTAGAGTTTGGATCTTTCTCACAACTCCCCAAATCATTCATGAAACAAGCCTGACGCTGAAGGCCTGTAAAACTTTTTATTCATGCAGTTTATTCAACGTTTTGAAGCGTCACTGGTGTCGACTCTTACGAGGTTAAAACACCTTTAAGAATCGGAGAAGCTTAAACAAACTGCTTTTATTGCTTTCTGAAATAGTGGAAAAGGTCAGAACAAAGAGAAGAGATCAGTGCGGATATGAAGCTTCAGTTCCAGAAATTCCCAGACTACTTTCTTTTTTTTTTTTTTTTTTTATTTGTCAGAACAATCATTTAATATCTTCCTAAAATGGCTTTTGACATCTTTGGCTAGAAAATTGAAGTGACGAGACTTGGGACAGATGGAGAGACCCGGCAGCCTTTAGGGAAAGACTCAAATAACAGCCTAATCCCATTTAATTAAAATTCAATAAAATCATTCACGCTAAATAAGTTTTAATTTGCTCAAGCATTTAATTGAGTTTAGAGCCAGGGACCACAATATGTTATAATAAAGCACAACTATCACCATTTAAATTTATTATAATTAAGTAAAAAAATGTATTAAATAATTATTCAATCATGAGTTGTTCAGGTCTTTTTTAGGTTTCAGACAGAACAAGATGAAGGAAATTAGCAGATATATGGGTGCAAAAAGAGCATATTAAATGGAATTTCATTATGTATGTACAGGCATTCGGGGCAAAGTCGGGCCCTAAATGTTAGATATTAGACTAAAGTGGGACCCTATGACTTGCAGGGACGTCAATTTTAAGGCCTGTTTGAGAGTAATTATGGACATTCTGGCAGATATTACAAAGATTATATTATGATTTTATGATTATTGGTTATGATTATTGATTATGATGATTATTTATGCAGATATTATGATTTTTGCTAAAGGCTAGAGTAAAGTGCGAGTGTGTGTGTGTGTTTTTGTATGAAAGAAAGAGAGATAAAGAAAAAGTGTCAAAACATACCTTGTGACGTAAAGACGAACAACCAGCTTTTGAAGCATTTTAACTCAACTGTAATAACAAATGTTTGAGTTCCTCATCCACCATTTAATAAAGCACTTAGTATAATGAGATCCAAAATGTATGGAAACAGTACAATGTCCTGTGGTTTATCAGCGAGGACCATCGCCTGCTGATGGCATTTTACTTTCAGCGACTTTAGTGTGATGAACAATAACTGTCACACCTTTGAAATTAAAACAAGTGATATGAAGACAAAGTAATTTCTCTTTGATCTTACATCAAATGATGAGTTGCACTGTCTTGGGAGGAAAGATTGTGTATCTCTAACTGTCTGTCTTTCTTTGTTCAGGTCTTTTTCTCTTACTTTCTCTCTCTCTCTCTCTCTCTCTCTCTTTCTCTCTCTCTCTTTCTCTCTGTGTCAGACCAATATCTCATTATATCTTTCTTCTCTCTTTCATCCGCCCTCTTTTCTTTTCAAGCCTACCTTCTCTATCACTCTACATCTCTTGCTCATTCCCTTCATCCCTCACTCTCTCTTCTCCCTCCACACCTATTGATTTGTAGGTTTGAATGGCCCTCTGTGACATTACACTGCTGAAAGAATGGATGAATGAAGTTCTGGTCGCAGGGTCTCGGCCACTGTCTTGTGCTTTGGGTCTCTCACATAGGTCAAAAAGTGTAGTGTCCAGAACCAGCTCAATGCACCGCCGCCCACTGAAGGTCACCCTGAGCTCCAGACTTTCATTGGCCAGATCAATGGAGTGGAAATCCGGTCTTTAGACTTTTCAAGTACTTTTTAGACTTTAGACATCAAGTTTAGACATTGAGAAGAACTCAGAACTCCTTCGGATCGTGATTCATTAGCAGGGTGTTTTGGTGGAGCATTACAAGAACTGATTCCCGTGCACAAGACTCCAAGATAAGCCCAATCCTTCGGAGATTTGATGTTTGTGTTGTTGTGTTTGGCTGTGGGAATGAACAGAGATATCTTGCTCCGGAGAGCAAGTGTGCTGTGACAATAGTCTGAGATAATGAATCACTTCCCTAAGGTGTCTCCACCAGAAAGAGAGAGAGAGAGAAAGCTGGTAATGCATTATTGCTTTGGTTCCCTGTTCATCTTTATACCATCAGCCTGATGCTCTGATTTTAGTTTAATGCAAATGTGTTTATGAAGGTATTGGATGGATTTGGGCGAAAGAGCAGAGCTGCACGACTCAAAAGAGCCTGGAAGTTGCATCTTGTTCTCTTTAAATCAACCTGTTTAAAGATACATAAGTTGACCCCAATTTATAATTAAGCTGTAAACGGAATTTTCCAGAACATATGGAAACCTCCATCCGTGCTAAATCATTTAAGTCATGCATCTTTCACACTGAAAAGCAGGAATAACTGACAAATAGAGAAGACTTCAACGATCTGAAAAGCATCTATGAGAGAAGATGGAGGGAAACTAATTGGGAATAAAAGTGTAATCTTTTGTAATAAACCAGAAGAATTTATTCCTCAAAATGTGTGTGTGTGTGTGTGTGTGTGTGTGTGCGTGCGTGCGTGTGTGTGTGTGTTAGTATTATAATGAGCTATGGAAACAACCTAATGTGCTTATGTATGTGTGTGCGTGTTGGTTATGCATATTTTCATATTTCTAGCACAGTTATAAATCTGCTGCACGTTGTTTCCATTTATTAGAAGTAGCAATTTTAAACTAATTCTGTTTTTAATAGGAGTTTTTTTTCCCCCAATGAGAATCTTTCCAGCATCTTGTGCTTTTGGTTATTTGCCGGCGAGGTGAATATTATTCGATGCAGCTTGTTAAATGAGGCAAATTTCAGAGGAGCCGTATTGATTTCTGCCTCTCTTGAACACTTCAATACAGGCAACTGTAGTCTCCCACCGCCGGACAAACTCAATGTTCATCCACGGGGGGCTTTTATCGGAGGTGTACACTTTCAGTGCTCACAGCCCTCCAGCAAACAGACTAATAATTGTATTGAAAAGTGGTCTGCAAGCAAGTCCAGTCCTTGTGGGGGTCACGTCAAAACACAATAAAAATCCATGAGGAGGATGCTTACAGTGTTGTTCTGTAGAGGTTTATCGAGATGTGTTGTGTAGGAATGCAACGGTATCATTTAACGTTGTAACTGATATCAAAAGTCCAATATCATTTGAAGATTTTTAAAAGCTTTATCAAAATAGATTGTTTCAATGTCAGAGTTCTGTCTCAGTTCATATATCATCCACAATGGAAAAAGTACGTTTTCCAGAGTTCGTGTGTCACTCAAACTTTTATTTTGACACCGGACTCTGACTTCTAACCAAACCGCACTATTATTTTGTTGCTTCCGGGTTTTCGGTTAGTTACTTCCGGGTTCTCTGTGAACGTGTCAATTTATTTACTTCCTGGTTCCTCATGATCGCGTTTTGTGTTTGTGTCTTCCTGTCCAGCTGTAATTTTAATTGGTACTGTGACTAGGTTGATTTGGTTACCAGAATCAACTGGTAAGCAAAAAAGAGAAAGTTACCAAAGCACATGACTCTCTGCTTATTGCATGGCAAATGCGTACAGATGTGTGTCAGTCATGAGGACAAACACACTGTGTCTCTAGTTTGGTACGTATAGGAGATTTGTCACATTGATTATATGATGATGTTAGATTAAATAATTCATATTGTATTGTTTTGGTGGGTGACTACTGGTCTGGGTATTTTATCATAAAAGGAAAATGTATACTACGTATGTGTATGTGTGTGTACAATACAAAACATATTTGAGTTTAGTGTTTTTTTCCCTCAACTACTCTCAGTATTGTATCTGTTATTTTCTGACTCAATATACTATCTTCCTCCGCCAGTTTCATTCCAGCAGTGAAGAACCAGTCATGCTTTTACTCTCAGCTTGTGTTGTTGTTTAATGGCTTGACTGGACAGGTACCACTGTTCTAAAGGTTTGAGCTTGACTTCCTTCATGTGACATCTATTCCTTTTGCACGTGCCTCCTGCAGTTTGCTGGCATCATGAGAGAGATGGATGGGATGGTGCACAGGATACTCCTCAAGGAGTGTTTCTGTTCTGAAACGTAATATATTTGTTGTGTAGTTCGTAGTTAGATTACACTGTCAGATTTTCCAAGGGAGATATTTGAAGACTAACTCAGTTCCAAGCACTTATAATAAATGGATTTGTTACTTTACTTAAGTATTTTTTGCTACTTTGTACTTGTACTGAGTATCAAATATAACCACCTTTTCTCTAATTGACTTCATTTTTGATTGAGTTTCTGTACTCTTTACTCCACTACATTTGAAGGGACTCGTTACATTGTGGTCGTGCCTGACAAGTCGGCATATTTTTCTACCACGGTTAATTTCTTGGCTGGAGGTGATATCGCCATCTGCAGGTTGCTGAAGGTACTGGATGCTATTTATGAGCTCAATCACATGAATATGAATTAGTGGTTGCACTTTTTTGCACATTTGAGTTTGACTGAGACTGAATTTTAGTTTTTTTTATCTATTTTGTTCTGTCGCTTTGAAATATTGAGGTGTCACGTTTCATTTCCACATTAGGAAATAAAACCTCTGAAAAACAGAGATTCTTGTTTTTTACATTTCTTGGTGTTTTGAGCCTTAATCCACTAGGAGTAAAATACTTAAGTTCTTTTAGAATTTGATACTTTACAACTTTTACTCAAGTTTTTTTTTTTTAAATGGTGACTTGTAACTTGTAAAAAAGTGTATGTGTAGTTTTACTCAAGTACGGTTTGCAGGTACTTTTTACACCTCTGCTGAGTTCATTATGGTTTTGAGTGACTTGTGATGGACGTGGTGTGCCAACACCTGTCTGCGATGTCACTGACCTTTATAAACCACCACGGCACTCAAACACTTAGCATACGTCACCGTAAAATACACTACAGAGCTGTTAATAAAGCAAAAGCAGCTCCGGCTTCACTGGCAGCTGTCCATCATCCAAACTACCCAATTCCGTGGCCTGTAACAGCCCTCGCTGGCGTCTCTCTTCAGGCCGCAGAGCTTGTTGTCTTGCTTTAACCAGTTCATTTACGCTTGCAGTAAATCACTGACCCTGTCACCACCAGAATGCTGCTGTCACGCTTAAAAATAAAAACACTATGAAGCAAAGAGCAGGTCATTTCCCCGGGCTTTAAATGCAAAATAGAGGCGGTGGTCTGCTCTGAGAGGAGGGATCCTTAGGGACGAGCGGAAGATTGGAAACGCGGGTCAGACACAGGTCACATCTTTTGATTGACAGATGTTGGAGATTTGATGCGCTGCAAATATGTACTTTTTAATATTGTGAGGGATTTATAGTAATAGCTGCCTAGATTAAAAATGAATGCATTTTTGTTTATTATTTATCTCTGTAGTGTAATATCCAACACTGACGCAAATAAAGAAATTAAATAAAATGAAGAATTTTTTTTTACTTTTTTAGACTCTAGTTTTAGATAGCTTTTAGGGTTAGGTAATTGAATGTTACAATACAACATTTTATAAATGTATGTTTATATTATATACACACACATACACACATAAATATTTATTGTATTATTCAATGTGCGTAACATACATAAAGTCTTTGTTGCTGGAAATTTTTTATTGTGTGTGTGTGTGTGTGTGCGCTTGTGGAAGGGAAGAGGGTTAGCTAAAGTACATAAACATCTCTCAGGCAGACATGTACTGTGTGTGTGTGTGTGTGTGTGGTGCTGAAGTAAACATCTTTCAGGCAGACAAGTACTGTGTGTGTGGTGTTCTCATATGTCATAAGTGCTGTGTGTGGTCAGCACTCTATGTCTGTGGGGTAATTCATGTCGGGGGTCTGTGTTGCTGTGGGGCGGTCAGTGGCTTTTGCCCGTGGTGTTCCTCGTGATCCGGAGCTGCTCGCTCACCCTGAGGTCGGCCGTTTGTCACAGGCCTGATATATGAGCTCTGATCAGCCAGAACTGCTGAATTCGGATCTCAGTGTAATGAAAAAGCCGTGTGAGTGCGTGTGCATGTGTGAACTGATGTATTGCATGGCTTCTGTGTGGTGATTATGCAGCACGCTTTTGCTGATTTCATAATTTTGTTCTTTATGATTCTCTCTTTCCTTTAACAGTTAAAAGCCGGGATTTAACAGTCGAGTTGCTGAAGTCCGATACGTCTGTTTCATAACTAATTCATAAGCAGATATACTGATATGCGTTTTGCTGGGTCGTACAGTATTTTATTTTCTCTGGATTAGAATGAGATTGGCTGGTAAATCAGGGACTCTCAACATGCAGATGATGTTGCTTGATCAAGTCTTATGGCATTTGGACCGAATCGGCTGTATATTCTTTTTTTTCATGCTGGGGGTTAGGAAATCATCAGCTAAATTGGATCGATAAGTAATTAACACTTGGCACATTGTGGCAGCTCTGTTGAGCGAGGCTGTCTGCTGAGCTCTCTGCTATCTCTGCTCTTCTACACTTACTGTACCAGCACTTCGCCATATTGATCACACTGATGCCAAGTAAAGAGGCAGGAACCCTTGAAAAACCAAGGCTCCACTGAACCAGCTGTTAGAAAGACATAAAAGCGAAGCGAAGAGCAGTTTAGAGGATGTGCACCTGTTCCTGTATACACAAGCATATCACGCATTGAGATGCATGGTAATTGTTTTTTTTTTTTTAAGGAAAATACATTTATATGTGCTGAATGTGTCTGTCTGTCTGTCTGTCTGTCTGTACGTCAGTTCATCCATTCATCCATCTTTCATCCATTCCTCCCTCTCACTTTAATATAATTTTTTGTGCTGAATGTGTGTTTGTTTGTCTGTCTGTACGTCAGTTAGTCCATCCATCGATTTCTCTCTCACTCTCTCTCACTCACACTAATATCATTTTATGTGCTGAATGTATGTGTTTGTCTGTCTGTCTGTCTATCCTTCAATCCATCCATCTATTTTTCATCCACACATCCCTCTCTTTCTCTCTCTCTCTAATATAGTTTTATGTGCTGAATGTATGTATGTGTTTGTCTGTCTGTCTGTTTATCTATCTTATCTACCCATCCTTCCATCCATCAATCCCTTTCTCCATATCTCTCTTATATAGTTTTATGAGCTGAATGTATGTGTCTGTCTTTCTGTCTATCTATCTGTCTATCCATCTATTCTTTCATCCATCCATTCATTCATTTATTTAGCCATCCATATATTTATCCACCCCCCACCCCCTCGGCTGTTTGTAAATCCTTCAAGATGTCTGTCTCATTTATCAAACAGTCTGTCTGTATACCAATTTTTCCGTCTATCAATCTAGTGGATAAGCCTTCTATTTTCAAAACTGTGTTGAAAAAGAGTAACAGGTGGATTTATGGCTGAAACCATTTAAACAAGACATTTTGCTGGCTTTTTTTCTTATTACATGGAAATTAAGTTGAAAAAAGCCGAGCCACTTTCTCTGGCTGTTACAAACAGAGCAGCCGCAGCAGGTGGCATGTCTATGAGAGACAAGAAGTACACTCTTTGAAGTCAATTTTGAAATAAATCCAGGGATTTTAAAAGCAAAGCCGTTATATACGGTGTTTACAGTTCACGATTACATGAAGACATACATTCAATCCATTCATCCGTCTTCTGAAAGGACTGTTTCAATTCTGGGTCACAGGGCCTAAAGGTATGAAACACAATCGGGATAGGTGTCCAACCAACGACAGAGCGGAACACACAGACACACATCCACTCTGAGAGAGGGAGGGAGAGAGAGAGAGAGAGAGAGAGAGAGAGAGCATGTTGTGCCTTCTCACATGACTCGATGTTCTGTGGATCTACTGCTCTGTGCATCTGCTGCACTCAGGTAATTAACGCAGACTAGAATTAAGACCTTCGTGCAAACAGAAGAAAACTGCAGGATCGGTTCATCTGTCCAGAGAATCCGGTGTACAGCAAGTTATTGATGCAGACCCTTCATCAGATCTATGATTTATTAAAGAAAAAACGAGTCTGTGCTTTTTTCAACGGCCATGATACATACACGAGTATGAGTGGTAGACGTGCTGAGAGATGGGAGTACGATTCAATAAAGCCGTGTCCAACTAAAGTTCTAACAAAATGAATTTGAATGGCTTTTAACTCACTGCCAGTTCGTGAATTTACAGTTTGAGCTGTTATAACTTTATTAATAATTCTTCAACTTTATTTATCTACCTTTGATAGTGATTCAACCAACCAACCAGCCAACCAACCAACCAACCAACCAACCAACCAACCAACCAACTAACCAACCATCTAACCAACCATCTAACCAACCAATCACCAACCTCCATACCTACCCATCCTCCATCCATCCATCCATCCATCCATCCATCCATCCATCCATCTATCTATCAAACAATCAGTAAATTATCCAATCAGTGAATCAACCAACCAGCCAATCAACCAATTAACCAACAAGCCAAGCTATCAATCAATCAATTAATAAATCAATCAGTCAGTCAGTCAGTCAGTCAGTCAGTCAATAAATCAATCCACCAGTCAATGTTGAATTAATGTCTAGGCTTCTTTACATACTCTTGTGTATTTTGTAAGTGAACTCGATGTGACCTGCATTTCCAATTGCATCTGCGGTTTCTTGTCGTGTGCTAAAGTGTTTAGTACCGTAGTGAAAACACACTGTAATCCGACCAGATCCTCAAATTCCACTTATTTTTTATTGTGAAGCGCAACACGAGCTGCGGTGTGATTACGAGACGAGGAAGCCGAATCGTCAGTGCGAGGGCTCAAAGCGTCTAATTGCTCTCATAACAGCAGGTCTGTAGCAGTGCGGAGAGACTCGGCTTCTGTGATGAAGAACACACACTTTCTCCGGCCTCACAGCTCTTCACACGGCCGACGGAGCAATGGCCTTCTCTGAGCGGCCTTTAAATTTTAATGAAAGGTCTTTCCCGAGGTTAAGTGAGTCTTTTGAGAAAGGTTTGTACTTAAAGTGTCTTAAGAAACAAGAGAGCATGAGGGAGTGAATGAATCAGGATAGAAACAGAAGATGGTTGAGAGAGCTTAATGCTTTGGTTCTGTTTGTCCATGTGTCAGAGGTAAACATCTGAGTTCACCGAGCGCTGATCCAGTCTTGTGTGTGCGTGTGTAAGTGTGACGTACAGCAGAGCGCCAGGTCACCCCGGTTAAGATGATGCTCTTTTTTTATTTCTTATTTTATTCACATTTCTAGTCCTTTGATCTGTACAAAAGTGAAGTAGTAATGCTGTATTTCTGCTTTTGGTCATGAGTCTAGTGAGCAGTGAGCAAAGAGAGAGTTGGAGAATCTTTAGGCAGGTTTGTGTTTGTCCTGTTGAGGAGTAACTACAGCATTATCATTTTGTTAGGGTTGTACTCTTTCGAACATGTTAAAGTGAGAACAAATGTGAAAATGAGTTGCGTTCCCGGTAAAAATATGGAATGAACTTAGGGATTATTTTAAATTATGTAGTTTTTTCTCAAATTCAAAATAGGTCTTGAGAATAAATGCATCGGTGACTATACATGGAAAAAGACAAAAAAATATATCTTTATAAGAAATATATTAAATATTAGATATATTAAAATATAAGATATTAAAATATATATTTTTGTTTGTTGTAAAGCTGATTCAGCAAAATGCAAATGGTTGTATGTAGGATAAAAAATATAACTGGCTCCATTAAAGGTACAGTTAGGTCAATATGCATATTATTTACAAAAATAAGTCAGAAATCAAAGTGTTGAGAAAAATTAATAAATTCCTATTTTTATTCTAAACAGCATGTCGTTGTTTCCAAGGCATTGTTGGGTTCCAGTGGTCATTTAAGCTTGGACATTTCAATAGTTTTATAACTATTAAACTAACATTTTAGTTATTTAACTGTAACTGGAATTATAAAAATCCTCATTAAATTACTAGTCTTGGTTATTAAGATCGCAAGAGTGAAACCTTCTGGTTTAAATATTTACAAATGAGCGATAGTAATATTTGTTAGAATCTGTCTGTCCCTCTCTTCACTGATCTACCTGTCTGTCTGTCTGTCTGTCTGTCTGCTGGTCTGTGCATCAAACTGCCTGTCCAACAGTTAATCTTTACTATCTGTCTGTTTTTGTGTCCATCCATCCATCCATCCACTTATCCATCCATCCATCCATCCATCCATTTGTCTGCCCATCAATCTGCCTGACCTTTAGTTAATCTGTTGCTATCTGTCTATGTGTCCATCCATACATCCCCCTGTCATCTATTCATCTATCCATCAATCTAACCATCCTTTCATCCATCAATCCATCTATCTCCCTCTCCATCAGTTGATCTGTTTCTATCTGTCTGTTTTTGTATCCATCCATCTATCAATCCATCCATAATAACTGTCTGTCTGTGTCTGCCTTTTCACGTCGGTCAATACACACAGATGGTAACACACACATTGTTGACGATTGGCCATTGACAATCTTCTGGTGAATTGTGCAAAATGCCGTACAGCTCGGAAGACAAATCTGATTGGGATTATCGTAAGAGTGTTTCTCTGGAGAATTGGTTGTAGTGGAAAAACAAGAGGGAAGATGAATGGCGAAATTAAAGGATAGAAAACAGCTGATCGATGGTTCTGCATGAAGATCCCGTGTGCAGTAATTACAATAGAGACACGACTGTCTTTGTGTCTCGGCGCTGAACTGATGAACACTTTCACTCCGGCCTTTGTGTGGACGGCTGCATTCAGCGGAAGGTCACTTCCGTGCTCATGAAGCCATGAAAACACTTTTTCCCTTTTATCAGGTGTTTGTTTTGTTCTTCATAGATCCCTTTTGCTTTCAGAATAAATAGCAAGTCTGGCAAATGTCAACATGAGCACATTGATTGCCACAGACCAACCCAATTGCATTGAGTGAGGACAGGAAATCAGTGGATTGAGTTATCTGAGGCTCAGGTCCTGACCTTTACTCTCACGTCTGTGATAGCAGGAGACTTTATTGACAACATTTTTCAGTGAGGACCAGCAGATTCAGAACAACTTCAGAACGAGACCCGTGTCGATCACCTGTAACAAAAAACCTATTATCTTTAATAGAAATACTATTCTCTCTCTCTCGCTCTCTCTCTCTCTCTCTCTCTCTCTCTCTCTCTCTCTCTCTCTCTCTCTCTCTCTCTCTCTCTCTCAGTATCTATCTGTCTATTTTTCTGTTTGTCTTTTTTTCTATCTATCTATCTATCTATCTATCTATCTATCTATCTATCTATCTATCTATCTATCTATCTATCTATCTATCTATCTATCTATCTATCTCTCTGTCTACTGTATGTCTTTCTCTCACTCTCTCTGTCTCACTTACTGTCTGTCTATTTCTCTCTCTGTCAATTTTTGTCTCTGTCTTGTTGTATGATCATTTGTATGATCTTGCTTTCGTCTATATGATATATATATATATATATATATATATATATATATATAACATATATATGTTCGCATCCCTCCATCCATCTATCCGTCCATCCATCAATGTTTATTACACATTATGCATATTGTACATTATATTAAACACACACATATGTTTTGTGGAGAGAAATACTGTACTATATTTATAAAATATAATGGAATTTAATTGTTCTGAATGGTGTCAGGAAACCATGGATGTTCCTTTGGGTGTCTTCAGCAGGAACTCAATCACTGAATGATGGCACTGCTTCATGTGGGACTGTGATTCATCTTCAGATGCAGGTCGGCTGTTTTCTTATATTTAGCAGATTCAGATTTAGAGGCCTCGGTGGTGTGGACAGAGACTTCCTGTCAGAGCCGTAATAGACCCGACCAATCCTGGAGCTGGAGTTTATGTCCACAACCTCTCGTGCTCCATAAACCTAAATTGTTCCATCAATCACAAAAGCACAATTATCAGTGGAATCTCAGGTCTGGGTTTCTGGTATTATCATATATGCTGATTTATTTTCACTTGCTCACCTTTAGTGAAAGAGAATGATGGTGTTTACAACAAATCTGATGAAATTTACAGGACGCGATTGTCATTTTAGTGGGACAGAGAATCTAAGCAGGCTTTATTAAATTGGATGGTCTGGGTTTAGATGCTTGGCATGGCTGAGGAGATAAATGTGATTACTCTGAAGGCCGCACTGCATTTTCCTGCAGTTTTACTCAGAAATGACTTCAGGGGATAGAATCGCCACACACACTTAAACGTAACCGGGCGACTCCAGCTCTTAACATTTACCGGCTGGAGCTTTCCTGCCTCTCGCTCACATTTTGATGCTCTTTCTTGAACATTTTCATCATTTTGAATACATTTGTGTGCATATTTATGCTTTAGATTACAAATCTCTCGCTCTCTTTCTCTCTTTCTCTCTCTCTATCTCTCTCTATCTATTTTTTGTGTCTCTTCATCTTTTTATCACCCCCTGTATTTTGTTTTTCTTTTACACTTTATTTTATGATTTTGTCTTTTATGCTGGTTTTTTTCCTCAATTAGCCGTTGATTTTACAAATTTTCCATCCTTTGTTTTATCTTGGTATACTTTCTTATACCCCCCCCCCCTTTCTTATCTCTGACTCGCTTTTTATTCTTTCTCTAACTTTGTCTCACTATCTTTCTATCTTTCTTATTATTTTTATTATTTATTTACGTAGTTTTTTATTTTATTTTTCTCATGATTTTTTTTTCTATTTTTTTCATTATCAATCTATATTTTTAATCTAATCTTTTTGGGTTTTTTTTATACATTCTTTTTAATAATTACATTTAATATTTCTTCATTTTTTAATATTTTTTATGTCCAGTTTTTATTCGTTTAAATATATTTCTTTCTTTCTTTCTTTCTTTCTTTCTTTCTTATTTCTCTCTCTTTCTCTCTCTTATTACTCCCTCTTTTTTTATTTTTTATCATTTTCACTCTTTCTTGCACTCATTCTTTGACTTCCATGGCATTTCCTCCATTTTGTTCTATTTGTATCTGTCTCTATATTTTTAAATCTTTTCATAGTTTTTTTTAATCCCATTCTCTTTCTTTTTTCTCTCTCTTTACCAGTTTCTTAATCTCTCTCTTCTCTCCCACCATTGAAGATCACAAACACTTGAGTAAATTCATATCAAGAGAAGACAATGTTGTCGTCATTCAGCTTTCAGCTCGACACTTGTTTCTGATATTTGCTGATATTATGGCAGGTCAGATATGGATGTGGTTTGGGATGAGAGGTTTCCTGTGATCCCATCATGCTCAGAGTCTCAGCATGAGTAAGCATAAGTTAAACATGCTTGTTTGAGCCACTGCTGGGATCGATTTGATTTGTAGCTCGTCTCTGGTTAAAGTCGAGGTGAAAGCGTCACAGCAGAACTTGCGCATGGATGTGATGATTCCTCTGCACTCGTGTGATGTTGTTGTGATATGTTGTGTTACACAATTCAACGGTAGGTTGTGACGTCACACGGCTTCCGAAAAGTGATGAGATGTATAAATGTCAAACACATTTAAAATGCTAAAAATAGAATTTCCCCTGATTCTCTCAGCCAGCCTGCTGTGGACTTTCTGTTGAGCCAAGAGGTCGATCAGTGACATTTAACACTGTGATGGTCAAATGTCTTTTGGATCATTAAAACTGGACCAGCACACAGCCAGATCACCAGCTTCCAAAAGATTGACAAGCCAAGGGAGCTGTCCTCAGCAACTCGCTTTCTTTCTCTCTTTCTTTCTTTCCTTCTTTCGTTCTTTCTTTCTTTCTTTCTTTCATTCTTTCTTTTTTTCTTTCTTTCTTTTTAACCTTTTTCTTTCTTCCTTTGAAAATATAAATTCTTTCTTTGTTTCTTTCTTTCAAGTGGAATACATCTACTAGAACTCATTCTTTTGCTCTTCATTCCGTCACTTTTTTTTCTGTCCGTCTGTCTGACCGTCTTTCTCTCTTTCTTTCTTTCTTTCTTTCTTTTTTTCTAATTGTATACATCTTTTTGAAGTCTCCCTCTTTAGCTGTTTCTTCCTTCAATTCTTTCTTTATTCCTTCCTTTCAAACTGTATATGTTACTATGTCTTTATTTCTATGTCTTCTTTTCTCCATTCAGTTCTTTCTCTTTTGCGTTCTTTCAAAATGTATGTCTACATCTTTCTTTTTTTTTCTTTCTTTTACACTTCATTCTTTTATTATCCTTTTCTTTCTTCTTTCGAAATATAAATGCTTACCAATTGCTCTATTTCTTTTTGTCTTTATTTTAAGTATTTTTTTCTCTTTCTTTAGCTCTCCTTCTTTCTTCCTTTCTCATTCTTTTTCTTTATTCCTTTAAAATATAACAGTTTACCAATTGCTGTCTTTCTTATTTTCTTTCTTTCTTTCAATTTTTTACTCCTTCATTCTTTCACATCCTTCCTATTTTCAAAATGCATAACTCTTCACCCCCCCATCTTCATTCTAACGGGAATCTGTCACCAAACCTCCCTTCTATCTCAGCACTATTCAGATCATCCATTGTTTTAGAGCTGTACAATAGAGTAGTTTATTTCTCGTTGGCCTTGTCAGAGAGAGCGACGAGGCTGCTATTTTTAAAGACTTGTGGGTGACCGCGTTAGCTAATAAACGCTCGCTTTACACCAGCCAGCCAGCAGAGTGAAGAAAGGAGAGAGAGAGAGAGCGAGAGATGCACAATTCTGGCTTCTCATTACATGGGAAATCCACTGCCATCAGCCACTGCTCTGCTTCCAGAACCACCTCCTATATTTTATTTAAAGCTCTCATTCAGCTGTGCTTCCACTGAGCCATTCTCTCGCTAATGTACCGGGAGATGTAGTCGCACGTCATGTCGCTTCTGTGCATTTGATCCTGCCTGCTCTCACTTTCCATAGCCAAAGCGATTTCATGTTTAGAGGCATTTAGAGCGACACGTTATTGGTTGTGTTCTGTTCATCTTGGGGAAAACGGAACAGATTTGTAATAGATGAACTGTAGGTTTTCTGGCTGCACTTGATGGATGGATATAGATTTGCTGCTCCAGCAGCAATTGAGGATAATTGGAGTCTTATTTCCACTGTTAAATATGTGACGGTTCAGACACATTACTGTGGGAAATTCAACTATTCCTATTGTTTTTTACTAATATTCACTTTATTTATCTATTTTGTGAACCACTTTTTCTCTTGCTGGGTCATAGGGATTTAAAGCCAATCACAGCAACTCTTGATGTGATGGACTGGCCAACCAATCACAGAGCAGGACTCACAGACACACACATTTACACTCTCACTCACAGCGGAAATTCATCAGTCTCTAATTTTAAACTCTTGGATGACTTTGGAAACGGGGGGAGATACACACTGTGACACCCTTAATTAGTTTTCATATACATTAAATTAAACACACCTAAACTCTAGTACTCTATATTATTTTTTACTAGTACATTTTAGTAATGTGGACACCATCACAAGTGCTTGAGAGTTCATGCGAATTTGCCAAATTACCGAATTTTGCGAACTTGACCGTGTCCTTTGCAGCATCATGTGGGGGTTGCTTTAGGAGTAGGGAGTGTGTTCTCTGAGTGACCCAAGCTGGAGGCAATAAGTCAAATTTGTTCCCAGTGTATGTCGGACTCCGGGATGTCCTTTGTCACCAGTCCAGTTATATTTTTGGAGAGGATTTTTTAGCACATCCAATAAATAGAGGAGATCAGGTTTGGGGACCACAAAATTTCATCCTTGCTTTTTGTGGATGATGAAGTCTCGCTAGCTTCCTTAGACCAGGATCTAGAACAGGAACTGGTGCAGGTGTGCAGCTGAATGAGAAAAAGCATGGGAGACATCAACACATCAAAGCCCGAGGCCATGGTCCTCAACTGGAAGAGGGTGTTTTTCTCCTTACAGGTTGGATGGGAGATGCTGGCTCAAGTGGAGGAGTTCAAGTATCTTGGGGTCTTGAGGAATGTGAGATTGACAGACAAGTTGGCGCATCAGCAGCAGGATTGAGGTCAATGTACCCGTCTGTTATGGTAAAGGAAGAGCCTAAAGGCAGAGTTCTCAATTTAGCATTCAATCTACGTTTCAACTCTCACCGATGGCCATGAGCTTTGGGTCATGACTGGAAGGACAAGGTCTCAGATTCAAGCTGTTGAAATGAGTATGAGCACCCTAAGAAATGGGGTGTAGAGCTCTGGCGCCCGGGAGGAACTTGGAGTAGAGTCGCTTCTCCTCCACATTGAGAGTAGTGAGCTGAGATGGCTTGGGCATCTAAAGTAATTCGGACCATTTATGTCCCACCAGGAGAGGCGAGTCTGGGCATCTCTGCTGAGGCGGCTGCCCCCACAACTTGACCCTGAGAAGTGGGAGTAGGTGAATGGATGGATGGTGAATGGTTTAAGTATGTTGCTAGAAGCCATCCCAATATAGATCAGATTTGATTTACTGATTTACAAATTAGGAAAGTACTTTTCCTCGATATAATTCTATATGATTACAATTAGTTGTGTATTTTTCTAACAGTTCATTCATGATGTCAGTGTTCATTTCTTGGTATAATAGCACAGCAATTAGGTTTTGTCACTTCACTGTGTCTGCATGCACTTCTTCCTTGTGATTTAAAATAAGTGAGGAATTTTTTATCGCTTGATCTCGGCTTGGGAAATTTATCTTCATTAGGGCGACAGCTGAGGTGTGTTCGCAAGAGATGAGAAACTGATGGTGCATGACAAAACCTGATGCAATAATGTATGTCATATATGATGCAGTGACTCTTTTGGTGAGCACGTCTGTACTTATTTCGATTAAAAGAAAGAGATACTAGAGTTGTAATGCAATCTTTTCAACAGCATGAGTACAGGGGTGACTTTTAATTTGCATTGTTTTTGTATGTTAAAGAAAGTGACACTCATTGTGTTACAATATTTGTTAGACAGCTTTGTTGCTAAAGGACGTTGTGGTTTAGAATCTCTAAGAATTCTCACAATAATTTCTGAATAGTGATCATCATTGAGTATTTCTTCAGAAGAAGTTAAAACCTTGCTTTGCCATGTCCTTGTGGACCCTGAGGTTTGGACTTATCAAACCCTGATATCAAACAGACGTGTGCTTCTTTAAATATAATAGAAAATAAACCCATCAAAGTGAGTGATCAAGAGCGGGAGATAGGAAAAGGAAAAGAGAGCAAAAGTGAGGCAGATTTATCATCAGGAAGTTTATTTGTAGATGTTGAGTGTGTGTGTTAGTGTGTGTATGAGTGTGACTGCTGGTTGTCATACTGGTACTGATGCTGTTGTCGTAGGGGGGCACTCCTCACTTTAGGAATGACGATCTGAACGGTTTTGGTGACAGTTACCATGGAAACAGTGAGACTGATTTGCTTTTTTAAGTTTGTGTGTGCGTGTGAACACACAAGAAAGATAAACATAAGATAGTATAAGATTTAAATAAAAGGAAAGGTGTTTCCTCTCCCATGAAATACTTAACAGGAAGAAGTTTATGAATTTGGCAGAGCAGGGAAACCTCCGGATGGGAGGTTGCTATGGAAACGCTACTAGACTGCTGGGAGTAATTTTTGGGATATTGTACGGCTTTCTTTTCTTACTTTCAGTGTTGCACTACGAGAAACAAGTCTTGGCGTTAACTTCACAGATAAACTAGGCGAGTGTATATTGAGCAGCCAGATGTTGCTGATGTTTCAATTTCTGACGATGCTTTCTCAAAAAATTGTTTTGCTTTTTCGAGAAAAAAAAAAACATTTGCACTTTATCATTGAGCTACGATGTTACAAAATGTTAATGCCAAATAAATATGAGCTTCTTGAGCTAGTAAAATTTTTCACTCATCTTCAAATGAATTACTTAATTTAACCCCAGAAACTAGTGCTTTGAGAACCTAGATTGTGATTGTAATGTGGGGCGTCTTGCATCATTCATTAAACAAAAACTTTATTTATTAAGTTAGACTGTAATTGTATATAATATTTATGTATTCTAGGTCTAGAAGAAAGCATTTCTTCTTCAACAGGGCCGTAGAGGCGGTAAAGCACCGTCCCGGCAGCCTGTCAGCATCATTCCGGAGAGTTTTGTACAAGCGTTCCTCACACACAGACGCACAATCACCAATCTTTCACGATATCAAAATATGAGTTGCGGTTTTAGTGGAGCCGTGTGAGTCATGAACAGCTGGTGTGTTGTTTTAGGCTGGCTCCGTGCTGTGATGCCACTGTTTGTGTGGCACGCTCTGTGATATTTTGTGTGGATGAGATCTGATGAATCTCAGTTAACAGTTCACTGATGTCTGGTGGCAACAAACACATCTGTGAACAGCCTGGAGAAGATAAACGTGCTGGCATCCCAGAACACAGCACCAGCAACACATCAGTAACCCCCACAACCAGCCTGTCACTCACCAGTGGAGCACACAACTTTTCCACGGATTTTTGGCTGTCGTTTGTGTTGCTGTGGCCACTTAAATAATTTTAAACAAGCAGTTGTACACACACACACACACACACACACACACACACACACACACACACACACACACACACACATTGTTATTGAATGAGTATATGTACTCTTTTTACATTAATTAATTAGAGTACTCCAATAAATTAAGAGTACTTTATTACGCATTGCATTGTGATTGCCTTATTTTTTTAATGGTTAATTTCTTGAGTGGATGAGGCAATATCGCCATCTGCAGGGTGCTGAATTTAGTGGATGCTATTTATGAGCTAAATCGTGAATTAGTGGTTGTTCCTTTTAGAAAAAAAAAATGTTTTTTTTTTTTGACTTATTTCTATTTATGTCTTTTGTTCTGGCATTTTGAAACATTGAGGTGGTAAATTTAATTTCTATCTAAGGATTTACAACGTTCTAATATAAGAGTTTCTTGTTTTCCACAATTCTTGGTATTTTTTGAGTTTACAAGTACGATAAAAAACACCTTTTACACATCTCTTCTTGGAAATGGTGACTTGTAACTTGTAATGGAGTCATTTTTACAGTAAGCTATCTGTACTTTTAATCAAGTATGGTTGAGTATGCCTTTAAGAATATGCACCACAACACAAGGTGGTGCATATTCTTTTGAAAACACTAGAAACTTGCCAGAACAGTGTTTCAAGAACTTGTATGTACTATTTTAAAGCAAATATCCATTTCCATTCTTCATAAACTGGTAATATTTCTTATAACGTATCACAGCTTATTTATAATTTGATTGGTTGAAGAAAATGTCAATTGTCATATTGTGCCACTAGAAAGGTGTGCTGATTTGACTTTTAACTGCATAGTAACTAACAATTCATGTATAGTGATTGGTTAAATACTTTAATACAAAAAGACTAATCGGGAAACAGCACAGCTGTCTGAAAAGCTATGAAAGGAAGAAATCAGAATTTTATAAAACAGATTTTTAACAATCTATTAAGAAGTGAGTGAGTTTGTCTTTATGACAAACTTGTGGAATCAGCTGGAGAGGGATTCGAACCTGCAACCTCGATACAAACTAGTCACAGAACTTACGTAAAACACAGTGGAAAGTTTCTTCAGGAAAACTTATTTTATTTACAGACACAGCGAGAAATTCATAAATAAGGCCGAATCATGTAGCCGAATCAATTCTCTGCTGGAAAAAAAGGCTATTATCATTCTAACACACTGTTGTCACACTGACTTTTCCCTGCTGCTGTTTTCTGTTCTACATCTTATTACCTGACTGCTGTAATGCAGAATCCATCAGTGCTCATGAATCTGCCATGAGCCGCTGTCCACTCTCCTCCTGTCTGGGGTTGCCTAGCGCTGCGACCACTGTAACCAGGCAACATCCCAATTCTCCCATCACCTGCAGTTGGGGTCTTACCTGAGTGGGCACTGCTGTGGAGTTAAACAGAGCAGCTTGTGCTGAAGAGTCGTGATGCCGGTTTGATTTCTGATGATTTGACAGCTCCTGGGTCCCAAAGGAGCCACTTTACCTCGATATAAATGATCATTCCTCAGCCGAGCTCTATTATTCCCTGCATCTCTACAGCTGTTTCAATAATGAACACTATACTGTTATGCACCACTATACATCCATAACAAATGACTTTTCCTGGTGTGTCACACAGAGGGAACCTATGTTGGGTCTATTTTTAGTTATTATTTGATTATTGTAGACTTTCTTTATCACTTTAGAGATTTGCGGTGAACAAAATGGCTTTGTTCATTGAATTTCTCTCAATTATCCTAGAATTATTTTTGTTGTTGTTGTTGTTTCTTTTGGAACACAAATAAATGACGATCCTGCAGCATTTACACATTTATGATCCAGAAGTAAGGGTTTGGACATGCCAACCAAACATCGCAAGTTCAAAGTTTTATTTACCAATGGTTAAGTTACTGTAAACAAATAATAACATTTACCTAATGTAATTGTTATATTTGTTTACATTTTTTGTTTTTTTTTATTGCTGCAAAAATATTTATTATAGCATAATTTATTGTCACTAAATGTCTCTACAGTGGGATTAACATAGTCTATTTATCCCAAAACTTTGATTTGTTTTGCCTTATCAATAGTAATTTTGTTTTTATATATCATTATTATTATTTTTTTTAATCTTAGCTTGAAGTGTTAGCATGGTCTATGCCTGTCTGCTAGAATCCAAATGTTGAATCGCTAGATTCTAGTGGGATTTAGGTGAAAGTCCAAATTGAGGAATACAATTCCATGTGAAGATTCTAATTTTTGTAGAATGTTGTTGCTGAGAAGTACTGTAGTGCGCATCTAATTAGCTATGTATTCTGGTGATTGTATGTTGAACGATCACCAGTTAGTCGTTAATCATTATTGATCAAGTCATTATAAGATCCCACGTTTGGCTGGAAGGTATCAGCGATGTAGGCTGCAAAAAAATGTGTTAGTGTGGAATTCAGCTGAAGAGGGTGAGGATTTCTCACCGCACTAAATATAACCACGAGTGACCTGGGAGAAATCCAATCCCCACATCCAATTGTGTCAGACGAGGCTGTTCTTAACTACTTCAAAAGGTAGAGTGATGAGATTTCACCCGATCGATACTCTGCCAGGGACCGAACTCGAGCTCAGCCTCTTTGCTTTTGTGTTAGACGCCCAAATACTTGGCATGCTCAAACCTTCCCTTGTAAGTAGACTAACCTTGGGACCCTCTTTAGGGACATTGTCAGGCCTTTGCTCTGGCAAATTGTCTTGCTGCGCACTTCAGACTCTCAATTTGAAACCAATGGTAAATAGATGTTCACATGTTCCCAAAACATCCCAACAAGTCAGATTTAAACACTCACCATACAAAGGATTTTGGTGCGTGTGTGTGGATCTGTACGTATAAATAATAAATACCACCATTCTGTGCACACTTTATTCCCATTCCAATAAAGTGCTGCTTTGAAATACCAGATCTCCTCTGAAAATAAAATGAAATTGATCAGATTGGGCCAAACACCATTGCCAACTGACTCGTAGTCGTGAGGCGTTTTTTAAATGACAGTATCACTTTATTCTTTAAAAAAAAAAAAACATATTTTTTACATAAAAAAAGTACAATACACATTTTATTAATAGAAAAACAATACATTTTTTTGTTTTTTAAATACAGTTGATCCCTGTTTATTGGGACTCCGGTTATTCAGGAAATCCTCAGATTTGATACATTTTCACAAATTGAACATACACACCATGCACAATATCTCGATGATTGAAGCTGGTCGGTTATTCAAGCTTCCATCAGCTAGTCTGATGTGTCAACGGAAAGGAACGTCTCCCAAGATATTGTAATCAGCAAGATATTGTGCAGGGTGCATTCGTTCCTTTTTATTCTACCGTGTTCCGGTTCAAAGATTACGCAAATGCAAATTCATGAAGCCGTTTAACATACTCATTGGTTCACTGAAAGAAGTAAAGCTCATCGTATCAGGTCACTCCATTTCCCATACTGTCAGTCCGAGACACAAGAGAGTGAATATGTGTTTATCCTTGATCATGCTTGTGTTCTCTAGGTTCATAATTAATCCCCTCATGAACACGATTCTGTGGACATCATTATGAAGGATGGCTGAGCATTCAGTGCACCCGACTGAAGAGTGTGTGTTGTGTCTTAAGGGTCAGTGTTTAAGAGGCTTTTTGGACTGACCACCATTCGCCATGATAATCCAAAAGTCAGTTTCCGTGAAGAGTGTGTGAGTTAAGGAGGCATTTTATGCGGCTGCACGCAGACACTATACAGCGACTGCAAATGAGAGAGCGTCCGGTTCAACTGGAGAGATGCTCTGCTTCAGATAGACACTTGGGTTGAGTGGGATCATCTGCTGCAGACGCCTCTGACCTCAGTCATTTAATCCGCCACACTAACTTATTACCTCAGCTAGTTTTACCTTCACACTCTCATTCACCATTGGGTCTGGACGGGGTGACCGCTGGTTCAATCGTCCAATGTACACTCACAAACACACACAAAATGCTTGTACAGTACAGTGAGCGTAGACTCAATTTGCCAAAGACACAGAGTACACACCATTTGATTTTCAACCAAACACAGAAAATCTTTCAAACTCAATGAGTTCTTCTCCTCATCACCTTTATAGGAAGGTTTTACAGGACATATAAACATTTGTGCTGCTGCTTCTCTTCTGCCAAACCTATTTCACTCTGTGTGGTGTTCACTTCATTCGCTCAAGTAGGTTGTGTGACTTTCTGATTGGTGTTGTTTTATTTCATGTGATCATCTCCAGCCATCGTGTGTTTTAAGAAACAAACACACACAACTCTCATACAAAATCTTTTGTAAATATTCAATTTTTTAAACGCTTAGTATTCATGGAATAGTTTTATTTCCAACAGTGCTTCATTCACTCTGGACACACCACACACACACACACACCACAGGAAAACGGAATAAAATCTTTGGTTGGAATAAATGGAATGGGTGAAATTGCACTTTGAATGCATCAAACTCCCTCACAATTTATGCTGAAACAGTAGTCAAAAAAGTTTTCCTGAGACAAATATGAAAACAGAACTGCGCCTGCACTACTTTGTGATCAGTGTATTTAGAGTTTTACTAAAGTTTAGAGTCATTTTCAACCAACCGTGTTTACTTCACAACATTCTAGCCGTTGAATTGAGTTATTTTGTCCGACTGGATTAGCAAAATCCAAAGGACAGTCAAGATTTCCATGGATTCAGAGCTCCTGCCAACCTGGTCTGCCATTCTAGAGATACTGATCCTGGCTTGCACTTCATGTTCTCAGAAGTTTGTCAATCCAGAAAAGCCTACAGTATTCAGATGCTCGTGTTCTACCCACATTGTAGTATTTTTAATACCTCAATGATTACAGAAATCCTGCCGTCTTCCTCCTTTTCCTTGCAATTCAACTAACCAAAGCTTCTATTCACATGTGGTTGGAGATCTGGTAATGCAAACTAAATTCGACGTTAGACCTTGCAAACATAAGCATGAACAAGAGCAAAAGAACAATGGAATTTACAATTTGGTTACTTTTCAGAAAGCAATTAACAGACTTCAAAAATTCTGGGCACTCAGCAACATTGAGTGAAAAACTTTTATCTGAAGGTGTAGGAAAAAACCCTCATGAAAGTTCCAAAAATTTGGGAACTACGTATACAAAAGCCCATTCCCGATTGTCAACTCCATCTCCATTGGGAACTCCAGAGAAGAGGTTCACGTAAGAGGTAAATTTTTTGCAAGCACTAATGTGTAACTGTTTTCTCTGATCATCAAAACATTGAAGAAAATTGTGCTTTTATGGACAATTCACATACTGTACGTATTTTGTCCTGTCCCTAAATGTGTTTAAATGTTTCTTCAAAGTGGTTTATTGTATGGAAGCCTGCATTTAAACGCTTCATAATCAAAATATTTCACAAGAGCTGAATGAAGTCAAGCTATTTATGTTGACAACCATACTGAAAAAAGGTTAGTTAATTATGTTTGTTTGTTTGTGTGAAAAATCTATGCATTTCACGTAAAAGAAGCTGTAGTAGAAGCCGCCGCACAACACCGAGGTGCTTTTATGTAGAGTCATTTCACTTTACTAAGTGGAACATCATTTATCTGGCTGCTCTTTATGATCTTTGTGCGGTTTTAATGGAGTCATCACCCCATCTGTAGAGCAATGGCAGGCAGTTAGTTACTGGAATTAGCAAAATGAACATTCTGTGTTATGGTCTTAATTTTTTAAAGTGTATTTTATTTTTATCTAGACTTAAAGTAGCCTGTAGTCTATTTGGCCATGTTAACTACAATTTAATTAATTTTTGGTTCTCAGACTTTGTCTCCATCTGGCTAATGTTTCATTTGACACTATTCAATGGTCTGTCACACATGGAACACAACTGGATAGAGTGACGAAGCACAGAGTTGAATGGTTTTTGTAGGTGTAAATGACCAAATTGATAGAGGGAAAGATGTGTGCATTAAAAGCTGGAAACAAATCTCAATAAAGGTTTATCAAAGGAATAAGTGTGAATAAGGAGGTTCAAGTAAAAGAGACGGATGTAGGGATGGTTACAATGAATGCTGGTTAGATTAATAAACTTCATTTGACACTGTTGATCTGTCAAAATTGAATACAGTGATGGATCAGGGGACTGAAAGAGCATTAGAGAAAAGGATAGAGGGTGATTTTATAGAGGTCTAGAAAGACTGATATATGTATAAAGAAACAAATTGACTGATTGATTGATTGATTGATTGATTGATTGATTGATTGATTGATTAGAATACATGGACTAATAAATGGATAAAAAACCAATACATCTAAAAAAAATGTATAAAGAGATCGATGGATGTATACGTAGTTACAAATTTATAGCTGGAAGAATAAATGTTTCATTTACCATTGTGGATGATACATTCATATAGTGTAAAAGTTATAAAGTAGAATATAGTAGAACAGAAAAGATGAACAGAATGGAAAGATGGAAGGACAGAATGAAATCTGTAGGACAGTAGGAACATAATGGTAAAGGGGTGTATGAATTGACTGATAGTTGAAAAGGGGATTATTGGATAGATATATAGACAGACAGACAGACAGACAGACAGACTAACAGACAGACAGATACGTAGATAGACAGATACGGATACAAGAACAGACATGATTGACATAAATGGAACGATAAATGAACATCTTGCTATAAAGATGGACTGAATGAATGATAGATGGAGCAAATTATAAAGTAATTTAACTTTCCAAGCACTAAAAATTATGAAGCTTCAAAATTTCCATTTCAGCAGGAGTAAAAGTGTGTGTAAAAAAGTGAATAAAATGACCCTAATTTGCCTAAAACAGGTTTTCAAAGCGGGGACAGAGTTCGACAGAAGCAAACGTCAGTTGACTGTGAAGACAGACACATTGCCAGTTTTTTCTCTTTAGTTGTTTGAATAAACATTCAGTCTTCAATCCATCTCCTACTGATCTAGAGCTTGTTGTTCGGTGGGAGGTGGTTCATTTGTTTCCCATCATGCCTCGCAGTCAATGTTTTTCGCTCAGATTCTCTCTTTTCAGGTAGTTGATTTACCAGAGGGCAGTGCATTTTTCTGACTATTTTCTATTTACTAGTGTATAAGCTTGCAAATGGGTTTACATAAAAACAAGTTTACATATAAATAAGAGGAAAATCTCATGAATGTGACCTTATGTGAACGGTTTTCTGTCTCAAAATGAACTGACGTGGTTTCAGAAATGTGTATGTATGAAGGCTACTTTCACAGATTTGTTTTCCTGTCCTGCACACACACACACACACACACACACACACACACACACACACACACACACACACACACACACAGACACACACTGCTCGGTGTCTTTGTGTAGAGAAGGTGTAGTTAAATCGGCGTGTTCTCGTTTCCCTTCTGTGCAGAAATGAAGGACGCTGGGTGGCTGATCTAATCAATCCACACCAAGGTGAAATAACGGAGAGGAAAGTCAAAGAGGTGAACACAGAGCCACATTTTTTTAGTTATTTAATTTATTTTTATTATTGTAATGGATATTTCTGAGAAAAGACATTCTGGATCTTACTGAAACCTCAATGAACTTAACCTCATTAAACACTGTGTTATGAGAGGCTAAGGGTTCATTCTGTAATCAAAACTTCTTTGTTAAATACAGTTATACATATATTTTGCTTTTTATATAAATAAATATATTCATATGAAGTTGAATGACCATTATGTTCAGGTTCATCAGAAAAAACATTTTCCAGCTCTGCGCTATTACAGGGACCTATTACATATTTTGATAAAACAACTTTTAGTTGTTAATAAATAATCTTTATCTCTTAATAAAGAGATACAGCAAATTCCGTTATCTCTCACAGAGGCAAAGATTTGTACATATAACACAAAATTTTCACCTAAAATTAATATAGGGGAGTAACATTGTATGCAGGAAAATAATTGATGAATTTGGGAATT
>CM051499.1:17840243-17910342 GCA_028031935.1 Paedocypris micromegethes
CGATGGTTTAGAATAAATTTATTTTGTTTCATTTAATTATTTAACAATTAATTATTTTGTGTTTTACTTTCTTTTCTCTTTTAGCAAAGAAAACGTTTGCATCAATAGTTTAATATAAAGAGAAAGCAGTGCTCAGGGTTAAATATAGAGTGAAATGCTTTAAAAGTGTTTTCATTTTTTGATTTTCAAGGAAGGAATACATGTGATGACGTCTTTAGCGTTAAAAGACTGACATTGCAGTAAAAGCCTAAATTGCTAGTGACATACGCTCACTTTAGGACGAGTGCTTTAACGCATAACTGCTACGTGTAGAGAAATGTCAGATCAAGTGTGTCTGTTACTGTAAACTCTCCTGAAGCTACAGCAAAAACACACAAAACTGACATATGGATGGGACCATGTGTGCTTGTGTGTATGTATGTGTACAGTCAAACTTTATTTGTGTGTGTGTGTGTGTGTGTTTAGGACACAGCACATATGTGCACTTTATTCATTCTGCTCAACTGGCTGTGTTCCGGTTTAGAGGTCAGTGCGTAGCAGGAAACTAACACCATGTCAATCAAACGCACCTCTCTATTCAGATGTGAAAGAGCCATGATGGACCTGTGTTTGGAATCTGTCAATCATGATCAAAGGAACCATCTGTTCATCAAATTACCTGTTTCTCAGAGAAAGAACGGAAAAAGACAGATGACAGAAAATTGCTTTATAAAAACCCCAGAGAGAAACCTGGTGTTCTGAATGTTTGTGTGTGTGTGTGCGTGTGTGTGTGAACTGTTAAATATTATACGTTCATTATAACTACACTAGCTTCACAATAAGTATTCGTACAGTAAATGTGTACTTTTTAGATGACATTATGATTAAAATAAGTAAAGTTTTTTTAAAGTTTTTTTTTGTAAAAATATCGAAACCATATCAGACCATGTTGAAATTGTGCTCTGCTTTTAACCATCCAGTGAAATTACACATACACAGTGAAGTGAACACACACAAACCGGGAGCAGTGGGCAGTCTTAAGCCGTGGAGTGTCAGGGAGTCTCAGGGACACTCGGTTGTAAAACCACTTTAGGTGTATATTTTAATAAATGTTCATATTTTGTGATTCATTCTAAATAAAACAACACTGAAAAACTGTTATTATACATCTAAAACACATAATAACAATTAAATACAGTAATTTATGGTTGGTTAGCTACTTACTTAAATGTGTTGTGGATGTAGAACATGGTCCACAATCATCTATTCTCTATTTTCTTGATTCAAAATAAGATGAGCACCTAGATGAAAATCAAATAAATGTACTCTATAGATTTTAGAATTGTGAGCAACACTGAGAATATCTATTTCAGCTGCAGACTGGTTGTGGCTGAGACTTTCAGAATGGCAATGACCCCAAACACAACGGCAGGGCAAATGTGAAGATTACAAAACATTTCAAGGTTCTGGAGTGGCCCAGTCCATGTACCGACCAGAAACTTAAAGAGGAACATCTTTGAAAAGAAAACTGTAGCTACAGTATACGTGTTTCTCAGCAAAAGCCTTAAAACCAGGCCAGAATCCGGAGAAGATCTAAATGTAGGCCTGCATTGTCATTTTTGACAAATGCTTTTGTGCCAAAGTTGTATTTTTATATCAGAACAAACACTGAATGTGTCTGGATTTGTATGCTCACAAAATTGCAAAATTGTATTTGGAGCCTGAATTATTTGTGTACAAGATTTAAATGTGCCAGACAGACAGAGAAACACACAGACAGATGGGTGCCGGACTGATTGAAAATTAGATAGAATTAGATAAGCGAGGAGAGAGAGAGAGAGAGAGAGAGAGAGAGAGAGAGAGAGAGAGAGAGAGAGAGAGAGAGATTGTTTGAGAAAGAGAGATGGAGACATGGGTGGATGACTTGATTGTCAGACAAACAGAAACTGAGAAAGACAGATAGAGAGAAAGAGAGAGAGAGAGTAAGAGATAGAGAGAGGATGAAATGAATGGGTATAGGCCTTGATTGACAGACAAACAAAAGAGAGAGATGGAGAAATTGATGGATGTGTGGCTTGATTGACAGACATGCAGAGAGAGAGAGAGAGAGAGAGAGAGAGAGAGAGAGAGAGAGAGAGAGAGAGAGAGAGAGAGAAATGAATGGATGAATTGGCACATAGTTAGGCGTGTAACTAGTAAATTACTCTGGTTTTCTCTTCTGATGTCTGACTTTAAAAAGGAAGCCTTGAATAAAGATGTGGAGCGGCTGGATGGTCTTTGGGGTCAGAGATTGTTTCCACAGGGATGCGTTTCTGCCATCTGTTGTTTACAGCAGCGCTTCAATCCGTCTGTGTCCGACCGTGACGTCGTGATGTGAAGGAGAAGACCTTTTCTCATCAGGCTTCACGTGTGCTGCGGTCCTCCAGTGTTCATCCCTGGCAGGAAAGAGTACAAGTACAAGAGTTACGTACGTTTGATTAACGAATTAATGATTCCCCTCACATTCATTTGATTTTATTGAATTTTTAATTTTTAATTTTCATTTGAATTTATAGTTCTGTCATCATCTGATATGTTCTCATTTATTGTAGTGATAATAATAATAGATGACATCTGTAAAAAACTGTTCGCACAAGTTCTAAAAATAAATATAGAAATGAAAAAAGTATACAAATGTCAATCAAAGCATGATTAATTAATAATTTGTTGCATTGACGTTTCTGATCGAAATGGTCTTCACTTTTGTCAGATTAAAGAGTCAGATTACAGATTAAGAGTCAAGGCTTTGCATTGGTCTTGGATGAACAGTATAGTGTGTGTGTGTGTGTGTGTGTGTGTGTGTGTGTGTGTGTGTGTCTCAGAGTTTCATCAACTTTGTTTTTGTCATTATTTTGTCGATATTAATTATTTCTGAATGTCTAATTTAGACACGATTCACATTAATGAATGTTTTTACTCATGTTATGTAGTTTTATTAAAACAGTGTGCAAAATGTGTTCTTCACAGGCTTGAGATTAAGAGACAACATAATATTTTCGTTGAGATGCCACGGAGCATCAGAATGTTGATATTTCAATGGGATTATGTTTATGCGCTTACAAAGAAAGGATTGGATGAGATTGATTGTCTGGAGGGAGTAAAGTGAGAAGGTGTTTGAAAAAGCTTTTTTAGCTTCTTATTCAAGCAAAACTATGTCTCATGCGCTTACTTTTTCACTGAACTAATTAAGCTCCTCCCACCAGTTTTTCACAGCTCTCTCTCTCTCTCTCTCTCTCTCTCTCTCTCTCTCTCTCTCTCTCTCCCTTCCGTCTCTCATATCTCTCTGTCACACACTGAAGACCGCTGAAAAACCGCTGTAATCCCTTCTTGCCCCTGCAGTGCAGATAGAATTCCAGCCGCCTTTTGAACTTCAATTTGGTTTTCATTTTCAACATCACATTATTGGCAAAGACGGAGGCACAGAATGCCAAAACAATTAACAAAAAAAAAAGTTGTTCTGACTGAGCCATACACATGTGGGATTTCTTCCCTTACATCACTAATGGGTCGAAACATTTGTTTTTTGTCTTTTTTTTTTTCATACATTGTTATGTTTTAATTATTTCGCAACACTATTACAGTTTGTGTGTATGTACAAAAAATCCAAATTATTTTTGTATGCGTTATTTTTCATCTGTCTGTCTGTTTACTTGTATTTCTTCTAAAGTTTAGTGACTAAACCCTCCTGTTATGTTTGTTTCAGTGGAGCATCAATAATGTTGACGGGTCAATTTGACTCGCAGGCCTTTTATTATACCTATAATAAACATGTAATTTTATTATAACCCCCCCACCCCATGTTTAAATGCTGAACGATTGTAAAAATACATTTCATTGCATGTTGTACCATGTATATTGTGTATATGACAATTCAAATTTGAATTTGATTTGATAAGTGAGAAAAGTTAGAAACCAAAAGGTTCTCACAAAAACCTGTGTGTGTGTGTGTGTGTGTGTGTGTGTGAGAGTGTGTGTGTGTGAGAGAGAGAGAGAGAGTGTGTGAGTCTGAGACAGCGGTGTATTATGTCTCATCGTTGCAAAGAAACAAATAAAATTTGATCTTTCTGAGTCTTTTTATCTTTCATTTTGTCTGAAGACCCAACCATTATATTTGTAACAAAAACATGTAGCGGACGTTACAACTATGTGAACTGAACCATGTTCTGTTTATGTGTAGATTACATCAACTAAGACAAGCAGGATGTTTCAAAGTGAAAAAAAATACTTTTAACTATTTTTAAAATATTTTTAAACTTTGAAAACGGGTCAGTTATAGACCCGGACATAATAGAGGGTTAATCTCACAGAAACCAGTGGAAAATATTGCCATCAGCCGCAAATAAAGCTTGTGTCCTCATCACACTCGCAGCTTTAATACTAATTGTCAAAAAAATCAATAACTTGTCATTTCAAATCTTGTCCTTCAATAATCAACTATGTCTGTTTGATGGAGAAGAAAAAAAGCTTCAATACGTTTTACTACAACCCTTTCAAAATAATTACTATGACAAAATATAAATTACTATATGACAGTTTTTCCATTAGAGGAACGAACATTTCTCTGAGTCACATTTTCCAATTTGGTGCTTTTATAACCTAAGTGAGTTTTGGGAGCTTTGAAGCACCTTCAGGCTGTAAAACCAAACCTTGTGTTCAATCATGTTTCCATCTGTGAAAATGTCAGAAAAACAGCTTGGTGAAATGTTTGGTTAATTGTAATGATGTGTTTGTGTGCAGGATGCTGACGGCTCCGGGAGGAGGATGTTCGTGGTGTCCGTGCCGAGGTCTGTGTAATTATCTTTCGCCTGAAGAAACAACATTTCTCATCTCTTTACCTACTTTATTCACCTGCTAATGAGAAGAAGATACACCATTTATTCATGGTTTTGGCTTTCCATTCATATTTCATATTGTCTGTCTGTCTCTCTGCCTTTGTGTTTTTTCCAGACACAGTTTTTCTTTAACCAAAAATAAAAATTCAGATTATGGCACAGTTTTTTCACAGCAAAAGGAAAGTATCGTACATTTACTTCACAGCTTTAAAACTAATCATTAAACATTACACAGTAAATGATAATGAAAATAAAACCTCAATCACATACACAAACATTTCTAAGTTTAAAAATATGTCACAAAAATATTGTCCTAAAACAATACAAAATATTTCCTAAAACAAAAGCAAAAGAAAATATCTATCTATCTTTCCTAAATCCATTCATCCATCTTTCCATCCATCTTTCCATTCATCCATCCATCCATCCATCCATCCATCCATCATCTGTCTGTGTGTCGGTCCTTTTTCCTATTTTTCTGCACATTGACATTTGCATCTTTCTGTTATTTCTCCATAAAACTCTGCTCATTTCTTTCCTCATCCAGTTGTCCATCTATTTATCTGTCTGTCTAACCATCCTTCATTCCATCCATCCATCGATCAATCAATCCATCCATCCATCCTTCCATTCGTCATCCATCCATCCATCCATCCATCCATCCAACATCCATCATCCATAATTCCATCCATCCATCCATCCATCCATCCATAGGTCTGTCTGTGTGTCAGTCCTTTATATTTTTCTTTTAAGATTATTTGCAGCTTTCTGTTATTTCTCCATAAAACTCTGTCTGCTCATTTGTCCCCTCATCCAGCTGTCCATCTATTTGTCTGTCTGTCTGTGTTTCTTATAGAGTACACTGCCTAGCATAGGGCTGTAATCCTTTTTGTGATTTGGATGAATGAAATGATTTGTTTCTGCTGTTTGCGGCTGCTTTGACTCTCTCATAGAGCTGTGCTTTGGCGTGAGTGAGGCTGTAACAGTGATGTGCTGGCAAATCAAGGCCGATCCCGGGCCAGCTGGAACAAACCCATAAATCACTTCCCAAGTCTCCCTGCTCTAAATAAATGCACACAACTTACGAGACCATAACTTACTGAGGTCAGTCACACACTGTCACAGACCAGTCTGCAAGTTAATATTCATTAAATCCTTCCGCCTCTGTTCTTATACAACTAACTTCTCTCTCTCTCTCTCTCTCTGCTGATAGTGATTTACTTGAGGACGTACATTGAAATATAAAAGTTGAATTGAGTGTAAAATAATCAACAAAAAACAAACCAACAAATCCAACAATTGACAAACCCAACAATAATTAAATTCAACAAATCAATCAAGAAACCAATCAACCAATCAATCGATCAATCAATCAATTCAATAAACAATCTTATCAATAAATCGATCAATCAATTAACAAATAAAAATAATAATAAATCGATCAACTAATCAATTAATCCATTTTTGATCAACCAACCAGCCAATTGATAAAATCAATCAAATCAATCAATAAACTAACCAACCAACCAACCAACCAACCAACCAACCATTAAATCAATCAATTAATCAATCAATCAATCAACCAACCAACCAATCAATTAATTCAAGAATCAATCTGTCCATCATCCATATATTCTTCATATAATCAGGATATTAGTTTCTTTAATGTTGGTGTTTGCATTGCATGACATGGTTTAGTGAGAGTTTATTTTCTAGGTGACACTGGCGTGAGGATTAGGGAAGCAGTGGGGGTGACAGCGCACTCCAGTGGGTCCGGAATCGTTTTCTCCTCTTGCGGAGACATTTCAGAACCCTGCCGAGCCCTTTATATCCTCTAGAACAGCAGGAGCAGGGGCTGCGAATCCAGCGTGATAGCAGGAGTTACCGGCGACACTTTTAGCGCTGTCAAAAATCAATGCGCTACAGGTACATTTGTCTTTTGACATAAACACTCTTTAATTCCCAGCACTGTAAATGAAGATCATCCTGCCCAGCACAAAAATCACATGTCTGCTTCATGAAACACTTCTTATTTCATGATTATTTCATTGGCCTTCAAGGGTCGATCCTCCAGCACCTTCACCTAACAAGTCTCTGGTCATTTCACTTTCACAATCTCCTGACTGACACTGTCCGTCCCTTGGGTCAGTGATGGACTACAAGTGCAACCCATGACCACACAGTCATTCGATTGGATCAAAACGGATCGAATATATGGACTAAATTAAATACTATGACGTCCACATATGAAAATTCAAGAAGTGGTGTAATATTTAATAAATTAATAATATTTTTTTTGCATTAACTAGGTTTGATAGTTTGACACAATTTCTGCTTTTGTACAGTACATTATGCTTATATGTATGCAAATAAATAAACTACATGAACAATAATGAATACAATATTACATAATGGATCAATTACATCAACTACAGATTTTCTAATGTAGAAAAAATTAGAACGATAAATTGGACAATAACATTGATAAATTAGGGATGGATAAATGGATGGATGGATGAATCAGGATTTTGGTCTTTGGGGAGCAGTAGGCACAGTTGGAATACCAGTGGCCAATCATTGAATACTTGCAAACCATTAACACATCACATTTGGACTGAGTTCCAGGTCGACTGCCCATCTGATCAGCCCTGAAGTTCTCTGGACCAGTTTGAGAGCGCTGGACCAGTCTATCCTCTTTCGAGTCCTGGGGTGATATAGTGGAAGAAAGTTTTGAGCAGATCCTCTTAGCGAGTCCGGAATGTTCCTTTATGATCAAGCCATCTAGAGTGGGCTTCTGAGGACTAATCGCTAAGGAACGACCATCTGAATCATCATCACTGCCTCCAACAGTCTTTGGCTCACGTCTTTGCAGTCATTGCCACACACCTCCTAAGCTCATCATCTCGCCTCCCTCCATCATCATTGACCTGCCGCCTCCTTTGTTGGCCTCTCTTCACAAGCCCCTGGCTCTCATTGGAATATTTTGAGCATTCCAATTAGATTTTGAAACGGAATTTTGCCCTTTGTAGTTTAGCTTGTACTTATCTTTCTTTGTGTTGGACTGCACTGAAGACCTTCATCTGAAATGTTGGCGTAGATCTTAAGCAGCGTGGATGTCTTTTGTTCAACCCCTTCTGTCCTCTTTAGGGGTCCGTGAAAAAATGGATGGATATGTGAATCAGTATTGTGCAAGTTACTGTGAAATTATAATACATTACACAATACTTGTTACTGTAAAAAAATAATCCATTACATAATATTTGTTTTATTACTTTTATGTTACTTTAATTATACTTTAACTAAAATACAACCAATATTGTAATATGACTTTTGTAACGCGTTACTCCCAACACTGATGGATGCCAGGATCCAGTTTTTATTTCCCATTCCTGATATGACTGGTATTCCTGCAGGGCTGCGTTGTTGTTTTCGTCAAGAATTTTATGATAATTTTGCCTGATTATTAAACATAGTTTTCTGTTTTATTATTATTATTTTTTAAATTTTTATTTTTTTTGTATTTGTTTAATTTACGCTCTATTACATCTCACTTACGAGTTCCTCAACGCTGATAACGTCATTGACTTCCTTAGCAAAGCCAATAAAGTAAGTTTCCCATGCCCGGTTTTGTCCCAAACCTGAATTTTATCAGGCCCTAAACGCCTTAAACGTTTCACCACACAGATCCACTTTGATAACCCTGAGCCTCATCTGAAATCAAAAAATGTTGCCAGGACTTGCCAGGAAGTGTTAGGCTGAAAGGAACCTCGGTGATGATTCTTGTCACTGGACGTAAAGATGTTTTAAGTTTTATGTACTTTTTGGGTAAGACTCAGGTTTAGTGACATCAATAATATAACTGATCTGAGTTAAGATCTGTCGTGTTTGAGATGGTTGTTCCTCTTTTGACAGTCTCAACTCAGAGGATGAGAGTGATGCTGAGAAGGAGCAGAGCAAGAAAAGGAAGCCAAAGATGAGGAAGAAAGAAACAAAGAAGCAAAGAAAAGGAAACGGAGAAGTTGTCCGAAATTAAAGCTGAGGAGATCTCCAAGCTCAAGCAGTGAGTTTCCAGCAGCGTGTGAGTTTTTCCTAACGTCCAGTCTGACAGACATATGATCCAACCAGGGAGAAAAAGAAGATCCTGAAGAAAAGGCGGAAGCACAGAGAGCGCGTGGAGCTGAAGATGGACCTTCCCGGAGTCTCCATTGCTACAAACTAATTTTTTTTGACGGAACCTGTTATCTCAGATTCTGTTATAACAGTCCACTGTCTATGTTGGAGTGTGCTACGTCAGAGTGCGCTAAGCCGGCATCGATTTATACCATGGTTAATTTCTTGGGGGAACGAGGCAATTTCACCATCTGTAGGGCTGTAGAGCTGAAGGTACTGGAAGCTAAATCAGAAGCATCTCTTCTTCAGTTGCGTGTGCGTGTCAGGGGTAGATAGATAGATAGACAGACAGACAGACAGACAGATTAGATAGATAGATAGATAGATAGATAGATAGATAGATAGATAGATAGATAGATAGATAGATAGATAGATAGATAGATAGATAGATAGATAGATAGATAGATAGATAGTCTCACTTTTTATTTTTGGAAAAACAAAAACTGTGTGGAAGAAACACAAAGGCAGAGAGACAGTGAGACAGAGACAATATGAAATATGAATGGAAAGCCAAAAGCCAAAACCATGAATACAATGGTGTATCTTCTTCTCATTAGCAAGTGAAGAAAGTCGAACCTATGAAGAATCTTGTTATACGAATTTAGATTTTTGCAATATATAAATTGCATGTTTAAATACAAATAAATACCAATAAATGTTAATTACATATGGGCCCTGGGCTGCGGTAAAAATTATCAAACGTTGACCGGTCCGCAAAGACAAAAAGGTTGGGAGAGAGAGAGTTTACGTTTAAATCACGTAAACATGAATTAGAGGCGTGCATTAACTAGTGACACCAGTTATGAAGCAGAAGCCAGCACATCAAGGACGACTCTTACAACATTTGATGGAACAGATTGAGGCAAGAGTCTCATATAAGATATTGATCTCAATAATAAGATATTGTTAATTTACAGTGATTTTTGTCAAGTTAAACTATACAGATGTTTCCCGAGTTATTATTCATTCTTTTCTTCTCTTGTTTTGGTTATTTCCTCAATGGCTTTATTTAAAGCTTGTGTGACTTCAGCAATACTAAAAATTAAAATGGCAGGCTTATACATTTGATCTTTCTTAATTTTGTCGCAGTGGAGAGAAACAGAAAGCTTGTTGAAACAGAAAGAAAACACGGCTCTGTTTCTCATTCACTCTGATTCTGTGGGGCAGTTAGAGCCGTCAGCTAATCACAGAAGAACAAGAGGGAAAAACACCCTGGCTTGCTGAAATTGGCTAATTTTCAGTTGCTCGAGTGGCAGCATGTGTTTGGCAATTACAATGATCCCATAAATATACCAAGATCCCCCAAACAGAGCAGAAGAACCAGGAAACAATTATGATTAGCGATTTAATTACAATCTAAACTCCATCAATGTGAATTGAGGGTCTGATTGCTACTGTATCCCCATTACAATCTGTTCTGAATGAGGAGTGTCACAGAATTAGCGCTGAGCTAATTACACACTCTTCTGCTTGCTTTCTTAATGATGATGTACTTACAATTTGATTTTTTTTCTTTTCTGTAATTTCAAGGTTTCATATCTGAAACTATTGAAAATGTTATGTAGTATTCTAATTGAATTTATGTCATTTTTCTGTAATAAGAGTTTATGAATTATGAATATAGTTATACAAGGTACACATGAATGAGTGTGTGTGTGTGTGTGTGTGTGTGTGTGTGTGTGTGTGTGTGTGTGTGTGTGTGTGTGTGTCTGTCTGAATCTGTTCATAAAATCAGATTTTATAACAGTCTCTTCAGACACGGGATATAGAACAGTTCAATGTGTGTGGAAATGGGTGCTGTCCAAGGTCCTGAATTGAATACGGACACATCTGCCTGAATGATCTCCCTCACAGATACTGATGAAATGTGCAGGTTTTTGTTCATGACCTTTGACGTGGATGCACAAGTTCAATCAAAGGCTTTTTTTTTTCTTTTCTCACATGTCTACCAAGTGAAGATGCAGCACAAAGACAGCAAATTAACACACTGGCCTTGACAATGGACACAAACCCGGTACAATCAACTCAGAACATCGCTAGAGCAAATATAAAAAATAAATTGATAAATAAATAACCAGTACAATTTTCATTGATTAAACATTTTATATACGTGTCTGTATATGTGTAGACAACCAATCTCAGAGTCACACCGACACACACATTTACACTCTTCATATCCTGCACACATCTATGGGCAATTTTAAAGTATCGATATCTCTTGCTTGCATTTTTATGGACTGTGGTAAGAAAACTGGAAACCAGTATAAAAATAAAAGGCACAATGAATACGTTCTTTGAAATAAAATCACCATTTATCGTTTAGGATTAAATACTAGTTTATGTGATGAGCTGTGCTGTGTTGGTGGAGGATTGAGTTCAATGCTTTCTGATGTCTCACATCCTCACATCTACATTTTACCCATAATAATTACAATTATTCCCAAATAATATTATATTGTAAATATAATACAGAGTGCTGTTTTTATTTTAGAACTTTGAATAAATAGCAATCATGTTAATATACATTTTGTCAATGTTGTCCAACATAATTAAAGTTTTATTTCTTTCAATTTTTTTCATTCAGACACATTTCACTTCTTTATTATGTAACATCAGTTTTGTCACTGAATCTTCTATCTAAGTCATAAAAGTATTGACTACCGCTTTCTGGTCAATACAGCTTGCTTTACTGATCATAGCCATAGTCTTGACACCGATGAACAATGGACACTTTTCTTTTTTTAATGATTTTATTTTCCTAATTCCGCATCGAGTTTTTCTTGCTTCCATAGCTTAGAGTTTGTCCGGGACTGAGAAAAGCGCTATTTAAATAAACCTGAACTTATCCAAGTCCACTTCTTTTAGAAACTGAAGCTGTAAAAGTACAAACTCAGGATAACTAATGACATGTTTTACTTCTGACCCATTATTGTCATGGTACATCTGCCATAACCAAGGGTAATTTCAAAATCCTTTTTGTGTTTTTAATATTATGAATATTTACAGGTGAACAGGCTGAATGCAGATAAAGGACTGGAATCTCCCAGCAGAATGAAGTTCTACACCACTGGGTCTGATAGAAGATCAAATCATGGCAAAACTCAACCATCTTCTCAGACACGAGGATCCTCCAGTGAGCTTTTGCTTTAATCTAACAGACGAGTGTGTTTCAGGATCCACCGGAGAACAGGACTCAATAACGTGCTTATGTATTATTCACACATCCAGCCTTTTTTGACCATCACTCAAGTTACTGCAGCGAACCAATCACATCACAGTCTTGACTCACCGGACTCAACGACACACCAGTACACAAGCAACACACATAATAGCAGTGTCTTAACAAAAAAGAAATGTCTGACTCAAAAACATATTAAGAATAAAAAAATAAAAACCAAGGAAATAACAAACATCCTCATAAAAGTTTAAACTCAATGTCGGAAACTGTTGTTCCGATGATAGTGAGTGTGTAAATATTTACAAGTATCAATATAGACTTAATACTATAAACGTAATAATAAAAAATTAAATATGCATGCATTTTTATATATAACCTTTTTATAAATCTTTTATTTATTTATACTGTAAGGATATGATATACAATATAACTGTAACTGTATTTGTTAAATCCTTTTCAAAATAAGCTTTGTTGAAACAAAGTTCTTTACAGATTTAAACATACGAAAACTGTTTTAAAACAAGATCAAAACAAATACTTCAAGTTTGCAATATGAGAAACAACTTAGCAATCACACAAACAGAGAAAGCCTGATAACTCAAAGAGTGTTAAAAGTGTACATCGGTGCACATGTTATAGATGTGTATATATACTAGGTAACACACATATAAACAACTTATTAGAATGTGCAGAATTACTGAAGTAGTGTTAAATATGAGTAATGAGTTGTGCTTGTGAAGAATGTGCGCATCCGACGCTGTGTGTAGAACATGTGGTGTGTGTTTTTGCGAGGTGTGTGTGTGCACAGCGTGTGTTGTTCCTAGGGTGCTCATCCTCCGTCAGAAACACCCTCCCGTCTTTCTTCTTCATAATCATCTCAGTGTGAAGAAAACCTCAGATGGCAGACATCTCAGCCTCATAAACACTTCACTCCTTCCTAAAAAGCTCAATTTCCTGTTTCATTTTTATGTTTGCTTTTTTCCCCCCCTTCAGCACCAAAAACTCATTAACCTTTCCCCAGCTCAATTACACGGAAAGTAATGTGGACACTCTTCTCCTGCCAAACACATGCGTAAGCATCTCATTACCACACATTCCCAGTTCAACGTCACGTGATGAGATTTCTGATTACACAATTAAGCGGCCGAGCATCTAGAACAGTCTATCTTCACCCAAACCAGCCATTACTTTAAAAGTTCAACTCAGCAGAAGAAACACCCACCAACACAGTGAAGACCTTCAGATACCCACGGTTTCATTAAAGATGAAAGCACTTTCAGCAGAAAACACTTCACTGGACTGCTTGATGTCATTTACTGTACACTACAAGATCTGAAGCCTGATTCTATATATGATCACTGTTTATCTCTTAACACCCAAACCGGATTCAGACACACACGCGCGCATCACTGAATGGTAAATTCCGATATGACAGTCGTATGAGCATATAATGCGTAGTTAATTTAATGTGTGTGTGTGTGTGTGTGTGTGTGTGTGTTAAAAGCTCATAGTGAATATATTATTTACAATTATAAGACAACGGCACCAGTTTTCATCTATTAAATATTCAATTAACCTTCTTCATAGTAACAACATTCTGCTTAGCTAAACAAAATCTATTAAATGTATTATCTATTCATTTTCAATCTGATAAAACATCCGGACACAGATATCCCGATTGAAATCACAAGAACTGAGTGTGAAGTCTATAAAAACTACAACAACAACAACAACAGTCAGAATAGTGACACTAATAATGTAACAACAGCAATGATAATTAAACACACCTGTGTTTGGATTGTTGGCTATTGACAGCAGACTTGTTCAGTTTTTGCCTGACACGTTTTTCACAAAGTAGTGTAACTTGAAGAATGTAATAAACAAAGATTAATTTATTGCTTAATTTATTGAGTGTCTTGACTTTAACGACCGAATGGACATAACATTTAACCTTTAGTTTAAACCGACACGGACTGAGATGAGCCCCCAACCAATTACGAAGCAGATCTGGTTTAGCACCGTATAAATGTGCGCATTGAGATGAAATATTGATCTGAATTTACATGATTGTGTTTGAGAATGAAATGACAGGAATCAAATACCTGAGAAAGATTGAGTTTCAGGACTGTGACTGCAGAAGTCAGAGGCACCGCAATCATTTACTCTCTGAATGATGAAATATTGATATCAGGGATCTCTGAATGACCGAGTGAACGTCTGAATGACTGACTGTGATACAGCAAAAGCTGGAATATTATACGTATGTGTGCGTGTGTGTGTGTGTGAAGGCTTTTAGGTCCATATGGGGCCCAAAATGCAGTCACAGGGTTTGGGTAGAGGTTACCATAAAGGTTAGTGTGTGTGTGTTTGTGTGTGCGTGTGTGTGTGTGTGTGTGTGTGTGCACATTGTTAAATTGTACTGATTCAGTGTGACTGATTTAGATTAGTCAAGCTACAAATAAACATTAAGCCAGAGAAAAGTATTGCATATTTAATTAAGCATGCATTAAATTGATATACTAAATTATAACAGTTTAATTTTATTTTAATATCTCATTGTATCGACGTCCTATAGTGACATTACATGAAAATTTCTAATAACCCACCTTTTGCTTGACATGACAAGGCTAATTTTTATACTGCAAAGTTGTGTGAAGTTTTCCCCAAAATTAGTTTAATCGGTTGATTTGCGTAGTGCATTAATAAACTAATTAATCAATTAAAAAAAATAAAATAAATGAAAAAATACGAAAATAAAATATAACTTTGCATTAAAAACCAATAACAATTTCAACTGCCAAATACATTTTTTCGAAGCATCTGTCTGAATTTCAAAACCAGTCAAGCAATTTCTGGTAAAATATGTGGTAAAACAATAAAATAATATTCATAAGAACAACAGCAATTCGATGCATTTTTACTGCATTTGTATTTTTCCCGCTACTTTCAGTGACATGTTTAGCCATCGTTATAGTGAGTGTGCAACACGTTTCCCTTCACACTAGAGGCTTTTGCAGTTTGCAGAGTAACGGTTGTAACTCTGACCTCAAGAAATCCTGTCATTAACCCTCTGCTTCATTTATCCTCCAATCGCAGCGTTTGGTGTAACCAGTTTCACCATGACACTTGCTAAATTAAAGAACACAAGTTGTAGTTTTGCATTAATTCAGCTTCTGTAATTGAAAATGAAGTGATTGGTTTAGTAAGTTTTATGAAGTCAAGTTACTTAATTTAACATTCTCAAGTTATTTATGTGAAATGTTCATCACCTTAATTTTCTACATTATTAACCTTCTGTCTCTTATCACAACTGAGGAAATGAGAGAAGAGGAAAGATACACCGTCACTTTCTCTCTTTCTCTCTCTCTCTCTCTCTCTCTCTCTCTCTCTCTCTCTCTCTCTCTCTCTCTCTCTCTCTCTCTCTCTATCTCTCTTCCTCTCTCCAACATCTCATTGACACATGATCTCTCTATCTCTCTCAATCTCTTTTCCTCTCTTTTACATCCTTTCTGCTGCCTTCAGTAACTTTGTTTTTCAATCTTACTTTTACTTCCCCAGTGTTCATTCTGTGCCACCTTTTCATGCTTCCATCTCATAAAGAACCAACAAAGCTTCACACCTCTCACCAGGCCCCACTGGTAATTTAGGGAAAGTGGGCCAAAATGAAATATGGCCTTGTAAAAAATAACGAAACAATAAAATCCCACAACACAGGCATATCAATCTGGTAATAAAGGCCCAGTAAACAATTTGTTGCTTGCTTATGTTGTGGATGAACCCATAGAGGAGGATGTGTTCTTCCATTGTTCCTACTCCAACATCCAACATCCAACAGTGATGCGCTGACTAACCTGACCAGCTGATTGTTTCGTGTATTAAAGCAGGACTGAAAAAGGACACTTTTCTGGATTGACTAAAAAAAAGATAGTTTGAAGACTTTTACTATGTGCTCCAATCATAAAAAGTATGCAGTAAGTGATGGTAGTGGTTTTAGTTTAAGAAGTTCTGAATAAAAAAAAGAGCCAAGAAGAGCTGCCATAATGGAAACGAGCGTGTATCAGAATGAGTTAGAAAGGGTGTGTGAGTGAGAGATAGAGAAATAGAAAAAGTGGAGAGGATGGAAGAGCCATAGATAGAAGAAAAGATGGATGGATAGATTTAGGGAAAGTGGGCCAAAATGAAATATGGCCTCGTAAAAAATTACGATAGATAGATAGATAGATAGATAGATAGATAGATAGATAGATAGATAGATAGATAGATAGATAGATAGATAGATAGATAGATTTAGGTTTTATAGACTTAAATAGTCAATAAACTAGAAATGGACTTGATTTAGGTTTAAAACTTGTATCTCTATATTCCCTGTTCTACTTACGATATCTTCGCTCAATGAACATATGTTAAATACAATAAAAAGAGCATTTGTCTATTTTCCTCTCACTGTCCTTCTATCTCTACTCTCTCACTTTCGCTTTTTGTTTCTTCTCACTTTCCTTTCCTTCCCTCCACCCCCCTCAATGCATGCATTTGATAGTTGAAAACTTCATGTTCATCTCTTCATAAACAAGATGAAACAGATAAGTTGATTTATCTGGGGACACAAAGCCTCTAATTTTAGCCTGAGATTCCCTGGAGTCGCAGCCCTGGCTTGACACGATTAGACGATCTGCTTAAATGGAAGCTTTAATCACACAATATTCTTTTCATACCGGTTCATTGCTGGATGACTGGGAACAGCGGCCTTGAAGAACACATTCCTCACAACGACAAGGGATTGGATGTAATTTGAACTTCAAGACAGCAACTAAAAATGATCAAACCATTGAATCAGGTCTGTAGTTGGTCTAATCTGAGCCTGTGTTCTCGCTCTCAGCAGGTTGCGACCCCCGGATTGAGCGTTCAAGACTAAGAGGCTTTGAGATTATTAAATCAATTATTTAAAAACCCAATCTCCATTTCCAAACTTACATCACCTAATTTAGCATTACAGTTCATTCAACATATTTTGGACACACCTTTTATCGCTGACCAGCCAATCACAGGCCTGTAAATTATGTATGAAATATGTTGACATCAAATTAAAATGGCTGCTTACTGGAGCACAAAGGCTCATGGGATACACTGAGGCTTCTGGGAGGTGCAGTTATATACATATATATATATATATATATATATATATATATATATATATATATATATATATATGTTTTAATCTATTATAAGTAAAAAGACCTCAAAGTTGTTCAAGTCATTTGTTAGGCTTGTTAACAGAAGAAAATTAAATATTTTAAGAGAAGTGTTTACTTTTTTTTGTTTTGTGTCTGAATAATCAGGGGGTGCTGAAATTTAAAGGGTGCTTATATTCGTGTGAATATAGTATGATTCGTGCTGTAATAGTCAGTTTTGTCTAAAATATTCCTGCCGTCTTTAAATCTAAAAGAAATGAAATAAGACAAAGAAATATGGTACAAATTATTTACCACAACAGTTCTGCAGGAGAGAAAACGTCTTCTAATTATGTTGATACGCTACAGCATCGAGCAAATAAATTGCTAGTTCTCTTTATCTTGGGAAAACAAAACTCGGGCTAAGTTGATCATCCCCATTAAAGAAAATTACAAAAGAGCCGCAGCATGAAATCGGCAAATGCAATGTATGTTCCAGTCATCTCACATCTCTGAACCAACGTCTAGATTCCCACCAAGGGAATGAAGAAATCACGCAATCTTTTGGTAGGAGGAAACGGCTGATAAATAGCCTAATAAATGTATCCATTCTTACAATGTGTGTGTGTGTGTGTGTGTGTGTTCCGTGTCTTCGTCAGCTTGCCGGGAAAAAGCAGAACTTCGCCTCCACCGTAAGGATCCATTATAACCTGTGATATGAATATACTGTCCATCAGGCAGGGATAAAAAAGAGAGCTGAATTAACAGCTTCAATAATGGTAGCGGGGCATTATCAGGTGAAATTGACTGACCTTTCTACAATAGAGAGTTCCTGCATTGTGAAAGCAGAAGCCATCTATATCCGAGGTGTCTATGAATCCAGTCGCTGTGGTGAAAATAGACGGTCTCATTACACAGTTAAACTCACAAAATCACCTCTTCATTTAGTCTGAAATTGATTTATAGATCCTCCTAAAACTGTTTCATAAAATGTTAACTGTAATGACAGGTGGTCAACAAAAGCCCAGCACTTTGTACTTTCTGTGTACGTTATCCAGGCGACTCTGTGTTTTGTTCCATCCTGTTATTGTTTACTCTTGTTATGCAAGATTACATACGAGATAAGGAACGTATGATCATATCAGCTTAGTACTAAACCCCTTACACAGGTTTTCTGTTAAGCAACATATGCAATTTAAGATTGTTTACATTATCCTCCATCTTGTATTAACCGCGGCTATCAAAGCATGTGCTAAAATTGAGCCTTTTGTCTAAGATATGGATTGTTCTCCATATTTGATCAGTAAATCAGATTTGGTCTTGATTGAATTTTGTTTTTAAAATATGGAATTTCCACATTGTAGGTTCTTATCCCGGTCCGGTCCACATGCTGCCCACTGCTCCGGGTGTGTGTGTGTGTGTGTGTGTGTGTGTGTGTGTGTGTGACTTCATTGGATGATTAAATGCAGATTTGTACACAATCTCGAGTAGCCATATTAACCAAAAAAATCACTTCTTTAATCACAATTATATCAAGTTATTAGAACAGCAATTTATGACAATGGAATTGTGTTTTGTTTTTAAATTGCTGATTTATTTAGGAGGAAGATCTCTCCTGCATCATTTGAGACAGTTCCACTGTTGTATCATTTGGGAGAGAGTAATATCATTTGGATCATTCAGGAGAGAAATAAGATCACTTCTGGATCCATTTAGTATTGAAGATGGCTACAAATTTTACATGTGTTGCTTTTTCAGCAAGAAATTTAAAAAATTAGAGAGAAAATGAGAGAAAAGTCCAACAGAACAACAAAAGCAGATTCCTCACTATTAAGCTGCATATCTGAAAATTACCTGCACCCAATAAATGTAAAAAATTAAAGAAAGATAAGTAGTATTATTTACAGAAAATGTGTATACTGTATATGTATACACACACAATTTTTTTTTTTTTTTTACATTTTACACACACACACTTTTGAACAAAAAATGTGCTGGCATATTTTCACTCTGGAGTCTGAATGATCCACTTATAGTCTTATAGGCTTTTTTTCCCAGTAGAACAATAGTTTTTCATCTATGTTTGTAGAGTAAACGCGTGCATAACAATGACGCTTTGGAGCTTGTGTGAAGAGCATTTGTAATTCTCTCAGGTCTGTGAAGAGCTCTGATTACATGGTCCAGCTCCTCACTGCTGACCTGCTGAACATCACCACGAGTCTATAGTGCGGAGTGGAAATCAACCACCGATCAGGTCAGATCACTCCAGCTCTCTCATATCATCGCTTAATTGCTGGTTTGCCCACTCGCCCGCGCTGAATAGATAATAGTATGTTAATAGGGAGCATGTCATGGCCGGGTCTGGAGCGGTCGGGTCCACGAGGCATCGCGGTCACACTTCCTGAATCAGTATTAAGGGCAGTGTGTCAGGGTCACGACTGGAAGTCATTCATTCCCTGAGGTGACCACAGACGTTTACATCGAGCATGATGTTAGCAACAGCAAAGATCATCCATCCATCCTTCCATCCATCATCCTCTCTCGCTCTTTCATTCTTACTCTGCCTGCCAATCTATCATTCTATCTATCTATCTATCTATCTATCTATCTATCTATCTATCTATCTATCTATCTATCTATCTATCTATCTATCTATCTATCTATCTATCTATCTATCTATCTATCACCCACCCAATCCATCCATCCATCCACCTATCCATCATTTCTCTCAAACACACATTCTCTATTTTTTCTTTCTTTATCTCCCTCTTCTTTCCCTCTCTCTCTCTCCTCTCTCTCTCTCCTCTCTCTCCCCACACACACACACACACACACACACACACACACCACACACACACACACAACACACACACACCACCCACACACACACACACCACCACACACTATCTCTCTCTCTCTCTCCCTCCCTCTCTCTCTCTCTCCCTCCTTTTTTCATGATTTCAATAATATTGAACAAATGAATGTGTTAGTCATGGTCTAATCATTTACATACGTATTCCTGCTTTGTTTGTTCAGCTCTTTGGCAAGACTATTGCAATCCCATTCCACAGAGCTGGACTTTAGATAAACATGATAAAGTTTCAACCGCACGTCTTAAAACACACTTTTCTTTCTGGCCTCAGTCAGATACGGACTTCCAGAACAAGACATTGTTTGTGTTTCATTCGTCTAGAACATTCTGAGCTCGTTCTTTTATTGAAACAAAAACCGTCTCCACATTGGAATCATCGATCAGCAACGTGGAATGTAAATATAAAAAAAAACTTTTATTTGTAATTATTGTATCTGCTTTTGAGATTTGTGTTTTGAGAACCTTTTAATATGTATGTGAAGCTTCTTGTAATAATCAATTCAAGGAAAAAAACATTCGCTAGAAGTTGTAGTTTCTTGAGTATTTTGCAACTGTCGATGTGCATCTCTGGTACTGATAAAGCATTTTGATTAGAAATCTAAAACTTTGCAATCAATTTCCAAGAAAATCTAGTGATTCTAGTGATCTGTTTTGTTATTTTACCGAAAGGTCTTTTTGGGGTCTCAAAATGAGCTAGACTCCATTTTATTGTTTCCTTTCCACTCAATGGAAAGAATTTCTATGAACTGGAATAATTGTCACACTGCTCACACTGTTTTCCCTCTCTTAACTATCTGACTGCTCTTCTTCTTTTTAAGACGACAGTTTTTGCAAAAATAACTATAAGTGGAGGTGCAAAACAAAGATAGAAGGTAGCGATAACAGACTTGTCTTTGTCATGGGGGACGAAATGAAAAGAATCCTGTTTTTCCAATTTCATGGGCTCTCACCAGAGATTTGCAGTTGTTTATGCTTGTTGCCGGTCAGATGAAGTGTTCACAGTCTTAAGGGATCCGCTGACATTAAACATGCCATTTACATGAACCTGACGCTGCTGTTGTGATGCTTTTTTCAGACGGATCAAACCAAAATCTCATTGGTTTGACCTCTGATTCCTCTTAATCCCATTCCATGTGTTTGGTCCATACTTTGAAAATATTGTAAAAATTATGAAAGTGTCTTTTTTTGCGTTATGTATTTTTATAACATTGATTTGTTAGGCAAAAAAAAAAACTCTTTTGCTTCGCCTTGCCTGTGTTTTTTTTTTTTTTTTGCTTTGGTTCAGACTCTCAGTTGATGAGGTTGTTTTTCATGATCACGTGGAACTGAATGGATTGATGAAAGGATGGATGGAGGAAAATGTAAGAAAAAAACTTCAGATTTTGATTTTATGAGACAGCACATATGATAGACCACCATGTCAACCATCGTGGTGCTTGATAAACTCTTCAGGTTCACATTCTGCTCTCAAGTAACAAAGAAACTCAATCTGTTGGGTCCATCTTTCTGGTGCAGACAGACCATATTAATCAAGCAGGATTCGCCCACGATCACAACAAGTAATCAGGGCATTGAGTCTTTGAAATTGATTTCTCTTGGAAAAAAAGAAGAAGAAAAAACTTGAAACAGTGCAATCTAGAAAAAAAAATATTTTTTTGACGGTCTTCATCGTACTCTGTGAATCATTGTGAGCATTTTGATTCTCTGTCCCCGTCTCCGTCTGGACAAATGCAATCTACAGTTCTGTCAAATATGTTTGCACCTTGCTGGTTTATTATTGCAATTGTTTAATTTTTGAGAGAATGTTGTGCAATCATCAACAGGTCTTTAACAGGTGGACATTGCGCAGATGAATCCATATAGATTTAATTATGCATAGCATGGCATGGTATATACTTGAGTGTAATTTACTTAATTTATTGAATTGGATCACAGCATTTATAATTTAACATTTTATTTTTGCATTTGAATGAATACAACTATCTACAATTTATCTGCCTGGTTTCTACTAATTAAAGCATTTATTAACTACAAATACATTAAAAGACATTTGTTCCTAAGTTTCAACTTTCACTTTTACAGTATGCATAATTTTTCTGAAGCTTTTTTTGTTTTTGTTTCTACTTATCAGCTTTGAAGACATCATGATGGACGCCTGCTGCAAATCCATCTTCACCATTTTGGCATTTTTACTCTTCTGTCAGGCAGCAAAAAGTGATGATATAGTCATCTCCACCGACAAAGGAAAGATCCAAGGTCTGAGGCTTCCTGTACCCACTTCCGGATCTGTGTCAGCCTTCCTCGGGATCCCATATGCCAAGCCACCATTGGGCCTTCTACGCTTCAGACGCCCTGAGCCTGCTGAAGAATGGACTGAGATAAGAGATGCCACCCAGTACTCAGACAGCTGTTATCAACTTCCTGATACAGAGTACCCAGGATTCCCTGGAGCTGAGATGTGGAATCCCAACACGAGACTTAGTGAGGACTGCTTATACCTCAACGTCTGGACACCTTCGATTGCCGTCAATGACAATTCTTTAGCTCCAGTTATGGTTTGGATCTATGGTGGAGGATTTACCTCAGGAACTGCTTCACTGGAATTGTACGATGGGCGATTCCTCAGCTACACACAACAGGTAGTGGTGGTATCTATGAATTACAGAGTAGGGCCATTGGGCTTCCTGGCTCTTCCGGGAAGTAAGAACATAAAAGGCAATGCCGGGTTGTTCGACCAGAAGCTAGCTCTCAGTTGGATAGCAAAAAACATTGCAGCGTTTGGAGGTGATCCATCTTCTGTGACATTGTTTGGAGAGAGTGCTGGAGCTGCCTCTGTGGGACACCATTTGCTTTCTCAGGGTAGCCGTGGACTGTTCACTCGTGCAATTCTTCAGAGTGGCAGTTCTAATGCTGTGTGGGCAGCCATGGAGTCAAGTCAAGCCTGGAACCATTCCTTGACCTTGGCTCAACTTCTCAACTGTCCGACTGGACCAACTGCTGATGAAGTTGAAGTCTGTTTAAGGACGATACAGCCTGACAAGATTGTTGGCCTTCAGGACAGTGTCATAGCAGAATCCGCGCTATTGGCAAGTCCTTTCCTCCCAACAGTGGATGGCGAATTTTTAGTTGATATGCCTGAGATTCTAATCCAGTCAGGACGCTTTTTAAAGACACAGCTGCTTCTGGGACAAAACCTAAACGAAGGAACGTATTTTCTCGTTTATGGCGTACCTGGATTTGGAATTGCCAACCAGAGTCTAATCAATCGAGACCAGTTTCTCTCCGGCTTGACTTACAGTCTCCCTGGTCTCAACAACCTAAGCCGAGAGGCAGCTGCTTTCCAATACACGGATTGGGATAATGAACAATGCAAACAGAAAAACAGAGACTCTTTAGGCTGGTTGGTGGGTGATTATTACTTCTCGTGTCCCTTGATGAATTTTGCCCGAACATATGTTGAGAACGGTGGAAGTGCTCGAATGTATCTATTTGACCATCGCTCAAGCGTGAACCCCTGGCCCACGTGGATGGGTGTGCTGCATGGAGATGAAATACCATTTGTTTTTGGTATTCCTTTAAACAGTTCCATCAAAGTCTCTCCGGAGGAAGTGTCAATGAGTAGAAGAATCATGCAGCATTGGAGCAATTTTGCAAGAAACGGGTGAGTGTAGACACCCACAAATACCGATAAATACTTTTACTCGGTAGTACTCTGTAACTGAACCAAACGTGTTCATTTCTCAGATAAACTTGGATTTGGCATATCTTGAATAATTTGAGAATTGGCTTTTTTTTGTGTTGAAAAAAGTGGAGTGAGAAAAATGTGAAAAATGTGTTCTTATTTGTTCTTATAAGTATATGCGTTCTTAAAAGTATATAAGTATTTAAGTGTATGTTTATATATTATAATTATGTAATATATTACTATTACATCATATATTTATATAATATTTTTTATGAAGCAATATTTTGAAACCGTCAAACCGCATATTCCTTTCAGAAATGTAAATGTTTTTTTTTTCTAAATTGGTATGTTTTATTTGTTAAATTTGTTCAAAAGACTTGCATTCTGCTTTCATCTGCTCACACTATTTCAACTGATGCGTTCAACAACAAATTTGGTGGTGTTGCTCGCAGGCTAGTGTTGATTAGCATCCTCATTTGTTTGGCATAAATTACAGAGAGAGGCAAAGACTGTCTTTATTGTGGCTGTGAGCAAACCTAGTTTCTTTCAATTAACACTTAGTACAGCGTTTCACTACAGAAGAAGGGCAGAGTGCTAATGCATCAATGAACATGATCAGTAAACAAGATCTTCTTGCTAGGAACGGGCTTATTATCTGAGGAAAGTTCTAAAGCGGTTTGAGTTTGATTCAAAGCTTTATGGATTAAGGCATTTTTGATGCTTTGAGAAATTAGTGAATGAAAAAGCAAAATTGGTTCCAGAATACCACATAAATAATGTAGTGTTTCATTTTTAAAGTGCTACTAAAGTGTCTGTTCGTTCTTAAGATCAAACAATTCTAGTCTTTACATTCTTTTATTAAGGACTTTAGAGGATTCTTTTCAAAAGATGATGTCGACATCAGAGCTATTGAGACAATTCATTGATTTTTCTTCATGTGGTACTGGGAAAAAAAGCGTATTGATGTAGCTTTGCTTTATACATGTACTGACCTTTTGATTTCTGTTGTGTTCCTTGATGTTTCCAGCGACCCGAGTGTGGATGGATCGGACTGGCCACAGTTCACGGAGGAGAATCAGTTGTACGTCACTCTGAACACGGAGCCTTCTCAAACCCGGCAGATGCATCGGGCACAGCAGTGCAAGTTCTGGGATGAGTTTCTGCCAAAGCTGCAGCACTGTGAGAGACACAATATATGAGCAGTGAAGAAAATAAATTGTATATTAATTATTTGTAATGTTTTGAGACCAGTAACCAAGTTAACAGAATATTCAAAATGGTTATTTCTGAAGTCTTAAAGAAAGGAGAAAAAAAAGACGTCATAACTGCTTATACGGGCGTCTTAAGCACACTACAATTTCGTTTTTATCTCAAGACCGCAGCTTGATTTTCTCATGATTTCTGAAAAATGTACAAGACTTATTATTTGTTCATTAAAATAGATTAAAACGTTTAAGGAGCTGCAAGGTCTGAAAAGCATGAAATCATCTGTCTAAAATCAAGACCATCTTCATAGATTTTTTCTTTATTTTATTTGATCTCATAAAGCATGAAATATTATTCCAATGCACAGTCATTCTCTCTTTTTAAGAAAATCTGATTGTGAGCCGACTATGTAGACAGGTGGCGCTATATCAGGGCTATTTCGATTTCAGGGAGGATAATGCAAAAGAAATGTATTCATTAATTAAACTAAAAAATTGAGCTTTCAAACAAAAAACAAAAATGTCAATGACTGTTGTAAAATTGTGTTGTTTGTTTGTTTGTTTGTTTGTTTGTTTGTTTAAAAAGTGGTGAAGCATTTTTCTCATTATACTACAATAATATACTGTAATTAATTCTAAATATCTCAATGCATTTAATCACAATTTCACAATAAAAAACAAAACACTGAAACTCTGTGTTCACGTTTCACCACGCTGGCCCTGAGTTTAGCTATGTCTTGAAACATTTATTCCGAATAAATCTGCATAAATTATCCAATAGTTGCAAAGGCTCCTGCTCTGACCCTAAAAATGGACCCAGTTAGAAAATAAACTGTTAGAAAATGTATATGGTAGTATATGATTAGCATGTAAAAAGTTCTTTTACATAAAAAAATCTAATGTGTTTTGTTTTCCAAACAAATCTAATATTTTTTTAAATCAAATAAAAAAAAAATAACCTGAATAAATCTGTGTTTTCTTGTTACGTACAATCAAAGCTCTGCCCTGAGTGACTCTGATTTCTACTACACATGTCTGAACTGTTTCCATTTTTTTGTTGTTGCTACAACTAAACTAAAGAGCATTTTGTTGTAGTTGCTCGCCCATTTAAACCTCTATCATCCCAACATGTGTTTCCTGGCCTGAGGTGAGAGACATGAGCATTACTAAGACTAAAGTGGGAGAGCGAGTCGCATCGGTCTGTCCTGGAAGCAGCTGCCGGAGCATTTGTATATTTAAAAGCTTTTGGCACACTTCAAATCGTGGTGTAAACCCTGCAATGACTTCACGGCTGTCACTCCAGATTAAAGCAGAGAATACAGACGTGGGCTTCTAATCGGCTTGTGGAGGTCTCCGCAAGGTGATGCTGGATAGTGCGCTGTCTTCAACTCCATCGCTGTTATGGCCGACGCAAAGCGGAAGGGGAATAGAGCTGGAGGTAGTGTGACCGCGGGGAACGGAATTGAATTTGACACTGAAATGGAATGAATCGATTGTGATTTGAGTCAGTGCGAAGAAATGGGAGTAGAGCGGCGAAGAAAGCCTTGTCTTGTTTATGCACTGGAGGTCGAGCGCCAGTGACTGCGCATACAAATGCACATATGCGCAAATTGAATTATGGTGACTGCGGGCGACGCTCAGGATAGCGGCCCCCGAGGGTCCCGAGCTCTCATCTGAGACCACTGGGCTTCTGCTCAAACAAGAGGCTCGTATTCAAAAGCCTTATCAGCACGGCTCATGAACATTAATAAGCCGATGCAAAATCAAGCAGGAGTGATATGCGGGCTGTGCTGACGCTTCCACACCAATGTCTGGAAAATTCACTGTGATTTATGGAGTTCTTTTTTTTCAGGTTCTGAACGAAGCAGAATTATTTGCAGAAACTGAGGCTGAAACCAACAACGGCTGATGAGGGATCGTCTTTGTTGAGTTTGAGATAAATTGTAGGGTGGTTTATAAGGTAGAGTACTGTACTTGCTGTGGTAATAAATACAATCAATTGATCACTTGACTGAACTGAGGATCATCTCTGGATCAGTGAATATTTGGCCCATGAATATATGGCATTTTGTTTCTATAATCACACTTATTAGGGATTTTAAACAGTTTGCAGTGCACAAAGAGGTTATACTGTACGCTTGTATAGAACAAATTTAATTTTGAGACAAATTAAGACAACTCAAAAAGACAAATTTGGTGAACTTTTCACGCTTGTGATGAGAAGATCTTAAAATGATAGCAACGTTAGTGAGCACATACATTTACAAACTGAAGACCTGGGTCACATTCTCGCAGTATAGACCACCTTCTTTCTGCTCTGATCTCGATGTGACAAATCTTGAGTGATTGGGACTTTAAAAGACATTTTTGCATTAAAAAAATAAGCATCAGATCACCAAATATTGATTTTCAAATTCATTTCCTATTCAGAGAGTCAGAAAAAATGTTGTAAATAACACTCTTCTCTCACCCCCATTCTGCCCCTCTCTCTTTCTCTCTCCTTCTCTTTCACCCCCATTATATCTTTATCTCTATTGCTCTCTCGATATCTCACTATCTCCCTCCCTCTCTATCTCTCTCACACCACATTCTATCTATCAGTGTCTCTCTCTGCCCCTCCTCTCTATCTCTCATTCTCTCTATCTCTCTTTCTCTCTTTGTGTAAGAGTTTCCCTCACTCAATCACTTTTTTCATTAACTTTCCTTTTTTCATTTCCTCTCAAATGACTGTCTTTCTCCTCGTTCTTCTTCTGTCTCACTCCCTGATCCCTCTCACTCATTGTCTTCTGTGTACTCTCTGATTCTATCTGCCTGACTTTCTTATTTTTTCTCCACTATTTCCCACTTACATAGGTTTCTCCTTTATTCTCCATATTTTATTACCCCCTTGTTTAATTGTAACTCTCTTTTTCCTTTCTATACCTCCCTCTATCCCTCTCAGTATCACCTTCTCTACCTTTCTCTGTATCTCTCATCACTTCTGTCTCTCCCTTCTTCCTTCCTCTGCCCTCCTCACTCGCGTAATTCTATAATCTGTCATGAGCTGAAAGCGAATAAAAAATAGATAATCTTAAACCTAACGTCTGAATGAAATAGACTCCCCGTTCAATCTCTCCTGCTTGATTGATGGTTTATTTTCAGAAGAACTTTATCATCACATGACCTCAAAGGATTCCGAGTTTCCAGCGTTTGTCAAAACCTTGAGCAATGGTTTGAATATTTGATTGAGCTTCTGGTTCTGCTCGATAAAAGTTTCATATGGCTTGATGATGGGGAAAAATATAAAGCTGTTTATCACTTTTTCATTAGCGGTTGTTTCTGGGATAAAGCTTGAACACACCATTGCACAAACTGGAATGTCGGTGTAGGCTCCGTTTAGGCCTAAATGACTTCTCTTTTCATTTGCACTGTAATAAATCCCTTATCCTGACTCGAACCCGACCTGCCTCATTTTTCCTCTCTCTCTCTGGCTCTGTGCTGTGGTGAGTATTGATGAAGTGAAGTTCCAGTGGAAGTCTCAGTTCCACCGCTGCTTTCTCACACGCTGGACTGGAGGAATCAATGGAACAAACCGCGGCTCTGACAGAAAGCAACAGTGTGAAAACCTTTAATGTCTGACCTGAATTTCCCCCAAAACCAGCCCAGCGCACTTTATTACTTCAGAAATCGAGATCAGACAGGAACAGAGGAAATTGCTCTGTTTACTGTTGTCTACTGGCTTGATATTTCGCTTCGTTCATATTTTTCACCATTGTCTGTTTATCCTATGATAATGTCATGCAAATTACAATTTATTCAGTTCAAGTACTCAATTAGAAAAAGAAAACCATTTTTCCCATCAATGAAACACATTTAAAATGATCTACCTATCTATCTATCTATCCATCCATCCATACTCCATCCATCCATCCATCCATCCATCCATCCATCCATCCATCCATCCATCCACCCACCACCCACCCAACACACACACACACACACACAACACCCACAACACACACACACACCACACACACACACACACACACACACACACACACACACACTTTTTTCAGGGTCCCTCCATAATGACTCTGGTGCTGCTGTCTGATATTATTTAATGTGCATAATGGTTCATAATTAGCTTGAGGCTTTGTTTAGTTATTTAAACAGAACATGTGGATACTTTCTGTTTTAATTATTGTGATAGAGTGAGAATATAAAGTTAATAAGGAATGGAAGTTTGCATTTAGCTTCTTGTGATTAATGCAGAGTTAATGGCGCATGTTAGTTGTTTCTTCATTATTATGAACACCTATGTTTACCCCCCCCTCTCTAACTCAAGGAGTAGTTTACATTACACAGTCCCCTTCCTCTTAATAATACAAGTAATAATATTGCTTCTCACCAATAATTGGGCTTTCTTGCATTGATTTTTTTATCAACATCTATATCATGATCCTGTGTCTGTGCCAACAATGCAAGCATAGCAAAGCATAAACATGTTTGGCACGTCACTTTAATTATGATTTCATTATTGAACCTCAAATCTTGACAGATTTACTCCTATAACTGAAGATAAATATACTACAGTTCTAGACCAAAGAAAGGCAGGGGTGGTTATGTGCACTCACACTGATATTTACTACCTGGATCAAAGTGATTACAACACCAGATTTCATTGGCTCATGCAATTATAGTGATGTTTAGGACTTCTTCTGGTTGGTTGGTTGATTGATTGATTGTTTGTTTGATTGATTGATTGATAGATCAGTCAGTAGGATCTTGTTCCATAGTCCTAGTTTTTTATTTAAACAGTTTCCCAAGTTCAACTCTCTCCAGCACTTTCCTAACTGGCTTTTATAAGTGGACTTCTTTGGTTTCCCAAGGTAGGCCTTCAGAGTCCTTCAGCTTTGCTTTTTTGCATTAGTGACCAGTCAGAGACGCATAATTTTCGTCTAAATCAATTTTATCAATTTATCAATTTTGCATTGAATTTTAAGTTGCTTTTTTTATGAGCATTTCAGTTGTCTTTTGTAACTTTATATTTGCTGGGGTGACAATTTGTTAGCGCTAGTTATTGTTCCGTGAAGTTTGATTTCATATCAACCGAGTTTGTAAATCCAGAAAGTGTTACTGTACACAAAGGGTAAACACAAAATCCGTTTTTGTACATTTCTTTAGTGTTGTCGGTTCTCAATTTTGTCAGTGGCCTAGATAAAGTTAAGACTCCAACCTCAACTTCCAAAACTGTGACGCTTCCACTATTGTCCACGCTGTTCAAAGCCTCTTCTTCTCTCTCCATTTCACGAGCGAGTTGACGTTTGGCCAAGCCAGCTTAAAGTTTGCAAAGGACGCTCTCCATCTTTTAGCCCATCATACTTAATGTGCTTCTGTGATGTCACTTTAAGATTCCATAACTGCACATCAAATATATTTCATGTTCACAGTTTTGGAATTTGTCCTTGAACTTGCCTTTTCTGCACATCATTCAAGCAGACATTATCTGCAAAGCCACAGTTGCAATAATCAGTCAAAGATCTGAAACATTTTATGTTTAACGAATGTTGAAAACATATGTAACATTTGGCACATAACACTATGATCCACTCATAATTATGGTCTTATGATTGCATTCTGTTCACCGTTGCAGATGAATTCTGCAGAAAGGTCTTTAGCACTTTCATTAAAGTCGGACTTTAGCTGTCAAAGCTTCATGGTGAAACTTGCAATGGCAAACAGAAAGACGAGAGCTCATCACATTCCTTCGTGTGTAGTAGTGGAATTTGCAGTCTAAGGTACAACGAACAACTCAAGACACGTATTTATTCACTGTCTTCACTTGCTAGTAATTGTTTGAATTGCTGCAGCTTTATTGCCTTTCTGCTCATAGAGATGAATTCAATCTAAGTTCCTCTCTGAATGAGTGGGTGTCTTATTTCACGCAAGTTTTATCACTTTCAGGGCCTTTTGTTTTCTCCGTTTCTTATGATTTGCTTGCCTTTTTGCTTTTGATGTGTCTTTTCTGATCATATATTTGTCACAACTGCATGTTGCACATTTAAAAGCAAATAAGGTAAAACTGCTGTAGAGGTGAACTGGAGGTGGATGTGCTCTGAATCACTGGAGGTGGACCAACGTCTCTTTGTGTTACTCTCATCGCAACACACACACACACACACACACACACACACACAGACATACATGCATTTATATCATAGTGGGGCCGAATTGGCGTTCGCCCCTATAGTCAAACCTTAGCAAAACCTAAACTACTTTTCGTGCATATTTTTTCTATCTATCTATCTATCTATCTATCTATCTATCTATCTATCTATCTATCTATCTATCTATCTATCTATCTATCTATCTATCTATCTATCTATCTATCTATCGATCCATCCATCCGTCAGTCCATCTGCCCTGCATATGTCTCCATAACATGCACAAGTTCCCTATATAGAGTGTCTATATCTTGCTCTTAGACACGTCAGAAGCACTCATACCTGCAACCTTCATAAGTCCCACTACGCTGGAAATATGATCTTTTGTGATCTAATGAACCACTAGATAGCAATACTTAACCACTAGGAAATAATTGCCGTCTTAAATTTTGGCACAGCATAAAATACCACTAGGTCTTAGTTTCGGGGGAAAATAGCATATTCAAATCAAAAGAAAAATGCTACTCTGAAACGTAGGCCCGCAGCCTAGTTTTCTGCTTCAGAAAGTTTTTGCAGCTCAGCTTTAAAGGTTAACAACAGTTTTAAGCCGCGTAGGTGCCACATAAACAAGTCAGAGTGGGTCTTGAGCTGCTGATGTCTGATCAATCTTTCTTTTTGTGTGCGTTTCTGAATCTTCTTTCTTGCTGTTTAGTGGGTCAAGGTGAGGTTTCCAATTCTCACTTCAACACACAACTTAAAACTCTTTGCTTTCAGTCTATGTTAAAGAAAGGCTCAGGAAAATAATGAAACGAAGAGCCTTGTGTCATTGTCCGGCTGAAATCAGTTGTGTCTATTGTTGTTTTGCATATTTCCAAGGGTCTGTGGTCGTATAAATCCATGGCAAACTGAAATAGAGAAGCTTCTGAATAATTTAGAGAACTAAATTTTTCTTTTTTGTTCAAAGTATAAACGAGGAAATAAAATCTAGTCAAATTTTAAAAAGGTGTCCGACATTTTAAAGCAAAAAAGCAAATACAGTATATATTGTTTTATTTTTTTGATATAAAAAGAAACACACAAATATCCTTATATGTAAATACTAAATTAAAAACCGCTGTAAAAATTATCAAATATTGACCAGTCCGCGACAATAAAAGGGTTGGGGACTATTGATATAAATGACAGATGCGTCTTAAACTTCTGAATATTTCAAAAGGGATACATGAATATTATTTCATATAAGAAAGATCAGCATCTTTATTTCAGCAGTTGTTCTTACAACAATGCCATCTGTTGTGCAAATGGTTGATGGTCATTTCTTCTTTTAAATGGCTGTTATCAATATGGAGATCAGAAGACTGATTAGGGTCTCCGTTGATTTTTCCTTTTAATCACTATTTTCCTGCGGAAATGTGGTCAGTTTTGGCATCCAACCATCTCTTCAGAAATTTTTCTCAGTGCAAAAGATCTTGTATTTATAATAATGCTTTGCAATATTGAATAATACTTTTCATCACCGAAAGTTCAACATTTTTAGACTTGTTGTGAGCATCCACAGGTCTTCTATCTCAGCCATGACTCTCCATAAACCAACACCAGAGCTTCCAAACCGCTTGGACTGTTTAGAATTGTGCAGAATATACCCTCAGACTGACAGTTTGCAAAAGGTATGAATAATTTGAAGATTAACTTTTTGTTCAAATGTAAATTAAAGCTGAGATAGAGAATTTACACACTGTATATATTGTATATTTGTACATAAGTATATACGCTATTTTTAAGTTGGACAACTATTATTTAAGTGAACCTTTAGCTTTAAGGAGAGCATTTTGGCAGTCTGTTTATATTTTCAAATGATATCAAAACTCTGCAAAAATGGTCTTATGAAGACTGTGAGAGCAGCCGTGTTGTGAGAAGTGCATGATGTGCATTTTTAAGCTGACATGAAGCTTCATCTCTGCCAATCCTTCTCTTTCTCTAGAGCTTATGTGTCCCTGAAGCAGCCCTGCATCCCTCCATCTCTCTCCTTCACTCATTCTCTTGCTTTATTTGCCTTCACGCACACACACACACGCACACACAGCCTGTCCTACCCTCTGACGTTTTTACAGTGAGACGCAAGCTGATCTCTAATCAGCTTAAATGTCTTTGCGCATCACAATATTTCATCAGCAGTTCTGAAAAGGGCGAGTTTAAGGCGAGAGGCGACTCTTTCGTTTTTTAAGTCCGGGCCGAGACTCTTTGATGTATTTTCAAATGCTGCCAAAATGTATGTCCCAGTTTCATACCGTGTCATTGCAGTGAAGTCGGTGTCGCGCTGCTGTTTTACTGTACATTTCACTTGCGTTTACAGCAGGCCGTTTTCACATCTTGTCACCTGAGAGAATGAGTTTTATATTTTGGAAAAAAGAGTCGGCTTGACATGAACGCCGGTTTTTCTCACTGCTTTATAGTCACATTAGTCTGATTAATGTTGTAGGAGTCTGATGAATACTAATGCAATGCTCAGTTTGAACACTTAAACTAAATTAATCTTTCACTAAAGTCTTTTTTGCCTCCTCTCACTTTCTTGTTCTTATTTGGCTCTCTTTCTTTATCTCTCTTTCAGCATGTCTCCCACCTTTTTTTGCTCTCAGCATAGCTTTTTTTCTCTCTCTCTTTTTTATTACTCTCTGCATCTTTTTCTCTTATCCTCACTCGTATCACTCTTTCTGCCTCCTTTTCTCTGTATCTCTCTCCCTCCATCTCAGGTTAGTGTACAGTAATAGTGATTTCACTGTATTGTGTGATCAGTGGTATCACTTTCAGAAACATGTCTTGTTTCCAGTGAGTGTGAGAATCTTTTGTCTCCTGTCGGCTTTTCTAATTACATCACTACAAATTACTCAAACAGTAATTAAAACAGAGCTAATAAAAGACTGCTAATAAAATACTTCAGTGCTGCTCTTCATCTGAACTTCTCTATCGGGCTACATTGTAATGCTGGTATGATAAGGAAGCTATAATTATATGACCTAAAAGCCACCAGTAGACTACTCAATTTCAGAACATTTGGATCCAGATAAAGATTTCTACCTGTTTGAACTTGGACTTGTGTCCGAAAAGTTTCAGGTTCGAATCCCCCCGCGTTTGATTCTGCTCCTTGGGAGACACTGTCTCAGTCTCCACGGCTCAGGCTGCCCACTGCTCCGGGTTTGTGTGTGTTCACTTCACTGGATGGGGTAATTGCAGAGCACCAATTTCGATATGATATGCCATATTGACAATCTTACTCACTTTACTTTACTTTACTTTACTTCACTGCCTCCGCGGCCTCCTCTTTCTGGTGTTGCCTGTAGCATGCCAAGTGTGAGCAAGCGAGCAGATTGGATTCCGTCACTGCATGTTATAGCGTGTGTTTTTAAAAACATGAAGTATTGTGTTCTGGCCCGTTTCTTGTATTATGTCTTTGTCAGTTTTTATCGTAGCTCTCCGGTCATGGTTTTGTCAGGATTAGTATTTGTCTGCTGCCCTCCGACTGACCTCTGCTCATGGTCCCATTATTGTTTAGCCCTTCACTGGTTTATTACAGATTCAGAATTGCACAACGAATCCTGCCTGAACTTTCAACCTGTAAATATAGAAATATATATATATACAGTATTTTGTTTAAACATGATTCATTTATTTTTATATTAAATTTGAACTGTATTTGTTTGTTGCTATGCTTTACAGGCCTGTCTCCCTGTGTTGATTCTTTTTTTTTTCTTTTTAGTTTATGGTAAACAATGAATATTTTAAATCTGATTAATAGATGCTTTTCATCTAAGGCATTAAAGTCCTTTGGAAGATCTCACAGTTAACAGTTAACTGACAGCTAGTAAATGTTTTATAACTACCTGAAATGATCCTGAGTTACTTGGGAAAATGTGAGTAACAAACTGAGTGACTTCATGTCTGAATAAGCTTAATAGTGATAACCAATCCTTAATAGAGTTTGAAAATGCAAATATTAAGCATTCTACATTAATGCTCATGAAGAATGAATAAAGCTGTTAACAGAGAACAGAAGGTAGAATTGTGTAAATGTGTGCCCAGGATAGAGGGAGATGGAAAATTTTTACCCTGTAGGAAAAAGGAAACAGCTGAAGAAAAAAAAGAAGATGAAAAAGTAGAAAGTGGAAGATTTAGAGTGTGAGCTGGGATGAGAGGCGAGACAGGCTGGGAACAAATTCGTGCAAACGTGTTTAATACAATGAGATAAACAACAGGGAAATACTGACACTGACTGGGTTGAGACAGGAAAGGAGTCGAGGAATCCGAAGAAGGATAGATGAGGATGAAGATGAAGAGAGAGTCTGGGTGAAAAGTCTTGAACAGGTTGAACTATGACATAGACAGATGAATGGTGTGATATTATATAGTGTCCTGATGAGCGGACTCAGGTGTGGTCAAAGATTGGGTAAGTGATGAAGGTGATGAGGGTGATTGAAGGCAGCTGTGCAAGATGGTGACCTCACAGGTGGTGTTGTAACCCAGAAGATGATGGTGTGATGTGAAAAACTTTAAAGATGAAGAATGGAACTTATTTTATTTTAACAGTGTTATAGTAGAAAGAGTGAAAGATGTCGAAGGGTACTTTCTTTCTTTACTTAACTTGAAAAAAAGTCGGGGTCTGTACCCACTGTGTATAATCGTTTAACTGTCACATCTGATTTATCTATATTTGTATTTCTTTTTTTTTTTTAATTTAGGCAAAATCATGAATAATAAAATGAAAATAACGAACCTCTCAGATTTGGCTTATCCTCTTCAGTTTAGTTGTTTAATGCAGAGTTGTCAAGTTGTATGTATCGCTTTAACTATTTATTTATTTATTTATTTATTCGTCTGTCTGTCTATCTATCTGTCAATATAGTCAGACAATAAGTTTCAATGAGTTTTGAAGGGCATGTTGAAAACAGGAAACATTCTAATGGTTAAATGCTACAAAGGCTTCACAATGTGCTTGTTCCTGTCTCTATTATGGATTTGGATGCCACCAGCTTCTCAAAGGCTCCCAACCCCACCTCACACGTCTACACCTCCACCCATGGCCATCAACACTGTAATTGACCCAGGCATCCTTAATATATTTCCCCTCAGATGCTGCAGGTAAAGTGGCTGTAAGAGGCTTCGACTGATTGGAGAATCAAGGCGAGAGCTTCTCTGCCTGCAGTTCCTGGTGCTGGGCTTTAAGAAGCCCACTCGAGTTGTGCTGAGGGGCCGGACAGCTCTTCTAAACAGGATGGAGTGCAGAGCAGCCTCCCTAATCACCGGCTGCCATCGGTGGCGGCTCCCCAGGGCTGAGCAATTGGTGTCGGCCGTCCGGAGGGGGACCTGTGTTGTGGGACAAATGGATGTGTATAAGATGCGTTGTATAGACGCTCCCCATTATTCTCCCCTGATTAGAGTTGTCAGGATTGATTCGTGGTGGCCTTTATTATTTATTTATTCTCACTGGACAGAACGAGAACATTTACATATGAGCAGCAGTTTTCAAAGTTTGCAAATTCAAATCTGAAATTGCACCATTGGCAATGCCCTCTCTCTCTCTCTCTCTCTCTCTCTCTCTCGCTATCATTTTTACTCTCCTCCAATCATTCAGCCAGTTTCTCTTTCCTTTTCAATCATTCTCTCTTCCCAAATCAATCTTTTTCTATTGATTTGATTTAAATGTTGAAACATAGACTTTGACCATTAATCACATGATTAATCCAGGTACTTGGAAGAATTTATGCTGTTCTGCACCTAGGAGAGTCACTGATAGGTCCACCCTGAGAGAAAACATCATATTGTAGGTTTCTATCAAGCGCACATATGGCACAACAGCCTAGATATGCGAGATGAAACTGAAGCGTTTATTAAATGTTAAGTAGACTGTTAGTAGAACACAAGGCAAAGAAACAATTTCCAGTTGTGATGCAACATCATGAAAATATTATGCAATAGTACAAGATAAGGTTGCATCTTATGCATTTAGTTCAGTTTTTAAGTATTAAATGGAGTAGGCAATGCATGGTAAACAATAATTGTAACATTTCGATCAGACACACGTTTCATTATATTAGCACAATATTTTATATGAATTAGCAAAATTCATATAAAATAATGCAAACTAATAAAAACACTGTAAACGCTTAAATCTTTTCCCCATTATTTTATATGTGGCGATGTGGTCACAGACCACTCTTTATCTGTATGTCATGTATCTTTGTGTGACATACAGCCTCACTAGGCTCTGAATCACCAGCTATGACGGTTTCTGTGGATTGTTCTGCACGTTTCTCCCCGCGGTCTGAGTTATAAATACACTTGCTTATCTGAGAGGCCGTGGGAGTGTTGAATGGAGATTACCAGGCACTTTTCTCACTCCACATTGTCAGCCCACTATCGCCCAGACTTTCTGTTGCGTCACTGGGCCTACAATTCCCAGAGTGCCTTGCTGTGAAAAGTCCCCACACAACTGATTTTAATCACGCTCTGTCTAATACATCTCAAATTCATTGAAAATCATGCTAATGATTTGGCAGTTAAGGGGTAAAAATGTAATTAATGTCCCCTGCTGTGCCCGCAAAGCTAATAAAAGGCATTATAAAATATTCCTTTCAGTTTAATTTCCTCTGACGGTCGCAGTCGTCCTCTTAGCAATGAGTGATAAATGAGTGATGTGATCTCAGGAAGAAGTTTGATGAAACTTTCTCTCAATAAAGCCAACCCGACAAATAATTCCATCCCCAACCATGCTTTAGTGAAAATGTCATAGCTGCCTTCTTTAAATATACTGTAAGAGGTAATAATAACTTAATAATAATGTAAGTTACGACAATTTAAACACGTCATCTATATCGCCCAAGACTGTTGGTTGCTTATCTCCTCGTGATCTAGTTTGTTTAATTTTGTTTATTTGTTTAATTCCAAAAATTAATTTGGAAGACAAACTGAAGTGAAATTTTTGTTTTTTCACTGAGATTGTTGTTTTTACATATGACACAGTTGACACCATCCATCTGTAGACGAAAAGATAGAATTGAAAAGACACACATCCCTATTTCCAAGATAAAGAGAGAGAGAGGGGGGGGGGGATCAGAGTGATGGAATTGAAGAACGATTTCTCATCTTTCTGAAAACCAGTACAGACATACGTAGATTGACTTCGATAAGTCAATAATTTATTTCATATGCTGCCTTTTCATTCTTGTGCTGCCTATATACTGGTTATCCAAGGTAAAATGTCTCGCAAAACAGGACAAAACAATGGTCGTTCCCTTAGTGTCCGTTGATTTGACACAATGTCAAGAGAACTAATAGAAAGAGAATGAAAGTTCATAGACCTGCTGTTGAGTGTTGCTGGTTCAGGTGAGGACACCCGTGATGCCTCGGAATGTCTGCTTGGGTAAACAGAGTTTAATCTGTTAGCCAGATCAAGCATGGCAGCATCATCCCTGCATGTTGGATGTGTTGAGGTGCTGGGGATTTGAAGAGCCTTGAGAAGCAGGTGAGATTAAATCACATCACCTCAGGATGGATTTATAGCAACAAGCTCATGCGATTATGTGTTCACGACTTGGTAAATCGCCTCATACTTCGCATCCTAAGATCAAAATATCGATCTATATATCTTTAAATATCCATGTATAAAATATCTATCTATCTATCTATCTATCTATCTATCTATCTATCTATCTATCTATCTATCTATCTATCTATCTATCTATCTATCTATCTATCTATCTATCTATCTATCTGTCTTTTTCATTTTCACGTGTGTAATCATATGTACAATAAACACCATACTCAAATTTAAAAATATAGACGCACATAGACATATAGATATCAATGACCACAAAATTGGCAACAAGGTTTTAATGCTGTCAAGGTCTTTTAGACACCCTCATCCTATACATAAATTGCATTTTGATATTTTAAACATTAGTATAAACTACATTATCCACTTTTACAAGATGCAACTTTGGCGTTGCCGTTTCGAATCCTTGTCAAGTCTGTTCCACAACTGAGTGTCCTCGATGAAAACACTGATTTTTGCACTGTATTGACAAACCCCCACACTACAGACATAACCTATAGAAACTTATAGAAATGTTGGGTTCATTGTTTTCTTTGAGCAAAAATGACCCATTTTTCCATTTATTCCATCAAGACTTCAAATATGAATCCATAATAGTAATAACATCTACATGCATTTTATTTAGACAACTTAATCTGTGACTTCAAGGCATCAGCACTGTGTGAGCTCAAGCTGTGGAAAGTCACAAACAGTTGAAAAATGCCCATATCTAAAAGCAGAGTGAGCTCATCGTGAGGGAGGAGGAAGTCTGTATTGATTCAGGGAGAAATGCTTGTGCTAGAGCGCCTCACCATGAATCTGACCATAAGTATGCGAGGAAATATGAATCCCACCGTCTTATTTTGCAGCCAACATCCTCCCAACGCCAATTAAATGACCCCGGCAGTGTGAGATACAGGACATGGGGCAGAGCCGGGCTGTGGGGGTCAGGGCTGGGGATGAAGGATGTTGGGGGTTTGCTGGTTGGGGGCCGTACAGGCAGGACTGGTCCAGGAAGATGGAGGATATAAATTGCGGCTGAAGCATTAGGTTTAGATGCTCTGAATCTGGTAGAGCGGAAACTGCTTTTTTTCTACAGTGAGTCCTAAAGTCTAGAGTCCAAGTTCTAGACTTTATTGAAGGGTTTAAACATCTCTGTGCATCTCTGTCCTCTTCAGACAGACAGACGGACGGACAAACAAACAAACGGACAAACTAACAGTGAGATAGACTGAAATGCATCAGCAAGAAATTGCATTCTTCAAAATCTGATGCAATTGAGATATCTGAGCAAGGATGTGTCACCATTTCAAATTTAAAACTGATTTATGCTATAATTTCTGAATTTTTTTTTTCCCATCATTGCCGATATTAATCCAAAATTCCCATGATATCATGGGCTGCTGAATGACGGACCCACATACACAGCACGGACAAGGCGTTCACAGAGGATTTACAGGATTTAATTACAAAGCCAAGGTCAAACAGGCAGGGGTCAGTACACGGAGATCAGGTACTACAAGGGTCAGGCAAAGGCAGCCCAGGAAAACGGGCGCGGATCTGTATCACCGGGGAGAACCAGACAAAAATTGCTAGGCAAATCAGGAGAAAACAAAAGGCTAGGATCAAAAACGGGAACAAAGAAAGGTACAAAACCACTGGATGATCTGGCAAAGATAATCTGCTGGATGATCTGAAAAGATGATAACAACTGAACCGGAACATAGACGGAGTGCGATCACCGGCAAAACCGGAAGTAACAAAATAAAAGTTTGTGACGGCTAAAATCCAGAGTCCATGACAAACATCGTTCAACTTTAGTTTTGAGGTTTAGTTTTTAGTTGTTTGTGGTGCAAGTTGTTGTAAAATTGTTCCGATGACTGCATTAGAATTTAATAATTCACTATAATAGTTATAATAGTTAAATTCACTTTTGACTTCTCGATATGAAAATAAATTCTGAAGTGGGACCTTGAACTCCAGTGTACATCTGTATAGCTTTAACTATAAATAATGTTTGCCCTTGAGTAATTGTGTCTTTTCACCTGTATGTCTGTTTATTCGTCCTTGCTTTTATCTGTTTTTTTTTAGGTGAGTACTGTCCTATCTGTTTGCATGTGTATCAGTCTCACTCTTTGTCTATTTGTCTATTAGCAATATTATCATCTATATAATTTGTAGCAATAAGACATGGATCTAAACATCTATCAATACCTGCATTAGACTCAAAAACATAGAACTCTACAGCTCATACATCATACATCTTTTTTAAGCATCTCCTGTCTGTGTGAAAAATGGCATGGCTTGTATTATTTGTGCCGTATGTCTGGTGTAATGAAGCAGAATGATCAAGAGAGAAGCGTTCTGTGACAGACAAACACGGGCGGTTGTGAACATGAACTTGGTGTCCTTGGCAAGCTATTTGTTCAAAAAAATATAACAAAAGATCTCAAAATCTTGGAGATATTTTACTCTAAACCTCACAACGTGTTTCCAACCCACGCAGAGACTCATTTAGTGGAGAGAGGCCAGGAGACCCTGATAGCTCCTGGTGGATGGTGCTGTTGTGAGCAGTAGGCAGCGCTGCTCCACACAGCCAGAAGTCAAGGACCACTTTCAGTCTACAACTGTGTTGCCGGGTTTAAGTTGGTTTCCACCATGTGTGGATTCTTTCTACAGGTCAACACGGTGAACATAAAGAGAGTTGGAGATGCTAATCAAATTATTTTTGGCAATTTAATACAACTTAAAGTTGAAAAAAAAAATAGATACAAACAATGCATTCTTTATTCAAAATAATATCCTTTCCAATCTTCTCTTACACTGTTCTGTGTTTTTACAGCCACAACTGTAATTATTCTATTTTTTGTATTATACTATACTTGTTTGTAATTATTAACATTCATTTATAATAATTATTTTTTGAACACATTTTTATAACTCGTTATAGCGTTTTGTAATTATTATAGTTACTTACTCAAGAAAGTGAAAGTGATATTATAGAACGTGCCATTGTTAAATGTGTTCAGGGTTGCTAGGTTTGGCTTTAATCTTTTAATTATATTATTTATTCATTTGTGTGTTGTGTGTTACAATGTTTACACATTTATACTGTAATTGCACAGCAATGTATCAGACAAATATAAGCCAGAGACTGCTAGAATTAATGTGCTAGAATTAATGTGTCTTAGTTACACATTGATTGTTTATTTGGTTTAAAAAATAAAATTAAAAGCTCAGTTGGGCTTTAGAGTTCATGTTGTTCTGTTCCAAAAATCCCATTTACATTCTCCACCTCAACAGGGATAGGTTTGGGAAATGTAATGTCTCGTAAACCCACATAGATACTGGAATATCTGTGCCGCTGTGGACAATAACGGATTCTCTGACTGATAAATAATGTATTAAGTATAGTATTGTAGAGCATTTAGTGGAAGCGAATCAGAGCCACAAAGTCCCGACGTCGCACCGGCATCTGCTTTTGAAACTCCTCTGTGCCTTTCTGCCTACTGACATTACTGAAGCCGTTTCCTGAAGGATTAAAACAGTCTGCTTCACTGAGTCACTGTCTAATGTTGGATTTTATCACAATAAATTTTACATTTGCATTGTATGTGGAGTTAAAATATTCAACCAGCTCTGCATAGAATATGATCAACAATCTTTAACAGATAAGTCTAGAATGCGTTTTTTTAGCGCTGTGGAATTTAACGCTTTTTTTAACGCTTAGTTCAAGTTCGAAACTTGTGAGACTGTCATGATTAACTTTTTTATAAAATAAGTCTTGATCAGTAAATTCTTTTTACTAAAAGCTGGATTTATAATGCATTAGGTTAATGAAGAGAGAAGTTTCAGTAGGGTTTGATGGTTCAGTTTCATATTAAACAAATTCCCATCCTGCATTTCAGCATCAATAACATATGATATCTGTACGGTATATTATTTGCAGAATTGTTATTCAATGAGTATAACTGTATTCTTTAGGACATTTTCAGTCATGTTTCACTAGTATGACCTTTGCGCTTGAAAAACCATTGGCGAATATTGAATTCTGTGTTTTTAGTTAGAATGATGTAGAAACATTTAACAGCTAATGTAGATGAGCAGACAGGGATGGTGTGTCCAGCAGCATTGATTGTACGTTAAAGGTCACGTCTGTGCTGGTTCCATCACACGGGGCTGATACAGGATGAGCTGGAAGCTTCTGAAATGACCTTGACCACCTCCAGACCACCAGCATATGGACACAGATGGAGAAAATCCTTGGTGCTCAAGGCTTTACTACTGATGACGAACTTCTAATCGACAAAATCTGCTTGACGTTTATGTGTAAAAATAGTAGTAGAAATTATTAGAGAAAAAAAAAGTGAATGGTAGTAAATCTTTTTAATATACATTGTGAAGACCTGTGTGCGTGTCTGCTGTACGTAAAAAGAGGAAATAATAGAACAGAATGGCCTTTATTGTCACTGTATCACAGGGTTACAATGAAATTAGTATTGCTACTACATTTGGTGCAAAAAGAAAGATGTAATAACAATAAAATACGGTAAATAAAAAAACACTGGAAGTAAGATTAAACGAAAAATAATCATTCATTTTTGAACAGACAGACCATATTGCATCCGGTAGATTGCCGTGCTAAAGGCTAACGGGCTAGCGCTTGAAATGAGACTAGTAGCTGGAAAATTTTGGGAGCAAACAGAGAATAGTTCAAAACGAAGAACACAACCAAATCACTCTGTCTGATACACGGATAAAAACGTGACTGTTCTAATATTTGCGTCTAACAAAAAAACGAGCTCAGTCAGATTTACTTTAGGTGCTTTTAGCGCAAAGGCTCATGGAAGCCAGTGAGAAGCAAAGCATGATGGGAGGTGTAGTTTCGACCGCTAGAATAGTTCACAAGTTAGGTTTGTTAAATAAAGAAAAAATAGTATTTTAAAAGAAATGTAAGAAAATGTATGTAATTTAGCCAGAAAAAAAAATATATATATTTTGTGCCCGAAAAACCTGGGGGTGCTTATTTGCGGGGTTTTTATATTTGCATAAATACATTATATTAAAATATGGTACAAAATATAGAAGGTAAGAAACATTTTAAATATAACACAGGGTACAAGAACAAGAAACAAAAAAACTAAATGCAATTGACAATATATACATAGGCAAAAGGTTTGTGTATATATAAAAAATTTATTATCGTGTATTATATAAATGTATGCAACTTTAACCCTAAAAACAATCTATATATTTCTACATCTTTTAATGAATAAAATTAATAAATAGTAGCAATCATATATATAATGCATATATATAATAAATAGTAATAATTTTATAATTTTATTACTCGTAGTTTTTTTTTCTACCAGAGACCACTAAAGCTGTTGGAGATGTGGAGGAAGCTGAAAGACTGTAATGCTCAGAGTTTGTCATCGCTGATAAAAACGTGCCTTCTTTTTATAAACCAGGCACATATTTGTAAAGCTTTCAAGCCTGGCTCTTAATGAAGAAAGGAAAGGGGTGTGAGGCTCAGTGAGGAACATCAAAAGCTCAGCAGTGCACTCTCTGGCCTAGAGCTGCCTACACAAGCACACTGGCCCGGGGCTTCACGCCCGTGATGCAGACCCTTTCTCATCCACCCAGATCCTGCTCGCTAGCCAATCAAACTGTAGCTCTGTGACCCTTCATGCCCCTCATCCTGCCTACAGCCAATGATCTCATCCCCCTTGGTGGATCCCGCCCACTTCTGCTGCTATGTTTGCCTCAGGTCATTGGACTCACCAGCAATGTTTCAGTTTTCTTCTGTCACGGCTTCATTCATTTTCTTTTCTTAGAAGAACTGAAAAAAAAAAATGTAAGAGTATGCGTTATGTTCATTACTTTGTAGGACAGGCCTTGTGCTGTCAGCCATGATTTTTCTAATACATGTCTTAAACTATCCAAAAAACTTTTAAAATGTTTGCAGAATAAATCAAAGAAAAATACTTTTTTTGGGTCTTTATGTGGCGCTTTGAGGTTTAATAATGTTTGAATGTCGGAGGACCACTCCATAGTTCCAATCCATAGACTCTTGAAATTGTCTTCTTCTCAGAATATTGTTTTCCTAGCCACTGTCGCCTTTCTGCTAGCTCTTTATCCAAAGCCACAGTCAATGTCATTTTTTTAAATTATTCGCATTGTTTTATTTATTCTATAGTGGAGCTTTGAGACATTCTGATGGATTAGAAACCACACTCATGAGCTAGCAATTGTTTCCCCTATCTGTTCTATTGATCATCCATCAATTATTTAAAGGCTGAAAGCAGAGCCACACCCATATTTGGTGGCCAGCCAATCACATGGCAGTTTAGGCATATTCACTCTATCACTTACAGGCATTTTATAGTTTCCTGTTAATTTTAACACTATTTTGACACTCTTATACAGAACTCTATAAAAAGCTCTATTGTTTGCAACTCTACAGTGTATGTGCTGTGCTGAAGCGTTTATGTACCAATTAAATTTTGATCACATTTTAAAATGAAATTTAATAAAGACATCCTGTTTTATTCATATCCATTTAAAGGACTTTAGAGTTATAGCTAGGTGCAATTTTATGAGAAGCATTCTGTATTAAAGACCAATATTTTATGTTGATGCTGTTTTCCTTCTTTAATGGCTTTTCAAAGGTCATTTCAATCTTTCACCGGCTTTTCCGGAATAATAGAGGCTCTCCACGCAAGCCGGACATAATTGCAAAGAAGATAGAAGATTTCCAGAATACTTAAGATTCTTGCACAACTTTCCTGTCGCATTACATTTAAATTCAGGTGTTTATCAGCAAAAAGAGTTGTGTCTTCAAATCTCATTTGAGTTTATAGACAAAAAGTAAAGTTTTTGTAAGCGGTACCATTAGCAACACATTCACTGCTGTCATTTTTGTGAAATCCACATTTTAAGTATTACATCTTTTGACATTTCCTGGGTTTAATTCCATTACATTTGGTGGCAAGTCTAGCCACTGCTAATTTATGCATAAACATATTTAACATGAATATAACTAATATAACATTTTTTCGTAGTTTAAGCTTAAGACTGGGTGCCATGGCTGGTGGGAATTTGGGACGGATTTGTATTAAACAAAGCTCTAAGTTAGAAGTCAGTCATTTTTAGAAGCCAAACATATCATTAGCTCTATAATTGTACATTAAACACTGACAAAATTATGTATTTAAAAATGAATAATAGGAAAGGAGCATGCCAATTTTGATTAGTGACAGTTCTGTGCAAAGTACTTTCATAGAATTATCAGTTGTTTAAAGGATTACTGAGCAGAAAGCTTTTTTGTCATGTAGTGTCAGATAGTTAACAAATACTAGCAGGTACTGGGTTTTTCAGGTAGAAGGAAAAACTTTTCTTCAAAAAAAAAAAAAAAAAAAAATAGAGAGAACATGGAAGAAATAGGCATATTGTCAGCAAGGTTCTTAAGAAGGGAAACCCATGACAGACCAACACTAGATATAAACCCTCATTCTTGCTGCTTTACGCTATTGCTCAATAGGGAAAGACGCGGCCAAAGGTTCAGTCCCGTCAATCTCACATGGTCGACTTCCCCTGGATTCACTGGAGCTGTGTGCATAATCCTCTTCTGGAAACTACATCATGTGTAATGGATGACAGCTGGAGGATAAGTTCCTGCTCAACTATATATAGAAGGATAGAGGTTGGAGATTACTTTTTACTCATACTTGTTTATTTGAATAAATGTTTGTTTATCTCGCCCTTTTAGATGTGGAATAGTATTGTTCCACTCCTACTTTAGAGCACTAGGAGCTCCACTACAAGTCATAGAGTCAAATGCAACCTGCAAAAATGATTTGTTTCAGATGTTGAAGTTGAACTAAATTATTTAAGTTTAGTAACCTTTAAGTTTAGTCATCGATCGAGCACCTAAACCGGGCCAGACTCAAGAAAAGAGCCGTCAGGATCACCGCTGACCCCACACACCCCGCCCACAGACTGTTCAAACTCCTCCCCTCTGAATGGGTGGAGCCATAAGCACCAGAACCACCAGACGCAGAGTCAGCGTCTTCCCACAGGCCGTGTTTGAGCGGAACTCTACCAGACACACAATCTCACCCACGTGCAATAACTGCTAAGTGTGCAATACCGTTATTTATGCTTCATACATTTATCGTAATTGTTTTTTGCTTTTTGTTTATATATTTGTGTTAATATCTGCAAAAAAGAGGGGAAAGGGCGGAGTCTCAATTCTTTGATGTCACTTCCAACTTGGCCAATAAAGTTGAATCTGATTCTAAAGACACATTTTTTAGTGTCAAGCTAAATCAATTACAAAAGAAAGGAGCAAAGTTTCAAAGTTTGATTTAGCTCACTTTGTCAACTAGTTTGAACTTGGGTTAAAATTACTGTTTTTAAAGGAATGTAAAAAAGAAGAAAGAATCTACTTGATTTAAATGAACTTTTTTATGACTGTACACTCACTAGTTTTAATTTCTCGTTTTAATTTTTAGTACTATTGTTAACATTGTTTTAATATGAAAATAGGCACTTTTTGGCTAAGCATTTGACTAACATGTAATACAGTATTGCCAATAATGAGTTGGTGCCACAGTGGCAATCGGGTGTCACTTCACAGCAAGAATAATTTGAAGATTGTGACCTGGTCATGGTCTTTCTGTGTATAGTTTGCATGTTCTTTCTATGTGTCTTTCAGGTCAAAGATGCTGAGATTGGCTCTATCTTCGTATCAACTAGAAACGAAAAAGTGATTTAGAAAAAGGATGGATGAATGAAGAATCAAGTCATTCTCATTGACAGATGTGATTCAACAATGCAGTAAAATAATAGTGCATTTTTTATTTAATTGTACTTGCAAAAATAGGCTAATAATGATATACTAATATCATTTTCATTTAAACACATTTTTTACATCAATAGTTCCAAGTCCCTTTTCAATTTTACTTAATTCTTCATTTGCACTTTATTCATATTTCCATTAATTAAATCCCCAGAGGTGGGTACAGAAAAACCTCCAAATGAGACACGTGTAATTTTCTTATAAAAGAGATTCATAAAAAAGTCTTCATAAAAGAGATTTAATTATTCCAATTCCACATCGTCAAGGTGCTTATTACGAAAACCAGCAAGTTTCACTCATGTGTACAAGCGAAATGGTGGATTTGTTCCAATCTGGCGAGCAGGCTAATCTGTTAGTTTGACGAATGAGCCGATATGAGAATAAACTCATTTTAATTGCATCGAAACTCATGTTATGGATTTTGTCTGTTGTTATCTGTGCTGTATCATTGTTTATGAGCGCTGTGGCTGTTAATAGGTTTATAAAGAGACTGAAGAATAATGCTGAAGCTTTACCTTGTTCCTTGGTAAAGTGTAAAATGGTTTGATATAATTCCATTAGTAATGACAGTAGTTGTAGGTGGAGGATAAAAAGGATTGATCTGTCGTATAAATGACTCTCCAAAGCCCATTACACCGTGTTATGAAGGATAGAGTCCAGTTTACCGTTTCAAACTGCATCTAAAAGCAAAAGTTAATTTAATGAGCAATGAAAAACTATAGAAGATATAAAAAATACACAAGCTTACACACACACACTCACACAAATACAATTGTGCCGTGTGCATTAACTTCAACATCAGTGTCTATTCGTCTAGATACAATTTTCTAAAATGGTAACAATATACTAATATAACAAGGTAGTAGGACTGATTATGATGAAAGGTTTAAATTGACACAAAATAATTCCTGACATTTGCATAAGTGGTTTTTAAGATTAAAGAAATGGCTAAATCCTAGAGTGGAATAAGTCACAATTTGTTTGATATAATCAGATTTTATGAAATATGATCCTCTCAAATGATTCATTTTTGCGGCAGTGACAGATATGATCATAACATCTCAGGATGTAATTTGACAAATTTGAATATACAGATTAATAGAGAAAGAGCCACATTGTTTCTTTTACAGTTTGTTTGACATACTGTAAATGTGCTACTGTTGTGAATCAATTCTGTTCCATTCTTTTATGTCTGTCATTTATCAATTTCATTGAAATCTATTCAATTATTATTTAAAAAAATGAAACATCTGTTTGGTACAACTTTTTTATGGGTTTTTTTAATGTAATAAGTTACATTTGTTTCGATTGTTACCATTTTTTTCTATAATTAGGGCATGGGGTCATTTTTAGCTATTCTTGTTTTTGGTCTTAAACCTAGTTGACAAAGAAACATTTATGATTTTTTTTTTACTATTTTCAGCCGTGCACAATCAAGCAAAACGTTGTGTACTTGTCTTCGGGGAAATGATTTTGGGAGTTTTGACAGCAACTTTATATTGCCGAAAAGTCTTGGAGGTGAGACATGATGAATAAAAGATGATGATTTTTATTTGACTGTATTTTTAGATACTCTATCTCCTTTTGGAACTTGAAACTGCATTGTGTGTAAGTGGGCGTGTGTGTGTGTGTGTGTGTGTGTGTGTGTGTGTGTGTGTGTGTTTGGTAATGACAACTAAAGAAAAGTTGAGCAAAACACTTTGAATTTAAATAAAAAAGGAAAGATTGTGCTTCTAAATTTATCTTGCAACTCTTCTGTAAACAACAATAATAAAAGACAGGTACAATAAGACGTATAAACATTAAAATAGCCATTGAACTCATAATTAGACATCCTGATGCTCGACTTCACAAGTTAGAATTTTGCAACCTAGGACAAACAAACAAAGGAAAACGAAGGCAAAAAAACATAGTTTGATTGATTCTCTGTTTTCACTTTTGGCTATTGAGCTTTGGGTGTTGCTTAGTTAATATAATGATAATCCAAGCATTCTTGAGGAACATCTTCCAGGTATCTTCCTCAAATGAACTCTTTCTGCCTCTCCATTGTGTCCTGTTCAATTAAATATATTTTTCACCCAATGTAATTGGATTAGATAAAAATCACATTTTAGGTTTTTTTAATAAAGAATATCAAATTACGTCAAACGATTGCGTTTTTTTCTCACTCAGCAAAACGAGATTTTAATTGTCACGTGTTCACTCTCTTCATCCTTCATTTGTGAGGTTATTCATTACAATATGTCTTTCCATGATTAAAAAAGAATAAAAGATGAAGAAATAATGGCCTGGAAGCTCTTCTGGCTCTTTCGCCACAATGTTCCACAAGTTATTCATGTTCAATTGTGTAATTCTGCATCACGGGGGTTTGGAACAAAATATTCCAACATCTTTCTGGAGTAATTTTGTAATCTTTTTTCTGTCTATCTTCCTTGGGCTCTTAAAAGCAAAACAAAATCATAAATAGTAGATTCGGACTGTCCTGGTGTGGCCAACGCTCAAGGTTCCCTTCCTTCAGAAAACCAAGATTACACAATTTAGCAAGACATTCCCTACCTGTTTGTTCACTTGATGTTACCATATTTGTGAGAATATAGGCACACCATGAATAGGACACCACTAATTTTAGAGGCACAAAAAACAATAAATACATAAAAATATATATATATATTAACGTTTCTGGTTCAATTAAATTATAATTCTCCTAAAAATACTATTTAACAAAAACTTAACTATTTAACAAACCTAACTTGTGACTTTTATCATTTTGATATCGTTTCACTTAATAATAGACAATAACAAAAAAAAGTCGATTATATTTGTCAGTACTTCATTTCCCAAGATCCTTTGCTCTCCAGTCAGATTCCGCACATGCACAGAGCAATTTCAAGCTCAAGCCTGTTTCAAGCTCTCTGTTTTTATCCCTTGTGCAGCGACCAAGCGTTTTGATTGTGTCTGTTCCTCGGATTTTTTTTACTCTTTGCTCGTGTTATTCATTTTGATTGTTTTGATACATTGAAGTCGTTTGTAGCCGGTTGCACTAAGTGGTCGTGGTTTGTACTATTTATTGCAATATAAAATATTGTCCTGTACTTAGTTTAATCTACTTCTATTACTTTTTCTCTGTTATCTGTCGTGGCATGTCTAATGTTTCTTTATTTCAGTTATTGATCCAATAAAATATTTACTTGAATATATGCGCATATTTACGTATATTTAGATTCATCTAACACCACGAGGACATTTCATTTTTGCATCGAAACCATCAACAATTGGTTCATGTTGGTCGACATCTGATTCGCGCCATGCTCTCAGTCTGTTTTCTTAATTTTTTAGTCATATTTTGTCTGTTTATTAAGGCTGATGGGGCTGTTAATGCTTCGGCTTACTGTGCTGAATTTCAGCCTATTAGTTCTTCCTCTGCAAAATGTTGCTCTTTTCTCTTTTTTTGCTTCCACTTCTGAAAGAGCAAATTTCTATGCCTCTGAGATATTACGTTTGCAAAATGGGACAGTTTTAGGCCGTGCAGTAAAATAAAATGAGAAAAAAGCTAGTAGGGCTGACGAAATATTCTTCCCTCTAGTTTGGCAAAACTAGTAAAATATATATAGTATAATACATATATAACAATATAAGTAGACAAGTTGAGATTGGTATGAATAAATTGATGGACAACTGGATGTGTGTATGTATGTATGGATGGATAAATCAGTAAATCAAAAAAATCAAGACTACAGACTTTTCATAGATTTGTAAGCTTCTTTTTCTGTCTGGTCCACAGAAAATGTCTCTGTTTTCTTTAATCATCTTTTGTGATATTAATGATACAGATAGTTTGAATTGCTTGTCCAAATGTGATCACGATTAAATTGTTCTGCTGTCTTTACAGTCTTTGTCTTCTTTGCTCCTTGAACTAAAGACGATGCTGTAACAAAGCAATAAAGTTTGAAACAGAAACGGTTTCCATGGTGACGAGGAACAGTTAGTGGGGTGTTTGGAGAGTTTTCAGTTTCCCTCCCTCTGTGAAATGACTCGGGGTCACTTCAGTACAAGTCAATGGGATTCTTCCATCCTCTTTAGCCTTTGTCTGGCTGGTGAAATAGTATTAACATGATTGCTGAGAGGGATAATCGTCCATCCTTTTCAGCTCATTCATGGCGGATCAGAAAAAAAAATAAAAACACCAGTGTGTCACAGTGATGTTTGTCGGGGCACAGACCACAGAAGTCTTGCTGGCTGGGTTTGACAGGGATGCTATTGTAAATGAGTGATGACTTTTTTGCATCAGCTCTCCTCTGTGTTGCAACATGTGTTTGATTTCACAGTCGGACTCTGGTTTCACTCAGGACATATGTAGATGTCACTTTCATCCGCATGAAATATCTATAAATAAGCCCGTCACTCGCTGTCACAGTGAGGAGTGACTGCTGCATCTGTCACGGTGTGATGAAATGCTGCTTGATAGACATTGTCTTTTTCAGAACAGTGTGAGTCCTGATGGTGACATGGAATGATGAAGTCTGGTAACTTACAAACTTTGCCATCCATTGATCTGATCCAACTAATCCATCCATCCATCCATTCATTCATCCATCTATTCATCCATCCATCCAAGCATTCATTCATCCATCCATCCAACCATCTCTCTGTCAATGTATAGTGGACAATCAGACCCATTATTATTCGTACTATCCCTTTTGCTTAAATACATTTCTTAAATACAACTTTTTTTCCATATTGTTTATTTATTTTTATTTTTTTATTTTATTTCTTATTCTATATGTTTTTTCTGTCCATTCCTGGCCAATATTTATTTTTTCTCAGATGCCCTGTGCTAATGTTTGTATGTTTTGTACTTCTTTTGGTATTTTGTAGTTTTGTCAATGTCCATGCTGATTATTTAAGCATTTTACCGGACATCACACATGACATAAAGAAAAAATGTACATGTTCATCATGTGTGTGTGTAAATGCTTTTTTCTCCTTCTACTGTATTTACTGGCGGCTCATGCGTCACGATGGCACAGAGTCATTTCTGCAAAGGCGTCAGGACGCGAACCTTTATCTTTTCCAAGAAATAATTCTGGCTTTAAACCAGATTGATTCGTCTCCAAGCTGATAGCTTAAAATAGCCCTTTATCTAGGCTGCTTTTCTTGCTCCAAATACATATGAAGAAAGGAAGGTATCGTTGACCGCTCGCTCGGTTTGGAGCTGTGAGTCGGCAGCATTGCTCAGAGCCGAGCCGTCACAACTGGTTGTGTGAGTTTGCATCTGTGTGCGTGTCCATGCACATTTTTAGCCGGACATCTAACCAGCAGTGACAAAGGACGTCATTAGAAATGGCAAATTGTGATTAGAGAACCGAATGCTAATGTAGAATTAATGCAAATCAAGCTGGAGGAAAATATCAACACGTTAGGCACATTTAACAAGTGTTTAACGTGTAGGGATTTATGCTGGTGGGGGGAAAAAAAGCAAGATGGGAAAATAAATGAGGGGATTTAGGAGTGACTGACAGAAACAGAAATAAAAGATGGCTTTCACACAAGATGACTGACTGGCGCTTTTACACATTCTTTCTTCCTTCCTTCTCTCGCGGATGTTAATCCACCTTGTGTCCTCAAGTCTGATACCAACCAGCCAATCAGAACAGGATTCAAGATGGAGGCTTTGAATTCAGCACGTCTGATTCTCATTGACCGGGTGATTCTTTTGTCCTGTTGACAAATTGTGCCAGAAAAAAAAATTAAATAATAATAATAAAATCAGGCAGGAAATAACTCAAATCACACAATGTGTGTGTGCGTGTGTGTGTGTGTGTGTGTGTGTGTGTGTGTGTGTGAAATTAGGCAATTTCAATTAGCTTCACAGATTTTACTTAATCTAATAACCCAATATGATGTATAAAGATGCTTTTTTCAGTAAAAGCCTTTTAGAGAATTAGCCATAGAAATTGCAAATTCATGTTTTGAATGTGTTTGAGACACAGTGCACGAACAGAGGACACGCTGCCTGTGAAAACCAAAATTCTGTGAATTTTACTTGAGACCTTTACCTGAGACCGGCTAAACTTCTGCAGACTTTGATTACCTGGTTCAGTAGGTTTTAATAAAGGTTCAAGCTTAACTCTGCAGGACTTGCCGTCCAATAGCACTCGACGCTGCATGGTCCATGAGCACTTTTTAATAAGTTGAATTACGTTATTGAACAGACATTGTAATAATTCTAAACAGCATAAAACAAGTATTGAAATTATTATAATAATACTTGCAAGACACAACCGACTGTACCTACAGCATTTGTTGTGAGCGCGCGCGCACACACGTACAGCCACACAGACACGCACGCACGCACGCGCTCGCGTTTCTTATGTGTGACGTATGTATGACGATTCTTACCTTCCTCCACATCTAAACGTGCGGACTAAAGGTGTCCCGTCATCTTCCACTAACCACCGCGGAGCTTGATTGCCCGCTGCAGGCGGAGCGCGGAAAGACAGGTCGAAAGAAGCGCACAGCCCGCGAACTTCATATAGAATCTATATAGATGATTCCATCTCAGCCACGACCACTGAACAGCAGACCAAAAAAGGTGGTGATGGTAACTTTAAATTACTGTTAAATTTGCATCGTGCGTGTTTTATTAAAACTGCTGTATTAGGCCAATTGCTTTATTAAACTCAAAGAAAAGTCTCATTTTTTGTTCAATGAACGAGAAACTGAAAACATTTTTGTTAGCTGTAAAACAAATGGTACGTCGTTGTGAAAAAGGGATGCGTGCGTGCGTGTGTGTGTGCGTGAGTGAGAGAGTGTGAGAGAGAGAGAGAGAGAGAGAGAGACCGCGCGCGCGCTCCCGGTGCAGTACTCAGCGCGCTCAACAGCTCGTGCCTCCTCCATCTCATCCCTCTCTCCGCCAACGCCGTGTCTCCAATCTCTGCCTTCTCCCTCCCGCTCGCTTTTCTTAAAGCTCATTTCCGTGACGATACGAAGCTTTTCTACGGCAAGATGAGAGACGCACGGCAGAGGAAAGGACCGAGTCGAGTCGCTTCCATTGGAACTATGGTTTTGAATTGAATTAACTTACATCGCTGTAGAATATATAAAGGAGGGACTGTTTTATTCAAATCACGTCTTCGTTTTCTTTTCTTGGTCTGGAGAAAGAGCTCGAGAGATTATTGTAAAAACAAGGGCGACTGTTTTTCTTTTTTTGGTGGATGCGCCCGATAAAAAAGGTGATTTTTTTTTTAATTTGCCAGCGTTTTGGATGTTGGCTGAGTTTTGGAGATGGACGAGTGACCTGGGTGTTTCACAGCGAAATCTCCACTTGAATGATGCATTGATTTGTTTCTGATGTAACTGCGCAAAGACTGACCTGCGAGTAATCCGTTTTACAGCTGGCGAATTGGAACTTTCGTTTTGCTCAATTTGTAAGTCACACATTAAGCTTTGTTTTATTTTATTTCAGTGCATCAAGTTTGCTGCTTTCGATTTTAATCTCTTTCTCCTCCATTTCTCTACCATCTCTCTCTCTCTCTCTCTCTCTCTCTCTCTCTCTCTCTCTCTCTCTCTCTCTCTCTCTCTCTCTCTCTCTCTCACACTTTGTCTGTAGCTATACTGTTTGCAACCTGGGACCACCCTTCTCCAGCCCTGGAGATGTAAAGTTGGAAATCATTAAATCCCGAGTAGGTATCTCTGCTTCTGTGCTTGGATATGCAGAAACATTGAAATTGATTAGCAAAGCCAAGACATGAGGGACGGGTGAAAGAGAAGCAGTACAAAGTGTGCTATTCATGGAAAATCGCAGGAACCTAGTTCCCCAGAAGGAAAGCACAGCTCTTTCAAGGGCTTCTGCTCTTTCCTCTCCTTCCATGGAGCAAAAGGATCCGCACAGTGTGGCCCAGGCAGCAGAAGCGTATGGAGTTATTCCACTGATCTACTGATAAGATCTGCACTAATTAAGTGTGTGAATCTGTGAATCGAGAAGAATGTCTGTAACGCGTAAAAGTTTAATTGCTGCATTGGTGATGAGCTTGGTTTGCATCTCTTTTTTGTGTTTTAAACAGTTGACACAAAACGTAGATTTGTTTAGTGTCTCCTAGTGTGTGTGTGTGTGTGTGTGTGTGTGTGTGTGTGTGTGTGTGAGTTTGTGTGTGAGAAAGAGAAAGAGCTGTGATTGACCATAAGTGTTATATGCTAGTTTTTGAAATTCAAATGCCTTCTTATGCGGAAGTAAAATCCGTCTTCAAATAGACAAGGGCTGGTGTGGAAGCACGCTGAACGTTTTGGATGTGCTTTGAACTGTGCCGTGCTTGAAAACATCAGCGATGATTATACCCTTTCAGTCATGTTTTGTGTAAGCTATCGTTGAATTATAGTTGCCAATCCACGTTTTCTGTCATAAACATGCCATAATGTGGAGATCGGAAATGTTGGTCTAGTCGTTTATTGTGCAAAATACTGAAAGCATTGCAGCTGCCGGGCAATTCGATCCTTTTCATCTCACGCGCTCTCGTTTCATTCTGTTTCTGTTGCAGTGCTGTGAAGTGGCTCTCAGCCGTAACTTCATCAGGACTCGGTGGAAGGATGCTGTGGTTTACCCTGCTAAGCACAATAGCTTTAGGATGGACTACGCCGATCCCTCTGCTGGACGAGTCTGAAGAGATAGACGAGCCTTGCTTTGACCCTTGCTACTGTGAAGTCAAAGAGGGTTTTTTTCACGTCCACTGCGACAGCAAAGGATTTACAAATGTCAGCCAGATCTCCCAGACGTGGACGAGACCCTTCAAACTCAATCTTCAGAGGAACTCCATGCGCAAGCTGTATTTTAACAGCTTTTTACACCTCAATAATGCTGTGTCACTCAATCTGGGGAATAACGCCTTGCAGGACATACACGTCGGGGCATTTAATGGTCTGAGCATCTTGAAGAAGCTTTTCCTGCATGAAAACAAGCTGGAAGTGTTCCGGAATGACACATTTATGGGACTAGAGAGCCTCGAGTACCTTCAGGCGGATTACAACGTCATTAAGAGAATAGAAAGTGGAGCGTTTCGCAACCTGCACAAACTCAGAGTACTTATTTTAAATGACAATTTGATACCCGTTCTGCCCAATTTATTATTCAGGTCTGTGTCGCTAACACATCTAGACTTACGTGGCAACCGCTTGAAAATTTTGCCCTACAAAGGGACGTTGGAATACATCGGTCGCAGTTTGATGGAGATTCAGTTGGAGGAAAATCCCTGGAATTGCGTGTGCGACATTGTGCAGCTGAAGACATGGCTTGAGCGCATCCCCTACACTGCGCTGGTGGGCGACATTACGTGCGAATACCCTTTTCATTTGCATGGCAAGGATCTTCGTGAGATTAAGAGGAGTGAACTTTGTCCTTTGCTTTCCGAAGCAGAGCTTGAGGCCAAGCATGGCATTCCCAGATTTCCGTTTAATAGCGAAAATGTCTGGCCCACTAAGCCTTCGTCCATGTTATCGTCTTTTCACAACACGGCTTCCTCGGTGGAGTACCGAGAGAGGCCCGTAAAGCCAACCAAACGTCCCAGGCCTACAAAAACACCACCAACTCCTCGTAGCATTCATCCTGGGCTGAATCAGCCACCAATTCCTGCCTATCAGACAAGACCACCTATACCAATCATTTGTCCGACTGGGTGCATGTGCAATTTACACATCAATGACTTGGGCCTTACTGTAAATTGTAAAGAGAAAAGCTTCCACAACATATCTGAACTTTTGCCACGGCCACTCAATGCCAAGAAACTCTATTTAAGTGGGAATTTGATTCAGAAGATTTACAGATCGGATTTTTGGAACTTTTCTAGCTTGGACTTATTGCACTTGGGGAACAATCGGATATCATACGTCCAAGAAGGCGCCTTTATGAACCTACCCAATTTAAAAAGTTTATATTTGAATGGGAATGACATCGAAAGACTCACTCCGGGCATATTTAGAGGACTGCATGCACTTAATTACTTGTACTTTGAGTACAACGTCATTCGAGAGATCCAACCTGCTGCATTCAGCCTCATGCCCAATCTGCAACTGGTCTTTCTCAATGACAACTTGCTGCGCACCTTGCCCGTGGATGCCTTCGCTGGGACCTCGCTGGCTAGGCTCAATTTGCGCAACAACTACTTTCTCTACCTTCCCATTAATGGTGTGCTCGAGCATCTCCACTCGATAGTGCAGATTGACCTGCAGCAGAACCCGTGGGACTGCTCTTGCGACATCATTCCACTTAAGCAGTGGATTGAGAAGCTCAGCTCAGTTATCGTAGTGGGCGAAGTATTTTGCAAGACTCCCGATTTTGCCCACGGCAAGGATCTGCGTACTTTAGAAGCTGAAGTTATTTGTCCAGAGTTGAGGTTCACTGCTGCTTCTCCAGTCTTACCAGAAGACATGACTGCCACCAGTGGCTCTGAGTTGGGACAAGCTCCATTGTCAGGGCCTGTCCCGCTTTCTGTGCTAATTCTAAGCCTGCTGATTCTCTTCATCTCCTCTGTATTCCTGGCAGCAGGTCTGTTTGTGTTTGTGCTCCGAAGGCGACGGAAGCTTCCTTATAGGAAGCGTCCAGAGGTGGACCTCGGCGGTATACAAATGCAGTGCAAGATCTTTGAAGAAAGGCAGACGGCATCTCCTGAGAAGCCCGGCAGCCATGTTTATGACTACATCCCTCACCCTGTAACTCAAATGTGCAACAATCCCATCTACAAACCTCGAGAGGGAGAGATTGAGGGCGAGCCATTTGTAGAGACCAAGGAGAACCGTACTAATTACCGAACTCTTTTGGAAAAAGAGAAGGAATGGACATCAGCCGTGTCAAATTCCCAGCTCAACACAATTGTCACCATCAACCAGTCTGGTGACATGGCAGGGTTTCACGAGAATGGAGTGCTTTGTCCAACCGTGATAGACAGCCAGAGACCAACCCCGACTGTGGGGTTTGTTGACTGCTTGTACGGAACTGTTCCCAAATTGAAGGACATGCACGTTGCACATGCACACCCCCCTGGAATGCAATACCCCGATTTACAGCAAGACGCCAGGTTGAAAGAAACATTGCTTTTCACCGCAGGGAAAGGATTCCCCGAACAAACCCAAAGTGAATACCTCGAGTTAAGGGCCAAACTCCAAACCAAGCCAGATTACCTCGAAGTCTTGGAGAAGTCTTACAGGTTCTGACTGAAAGGAGAAAATTGTAGACGTCAAAATTCCTCCCACTCCTTCACAAAAACAACCAACAAAAAAGAAGCATGGATATTCTTATGTATCAAACACCTACAACACGTTCCATCGAGTTGCGTTTGGAGGAAAGGCCATACTCAATTTTTCAATGAAGTGCCTTCTAATCAGAGTAGCCAGCAATGTTACCACCGGTTATTTTTGTATGAAGCAGATTTGCTGTGACTTCTGGAGCATCGGAGCATCTAACACACACTTTGTAGAAAATTTGCAGTTTGCTGCATGCTTTCAATGCAGAAGTGGTTCTAGATGGAAAAACTCCTGCTTTAGAGTTACAGCGACGTGTCACTGTTCAGTGGTTTATTTAATTTTATATTCAGCAAGGACAACACAGATCTATCTCAAGGACGCTCTCGAGGATCAGTACATTTACTGATCGGCATATCGGTATATATATTTGTGGATATATATATTGACGCTTCAAGATTTTATGGAGTTCAACGCACTTTCCTAAGAAAAAAGAAACAATGGAAAAAAAAGCTTCTGAGTACTATCACTAACAGCTTTTTAGGAAGCACTTTTAATGTTTTTCTCTTTCTCTCTCTCACACACAAAGATTTGACAGAGTTTAAAATGTGCATATATTTATTCTGTAATTTCAGTGAAAGATTTAATTGTAAAGGTAACGTTACATCAATGTATAGTGATTATGCGTCTGGTATAGCCTTCTTAATAAAAATTCAAAGTCTTAAATCAAATAAAAAGGAGACATTACATACTCTTTGTGAGAAAAATATTTGATGTTACTGTTTTTTAATGAAAAAACAAATTTGAATATTTGCCTTTCAGAGTCACTGCTGCTATACATGTCAGGTTTAGACAGTCTGGTCTTCCTGCTTTAATGCATGTCTCGTTGATGGAATTGGATAAGAAGAAGGTCTTAAAACAGAGATGAATGGTATCATGAGGTATGTTTTACCTGTCCGCTAACAACTTTGCCTTCAGGGTGAATGACTAACGCTGTCACTCTACAAGTGTCCACTGGAGGGAGAAAGAGAGACACATGCTCACCATCACATAGATGAGCAGAAGGATGTTTGGTTGATGTTTTGGAGCAGGAGATCTTAACGCTGGTTTTCTGTGGTTGTACTGGATGAATTGTACGGCATTTTTCCACAAGTTGTTTTCATATTTTCTGCTTACTTGAAGAATCACAACTGGCAAGCGGTTTGAATAGATAAAGCCAACTTACTTTGGGAAGCACCAAATTTGAATCAAACTCTGATAGAAATAGATTTTGTTCTAATCCAAGCATGTTTGTTGTTCTTCTATACTACAATAAATTATGCTTGCTCTTTCACGGAGAATGAGTTTGGCTATCATCAGTAATTGTTTCACAGATTTTCAACTTTGTGTCTGTGAGCCTTATCTCTCCTTGCTTCCTTTGGAGAGTTTGTTGGACTTCTTTTGTGACAGTTCCAGGTGTAACTATCCTAGGAGAATGTGGCATTTATAGCTTGTATGGATCCCTTAAGACGTCTGGGATTCTTTACCGTGGTGAAGAATTGCTCAGGGGACAGTAATGGTCATGGGGACAATGTCACCTTGCTGTGGATTACATCCAGGTCGCCCTTGTCTCAATCTTTCAACATAATGATCTCTATTTTTGCAAAAGGCTAGAAAGCCTCGTAACGTATAGTGTCAGAGCCAGCGGAGTTCATTTTTCGTTATTAAAAAGCATGAATAATGGTTCTACAAGCTGACCTAAACGTAGAGTGTCTCATTAGAGTATTGTTTTAATCATCTGCCCTAGCTACCGGTGTTATCCAATCTTTTATTTAATGGACATTCATGTTTACTCGGAAGAAAGAGAACATTTGTTTAGCAAACGGAAAGGAAATGTTCGAGTCTGGTTTGTTGACTACCTCTTGTTAGAACTGATTTTCATCATGTTCTCTTTTAAGTTCTCCATGTACATGTAGATTTGTCAAAGCCAGGGTAGATTAGCTATTTGCTAATCTGATTTCCAGGCTTTTTTTGATGGACAGAGTGTAAGAGTGAGAGAGATAGAGGATGTAAACATAATGATAATGCATGTCCGGCGTGTTTGTTTACTTCCTTCCGCTGTATTGCTTTAGCCGGAGGTTAATCTGAGCTTTTTAGACCTGCACTTGCTAAACGATCATTAGGCTTTATGGAATCTATAACTGCCTGGATGTAAACAAACTGTGGCTTGTTTGAAGTTGTGAGTGATGTCATGGGTATCAATGCTGTGTTTGTGGCCTGGTCTTGATAAAGCATTGATGTTCTCTCTGGTGGTCTCTGGCTCGCTCGTATCTTTGTTGTCTTTGCTGCAGGGCTTTGTTGTGCTGCAGTCTGGGAGATGGAGATTCCGCATTTCCTTCTACTTCGTCTTTTTGGTTGCTTATTGGGCTGTTTTAAAGGCCTTAATTAGACAGAAATGCTTTAAGGAGGTGGATCGGGAGGAAATTAGAAAGGAAACGGGGGACAAACAGATTAGTGACTTAAGACAATCAGATTTGGCATTTTAGCACGACGAGTTTCCACATTGTGTTCAACAATTCAAAATAAAAAGTTATGCGCAGACACTTATTTAACTTTGCACGTAAAACTGAACTACAAAAAAAAGCATTGTTCTTGTTACACATACTGTACTAGAAAAATGAAAATAAATAACACACACACAAAGAAATATATTTATGTATAAAGTACATTATAATATACGTATACCATATATATTTATATATGTATATACCCTATACATCTCAAATATAAATATCTGTATAATATACGTATAACATGTGAATTATAATAGAAAATAGAATGTATTAGAAAATAAGTACGGTAACAAATTATAGAATATATTATAATACTTTTTCGCCGCTATATTAACAATGATGACTTGTTGATTAAGAGTGTATTGTACTGTAAATTAAAAAAAAGACTCATGCATTTACAGTATGCTGTATATTTAGTTATATATTCGTCTACTTTCTTTGGTGTGGCTGCAGATGGAAACATGGAGCAGAACATGTGCTTGTAGTGAATGGCTATTGTGCAGGGGAGCATTGTGTTGTGGCTGATGTTGAGGTGTGTGCACACACACGTCAGCCTCCTCCATCTTCCCTCGCTGTCTGTTTTTCTTGGCATCTTCAAGTAGGACAGAGAATGAGAGCAGATAGATAAATAGAGCTGAAGTGATCTGTGTGAAAGCAGCTTCAACACTTTCTGAATTCTGCTAGTAAAAGGCAAACAACATGATGTTTCACTCTTGCACTAACCGTCACTGAGTAAGATTGTGAGGCTCTTACTGGACATTTACACTGTACATTAGAAAGCATACATTATTATAGACTTAAACTGTGAAATGCATATTTGATTAATGAATAACATTGTTTTTGTTTAAGTTTCTAACTAAATATTTTCTTTCCATAATCAAAAACCATGCGTTTCGATGAATTAGAGTCCGAAATGTTCCCCTTGTGTGAGTTGGAGTGGAAATGTGTGTGTCTGTGTGTCCTACTCTGTGATTGGCTGGCCTCCAATTCAGCGTGTGCATCCACATTATATTTGCAATAGCTGGAGTCAATCACAGCAACTCTAGGTTTGAAGGCGTTCAAGGTTGTTTCATTTTTTCACAAAATAATATTTGGTTTTCTACAGCTTTAATTCATTTTTATTTATTTATGTATTTAGTTTTGCAGTCTTTCTTGCTGTGTGTTACATTTGGATTATTATAAGTGTAAAACCCGACTGTTTGCACTGGTGAATTCAGTGACAATGAAAGTCTTAGTGACTGATTACTAAATCAGATAATTCAAGACACTGATGCTTATCTACCGTGTATCTTGATAGAGATATCCTTGCATGAGGAATGAAGGGGCGCATTTTCCTGTAAATGACCGGGTGGTGTTACCAGCAGCTCTATTGCGTCACAAAGAGAGGGAGAGAGAGAGAGAGAGAGAGAGAGAGAGAGAGAGAGAGAGAGAGAGAGAGAGAGAGAGAGAGAGAGAGAGACTGAGAGACAGAGGGAGACAGAGAGAGAAAGAGATAGAGAGAGAGGGAGACATAGAAAGAGAGAGGGGGGCAGAGAGAGAGACACAGAGTGAGAGAGAGGGACAGAGAGAGGTGGGGGGGGGGCAAAGAGGGAGACATAGAGAGAGAGAGGGAGGTAGAGGGAGAGAGAGAGAGACTGTATTGTAAAAGGCAGTTAACTTCCTCTGGCTTTCAGACCCATTAGAATTCACCTCGAACTGGTACAGACACAGCTGAGAATCGATCGCAGGCATCGCTCGATACAAATATCTATGCAACCACTTGATTGTGACTCTGTGTGTGTGCGTGTGTGTGTGTGTGTGTGCGCGTGTGTTTGGGAGTAAATCTCGGGGCGTTTTGCATAAGCAAGATCATTTATGTCTTCAGTCAAATGTTGTCATTCTTCATTGTTTTCTACTGATTTCACAGCATCTGACCTTTATTTGTTTGTCTAATCCAAAGTCTGGTCTTTTTCTTGTGTTTGCGGAGGATTAGTGGCGCTCAGTCTTGATTTTCGTTTGTACTTGTGGAGAAGTTAAGAAATGTGGAGTTTTCTTGCGTTTTCTACTTGCTTGTGAACATATTTTAAGCAGGAAAATGAAAAGGGGGAAAAAAACAATATTCATTTTTAGCTCACACGTGTACAGACGGACACATGTTGGTAGAAATAAATAGACAGATGCCTAGTTTTTCATGGAAAGAACTTTTTCAAGAGTTTCAATTGTTTCACAGTTGGAGCTGGAAGTAACCTGAATGTGTGTGTGTGTGTGTGTGTGTGTGTGTGTGTGTGTGTGTGTGTGTGTGTGTGAGGGAGAAATCTAGAGAGAAAGATTGAGAATGGGAGAAAGCAAGATAGATAGTAATAAAGTGTTTCCAGAGAGAGAGAGAGAGAATAAAGAGAGTAATAAAGAAAGGGAGAGCGAGAGGGAGAGATAGATAGATAGATAGATAGATAGATAGAGAGAGAGAGAGAGAGAGAGAGAGAGAGAGAGAGAGAGAGAGAGAGAGAGAGAGAGAGAGAAATCGATTGAGAAGTAGAGGTCACAAGGAAGAGTGAGAAAGAGAGAGGGTCAAAGAAAAATAGACGGAAAGACAGTGAAAAAAGGATTTTTTTCAACAATTAAGAAAAATAGAGACAGAAATATAATTTGAGGTAGAGGAATAAAGAAATTAAGAGAGATGGAGAAGAGATGTTGAGAGAGGGGGATAGAAAGATTGAAGGAAAGAAAAAAGAGGGAGCGTCAGAGAGAGACTGAAAGAGAGAGAGAGGAAGATGAGACAGAGATGGGGATAAGAAGAAGATGAAGGAGAGATCTGACGTCAGTTGGTGACTGTCCAGACTGATCGAGTTAATGAGTCATGAAGCGTTTCTCTATAAAACCACAATGTCATTTAACACACAGGACAAATGCTTTTCCCCATGTTATGTTATTAGATTCAGACAGATGTGTTCAAAATGGATAAATCATTTTTGTGTGTGTGTGAGAGAGTGTAAAATTATTAGATATTACTATTCATTATTTTCTTTTATTTACGATTATTTACTATAACTCTTTTTTATTATATATAATGATTTCTGTTAGTATTATGACAATCATCATCACTTTATTTTTTTTTAGCGCCAAATAACAGAAAGTGCTAAGCAAAACGATGAACAATAAAATCATAAAACTGAACTGAACACAGGACAATAAACTCATCATCTGATAAATATATATTAATAACAAAATAATAATAATAATCTACAAAATCAACCTCTTCAACACAATCGCACTTTCTACCAAAGATTAATCAACTAATAAAAAACTTCAAGTTTAAATGTATTTATAAATATCTTTACTTAGTTGCAGATGTCCCAAAGCAAGTGTACAAAATAAATACAACTAAGAGTAAAGTGTATCAATTGGCTATGATATTGACTACAAACAGTGAGCAAGCAGAACGTCGACTGCCCAGGAAAACAAAACTCAAAAAAAGTAAATAATTTCGTTTCCTCTATAAATGTTTTAGACATTCAAAAGATCTTATCGCAGACACGTGACTCTCTCTCTCTCCACCTTTATACTTTTATCACCATGATTTATTTCACTCATAAATGTCCCGGAACAAACTGTAACTCACATGTGATTTTGGTATTATTAGTATTATTGGGCTGATGATGGGAGTGTTGATGCATTAAGATTTTTTGCAACTGGCAAACACACAACAATGGACTACACATGCTCAAAACTCAACGTTAATAGTAAAATAATAATTTTAGAGTTTACATCATTCAGAACAAACTGAAACAGCAGCTGCTATATTGCACAAATATCAGTTGCACTCGAATTTCTTCAGTTCTTTAGATCTTGAGGAATAAGTTATTATCAATTACACAATCACAATTTTTTTTATTAACTAGAGAATAATCAGACTCAAGAACAGTCATACCTTCTTAAACGTTCTGTGACGTTGGCTATTTTTCTAGTAAGAAAATTAAACCTCAATTCAAACTTTCAAACACCTACAAAATATACCCATTTAATAGAAAAGCAGTTCTGAAATGTAAGGATACCCTTGAACTTGAAGCTTGAATAAATCTACATTGTTGTTATACCCAATGTTATATGCAAATTAAATTAAATTATCATTACTTTTGTCCAAATCAGAGTTTTTAGATGTTCAATTGGATCTGTCATTGTCGTGAATGCCTTTTATTAAGAATCTGTACAATACCGAACAGCTTAGAAAAAAAGAATATATCATTTTATTTAAAAGCGTTCACATACATAGAATAAGCTGTGGATGTAATTTTTTTAGATCACTATTTAGATAAAAATGAAAATGTGTAATATTGTCAGAGACATGACATACAGACATTTGTCTATCATACTTTATCTATCATTTTAATAAAATAAACCACAATTTATTTAATAAATATGGCTTGGTTTGGGTACATTTAAATGGTGTTTCTCGGGCCTTTGACTTCAAGCTGAAAAGACTGCAAAATCTGCAAAAATCAAGAATTTAGTAAAAATTCTCGACAGATATTAGCGAAGCTCCATCTAGGTACTAAAGACAATTTTTATCCAACAGTATATCCAGCATATTGGTTAACTGGGGTTATCAATCTAAATAAATGTGATGCACAACAGCTTAGTGTTTATTTATTGAAATCTGATTATTACTAGAAAATTCCACACAAGGAGTTAGCATAGCATTATCTCGATGTTCCCACCATGATATGAGCGTCTAGCTTTGACAACCGTATTAGCTCAAAAGCAACGTAAGCAACTATCACAGCCGAGAGGATCAATACGCTGGAATTGAATTGCCAGGTCTAGTTTCAGGACTTGGAATTGGATTGGAGCCGTTGGTGCCAGTCGAAAGTGAACAGATCGAAATGGAAGAGAAGTTTTGACATGAACCAACAGTGTTGAACCTGAATTCTGAAATGAAGACTAATGGTGAAATACAAGAAGGTTGAAGAGACACAAAACACACAATAAGGAAAATGAGAACAAAGAGTCAAAGGTGAAATTTCGAGGAAAAATGTGCTAGTGTTTAAAAAATAGTGTTGTTTGTAAAAAAGATTATATATTATATAAAGTTATATAAGAATACATGAACTATACTATTTAGAAAAACAAAGTATAGTTCTGAAATTATGCAAATATGTATCTTTAAACTGATGATTTGAACTTTATCTGTCTGAATAATCTGGTCAAATCTGAAGAGCATTGGTGTGAAAAATGTCTGCTTTAAGCGCAGGCTACTGATTCTCATTTAGAATGACAGATATAAAGTATTTTCAGAAACTTTGAAACTTAGTTAAAGTAAGTAGAAACTTAGTAAGTGAAATCTGCAAACAATAAATCCCAATTAGGTTTCGAATAATCTTTCAATTTTTCAAACCACTTTTGAAATCCCAATCCCAGAAACTCTTAGCATGAAAGCAAGATACAAACCCTAGAGTGAGGGCCAACCAATCACATAGCAGGACACATTCACAATCTCACTTACACCTACAGTATAAGCATTTTTACTCTAACTTGGGGAACTGGAGACCCGGAGGAAACCCGAGCAAGCATGGGGAGAACACTGAAAATGAGTCTTCAGGCTGTGAGGTGTCACTGTGATGCCCGAGTACAGCATGGTATTAAATGCATGAAGCACAGACATGTACAGTACATGTAAATGTTGACACTGAATAAAACACTAAACAGTCTGTTCGTATTGCCCTTTCAGAGCAAAGACTTGTGTGTACTTGCACCTTTCCGATGCTTTTTTTATTTTTATTTCCTTCTTCTGACAGAGGAACTACTGTGAAACAGAAGACACTTATAACTATATAAAAATTGATCTGGATTCTCCTCTGTCTGTGCCGTGTCCCATTATTTCAAGAAAACACACACATAATGATTTACAGTAAAGGTACATTTCCAGACAGCACAAGTTATTTTTTTTTCTCAGCTTGTTAATTGTAGAAAATTAAATAAATGATAATAAATATTGAGATGTCTAAACCTTTTTTTGGTGGCCATTGTTAATAATTACACTGTTCACCGTAGAGTAAAGTCTTAATGATTTGCAACAGGCCTAGGAAATTCTATTCTATAGGGAGCGACATGAAAAATTCAAATAATTTTAAAGTGCCAAACCAATGAAAACTTGCATTTCATTTCTGGATTATATTTTGCAATTTAATAAATCAGTGCATTGCTGTATTTAAGGGGGTTCTTGGGGCTCAACCAATCAGAGAGCAGGACACACAGGCACACACACTCTCTGAGAATTCCAATTCTCCTGAATGTGTGTTTTTTAAACCGGAGACCTAAAGGAAACACACACAAACTTGCGGGGAACATATAAAGTCCTCTCAGAAAAACCTTAATCGTAATCTTAATTTTAAAACTTACTCCTCACTTGAGTCTCAACCAGGGTCATCAAAATCTTGGCAATTTTACCATTGTTTGATTTTTCTATTGGAAAAAACAAATCAACATAAAAATCATAATTCTAAAAATCATATCAATAACTACAATATACTGTATGTCAACTAGACTTTCAGCTTGCAAAAGCAGAAACATCTCACCACGCACAAGCCTCATGAGATATAATAGAGAACATCAAAAATAATTCTTTACATTCACATCAGCGAGCTGGAAAACTGAGATGTACTAAGGAAAAGAACATCAAGAGGAAATAAAGTTGCACTCGTGCCCAGTTTGTGGTCAGAATGTTTCTCCAGCACAAAGATACGTGACCATGTTTAATAACGAAATGATGTCCATCATCCACCATTCGTTTCCTCGTCCAATCTTTTCAGTTCGAAGTTCAGTCATCTGATAATAAAACAAGACGACTTAATAATGCGTTTAAAAGCCTTATAAATGACACATGTAATTGCTTCATTAAAACCTGCATATTAGTCTGCAAATAATTCTCTAATCTGAACTTCAATGCACGGCTGAAATGAAATCACACGCTTCAAGCTGAAATCTAAACGCCTCGTGAAACTCGTCTTTTCTAATTGCTTCTTTGAAGGATTTTTGAAGAAGAAGAAGAAAAAAAAACAGTCACACTTTAGTCAGGAAGTTGTGTGGCTACACTGAGCGCAGATGTTCGGCGCTGTGGGACTGGGAAAATTCCAGATAAAGTGGCGTCAAGAACTTTGCAGCGCTGTATTAAAGATGTGTAGCGTGTATTGTAATCGCTTTAGCTTGATAAGATTATCAACGCACGAGCAGGGAAATGCTTTGTCATAAATGTTTTCATGATGGAGCGTCGAGGAGCATCTGTTTAAGTCGTCGTGCTTGGAGAATGACTGACCTTTGCTTGAGCTTCATCTGGTATCAGCGATTGGAGCTGTAAAGCTGTAAAACACAAACACACCCAGCTAATAGTTTAAAACCGCTGCTGGCCACCGCACTTCATCGTTCTCCTCTTCCTTTTCACGCTGCGCAGACTTTCACCTACACCGCACACAGTAAAGGGGACGAGTCACGGTAAAGAGCTTTTTGTAATGTATAATTGTGCAATGTGTTTTTTGGTGTTAAAATGTGTGTGTGTGTGTGTGTGTGTGTGTGTGTGTGTGCGTGCGTGTGTGTGTGTGTGGGGTGGTGTGTGTGTGGGTTGAGGGGGTGGCTGCAAGTTTTGGGGGATTTTAAATGTGCCTTTTTGTTTATAAAAGTGTAAAATTACTTGTCAAGTCAAAAGAAATTTATGAAACTCATATTTAATGAACTAAAGGTTGTGGTTTGCTATAAAACATTTACCAAACACGCAAAAAACTCTCCACACGCACACAACACGCCACACACACACCACACAACACACAAACACAAACACACAAACACACAACACACACAACACACACAACACACACCAACAAACATACACTCAAACATTGTAGACTAAAATTGACCATTATCATTTATAAAATATGTAACAGAGCAGTTGTTTTAGTACTCCTCTACTCTTTCTCGCTCTTGATCTCTCTCTCTTTCTCTATCCTACTCTTCTTATTGCTCACATATTCTCTTCTCTCTATATCTTCCATCTCCATCAGTTATTGCTCCCTTCTCTCTCTCATCTCTCATCTAACTCATTAATGCTCCCCTCTCTGTCTATCCCTCGCTCTTCTCTCTCTCTCTCTCTATTCTCTCTCTCTCTCATCTCCCTCTGTCTAACTTCATACCCGCTCTTTATCAACTCTCCCTTTCTCTCTCTCTCTCTACCCCCCCCTCCTCTCCCAAAAAAACAAGAAAAAAAAAACACATTATTTGCTGACGTCATTGTTTCCTTTCTCCAGACATAAAGTATTTCGTGCTGTCAGAAGCGTTGCATTATTTTGACGAGTGAAGCTGTGTGTGTGTGTATTTGTCAGATGGGAAAGCGGCGCTTCTCAGGGTTGGAGGTGACTCTGATGGTGTTGTTTTCACTGGCGCTGGTGGTGGCGGTGGCATTGATCATTGTATTAGCCCTCGGAGAGCCAGGGGTCATCAAGGAAGGTGGGTCAGAACTTTCTCCTTCAGAATAACCAATCAAGCACTTGCATTTAAATTTATAATCACAGTGTATTATATATTGTAATATATGTGTGTGTGTGTGTGTGTGTGTGTGTGTGTGTGTGTGTGTGTGTGT
>CM051499.1:17910362-17976711 GCA_028031935.1 Paedocypris micromegethes
GAGAGAGATAGAGCGAGAGGAAGATTGTGTGTGTGTGTGTGTGTGTGTGTGTGTGCGCGCACCTCAAAGACTCCTGAAGAAAACATGCACTGAAAAGTTTCCTGCCCATGAAATACATTGTGTTTTATTCCATCTAATGTGTCACACAAAACATTCACTCAGAACGGTTTTGTTTCAAACCAAGGGCGTCATGTCGTCCTGCGGGAGCGCGGCGCTGTTCACAAACTACTTTATTAACTGCAAAAACACAGGCTGCCTAGTCAAGGACAGTGAGAAATGTGATTCTTTGATGTTGCACTAAAGCATAAAGAATATGTCCAGGCCGATCGCTATCAAGGACGCGCAGAAATGAGAAATCCTGGAGCATGAGGCATTAGAGCGACTGGCACAGGGACGAGGACTCAAGCTGATTCAGACTTACCTGTTATGACAGCTGTCTCTCTCCATTTCAATTTATCGCCTTGACTTTGGCCAAGTGCATTAGATGTCACGAGAACCTTGTTTTACAAGCTCAGAGTTTCCCTGCTTTAATTCAAGACCCCTGCATGAGCTTTTAATTTCGTCTCCACTTGCATAAACCCAGCTCTGGCATTAGCATATTAGCTTTAGCTTTCTTGTAGCTTAGTTAGCAGAGCTGGTGCTACAGAAATAATAATAATAAAGTCAAGGGTTTGTTATTCAGGTATAAAACTGTGAAATGTTTAAATGTGAATGCATCAGCATTGACTGAGAATAACAGTCTTCAATAAATGTGTTCAGTGAAAGTTCAATCTGCAAAGATCACGTGTCATGCTTGACTTTGTTAGCATATGCTGAGCTGATACAGAGCCATTTTGTCACTGTCTGCATGATTTGAAATGTATGGCAATTTTATTATGGAACAAGTGTGACCAAATGTCACTGTCTCTTTGGATTCAGAATCAAAACCAGACCCAGAACCAGAGTTTGTTCCAGAATGTCCCAATATTCCACTGCCAGAGAGAGTAGACTGTTTTCCGGATGCAGGAGCCTCCCAGGTAATAAAAACCACACACACACACACACGGTTATATATATACAATACACATATCAGTATTTTACTCATACTGAATTTAGGCTCCATTAAATGTGGAAAAAAAACATTCTATGAAGATTTATGAAGTTTTATTTCCTATGATAGAAATGAATAAAATATGTATAAAATATCTTTCCCCCTAAGAAATTAACTGTGGTAAAAAAGATGCCAAATTGTAGTGCGAGTAACAATACATTGTCCATTGAAATGTAGTGGAGTAAAAAGTAAATATACTTGATGATAAATCAAGTAGAGAGTAGAAGTTGTGTATATTTACTCAGAATCAAAAATGCTCAAGTAAAGTAACAACGTCAATTCACTTCAGTACTTTAAACTACTGGTACTTATATACTGTAGATATAATGAGAATGTGTTTTGCAGAAAAAATGTGAGGAGCGAGGCTGCTGTTGGAGTCCACTGGATGAAACCAATGTTCCCTGGTGCTTCTTCTCCAAAAACCTGGGCTACAGCGTGACCAGCCAAAAGAGTCGCACCGACACACGTGAGTCGCACACGTGCTGCCATAAAACAACACGCGTTGTGTGTAGAGATAAGTGTTTATAGAGACATGGCGTATATCATCAGGAGTGATGTCACTTCAGGCTCCGCAACAACCTCACGCCACGGTTAAATACGGATAATAACACTAATCTGAGTCATAAAATCAAATAATTATTTCCTGTAGAAAATGAATTCATGGACTAGTTCTGAACATTGTGTACAATAGACATGAAATATATTTATAAATCCAGGGTTTAAATTGATTTTCCTGTTTCTGTCTGTCTGTTTGTCTGTCTCACTTTCTCTCAGTGTCTCTCTCTCACTCTCTCTCTTTCAATATATTGTTCATGCTGTGACTATCTCGCTTTTTATCTCTCTTTGATCCCACACACTCGCGCGCTAGCACACAATATTCAATTTATAAATAGATAAATGGGTAAATAAATATCATTATGTTGGAATAAATGGGAACTGGAGCTCAGACTTGATGAACTCATTTTTTTTTCTTTAGGCGAACTCATTTCAGTCTATTCAAAGATTGTTTTGACCTCACAGCAATAGCAAACAATGGCATGTGTTGTTGTGTAGATATCGAGGCCAGCCTAAAAAGAATGGAATCGCCTTCTCTGTTTGGAGACGATATTCCGGAGCTGACCTTCCAAGCTGAAATGCAGACCGAAAACCGCCTCAGATTCAAGGTCCGTATAGCAAGATGTAAATAGCAATCTCCTCACAACCAATCAACTTCAGGCTGTATTTGTGTATCTATGTCCATCAGATCACAGACCCAAAGCAGTCTCGGTATGAGGTTCCTCATGATCACGTGAAGCCACCTGAAAAGCCCCCAACCGGACCCCTACAGTACAGACTGGAACTGATCCAGAACCCCTTTGGACTGAGAGTTTGGAGAACATCGACTGAAAAAGTCCTGTGAGTTTAATTGTCTAACTTTACACTTGTCCATTGCACCATCTATCGTAGATTATCGAAGGTCAGGGGATTGTTCATACCATATTTTTGGTTAAAAACAAACAAACTAAAAAAATCTGTTTAGTAGAGATTTATAAAAAATAATTTCAAGTTTTTCTTAGGTAGGCTGCATCCGTAACTGAAATGTATTTTTAATTTCTTTAATCATTTTCGAACTACAGCAATTTTAATCTGAATGTCTATTTAGTGCTTAAAAAAAGCACAAAAGAATGACATTTGTGGATGTAAAATATTAATGGACATCTGGATCAAAACTGTAGAAAACATTAATTATTCACTGAATTAAAATTATTCATTTCTTAAAAAATGTATAGATATATATATATTTTTTTTAAATTAAACATGTATTACCAAAAGAGACACAAGGTCATATTTTCACATTTTAAGGTTTCATATTTCAACAAGCATTTGTTCCATTGTTTGTTAAACATAGAAATAAAAAAATAAAAGTTGTGAATTTTGTAGTAGCACACTGTGATAGACTATATTTCACACAAGCTGCTGAATAAGTCTATACACACACACACACACACACACACACACACACACACACACCACACACACACACCACACACACCACACACACACACACACATCTATATATATACACACACACACACACACACATACAGAATTTCTTAATTTCATGTGTAACCATGTGATGCAAGGCAAATAAAGGCATTCTATTCTATTCTATTCTATTCTATTCTATTCTATATTAATATAATTATATTTATTTATCCACTATTGGCAGCCAAGTCTTCACAAGAACTATTATAGTATTAGAAAGCTTTATCTGGTTAGGTCTTATTTTTAGAAAGCATCTTTATAGTATATGCGAATACAAATCATCTGTAATCAGGATGGACTCTGATCACGGGTCATCTTCTTTCTCCTGAAAAGAAACTCTTCCTGCTGTAGAAGCTTCTAATAGTTCCATAGCGCTGGCGTGACTCGTGTTGCAGATTCAGCCTTTGGAACATATAGTGTTTTCTTATGTGTGCAATATACTCATTAATCTTATCTGTGATTTTATTTTTAAAACTGCTTCCAAGCAAGTTCACAAAACTAAAAAGATGCATATGTCATAGAAAATGTTCAGAGCTTTAGGTTCAGCTGAGGCTTTATGACGACTCGGCAGTTCTGCATCGGAAATCGATCTTTCTGCTTCTCTAAACTTAGTTATATTCTTTTTTATTGCTTTATACTATTGTTTAACTTTATTTTGCTTTTTAAACTTTTCCAGAAAGTCACTCACTCTTTCTTCACTCTTAATTTTTTACTGATCTTATGTATTTATTTCTTGTTCGTTGTCGTTTTTTCATCTTATATTTCTTTTAATACGCTTTTGTGAACCTGAAAGCTCTGCCTTTCTGCCATATTTATCCTTTTTTTTCTACAGTTTGTTTCTCAATTTATCTTTCTTTAAATACATGTTGAATTCAATTGTCCATCTCATAGTTATTGTTCATTTCAATGGAATTGTTCATCTCACATTTTCTTCTCATTTTTCGTTTTAAATATTTACTTTATTTGTGTTTCATCTCTCTCTCTCTCTCTCTCTCTCTCTCTCTCTCTCTCTCTCTCTCACTCTCTCTCAGGTTTGACACCACCATTGGTCCACTAGTTTTTGCTGACCAGTTCCTTCAGCTCTCTGCTAAACTCCCGTCTCACAACATTTACGGCCTGGGTGAACATGTGCACCAGACCTTTCAGCATGACACTAACTGGAAAACCTGGCCCATCTTCACTCGAGACGCTTTTCCCAATGGAGTGAGTTCAGACATCAAGATCTACAAGACCATTAGACGTCTGCATGAACTATAATTAGTTATTGCTCTTTCTAAATGTGTTTCTTTGCTGTTTGAGAGCGTCCAATCTTTACTACGCACCTCTTTGTTAAGCACTCACAAATTTAAATACTCAATTTACATAGATTTACATACTGTATTTTTTGGCACAGCAGTTTATAAAGCACTCTTTTTTTTTATAAAAGTTTATACAAATACGAATTATAAATTGTTTTACCTATATGGCACAATTTTGTCCTTATTATGAGATGATTAGTCAATTTTAGTCTTTCTATTAGTTAACTTAACTCACAAATGCTTGAGGTTAGACTATCTCGGAGCTTGAGCAGGAATGTTCTGGTGTTCTCTGCTAAACTGCTAAAATTGATAATAATAGTAATTTTTAAAATATACTCATAAAATTATTAACCTTTTAAAATTCCTCTATTTTCTGAGCGCAGGGCACACATAACCTTTACGGACACTACCCATACTTCACATGTCTGGAGGACGAGAGCGGGAAATCTTTTGGCGTTTTCCTCATGAACAGCAATGCTATGGGTAAAAAAAAGACAATCTCTTGCTGACCTTTCCCTTTGTTTCCTCGCTTTTTTAATTCTCTCCTTTTATCTCTTTCTTTCATTTTCTTCATCTCCCCCACTCCTTTTCTCTCCGTTATTATTTCTTATGCTCTTTTTCCCCTCTGTTCTTCATGCTATTGGTCGACTACTGATGAATCTTATTCGTCTATGAGTTTTGTCTCTTTCTTGTTTTTTTCCTCTTCCTTTCTCTTTCTCTTGGTTTTATGACGACTAAGCTATTTTGCATCGAAAATCAATCCTTCTGCTTCTTCAAATGTGTCTTTACTTTAAATACACACTTATTTCACAATTTCACATTGAGGACTTGAGAGAAACTAAAGATTCTTCTAAAGAATTGTGAAATGTTCTAAAGAGTTCTCTCTCTCTCTCTCTCTCTCTCTCTCTTTTTTTTTGACGTCGGCCTGCTGATTTGTGTGTTCAGAGGTGACTCTTCAGCCTGCTCCGGCCGTCACCTTCCGCACCATTGGAGGGATTTTGGACTTCTACATCCTGGTTGGAGACACACCGGAGGCTGTGGTGGATGAGTTCACTAAGGTGAGAATGAACATGTCTTCTTGAAAATGTAGTAAATTTATTTAGTTTAAGTCCATTTCAATTCTCCTTTTCCTATTGGTTGCAATTGGTTTACTTTTTTCCTGCACTCTGATGAGAGTTTGACATTCCATTGTTAACTCAACATGAAGTACAAATGCTCAAAATACAAAAAAAGGGTTTTTATATAGTGCTGTGTTTATACTGTATGTCAGAGAGAAAAAAAGTTTGTAGATGTAACGATAACATATACACGTTTTTCAAATACTGTACTGATTGATTTTTCCTATTGTACTCACTACATTTCTTTTTCCATTTTTATTCATGCTGGTCCATAGAATTGCACATGAAATCAATGATCACTGGTTAGTGTGAGAAGAAGGAAGTATAAAATTCCATAAAAAAAGCACATTTTATAAAATAATTAATTTTTGTTAATCATACTGTAACCCATTAATATTAAGCGTAGCTTATTTATTCAGCGCTTTTCTCAGTCCCAGACTTGTGCAATAAAACTGCCAAAATCAGCAAAATCCCTTAAAAATCGAGACAATCGACACAATAAATCTTGCACAAGCATCCCTACGAAACAAAACTTACGTCTCACTTAAAAAATATGCCACTGATAAATGTAAGAGAAGTTGCTTTAAGGATGTAATTGCAGGACGTATTTAAGGATGAAACAATTACAATAATGTGTAATTGTACATTACACAATGGTAAGCAGCAAGTTTTAAGAAGAATTTTTTCTTTTACTTTAGATGATGCTCTTCTGTCCATCTCTGTCCTAAGACAAACATTGGTCAGTCTTAATGTTATGATCATTAGATCGAGGTTTAAGGCTTACGTGGACATCAAGGTCACATCATGGTCGTGCTCTGATACTCCATGTGTTTAACATTGATCTCTGGCTCCTCAGCTGATTGGCAGACCCTTCATCCCACCATACTGGTCCTTGGGCTTCCAGCTGTCTCGCTGGGACTATGGCAGCCTGGACGAGGTGAAGAAAACTGTGGAAAGGAACCGGAAGATCGGCATTCCTTATGTAAGTAACAGAAGCAGAAGGGAGGGTTTCTCTTTTGCACTACAAAACGGGTTTCCACCCTGATCTTCAAAAGCCCATCATGAGAAGAACGCTTTTTTCACAGCTTTATGAATAATTACTCCACATATGTGAGTTCCACATATATGCGCTTTAGAAGCGTTTAGAGCCTTATGGCGGATCTCTAATTGCTGAGAGATGCATTGAGGCTCCAAGTTTGATGTCATTTGAACAAAGAGGGCATTAGCATGTCAGAAAATTGCGTCTCAGCCTGTTTAGCATTAGCAAATTACTGGCAGGAGAGTCCAACCATCTGCTGATGGCTGATGGAAGTCAAATCGTCCTGAAAAATCAAAACAAACAAGAGCGAAAGTACAATGTCAGCATGCAAAATAGACATTTCCATGAAGCAGATTTTTCGCCTTAATGCACCGCGCTGAATTGCTCTCAGCACTCGGTGTTTAGTCACTGAATAAAATTATTCAGAGGTTTTTTTTTTTTTTCTCCACGCTCGTTGCTAATGTTCTCACGATTTTGTGTCTCAGGACGTCCAGTACACTGATATCGACTACATGGAGGACAAGAAGATCTTCACTTATGACATGGTGAAGTTTAAAGATCTTCCTCAGTTTGCTGACTACATGCACCAAGCGGGACAGAAATACATCATCATACTGGTGAGTTATTACTCATGGGAGGTGGTTTCCTGTAAAAAATGTTCTGCAAATATTTGAATCTTAAATCATTCTTCTTCATTCCTGCAAATGTGCACTAGGATCCAGCTGTTTCCCCACATCCCCGAGTGAACGGAGCGTACGAGGCTTTTCAAAGGGGAGATAAAGCTAAAGTTTGGGTTACCGAAGCCGATGGAAACACTCCATTATTGGGAGAGGTATATGTGCATATATAATACGTAGATTATCTGGTTTGAATCCTGGCTTGGTTGGTGTTGTTTTTTTACTTTTTAATATACAGTATAGGTATAAATAGGGTTAGTTCAATTAGAGTAATAATAAGAATAACTATATTAATAACTATGTAATAACAATAATAAAAACTTCATGATATACTATATTTTGGATATATAATTTTTATACAGATGATGATTAAAATAAAATTAATAAAATTAGCACAGTAATTGTGAATGTAGTTTATTGTCATACTCAATTAATAAATAAATGTATTAAACAAATATTAAATAAATAAATATTTTACTAATGGTGACTTTGCATCAAACAACTTCGAATTATCTCGAAACTAAAGAACAAAAAACAGTAAATCAACCAATGTATAATTACAAAAGAATTATAATTATGAAACAACATATAATGGACTTGTGGAAAGAAACTGAAAGCAAAAAAAAAAAAAAAAAAAAAAAAAAAAAAAAAAAAAAAAAACATCTGTGCTGAATTTAAAAAGGAGGATTTGATTTAAGGATTGTGCATTTGGTCCTGTCATGCGACTGACATGAAGCAAAGGTCAGAAGCTACGACCTTGAGATTTCACACATCAGGCCTGAGGACAGTACGACACACATCACACGCCAGCACCAGCGATTATTTAAGCCATTAGACATGGACCAATGCTAATTGCCTTTTCATAGGTTTATTTCAGGTCAGTGTTTGCTTCGATTTTTAATCAGAGTTTAATATCACGCTTTCGTGCAGATTAAAACCCTGTTAGAAAAGAACCAAGTGGCTATTAAACACCAGTGTTGATAAAAAAAAATGTCAAATAATAAAAAAAACTACATATACATATACAGTAGATGTGCATGACATGTAATGGTTGTTATATCTCTGAGTCTCTCACACCAGAAAAGTCAAATATAACAAAAATAATGACACAAAGTATCGTCTCAGTATGTATTTGAAGCATTGTTTGAATGTGATTTATTTTCCAGAATGCTAAACTCTGGCCTCATATTTCAGGTTTGGCCAGGCGATACGTATTTCCCCGACTACACTAACGAAGCTTGCATTGAGTGGTGGGCTGATGAAATAGCTCGTTTCTACAAAGAAGTCAAGCACGACGCTCTCTGGATTGTAAGTCACCGGCGGCCATCATTACCCCGACCAGATAATGAACCTGATCTGTTCATGGCACGGAAGAAAGGTCGCGACAAATGCTTGGAATTTAATCTGTAACTTTCTCCAAATCAATGAAAAAGCAGAAAAGCGCTTTCATTGAGAAAAGTGGTAGATTTTATTTTTTTTAACACAGAAAGGCTATTTCTGTGAAATATATCCTAACATAAAATGTTTTATTTGTAGCGACATCCATCCATTCATATATAAACTAGTTTTTTACTGTTCTAAACTTTGACAAACTGAACGGTTGCTGAGTCGATTACTTGAGCAGACACAAATAATTTAAATTTTAATAATTTTAAATTTAATAAAATAATAATAATAATCGATACATTAATAAATAAATATAAAGACAATTGCATAATTAGATCTTAACTATTCAACATTTCCAATCATTTGCTTCTACTTCAACAACAAAAGTTCACTTTTACTTTGCATTTTTAAGCAAACTCAACATTGTCTTTCTCTTTCTTTTTTTTTTTTTACATGGTGAAAACTAACCTTTTTAGGACATGAACGAGGTGGCAAATTTTGTGAAGGGATCAAGCAAAGGCTGTGCAAACAATAAACTCAACTACCCTCCATTTACTCCACGTAAGTCTAACGCTTCTCGTACTCTTAATTCATGGACTGCGGTAAATGTTTTTTGTCTGAACAGGTATTCTGGACGACCTGATGTACAGTAAAACACTGTGTATGGATGCCAAGCACAAATGGGGAAACCACTATGATGTCCACAGTCTGTATGGTTACTCCATGACCCTGGCCACAGAGAAGTAGGAGACTGTTTCTGCAAATTACTGTTTTAGAATAGAACAGAATGCCTTTATTGTCACTGTGCACATATACAATTTAGATTATACACGTGTACTGTGATAATGAGAACGTCTTCTGTGCAGTACAACATGAAAGAAATGTATAGTACAAAAATTGACATATAGTTTAAAAACTTAAACTAAAAAAAAAACACTACCTAAACCTTACTAGCAAAGGTGAAATTGCACAGTTGGTTTACACAATATTGCATGTGAGTTTATTTTTTGCGTAATGTATACATTTGGAATAATATATACATCAGAAAGTATTATATATTATAAATATACACATTAATACTTTTATCTCAGTATTAACTGTCAATATATAGAGGTGTGATCAGTGCTGTCAGTCGTCCCGTCTTTAAAAAAAAACCGGTAACGCAAAATGATTAATCATGTACTTTCAAAAAAGGGACATAATGCATCAAGGACTTTGATTCTTTGGAACAATTCCCGCTCTGTGATTGGTTGTGATTGAGTGTGTATCCCGCCTCCAGCCTAGAGTTGTGGGATTGGCTCCAGCTCCTCGTGACCCAGAAATGGGAAAAAAAAACAATTCATGTTTGCATTAAAAAAAAACAATTAAAAAATAACAATTAAAAAAAAAACCGGAAAATATATTGTTGAGTGGTTTTGAGAAATCAAAAAATCACTTTTGTGTATTCAAGGAAAAATGTTTCTTCTGCATAGTATAATATTGTATTTTAAAGATGAGATGCATTTAAAAAGCCCATTTCCTGTAGAGACAGTTAAATGAGCAGCTTCGTATAATTTGCTTTGAGATGAGGTGGAAATGTAGGACACTCTGTAGTGAGTCAGGAGAACAGCACTAGTGAGTCAAGACGTTTCCAACATGACTCAGTGTTTCAGAAGCGTAACGCTCAGATCAGCGTATGGCAGGAGGGTCCGGCGGGTCCACGTGTTTTACCACTGCTTTAGTGAGCAGGACTGTTCTTTATCTTGTATTTAATATGTCTTGTGATATTATGTATATATATAGTCAATTCTGCCTAATTGGGCCACTGGTTAAAGGGGGCAGCGGCTTTTTGGGACAAATCCCAATTGGGACAAGTCAAAAGCATGTCGTTGTGGAGTCAACTATATATATATATCTATATATATATATATATATATATATATATATATATATATATATATATATATATATATATATATATATATATATATATATATATATATAGGCGGCACGGTGGCGCAGTGGTTAGCGCTGTCGCCTCACAGCAAGATGGTTCCGTTTGACACTTGAGGTGTGAGTTCAAGGCCAGCCGGGGCCGTTCTGTGTGGAGTTTGCATGTTCTCCCCGCGACCCTGTAAAGGATGAAGCGGTGAAGATGACGAGATGATGATATATATATATATATATATATATATATATATATATAGTAATTGTAATTTATGGAAAAATACATTACGAAAATTACGATATATATACGAAAAATCGTAATTTATGGAAATAAAGAAAAATTAAATTGAAAAAAAAAAAAAATCAAAATACACAGAATTTTGAAATTTTTTGTTAATGTATTATTACAAAGTTATTATTACACATTAATGCCAAACATAATATATCAAAAACCGAAAAAGAAAAAAATGAAAGCACAGATTAACACAACTTTTTAAAATATTAGTTCTGATGTATTATTAGAAAATTAATATTATTTTTGTTTGTTTGTTTGTTTGTTTTGCAGTATTTATCTTTTTTTTTTATAACTTTGTGTATATTTTTTAGATGTACGGTAAAGTGTTTATTAAGCTCACATTATGTTGATGCTTCTGCCTCCAGAGCTGCAATGCGTGTGTTTGGGAAGAACCGCTCCATGGTCTTCACCCGCTCCTCCTTCCCTGGGGTGGGCAAGTTTTCAGGGCACTGGCTGGGAGACAACGCTGCCACCTGGAATGACATAAAGTGGGCCATGATCGGCATGCTGGAGTTTAACCTCTTTGGAGTTCCTTACGTAAGCAGTCTGCCTTATTTGTTTTTAACAAGCCGAGTAATTGAAGCTAAACACGGCAAATCCTTTACAACGGAAGCGCCCACTGAGAACAAGCTTTTGGAGACAGCCAAGGAACTGAACTTTGCTTTTGATTGAGTTTCCATGAAATGCAACGAGAAATTGAAAGGGCATTTGGACCCGTGCACCAGGAGAAATCGAGTTAGCATTGACTAGCCGACTCAACAGTCACATCCAATGAATTCATCATGGGAAAGTTGCTTTTCTAATGCCAGACCCAAATTCACATTTGTGTAGCGTGCCTTTTCCATGCTAGACAGTCTTGGCAAGTTTAAAAGCAAAAATTGTGTGTGTGTGTGTGGGGGGGGTGTATCTCTACTACGCTACATTACTTTACATTACATAACTTTTTATAGATATCTTGTAAATATATTTAATAGAAAATAGAAAGAAATGTAGAATAGGTTTTTATACTAAAGTGTGGCCATTGTGCACGACATAAATGAAAAAAAAATGTGTTTTTTTTTTGTAATTGTCAGAAACTATTATTACAATGTTATTACAAATATTTCCAGGAATGTTTTTTTATTTATCTTTTTTATTGTAGTTTTTCATATCTTATTTGTTTAGATGTACAGAGTTTAAATTAAGCTCACATGTGTATTTTGTATAAGTTTAGACGTCAGTATTTTCCACAATTCTAATTTAGTTGAAAATAATTACATTAATAATAAGATCAATTAAAATAATTCATAATATAATAATTAATCAATTTAATATTTCCTTCTGTAATTTTAATAGTTTCTGCTCGGTTGTGTCTTCATGTTCAAAGACTTTTGTTTTCACACACTACGTGACGTTGTTCTGCAGAACGGCGCTGACATCTGCGGCTTCTTCGACGACTCTTCAGAGGAACTTTGCACACGCTGGATGCAGATCGGCGCATTTTATCCCTTCAGCCGCAACCACAACGCTCAACATTACAAAGTCAGTCCCTTACACACCATCAACAACACACTAAGCCACGTCAATTCCACATCTACATTTCCAGCCGAGCTTCCTTACAAATGCGGCCTCACGCTTTAAATGCTATTTGTAGAAGATTTATTTCTCTAATTATTATTGTGAGATTGGCGTGAGAGAAGCAATCAGACCTCCGGAGCGAGCGTTTGATAGGGCAAATGAGGATGAATGGAAAATGATATTCTAGCTGAAATGAGATGAATAAGATTTGACCTTTTCGCCGGAGAGTAATCATTCCACGCCTGTCTCCAGGACCGATGGATCTTCACCATGATGAACATATTATCAGTATCCACACAGTAAAACTAATTCAGCCTCTTTTTATTTCTCCTTCCTGATGTTTTCATCCCGTCTCTCTCCACCAGCCGCAAGACCCGGCGGCGTATGGCGAGACCTCCAGCGTGGTTCAGACTTCCAGACATTACCTGAGCATCCGCTACAGCCTCCTGCCGTTCCTCTACACGCTCTTCTATAAGGCGCATATGAACGGAGACACCGTGGTGCGCTCCCTGATGCACGAGTAAGACCTTTACATCCGCTGTCTTGATGTTATATATGAGTAGCTGCTCTTTAGTAGCTGCTCTACTCGATTGTAAAGCTCCTGTACAATCGCTTTGTTTATGACAGACTGCTACTCTTCAATTGCTCGCTGTTGCCCGCCTGTTTGCTTTGAATTTTGAAAGGCTGAGATCACACACACACACACACACACACATTTTCTTAAAACCACTTAAAAAAGTATATTTTATATATACATATATAAAAATATATCAGTAGTGATTTTATTTCCAATGGGTTTACCCAAAGAGAGTGTGTGTGTGTGTGTAGGTGTGTGTGTGTGTGTGTGTGTGTGTGTCCAGTTTAACATGAATGTAATGTCCTTGATCTTAGAGTTTGTCAGAGGGTAGGATGCACTGATCTGAGTGGAGTCGATTTCATCATTCAATTATATTTTTCAATGATTTATTTATTTTCTGCATTCATCAAATGATCAGATTAATTATTTATTTACTTGTAGTCGTTTTTTTCTATCAGTGTGTGCTGTTTGACTGATCACTATCTCAGCATTAGGTTTTTAAAGATGTGCTGGTTTTTCTCTGGACAGGTTCTACTCAGACAAAGATACCTGGAAGCTGGACCGACAGTTCCTCTGGGGATCTTCTCTTCTCATCACACCAGTGCTGGATCCAGTGAGTCCTGATTCACGAGGGTCTACGATGATAGGGACATGTCCACACAGCTATATTAACATACACATATACAATATATATACATACACACACACAAACACACACTATATACTGTATGTGTGTGTATATATATATATATATATATATATATATATATATATATATATATATATATACAGTGTAGTATTGTGCATATAGCTGTGTGTGAGTATTTTCATCTCTCACAATCCTTCTCACTCTCTCTCTGTCAGTCTCTGTCTTTTCGTTGCCTTCTTTTCTCTCTTTCTAATGAGATCATTGACCTCATTATGAAGAAATTAGAACTGAATATAGATCGCGGCCATGCAAAAATGGGTGATGAATTGTTTGAAGAGTCTAATTTGGCTTCTTGAGATTTATCATGAAAAAGACTGAAACAGACTCGTCCTCCTCCGAAACAACAGAGAAGTAGAGGCCATTCGGAGAACATTTGATGCAAATAAGTCAGACATGGCGCATGCATTTCAAACGTACTTTTAGATGAAGAACAATTAAAAGTGTGTTTATGTGTGTGTGCGCATAAACGTATGAAACAATCTCATTTAAATATAGCTATGATAGCGAAAGCAGCCATTTTTATATTGTCATATCATTCGGATGACTAGTCATATTTTTCTATGATATTTAAATAAATCGCTCATGCACATTTTTATTACCGTATCTGTGCTGGTTTGCAGTGACTCGTGACTGTTTAATGTCGACTGTTTTGGCTTGATGTGAACCGTGTATTTGAGTGACACCATCTGAAGTGTACAGTGACTTCTCCCTCCGGCTCCAGCATGAATCATCCTTCTGCCTTTTCTCGGCTCTGTGCTTTCAAACCGTCAGACAGAAACCACGTCTCCAAATGCTCAAGATGTGCCACTCATTAGTTGATCAAATTGCAATAATGAATTAGTATAACGCTGAAATATTTTAAACACAAGTGTATCGTTTGTTTTTAGGGGACCGAAAATGTCACAGCTTATATCCCAGATGCTGTTTGGTATGAATATGAAACGGTGAGATCTTTATTTTCACGGAATGTTTTTGTAAAATTATGTACAATTTTGCAAATTAAAATTATGTTTTATTTTAAAATTAAACATGCAAATCGTTCTTTAAAAAGCATGTGCAACATTGTCAAGCTGCTGTTCTGTTCTCATGATAAGGAGAACTGATATATTAATACATATTAATAAGAATATTTTCAAGATACTATTAAATTTAAACAAACATTGTATGTTTATTACATTATTAAACATACACTATGTTTATTACATTATTGCACATGTAAGTTATAATGATAATGTACTGTACATTGATTCATAAATGTGACTTTTTAATATAAATATACGTTGTTACATTATTTACAGTATGTGCATTTTAATTTATACTGTATTACAGGCAATAAAGATTAGTGAACGCAAACAGACGGTCACCATGAAACTGCCCTTAGACAAAATCGGTTTGCACTTGAGAGGAGGATCCATTCTACCGGTGCAGAGACCAGCCGTCACCACCGTAGAGAGGTGACACACACACACACACACACACAAAGACAGACACACAAAGACAGACAGATGCAAAGTACAACATGTTCACTTTTCAGTTCAGTGAAGTGATTCACAAACATGATTCTCTTCTGAATGTTGAAGCATCAGTTCTCTGTTAAAACGTGTGTGAAGGAAGTTGTTTCTTCCTCAGTCGCCGCCATCCGATGGGTCTGATCGTTGCTCTCGATGACAAAAATTCAGCCTCAGGCGAGCTGTTCTGGGACGACGGAGAATCTCGAGGTATTTGAGACGCACTCAATGTTTATTCATATCTCATACTTTTGAAGGATCACATGGAAACATTTCTATTTAATATATTAAATTACAAATTATTATGTAACAAGGCCTATTAAAAAAAAGTTTTGCCTATTTATGAAAAAATTACGCATATTTTTCTCCCATTTTTAGACGCTCAAATACAGCTTAAATGGGTGCTTAAATGTGCAAAAATATATGCACCCACTATTCCACATTTCAAGTCAGAAGCAATCACAATAATAAGCAATTATATGAAATTATTATTATTATTATAAATTATTATTTTCAAAACGCAGAATTATGTCGTCATTATGCAGTTGTGCGCTTTTCCTCTTTTCTTTCTATAATAAAATTTTAAAAAAGGGAGCATTTAAAAAATAAATCTATGTTTATTTTTGCTTGTCAGGAAGGTGCTTATATTCGTGTAAATAGGGTACATGGCAATATTTAAATAGGTACTATTAATTATTGCTACATTTTAGTGTGCCACAAAACAATATACGTACTACTAACTCTCTGCCTTGTGTTATTCTTCCCTCATAGATACGGTGGAATCTGGCTCCTACATTCATTACACTTTCTCAGTGGCTGATGTGAGTCTGCTCTGCCAGCCTTTTGGATTATTGAGTCGAATTTGCGCCAATGCAGCGCTTTAGTGATTTCTGATTTCACTTATGCTTTAGAACCGCCTGTCACTCCATGTGACGCACCGTGGTTTGGAGAACTCAGACAACTTGAAGTTTGAGAACATCACTGTGATGGGGTTGAGTGGTCCACCCACTGAGGTGCTGGTGTGGGAAGGGTCCAGCTCTTACGCCCTGAACCAGTCCCAGATAGACTACCAAGCTGACAAGAAGGTACTGCCGTGCTTAGTTTGTGCTTTATCACATTTAATCCACACCGAGTGACAGTAGAGGGCTTTCTTATCTTTGATGATGAAGAAATTAATAAACTAAAGAATTCATTTTAATATAATAATTAGACATTATTATGTTACATATAACAGTATTTGCTATAATGTAATGCAAGATTGCTTCAGATGAATGGTATTTTAACAATATGCATTTATTGCTTATTCACAATAATATTTTAAACTATACTTGATATATGTATTTTCATTGTTTTATTTCAATTTCCCTACAAATAATAATTTTACAAACCTAAATGTCTTCTTTTGATTTTACAAAAAAAAAAAAAAAAAAAAAATTTACTTTTGCACTAATTAGCTACTAAAACTATATAAAATCTTAGTAGGTTGCACAAAATTGTGTATAATATTGATTAGGTTACTTTTTTTTAGATTCAAGAGTTGTAAATGATATTATTATGCATGCCATAATTTGAAAAAGTAAGCTTAATGAAACATAACTAAATTGAACATAACATTTAATTGTGTCTAAAAGCAGCAGTGTTTTGGCCTTTGACTGATTTGAAAACATTATTTTTAGAGTTGACCTAGTCAAGACTGGAGGTGTGACTGAGTGTGAATGTGTCTTGACGTGTCAGTCAGTCATCTTCTACCGCTTCATCCTTTACAGGGTCGCGGGGAGCTGGCGCCTATCTCAGCATCTTAGGGCCGGAGGCAGGATACTGAGATAGGCGCCAGCTCCCCGCGACCCTGTAAAGGATGAAGCGGTAGAAGATGACTGACTGACACGTCAAGACACATTCACACTCAGTCGTGAATATGAATATTCCCCGCTCCCTGTAACCCAGAAATGGAGTAAGCTGTAGAAAATAGAAGAATGTTTATATTCCTGGTTAAATCCATCTATATCTCTTGGCACTAGCAGTATTATTTTCCAGTCACATTTACAGGCTTGAGTAAAAGTCTTACAGGCCTCTTTCCTTTCAGGCAGCTGAATGTAACACACTTTTAAAATTTAATGTAATGCATTTAAAGTCATATAACATGAAATAGCTCACACGCTCATCTAATGCTGAAGATTTCGGTCTAAAATAGCATCAGGCCTGAATACAGATCTGTCCTTCACTCGCTCGGCAGGTTTTCACATTTCATCTTTGAAGTTCAATTCCAAAGAAGAAAATCACTGCAAACATTCCGAGCAGAACATCGAGCCTGACTTTAACACAGAGCAGGATTCCCTTGGGTAACGGGATCGGCCGAGTCGCTCTGTGACTGTCCGCACGATGCCCACGGAGCGCTCAGGGAATTCGTCAGGGCTTTGAGAGCTCACATTAACTATGATGAAGAGTGTTGCTCAAGGTCTCTGAATGACAAGAAAAGGGGGAAAAAAATGAACGGTCCTTGGTCTTAAACTAAGCGTGGCACATTAATGTCAAGCTATGGCTAGTGGCGCAGACAAAGCTTTGGGAAACAGTGTTTGTCCTCATGTTTGTAACTAATCTCAGGTGTCATGGGCTTCACAAACCCACAGCTGTCGGAGTGATAAAATGCAAGACGTCTGTGTGATCCACTAGGTGATGTATCTGAGGAAACTGGAGCTGGATCTTGGGAGGAACTACTCCGTCAGCTGGAAAATCAAAGTTACGGAACGTTTTGACTGTCATCCTGAAGAGAACGGCGATGAGGCTAAATGCAAATCTCGTGGATGCATCTGGGCGGTCAGTGATGGATTATTACTGTCCAAGTAGTGATGCTGTCCAGTTTTGAAACCAAACTTTGAGTAAATTAGATTAGAAGATGATAGCTTCCTTTAAGCAAATGCAGTAGATTTCGTTGTTCACAACGTGCAAGTAATTCAATGTTTAAGTCGCAGGTTTGATTCCCATAAATCATTACGTTGTTAATGTAATCTGTGAGTTTCTCTCTCTTTATGACACGTATAAAGTAGTTACATTTAATGCCAATGGTTAAGGAGCAAAATTATAAACCAGAAAATTGTTCTTTTGTTATTTATTTATTAGCTAGCAAAATTACAGTATGCTGTATTTTTTTTTTCCTGAAAGTTTTGGGAACATTCCTCTAACCTACTAGGAATGGTCTAGGTAGTTTTTCAATAGTAATAAAAAAGTTTTTAGTAATAAAATAAAAAAGTAAAAATATACGTAGCTTAAAAAAAGTTATTAGTATATATGTGTAATTTGTTTTAATAGCTATAATTTCACTTTATTTTTTATGACCTATTGAAAAACTTCACTGATTGACAATTGAAAGTCATTGATTGGTCAATCATATTTTTTACTTTATATATGGGAATCTATTTTGATTAAATGTATTAGCTTGTATTTGTAACGTAATTACCGTACGTTACTTGTAACTTATTACAACCTTAGAAGAGTCTGTATCAGCAAGCAGAAGGACAATGTATAAAAAAATATTACCAGTGCATCACTGTTCACGAGCATTCAGATAATGAAACCCCTCAGATATTTGTCAGTGTTTTATTGTTTTTCACAAGAATCAAGCAACTCAAGTCTTTGGTTTTTGCATTCAGCCATCAGATGTTCCCAATGAGCCGTGGTGTTTTTACCCGGAGGACCACGGCTACACTGCCAGCAACGTGGTGGAAACAGCGAGTGGTTTTACCGTAGATCTAGATGTTAACGCTGCTCTGCCGAGTCTTCACTCTGTATCACCGATCATCAACAAGCTTCGTGTGGAAATCACTTACCTCCGCGGCCACAGTCTGCGATGGAAGGTAGATGTTACACCATTGTTTCTTCACTCCAACAGGATGAGATGGATCACACGTGACAGTTTGTGAAAGATCATCACACTACTGTTACAATACATCTCTAAAATTGTGATAAGTTTTTCCTATAATCTTTTTTTTTACATACAGCAGTGCCCCTTGTAATTTATACATTTCACCTGTAAATCTTATTTTGAGCTTTAATGGCTTAATATGCATGTAACAGAAGCCACTGATTGGTCAATTGTCTGCCATGAGTCAGTAGAGCTATACATTATAGTAAAGTATAGTATAGTATAGTATAGTATAGTATAGTATAGTATAGTATTTTGTTTCCAGTCATTTGATACCGTATTAAATCTTTACAAAAATCTAGTGATAACAATTTTACAAATTCAAGTAAAAGAAATTGTTTTATGTGTTCCAGTATGAATGGCGCTTTGTAGTATATTATAAAAGATATTCACTGAACTGAAATACGTGATTGTTTCAGTTCATTACATCACTAGTACAGTGCATGAGTAAAAAAAAATCAAACATATTTGAATAAGCCAACAAAGAAAAAAATGTTAGTTTTGATACATTAAGCCTGTGCTTGTATTTTTTTTTTAGATATTTGATCCAGCTCATAAACGTTATGAAGTTCCCATTAAGCTCAACTTACCACCAATGCCAGAGACTGATGAAAAGAAGAGAATGTACAAGGTCCAAGTCAGTGAAAAACCATTTGGCATCCAAGTGGTTAGAAAGGACACTGAAGAAGTCATGTGAGTGACATGCCAACATTTCACAGTGGTCTTAGAGTTAAATAGAATGTGTGTATGTTAAGCTTCATTGCTGTATTGATGAATCCAAGCCTTAGATGACATGAAGTAATCTACTTTACTCTTCATCTGAAAGTGTTGTCTATCTTTATCACTAGATGGGACTCGTCTCTGCCTGGATTCACGTTCTCAGACCAGTTAATCCAGATGTCCACGCGTCTGCCAACAGACTTCATTTATGGTCTCGGCGAAACAGAGCACAAAACCTACAAGCACGACGTCAACTATCACACGTTCGGCCTGTTCGCAAAGGACCAGCCACCAGGCGTGAGTGGATCTGTTGCAATTGTTCTTGTGTTGTCTCTTTACATCTAGTGGCAGAAAATGAACATTGGTTCACCTGAACAGCAACTATCGCGGAAAAAAAACTAGATCAGAACAGTGATATCACAAACAAGCAGATTCACAAGGATGTTAGCATTTAGCATAGCATAATCAAAGGCTAATGCAAGACAATTGAAGTCAAGAGACTAAACATTGAATAATCAAACCTCATCTCAGTAATCATTGAGTAACTTAATTTAATAATATTTGTTCTCCTCTGCAGTATAAGTTGAACAGTTATGGAGTTCATCCGTTCTACATGGGCCTGGAGAAAGCCAAACATGCTCATGGTGTTCTCCTGCTTAACAGCAACGCTATGGGTAAGTGCAATGTTACCTAAGACTCTTAGCATGTTCCCTGCTCCACGTTTCCATCAATAAAAAAAAAAAAAAAAAAAAACTCGATGTAATATAGCAGCACAGCTAACAACAATAACATCACCATTGAATTTGAACATCAAATTTAGGCAAGCAGGTTTAAAGACTTTTTTTTGTATTTATATATGTATATTGATCTGACTTTCTTCAAAAATGTGCCTTTTCAAACTTTGTGATCATAATGAGAATGACATTTTATAATGCTTTTTCACAAGTCATCAAAAGCTAAGCATATTAAAGTGTATTCGATCAAATGCAAAATTGCAAACCAAAGTCAAATTGCTTTTTACTTTGACTTTTCGGCTGTGATTTACTGAATTACCCAATAGTTTGAAAATGTGATGTTATAAACGTATTAAAATCTATACAGTTTAATTCTACAATCTCTATTTGACAGTCAGAATTATTTGGCATTATTTGTATTCTATTTTTCATATATGCTCTACGTTAATTCATTACAGGCAGTGATATTTGTAAAATCTACCAAGGATTTTATAATGGCGGGTTCTCTGACAACATAGCAGTGGTGTTATGGATGATGACATAAGCAAGAACTTTGTTTTGTCTTTAGATGTGTCCTTCCAGCCGACTCCAGCTCTGACCTACCGCACGCTCGGAGGCATCCTGGATTTCTACATGGTTTTGGGACCCAGTCCAGAAGCCGTGGTTCAGCAGTACACTGAGGTGTGTGTGTGTGTGTGTGTGTGTGTGTGTGTGTGTGTGTTTTTGTTTGTTTGTGTTTGGGCACGTTAGTCCAGGTTTAGCAGCTGGAGATTCTTTGCCTCATTGCCCGAAGAAGAACTTGATCTAAACACACACACACAAAAACACATTCTAAAACTCACTTGCAAAAGAACAACGTAAATATTTAAAAGCACATTTAAAAGTCATTTGTGGAAAAGGTCATCTAATTATGTTAAGACCTTTGGATTTTATGGATTTTATGCTATAAAGATATAAATTAAAGTCTTCCTATACTGTAAATATTCAGCTTTGCTGGTTTGTTTGAACCATGTGACTTTTTGATTTGCAAAATATTGTAAATATATATGCTTGCCAATTGTTTTAAATGTTTCTTGTTTTCGTAGATCATTGGTCGTCCCGTTCTTCCAGCCTATTGGTCTTTAGGATTTCAGCTTTGTCGCTACGGCTACGCCAATGATACCGAGATTGCAGATCTTTACCGTGACATGAAGGCTGCTGGTATTCCTTATGTAAGTAGTTTCCCATTGCTGTCTTTTGTGTTCTAATTTTTCACAGAATAACACTCTTAAACACTCTTGGATCTAATTAAAAATCTAATAAAAAAAAAAAATCTTATGTATTAAGTTATACTTGTTCTGTGCTTTTTTTAACTACAAATTAGAATTTTCTTAAACCCAGTAAATAAGCATGTATGTATTTAAATTAGCCATTTAATTAAATCAATTAAAGCTCAATTGCAGCTGCTTCTTATTTTCATGGAAAATAATGCCGCATACTGAATGTAATAATGATGTAAACATGAAAAGTTCAAACAAACAACGTTATTCGAATCAATAACGAGTGATCTTCTTCCCGGTGAAGGACGTCCAATACGCAGACATCGATTACATGGAGAGGCAACTGGACTTCACGCTGGACAAGGAACACTTCAGTGGGCTGCCCGCTCTGGTGGACAAAATGAGGGCTGAGGGGATGCGATATATCTTCATTTTGGTAATTTTACACAATTATTGTAAACTTTGATTTTTTTACTGTTTCAATAATAATGGTTTAATATTTTTCAAAAATTGTATTTTTCAATTGAATCACCACCTTCTTTCTATAACGTGTGTCAGGACCCGGCAATATCCGCCAATGAGACAGAGAAGTCGTATCCGGCCTATGAAACTGGACTGGAAAAAGATATTTTCATCAAATGGCCTCCGGAGCTCAGCAGTGATATTGTATGGGGAAAGGTATGATATAAAGAGAGAACGTTGGAGGGAAAAAATAAATGTAGCTAATAACCACATGATTCTGAGCTAAAACATGTTTGTTTTTGTCACAGGTTTGGCCAGACTATCCTAATGTTACTGTGGACAACTCGCTGGACTGGGAGACTCAAGTGGAGGTCTCTCTCTCTTTCTCTCTCTTTAAAAAAAAGTATTTTTGATATGAAAAAATTTATTTTTCATATGATATGATATGATATGATATGATATGATATGATATGATATGATATGATATGATATGATATGATATGACGACATGACATGACATGACATAGCATAACATAAAATAACATAACATAACATAACATAACATAACATAACATAACATAACATAACATAACATAATATAATATAATATAATATTATAATATTAAAAGTATTATATTATATTCAATATATTTGCATTTGTATTCATTCAGATTCAGACTTGCACTGAGAAATACTAATTTGCTGTGGTTTTATCGGCAAACCCATGCAGCACAGAGCTGGATTTCAGCATATGTTTAAGGCGCTGAAGCCACGCTATAAAATCCCTTCAATTCCACTAACCCGACATCCCAGGGGTTATTCTATCCATCAGTCAGGCAATTCTCTTTTTTATTTTGGACTGAAAAACGTAAAGCTCAGTCTTAGAAACATGTTCCACATTTGTGTGACACACTGAATCTGAAATGCTGTTGGCATAGGGAAACAATTTTACATTTTGGAGATGATAAGCAATGTTGACAAAAATATCCAACATAAATATCTCACAAACTGAAGCCTAAGTGACTTTGAAACTGAGGTGCAATTTCTCTTGCGGAATTTGATTTTTCAGCTGTATCGGTCTTTCGTGGCGTTCCCCGACTTCTTCAGGAGCAGCACGGCAGCCTGGTGGAAAGATCAGATTAAGGAGTATTATCAGAAAACCATGAAGTTCGATGGCCTTTGGATTGTAAGTTCCAAATGTGACTCTTTTCAAGTTTTATCAGCCGAGTTTAACGTTGCATTGTGTGTGACTGTAAACACTTATAGCGACTTTGCGTTAATAAATAAACTTGGACTTGAACTTGAACTGTATCAACATGAACTTTTCTTCACTAAATATGATTTTGTGTGAAGGACATGAATGAGCCGGCCAGTTTTGTTCATGGCACAGTTGATGGGAAATGTCTGGGAGATCCCAAATTGGAAAACCCTCCATACATGCCACGTAAGTTAAGCAAGAAATAGTGTCAGTGTGAGTGGTTTATCGTTGTGTATAATAGCTGTATATTGTATAACACCCCATGTTCCATTTCCAGCTTTGGAATCAAAACACCTGGGTCTGAACCACAAGACCCTCTGCATGAACAGCCAGCAGATCCTTGCTGATGGAACACGAGTCAGACATTACGACGTCCACAACTTGTATGGATGGTCTCACACCGAACCCACTTACAAGTAAGGGTTCTTATTCCATTTCATTTTGTGTTGATTTATTTTTCACTTAAAATTGACCTTTGGTGACCATTACAGTGCTTTACTGGAGGTGACTGGGAAGAGAGGAGTGATAGTCACTCGTTCCACATTCCCCACCAGTGGACGCTGGGCCGGACATTGGCTTGGAGACAACGATTCTGCATGGAACCAGCTTCTTAAGTCTATCATTGGTATGAAAGCTAATATGCGTAGAGGGATCTTCAAGGCTCCTGTGATAAAAACTCAAGACCCTGATAATAGGACCTAGTAAAGATAATTTACAAAAAGTGTTTTTAGATCACACAGAAAGGCACTGTTTCGTTGCATAGCCAATATATTGTAAAACCTCTATTAGAAGGCCATGGTGGCTCTTATATTAGGGGTGACCTTCTAATAGAGGTTTTACGGTGACTCTGACTTTTACTCAGTGTGTAGAGCCTTTGTATGGGATTTTCTATAAACACTTTTTTATATTACGGTATAGAAAGTCCAAAATCCAGATGCAGTAATTCCATTTAATTATTCTTCTCTGGTGTTCTTAGGCATGATGGAGTTCAGCATTTTTGGCATTCCATATGTAAGTGTCTTTCTAGTGTCAGTTCTTTTGTTATGTAGCCAGACATGGGTTCTGTTATTTTGGACCTCATTTGTCTCTCTCTGGTCATGTTCTAGACCGGCGCTGACATATGTGGCTTCTTTAATGTGGCGAAGTATCAGATGTGTATGCGCTGGATGCAGCTTGGAGCTTTCTACCCATTTTCACGAAACCACAACAGCATCAACATGCCAGTAAGAACACACATTTTTACACTCGTTTGTGTTTGTCACATTTGGTTGAAATTTGTCAGGCGTCAAAACTAAAACAATCCACTTTCCTGGGGCTCAATCAATTCAGCTGCTGTTCGCAACATACAGGTTGTGGGTTTGATTTTTTGATTGTAACGTTGTAACGTCAAAATATGATCATAAGAAAAGGTCTAAAAATGCTGGCTCAACAATAAGATTGTCATAATATGTTGATGAATCATGACTTACAATAATATGACTTAATTAAATTTGATCAAATCAGGACTGATTGAATTAAAACCAGTGAATCAACCCAAATTTGCTTGTAAGTTAACAGCAAAGAAAAGCATGGCAAATGATAATGAACTATCACGAACGTACCCTGTATGCTTTAAACAATACAGTAAGCCTATACATTTACACAGTCTAGTTGTTATTGTAGTTTTTGCGTGTGAAAGTACAGATTAAAATACTGTAAAAAATATAAGTAAAATATAATAAAATAATATTCAAAATCTAAAATAATATTAAAATAACTATACACATTTGTAATAATATTTTATTTAGTAAAATAATATTCAAATTAATAAATAAAGTGAAAATTACTTCATTACAAGTTACAAGTCACCCATTTCAGGAAGACCTGAGTAAAAGTCTTAAAGTGTCCAATTTTAAAAGAATTTGAGTATTTTACTAATACTGAATACTACAAAAACATAAAGAAAAGTGAAAAACAAGAAACTCTTTATTTGTGAGGTTTTATTTCCCAATATAGAAATGTAATTTTACACCGGATTGTTTCAAAATGGCAGAACAAAATGTAAAAGCAAAAAAACAAAAAGCCAGTCTCAGTCAAACTCAGTCCAAAAATGTAACTGCAAATTCATAGTTGTGTACCTTCAGCACCCTGCAGATGGCGATATCAAATCATCCGGCCAAAAAAAATAACATGATAGGAAAAGTTGCTTATATTTTTGATACTCAGTACAAATAAAAGAAATTGCCAAAAACTGCTTTTGTAAAGTAACAAAGTCAATTTACTCAAGTACTTCATACCACTGCTGAAAAGTGTCTCTTGGGTAAAAAGGAGGGTGAAGCACAACTCCACGCAATTAAAAAATATATAAATAATCAAATATATAAGCAAACATATCAATTCACAAGTAGGAGATGAGATTGCACATAAGTTGCTTTCAAACAGAAAAAAATGAATTATCATCGACAACAAAAACTGAATAAGAAACGATCTGGGAGTTTCAGCGCGGCACATGGGAAACGAGCTTCATCAGACAAGAGTTTACCACCCTGACAAATGTGGGGCTGTGCAGGCCGGTGGGCTTCAGGTATTCACATTGGCACTTGTTTAAAATGTGACCTTTTGCAAGTGTCGAAATCTGTCAGAAAATTCAATAGGCCTGAAGAGTGAGTGGGATCAATACAGCGTGAGGAAAAATCCTTGCGTGAGTGGATGTGGCAGCTTCATTGCTACCGGATACATGTGGAGGTATAATTAAACCTTCCAAGTTATTCAGACCCCATCTGTGCGCCAATCGTTTAAAAATCACTTTTGCTAATGGCTGATTAAACAAAGGACGAACCGGCAGAGTTGTGTGCTCCTGCAAAGTCAATGTGAAAATACAACCCAAAGAGACCAAAATCCTTCGGTTCAGTTTGTAGATTGTTGGATTTAGGGATCAGGCAAAGTCTTAATGGATAAAGAGATAGTCCAAGATCGTGTTGTTATTCCTATTTAATGCGTGAAATCATTTTTATCAAAATCCGTCTTGTGTGGAAATGGAGGAGTGCTTTGTCGGAGCAACTCCGTGGAGAATCAGCAAAAGTTGTAGAATCCTGAAAAGAAAAAGTCTTTGCTTTTCAATTGTATTGTTTAAAACTCTGAATTTTACGTCTTTCGATGTTGGATCAGTTGCTTTTCTGTGGCTTAATCGGAAGGTGATTATGAATTATTTTCGGGAGATGTTTCTGGGGACATCTAAGACTGAGCAAGCCAACAAGACTTCGGTGAACAGTAGAGTTTGTCCCTTGACTGCATCTTGTTATTCGGTTTATAACAAATTTTGTCTTTGTGTTTCCATCAAATTTGTTGGATTTTTGCCTGAAAGTCTCAAGAGGACTTTTCTTATTGTGACAATTATCTACCCACTAACAAATTGAGATAATGGACGTAAAAACATGAACAGTCAACAAGATTAGCTTAATAACTCTGGGGTAGCTTTTTTTTTCTGTCTATATTTTACCGAGTCATTCTTTCAGGACAGTGAAGTGCTGTGCTCATAGTGTCTCAAAGACATTTCCAATAAGAGATTGTCCTCGGTTCTCTTCTGCCGGACATGTTTATTCCGACACGTCCCCTCGCTGCTGTAATTACCTCTCCAAGATGTCATTAGCTTTAATGTAGCTGCGCAGGCGAACAGAAGGTCAGCCAGAGACAAACGCAAAGGATGGAGGGCAAAACGCTGATGTCATTCGGAGCGAAGAGAGCAAATTGAGTTCACAACAGCTAAGACCAAAATGTGTCTCACAGGCGTTGATGAACATCAGATCGGTGCGTTCTGTCAGAATGGTTTAATCCTGCTGGTAAATCTTTCTCGAAGTGATGGAAGGTTCTGAATAATATTAATATTTGGGGACAATTTACCAAAATTAAAAAATATATTGTCATACATTTTACAGCTGCACAAACTCCCCAAACTAAAAGGAAACATATTTCTTTCATTTGTGTTCTTTTATGAGTTCTTTTGGGTTTAAGTCCAGGTAGAGGGACGAATTGACACAAAATGTATTTAAAAATAAGTTTAAAATACATTAATCATGCATGAATCATTCAAAGCCCTTGTGTGTGGAATATAGATCGTCATTCTTCTCTGGATGAGCTCGTCTTAATATTATTAATGTTAGAATGCACAGACGTCACCGTGAGAGATTTCAGAATGATTCTCTTTGTCTGGTGAAGATCTTCACGTCAGTTCTGCTCGGCTGTATCTTAAGTGCCGGATTAAGAGCCGTCAGGGCGCTTTAGATAAAAAGCTCAGAATACATTATTTGGTTTAACATTGAACTCTATACAACAATTCACCTTCAGTTAAAGGTGACCATAATCAAGACTCTAAAATCAATACGGCAATGACGTTTGTTAAAGTGGCACTTCTGAACATTTATTCTAAAAGGACAATACTGTACGTACATCATCAGTGAAAAATCAGCGGTTCAGCACAGTAGAACTGAAACCCTATTGTTGTTGTTTGTCATTTTTGCTGATGTCATTGTTGTTATTATTATTATTAGAGAAAATAGCAAAATTGAATATGCTGTGATTTATAGTTTTGATCAAGATGTTGCTTTAGTTGAATGGGGCAGAGAGAGAGAGAGAGAGAGAGAGAGAGAGAGAGAGAGAGAGAGAGAGAGAGAGATGGAGGATATTTGATAACACTTGTTCAGCTTGAAAGAAATAATGCCCTGATATGGTTTACACACACACACACACACACACACACACACACAGAGCATTGATATGGACATCTCGATTTTGAAAAGCTCTGTGACAAACGGATAATGACCATTCTGCCTGTCTGTAGACATGCACAGATGCCCCCCGCTCCACACAGACGGGCACAGATGCCCCCTGTAATATGCAGACACATCTGTGCCACAGCTGTCTGGATCAGGGAAACATAATGGGCTCAGGATTTTATTCCCGGGTCACCACCGTGGGGTCATGTCCAACTGACGATGTCCAAAATAATTTAAACACTTTTTTTTACATTATTTCATATTTTGAGAGGGTTTAATCAGTGTCTGTCTGAAAAAAATAAAGAAACAAACAAAGAAACAAAAAAAAAAACAGTAACCACTAATAATATAATTTCATTCAAATTTATAGGGTAAAATACTGAACATTGTTTTAAATCATTGACCCAAAACCACTTGTGGTGATTATGATGATTATGATTATTATTATTACTAGTATTACTATTATTATTATTATTATTATTATTGTTGTTGTTATAAACAAACACTCATTATATTACATTGTTATATCAGATGCCATTTTTTGAGAGGGATATTTTGAATCATTCTGATGACTTTTGTTTGATCTATTACAGAGGCAAGATCCCGTGGCCTGGGGAGAAGAGTTTGCGAACATGTCCCGAGACGTGCTGAATGTGCGTTACACCCTCCTGCCCTATTTATACACCCTCCTGTATGACGCCCACGCACACGGAAACACGGTGGTCCGACCCCTGCTGCACGAGTATGTCACTGTCCTTTATAGACCTTCATCATGCTCTAATTCTCATCTTCCTAATATATATCTTCCACCTTATTGTCTTCGTCTATTTTCAGTCTTTCCTGTCGTTTCGGTTTCTTCTCCCCCGCGAATAATCTGAATTCCTCCAGTGTAACTGTCAGAGTTTCATGGGTTTTATGTTTCTCTGGCTTTGATGTTGATGATGTGAGTGTCTTCAGTCTATTGCTGTCCTGTGGATGACCTTCCTGAATCTCTCTCTCTCTCTCTCTCTCTCTCTCTCTCTCTCTCTCTCTCTCTCTCTCTCTCTTTCTGTCTTTCTCTCCTCCCCCTCTCTCTCTCTCTCTCTCTCTCTCTATCTCTCTCTCTCTCTCTCTCTCTCTCTCTCTCTCTCTCTTCTCTCTCTCTCTCTCTCTCTCTCTCTCTCTCTCTTCACTCTGCTTTATTTCCCTCACTCATTCTCAGTCAGTCACTAAATTTTGCCCACAATTACTCTCCCATTTTCTTTCTTCTTTCTTTCTTTCTTTCTTTCTTTCTTTCTTTCTTTCTTCTTTCTTCTTTCTTTCTTTCTTTCTTTCTTTCAGGTGTCATTCAATAACTCTTGTCATCTATTGTTCTATTACTTACATTACAATATTACTGATATTACAATAAAAGTCTGTCCATTGTAGGTTTGTTGATGATGTGAAGACGTGGGACATCGACAGACAGTTCCTCTGGGGTTCTGCTCTTCTCATCACACCGGTTCTGGACGAGGTGCCCCCGCAAAAATATTCTAAAACAAAATGAATCATATATTGATTAACCACTAATCAACTCAATGAGCAGCAGTTGTTCTCTTATTGATTTGTTATGTTGTTTGTGTGTGAAGAACGCTACTATGGTGCGAGGCTACTTTCCTAAAGGACGCTGGTACGATTACTACACGGTACGCTTTTTTTTTTTTTTTTTCTAAAAAAACGTGTAGAAAATGTAAATCATCATCTGCCACCTGTGATAACACAATAAACATCCACACAAGCATCTTTTGTGATTTCTCTTGCAGGGTGAAGTCATGAAAGAAAGCGGAGAGTTTGTGACTTTGGATGCTCCTCCGGAGAAGATCAACCTGCACGTGAGAGGAGGATTTATTCTGCCCTGCCAGAAACCTGAGCTCAACACACACCTCAGGTACATTACCCCAAATGTGTTTGTGTACAATACGTACAATACGCAGCAAATCATAGCTGCACACAGTGATTATTTAGTTTTAGTCTTTAATCATCGGCCAATAAGATCCAGAATCCATATTATTATTAACAACATATATATTAAAATTCAACAAATGTAGAAAACATTACATAATCGTAATTATGTGTGATCGTACATAATACAAATATGTGGAATAATGAAATAAGTTAAAATAATATTATTAATTTGCCGTCTCAGCTTTCAAAAAAGTGATTTTTTCACTTTTTTTCTTTAAACTCATACATTTTTTGTTAAACCAACTGTTACTGAAATCTACAGAAAAATGGGTGTTTAGACATTTTGAGCCACTTTCTCTCAATAACTGATTCTACCGGCACCAGTCCAGGTTATTAAAATGAAATCTGTCATATTCATAATCTTGTGTTCTGTGTCTGTTTTAAAGCCGACGGAACCCGCTGAGTTTGCTGGTGGCCCTCAATGACCAGGGGACGGCCAGTGGCTCACTCTTCTGGGACGATGGCGAGGGCATCGGTGAGTGCGAAACTGTGGTTATGATTGTGAGAAATCTGCAGATTCCGTTTGATTCATTTGGTTGATACATATTTTAACTTTTTTGTTCTGCAGACACTATCAAAAGGGAAAAATTCCTCTTGGTGGGCTTCAGTGTTGTAAAGGTGGGTCTTAATGCTATTATGATAGGAATGTACTTAGTGATGGGAACACTTTATGATGTCTTTGTTTTTGAACCATTTCAATAAATGTTCAACTCTTAAAAAATCTAGGGATGTATTATTTTACATATTTTCGATTAGACTAAACTTAGTTTAAATTACTTAGTTCTTTGATGTAAAAAAAAGAGGTATTTTTGTTTCTAATAAAAAGACCTAAATATGAATTGAACTTGAGATACAGTATTTACTAGATGCATGTGCAACATTACATTTATTTAAGTTAGCTAAAGTAAAAATAAAAACATTCTTTTGTTGCATCTGTTAATTCCATCGCTATTAAGTCCAATAGGGATTATTATTATTGTCAATTTCACTCAAAGCCAAACATCTGCTGCCTCTGGCTCCGGGTCAGGGCGGTCTGCACTTCCTGTGGCCTGACTCATTTCTGCTGACATGCTGTGTGTGCGGCAGAAAACATGGATGGCTGGAAAGTCCTTAAAATAAATTGCGGTTGATTTTAGATTCAGGATTGGTTCTGTTATACTGTACTGTAAATACCAAGAAAACATGAACTCTTATCTGGATTTGGATCGTTTGAAATGAAGTAAAAAGCTAGACGCAGTACAATGTCTGATTTCAACTGTACATTGTACTTTAAACATGTACAGCAGATTTTGACCCTTTTGAAAAACCAATTGATTAAAATGATGAACTTGTCCAAAACATCATTGCTTTTTCTTGTTTATTGAACAGAGTGTTTTAGAAAACACAATCATCTCAAGCGGATTGGCGGACGCAGACAAGCTGAGTCTAGGGCCTGTGAAAGTTTGGGGCGTTGGGAAGACCCCCATCACTAGTGTCACCTTGAGTGTGACGGGGAAACCCGATGTCACTCTGAAGTTCAGTCAAGACATCAACAGAGAGGTGAGAAATGCTTTGTACTTTTAAAATTACTCTTCTAAAATGTTTTGACTCTTCTAAAAATTATTACATATTTAATAATAATAATAACAATAACAATAAAAAATAATGCATTTAAAAAAAAAAAAAAAAAAAAAAACAATATATATATATATATACATCCAAATTGACAATGGTATGAATGAACATTTTGTATTAGTTTGTTTTATATACAGTAAATTATGTTTTGTTTCTGTATTCTCAGAAATGTACCATTCACGCCTCTGAAAGTTTTTTTCTCATGATCTTTTTCGCTGAAATACTGTCAAAGTGAGGCAGCAGTTACTCATTGTGATATAGTTTTGCTTCAAAACGCTAAAAAAACACAATTTGATTCATGTCAGCATTGGTTTGTATTGACTGTGCACATGAAGTTACTGTTTCTACAAACAAATGTTGAGATTTATTCCAGTCATGAGAGGAAGTGAAGAGGGAGGATGATGAAGGAGAAGCGTGTGTGTGAATTTGAATAACTAGTGTTACAGCCTACACCAATCATTTATCTTTTTTACTCTTTCCCAGCCGAATAATAACTGTGAGAGCAGCCTCATCTCTCTCGTGCGTGTCAGATCACAGGCGCCTTGTTATATAGAAATATACAGCCAGTGTCTTTCATTCATTTTTGATGCATTGGATGCGACAAAAGCCTCCGACAGATTTTGTAAATTAGTGTGAGTAACTGAGTTTTCTGGATGTGATTTAGGCTTCACCCTGTTAATGGTCAAGACATAAATCTCAGCCTCATAAATGACTAAAGGATTTTGGAAATTATTTTGAGACTACCCGAGTCTATGGGATTTGATTTAGAGCCCCACCCTGTATTCTCATTGGTCAAGTCATGAATCTAAACCACCTATAAGTCTAGAAACCGCATTATAATAACATTATAATAATATTTTGTAAATTAACATTATTATATTATCTTAACATTTTTTTGGTACAATTTATGCCCCATCCTTTTTTCCTTATTGGTCAAGCAATCGATCTTAATGTGCTAATCTTCTTTTTGCCTGTGTTAAGACAAGCCTGGTTTAATAAAAATAAAAAAATGTGTATTTTTATTAGAGTAAATGACTTCTGGGGATTTCATTTAGTTATGTCTTTTATTGTCATTGGTCGGAACAAATCTTAAACGCATCAATTCTTTCCTTTTCCACACACAATGCCTCTTATAATTAAAAAAAAAAAGAATAATAATTTTAAAACAAAATTGCAGTATACCACAACCCAGATATTTATTAGGGATTATTATTATTTATTTAGGACCCGCTCTTTATTATCATTGGCCGATACAGAGATCTAAACTACCAGCATGACCCATGTGTATGTTTTCTCAAATTAAGCTCAGTTTACTACAAAGAGTAAAGCATTCCTCTTTGCTTTTAGCTGGTAATACTTTCACACTTTCATTTTCTTTTTCCCATCTTATGTTTCAGGAGTTGCAGTTTGACGTGACATCACAGTCTCTAACACTGGGAACGAAATTCAGTATTGCCTGGAAAACGTCGTAGTTGAAAATGCAAGTTTTCCTGAACAGAGTGATAACACTGTGATTTTGACCATTGATCCGAATTATGACTGTAAGTGTAATTTATTTAGCTCTTCTTTAACGCTCTTAGAGGTGACTGTGTTTGTGTTTGTAACATTTTGACATGTAATTCTGTCTTTTTAAAAATAAATATTTCACTCTGTTTTAAAACACTGTACATTATTATGTTGGCAATAACGTCAGGTGTTGTCTTTGTTTAAAGGTTTATAAAATCGTGTGACAGTCAACACACCAACAGATGAATCTTTAATGGCGTTCGAGGAAAAGAGATTACAATGATAATCCACGTGATACGTAAATTTAATCTTGTGGGAACATCTTTTTCTCTTTTTCTCTACAATATACAAAAATAAATATATATACATACGTATATGTATATACTATATATATATAGTTATACTGTAATTTATATACACATATATATGTGTCTGTGTGTGTGTGCGTGTGTGTGTGTGTGTGTGTGCACGTCCTCACTCTGGTGCTTTGCGTTGTTTTATCTATTCTTTTATTCATGTAAAATCTATCTTTTATTTTTCATTTTCTTGTTTCTGCTATTTCATTTTAATTATATTGCCTGCAGTTATTCTGTGAACTAATCGTTTATGAAGTTGGAAAGACGTTGCCTGAAGTTAGCATGAATCTGTAATGGCAATGCTGGAGGAAAAAAGCAATACAGCGGAAAACCTGTAATTACAGGCAGTCAGTTTTAAGGAGAAAAGCTCTTTACCTGCTAAGCCGCGCACTCCGGCACGTGCGATAATGAGACGATTATCAATTATTCATTCTACAGTAAACATAATGACATCAATTAGGCAATGGAGACTGTGCATTGATTTCCGCTCTAATTATCTAATCTTAATAATAGCGAGCCGGATCAGTGGACGCCGCGGGAGCGTGGTTAGGCTTTCCACATATTACACACATACACACACACACACACACACACCAACATATAGATACTGCATATAGACTGACAGACAGACATAAATTTAAAGATATAAAAGCTTAGATAATTGTCAAAATGAATAAATTATTTTGTTTAAATTCAAAATGTTTGGCTTTTGTGGTTTTAATGAAGTTGCTAGCTCATATGTCTTTTTAATAAAGTCATAATAGTCATACTTTTTGTCACAAATAATTCACAATTTCTTCACTATTCAAATTAAAATTTTATTTGTCACTGAAGTTTTTATTTAATTCAGACTGAAGCGTAACAAACAGTTATAACTTGACACTCTGATTTTACAGCCTTGACTGATTTGACTCGCCGATGTGGTGGTAGTTTTCACTTTAATCTCGAAACAAAAAGAAAAAAAGTAAAACCTCTATTTTTTGTCCCGCACGCAATTTTAACATCAGTCAGAAGCCGGATCCATTAAAGCCATCATGCTGAAATATATAAAAACACACGACAACTGTGTCTTGATTTATCCGCCCTTCAAAACAAAGACTGTTTGTTATTTTCAGCAGATTGAAAGGAAGGTACTTGTGTAAAATGAAGGGAAAAAAACTAAACAATACAAGAAAAACCAAAGCAATAAAATCTCAACATGAAAGATGAAACACACTCGAGTGACTTCAAAGCATCGAGCAGTAATTCTGAATGTTTGCTGCGTCAGAGACAATACGTAAGAGAAAAAAAAATGTGTCTATATAGTGTGTCTGACAGCACACAAAATAGATAAATTGATTGAAGGATGATTAGATGGATGAATGGATGAATTGAAGGATTAATGAATAATTAAAAAGCAGAGAGATAGATCAATGAGTGATTGCTCACATAGATAGACACACAGACAAATTGATGGTCATGAAGAAAGATAGAAGGAACAGGTAGATGAATGTGACAGATAGAGAGATGGATGGATGGATGAATGAACAACCAAGAAGATGGGCAGATCTGATGGGTAGGTGGTCCGAAATACATGCAGACGGTCAGAAAGATGGATAGAAAACAGAAAAAATAAAAGATGGATGGAGGATGAATGAATGAATAATTAATTACAAAGCAGAAAGATAGATCAATGAGTGATTGCTCAAGTAGATAGACAGACAGACAGACAGACAGGTGGTCCTGGATTAAAGATAGAAGGAACAGATAGATGAATGCCACAGACAGATTGATCGATGGATAAAATGTCAAGAAGATGGACAGATCGGATGGATAGGTGGTCCGGAATATATGCAGATGGTCAGAAAGATGGACAGAAAACTGAGAAGATAAAAGATGGATGGAGGATGAATGATTGAATAATTAAGAAAGCAAAGAGATAGATAGATATTGATTGTAGTAGACAAGTGTAGTAGTAGTAAATCAAGTAGACAGGCAGGCAGACAGAAAGATAGACAGACCAAGAGACAGACAGACTTTGGTCAAATAGATAGATACAAAATCGGAGAGACAGGTCGAAGGGTTATTGCTTAAAGTAGACAGACAGATAGATAGACGACAAATGGTTGGACAGAAAGACAGACAGAAGGCAGAGAGATAGGTCGATGGGTGATTGCAGAGGTAACTTGAATGGACGATCAAGAAAATGTGCAGATAGACAGATGAATCATAAATTAACAGGAAGGCACATGTGCAGAGAGACAGGTAGATAGCAAAATGGATGAATGATTGGTCAGGATGTAGGCAGACAGACAGACAGAATAAATGGAGAACGAGATAGATGGTCAGAAAGATGATTAGATGGGTGGATGGATGGATGGATGTAAAAATTCTGCAGACAGACAGACAGACAGACTGTTCATTTATTTATTACCTATTTTTTTTAAGAAGCACTACCACACAGGAATAAAATATTCCATAGAGAAGCAAGACGGTTCGCTGGCATAAACATGAGCTGTCAATCACAGATTTGTTGACGGGCTGAATAGCGGGTCACTCCAGCACTTCCTCACGAGTCATTTCACCACGTGACACCCGGTGACACCGCCACTCACACGTGCAATTTTCTTTTCACTTCCTGCGTCAATTATGACCTGTCTCTAACAACAGAGGCCATACCTGCTGATTACGGCTGCTTATACTTCAGTTCACACACCAGTCCTGTGACAGGTGTGTGTGTGTGTGTGTGTGTGTGTGTTTCATGTGCCTCCTCTCAATTTCGTTCATGCTGCGAGCAAACCAACCTGCAGCTTCATTTATGTCTCAATCACAGAACACATCTTTGAAGGCAAAAGAGATACCACACTAGAATAATTATTTAAAAAATGTATGCATGAAAAACATAGTAAGTAAAATTAAGTATCCCAACTGAAATTTGTGTTAGTGGGGTGCTTGTTTGTCCCGCTCTGTGATTGGTTCAGACCCAGAGGTGATGTAATTGGTTCCATTTCCCCTTACCCAGAAATAGAGAAGTGCTTCAGATAATGTCTGAATAAATGTTAATAAATACCGTATTTACACAGATATAAGCACCACTTATTTTCCAATTTTAGTGGCTCAAAAATTGGGGTGTGCTTATTATCGCCGATTTCAATTATGCAGAAAAATATAAGCGCTTATTTTGTCCACATTTTAAGAGAGGAGCAATCACAAATAAATGTAAATACTTCATTTACTTTTATTTTTTATTAGCTCAATTACTAAAATAAAGAATATTAGTCACTTAGCGGCGGCTAAATAACATGTTAGAACAAAAAACAAATATTATTGGAACAGTCAGAGCATCCGGTAAATGTGCTGAGAATTCTGGGAGTTCGAGTTCCAATCACTAGAATCAACTTTTTTTTTTTTTATCTATTATTCAAGTAAATATCAAATATTGATATGGAGTCACAAGTTAGGCTTGTTAAATAAAGAAAAATAGTGTTTTTAAGAGAAAATTAAAGCAATTGAACCAGAAATGTAAAAAAAAAAAACATGTTTTCTTTTTTAAATCAGGGGGAGCTCATATTTGCATAAATGCGGTATGTAGGCACAAATGTGCACATACAAAAATACATGCTTAAGTGGTAAAAAGTAATCATTAAAAGTAAATAAAACAGTTTGAAAAAATTTAAGTAAATGAACTGTTTTTTTTCTAAGAAGACTCCAAGTTAAGAAGTATAAGAGAATCAAACAAACAGTTGCTTACTGGAAGATATTCAGGTCATGAATAGAAACTGAATTCACATTTCTTGCCTGTTAAATTAGTATGATGAAAAATGGAATTATTAAGGAGATGCAAAGTATATCGACAATTGAAAGTGTATTGAATACTTTAAAAAATACTTTAAAGTAACAAAGTCCCTTTACTCAAGCACTTTACACCATCGTGGGTTTTGGGTTTATGCTATTCTATATTTATTGTAAAAATGAATTCCAAAAATGTTAATTTACATTCATTTTGTGTTGCTTTACATTACATAACATATGAGTTTCAGTCAGACATTTAGATTAGATTAGATTCAAGTTTATTGTCATTACACATGTACAAGACAACAAAATTTGTATGAATCCAGCCATCCAGATGCTTTTGAAAGTGGTTATGTGTCAAGCATTTGTTAGTAGAATGAATCCGGTGTTATATTTATCTCCTCTGGTGGGTTTTTGGGGTCTGGCTGTATCTATTTGCATTCTTTGAAATGCTGCTTGGCTCAAATGGGGAAGCGACAAATGACAGCGGCTGATAAAACATCACCTTTGCCTTATGGAGATGTGCTGACCGCATCCAGGCACATGTAACTCATCAGCATGGAGGGCTTTCGTTATTCCAGACGTGTGGAGCTGCCGTGCATCAGGTGGCCAGATAATAGTTTTACTCAGGAATGAAATTTTCCTTTCTGATTGTGAAATTGAAATTTATAGCGGTGCTTCTGATAGCAGGATTGAGCTGGTGCTTCAGATAAAATAATAAAATTGCATTCTCTCTCTCTCTCTCTCTCTCTCTCTCTCTCTCTCTCTCTCTCTCTCTCTCTCTCTCTCTCTCTCTCTCTCACTCACACACACACACACACACATATGCATATGCACATGTTTCAATGATTACCTTTGGTTTTTCAACTATTTTTTTATCATTGCTCTATTTCTTTCCTCCTTTCTCTCTCTTGATCTATCTCTTCTTGTTTGTTTTTTTCTTTCTTTGTCTTATACACAAACATACATATCCACACCCAAAAACACATTTCATACAATTGTATCTTTTCTCTCTATCTCTCTCTCTCCCTCTTGCTCTCTCTCTCTCTCTCTCTTTCTCTCTCTCTCTCTCTCTTTCACGCGCACACACACAACACACACACACCACACACTCCCACACACACACAAACACACATGCCATGTTAAAAATCACATCTAATTATTGCTTCAATCAGTTAAAATTATCTTTTTTCATTGCTTTATGTTTGTTTCCTTCTCTCTCTCTCTCTCTCTCTCTCTCTCTCTCTCTCTCGCTCTCTCTCTCTCTCTCTCTCTCTCTCTCTCTCTCGTTCACTTTATGTGTGTTCCTCTCTTCCCATGACACACTCACACAAAAACACACCTTATTGTTTTTTTACCATCTCTACCATGTCTCTCTCCTCTTTTACTCTCCACCTCTTTATTCCACACTCATATTAAGACAATATGTCCATTCATAAAACCCCTGCTGTCAACATTCCTTCTCTCTAAGAGAAAACCTTAGATTCAGAAAGAAGTTGATTACAACCTGCACAGACAATCTTCCCACTTAAAGACAATGTTTGTTGGGTGTATCAAAAAGGTCTATAATCAAACCGCAATAGGATGCTCTTGATTTGCCATTCTACATGCGACAATACATATAAAACACTACAGCGCAAGGACAAAAGTAGTGAGTCAGAAAGCAGCGTGAAGTATGATAAGCATGAAGTGTTTGCATTACGAATGTACTGTATGTTTTGGTCTGTACCGTCATTTGCTTTGTTGCGGAATGACTCAATGTTCCAGGGAAATAGAATTAGCTGGAGCTTTTATTAACAAAATATGTGTATTTGACCAGAAAAACTAGTTGTGCTCGAAATTCATTTGCTTTAACTCAACATGTTTCAATTGAAAAACAAAAAAAAAACATTATTTTCTTTATCTCTAGTCTTTGTCTCACGTCTTCTGTAATATAGATAATTTGACAAATGATGAATTTCGTATTTACTAACTCTCCATCAACATTAAAGGTCTAGTTACTACATCAATGATCAAAATCAATTATATGAATATGAACAAATGCCTACAATGCGATATATTTGTTAGGTGTCAATGGATAGGAAACATAAAGGAAATGGTGACAGTTTTGTCAGTTCTGTCCTAGCCTTGGATCCAGTAAAACAGCCGTGACCAGAGCAATGGCGTCCGGAACAGAGTTCACGCTGGTTCCAGATCCAAAACTCTGATCCAATTTTTCTTCCCCCGGAATGGAGCAGTTGGAAAATCCATGTCACCTCCAGACTTGAAAGGCCTTCTGCTCGGAGCCATTGGTTTATTCTGTCATGGATGTGATTCGACGGAGACGAGGCACAGAATAAATCCTGCATAATGCATTTAATATAGTGTAATAAAACAATACAACCAAACTGACAAAGGTGAACAGAAGCACAAGGGTATAGACACAGACACAAGTTACTGGAGAATAGCACATGATTCTAGGAAACTAGAACACACACACACATGCACACACACACACACACACACACACACACACACACACACACACACACACACACACACACACACACACTATGATGTGTAGTGCTAATAAATCTTATATTACGCTAAACAGGTATTTAAATTATATATCATTTTTAAAGCCAATGTTTAAAAAAAGAGAGGGAGAAAGAAAAAGAGAGTGGATAAAGAGAGAGAGAATGAAAGAGAGAATAAGAGAAGGGAGAAAGAGAGAGATCGAGAGTGAAAGAGAGAGAGAAAGAGAAGGGAGAAAGGGTGAGAGAGAGAGAATAAATGAGAGAAGGGAGAAAGAAAAAGATTACTTTGTGATGTTATTTTTCTTTTTGCACCTCGTGGTAAACCTTTCTCTCTCGTTGAATAACATACAAGTTTTGCATATTTCATTGCTCGGCTGCTCTCAGCGTAATTGACATCCGACTCTTTTAGGCAAACGAGGACATTTTCATACACATCTAACAAATCAACATACGGCGAAACTCCAACCATGTTTAATTCATCAGCAGCAAATGAAAATAGTCCGAAAATGGACGTTTGAGAGATTGTGTGGCTTGATTTTAAGCATCAGTTATAATGCAGTGTCCTCTGGGTCTTGTGTATTATTCAGACAAACATCTTTTTCCCCTCAATATGGATGACAAGGACACAGAGAGTGGCTGGAAAACATCCCAAACACTCTTAGTTTGGATACTTTCAACATAAATCTGACTCGGCATGTTTTTTTTTTTCGTTTTTTTTTTTCCATTTTGCATGGGAGATATGATCATATGGCATCATGTCACAATGGGATGTCGTTTTTTGTTTTTGTTTTTTAAAAATAGTAGAAAACCATATAATTTTTTTCTCGCGTTTTGGTAGAAATTATTGCTAGAATTATTACAAAATAATTCATACTTCATTATTATCTTCATGTTTTTGTCCTCTTGATGCTTTGGAGAAAAACAATACAAGATTAAGATAATGTGAAGTGGGGAGTTTCAGAGGCTGAAAGAGGAGAGAGAGAAAGAGAAATATGGCAGAGAGAGAAAGAAAGAAAGAGAGAGAGAGAGAGAGAGAGAGAGAGAGAGAGAGAGAGAGAGAGAGAGAGAGTAATTAGTGAACACTGAGTTTGCTTGTTTGGCGTTTTGCTGTAATTAGTTTCCCTTCTTTCTTCTTTGCCTCTGTTGACTAGTACTTCTCTTTCGTCTTCTTCTGCAGACCAGCAAGAATAAGACGGGGAAGAGGAAATGTTGGAAAGGTCATTGATGATTCATCTCAGCGAAGAAGAGAAACTAGTTGTGTGTGTCTTTTTCTCTCTCTCTCGTTTGGTTGTTGGTAGCATTCTGCTAATTTTCTGGTGACATTTGAATAGGACACTGTGCATAGCAATATTAACCAAAGATCTCCCAAACATATGGATTCACTTCAGCAAATGTCAGACATTTTATTTTATTGTGACACATTGAGTTGGTTAGCAGAAGTGAGCGTCGGATGAATAAATTCGGCTGGAAAGTGATTGGGGTAAATTCGCCCATATTTAAAAATAATAATAATAGTGGAGGATCTGCATCACAAATGGCTATATTATTTTTCACAGATTCAAAAATTACATCACAGCTTGTGTGTGTGTGTGTGTGTGTGTGTGTGTGTGTGCCTGAGTCTGACTGTTCATTCTTCCATTCCAGCTTCTGATGAGTTGTAAGTGCTTTAATAGACAAAACTACATTTATTTTTTATAATGAAGTTAAAACTAAACACTAATAATGACTTGATAGTTCTTGTCAGATAGTAATTAGTTTTGTAATTGGCCTCTGATAACTGAATTTGCTCAAATGAACGTGGTTGTAAATGCTGAACAGGTGGACTTCGATTGTGGAACACACACACACACACATGCACTCTCTTTTCTGACTTTACTGCATAATCTTAGAAAATAAAATGCAAAAGAAAGAACAATTTAATGGGGGAAGTAAATGCCACGTCCATTCAGACCAAAATAAACTATGTGAAAAGGTTTTTCTCAAATTATTCTCAACTCTGTGTCATTTTAATCATTTTAAAGGCTGTTAAGATTTGTATTCTGAAGATGCGCTACTTTAAGATGAACGTCATGCTTGGTCATCTGTGTTTGCCATGTGAATTACACCATCTCTTATCCTCATGTGCCCCTGCTGCCTGTGTGTGTGTGTGTGTGTGTGTGTGTGTGTGTGTGTGTGCATGAGCATTTGTATATGTAATCTATCTATCTATCTATCTATCTATCTATCTATCTATCTATCTATCTATCTATCTATCTATCTATCTATCTATCTATTTATGACATTCATTCATTCATTCATTCATTCATTTGTGCCTACCTTTAATCATTAATCATTTTATTCATTCTGCGTTATGAAAATTATTGTTCACTCTCTGAATATTGCAAGAAGACTGTTGAGCTGTGTTGAAATGTTCAATTTTTGAGCATTTTAAACCTCAAACACAATCTCTCTCTCTCTCTCTCTCTCTCTCTCTCTCTCTCTCTCTCTCGGTCTCTCTCTGTCTCTCTCTTGCTCTCTCTCACACACACACACACACACACACACACACACACACGCCATTCCTTGAAAAACAGCCTTCTACCATTTAAATCATCGGTTTTCAATGAGCAAGTAGAAAATAATTCCAACTTCAGTGTGTTCATGTACTCGGAAATCAAGCGCATCTATTTTTGAAAGTGAATTAGTTCACACGTTAACTTTAACAGTTCCAGCTCGCACTCGCAGAACCAGCTGGGACCCTGCGGTGGCTCTGTGAGATAAAGCACCTACGTGTACACACACACACACACACACACACACACACCATCAGGAAATCACAATATGAAGCGCTGAAGCTGAAGCGAGCATCATTTTTCAGCGCTGCTTGTTGTTTTCATCGCTTCACACTATTACAATGAGCAACCCGATATTTAATTTTCAGCTTGTAGTAGTGTGCGGCGTGTATTTATTGGTGCTGGCTGCAGCAGTTGTGCCTGCCAAAACAAGCATTCGGTGTTCAGAGTGCATCACAAATAGCCTGGCATACATCCAGCACGCCGGACTGAAACGCTCTACCCATCAGCCTGGTACCAACACCACACACACACACACACACACACATTTATCTCAATGTAATCGCTGAACACACATTGCACACGTATAGAAATAATTAATCTCTCTGACACTTAGAGTATCTAAGCTAAGTAGCTATGGCAACATAGCAATAACATATCATGCTTTTATTGTTGTTATTGTTTAATACACGTCTCTATTACAGGTTAATTAAACATGCGATAATGTATCCATTCAGAAGCTTGTAAAAGTGTGTATGTTGATCAAAAATGCTCTTATTCGCTCAACTCACCATGAACTGAGATTGTGTTACTATTTTATCTGCTTTAACTTTAGAAATAAACTCCGTTCCTGTCACCCAAGCCCCCCGGACCCCGATGCTTTGATTCGGAGCCAAGATACATGCTCAGTTGCAATGTGTTCTGAGAAACAAGCAGGCCTGGTCCCCGGAGCTGTCCGTGAAGATAATTAGAACATCGCCTCAATGCCACTTGTGGCCTTTTTATATATTTGAAGGAAAGAAAGATTGAATTAAATATTTAATTTATTAATGATGGAAGTGTAAAACCATGCAGAGTAAATCATTAATGCTTTGGCCGATGTAAGATTTATGACGCTTATAAGTAGGAAGACTTGATTATTTAATCTCGTCAAATGCTGGTTTGTTCAGTGTTTTTCTTTCTTTCAGTTCCCAAAAGTGTAAAGGCGGTTGCTTTTGGGTGTGAAGTAGTTCAAAAAATATATGAAGCGCTTTATAGTCCAAAGTGATTCATAAATACTCACCGTAGCAGATATTATCCATTTGTATATTTATTATCTAGCTTGTACATTTTTAGTGAAACATTCTGCAGATGCCATTGGAGAAAAAATAAATACAATCAATACATTTCTTTTGTTACTGTAAAAACTGTGTCAGTAAAAGTGTAAAAGTGCCAATACTATTAGCCTTACTTCAGATATTTAAAACTTCATATTTCACAACTTTGACTTCATTTTTCACATTTATCTAGTTTACACTTAACAACGGCACTTGGAAATCTTGCTAAATCACGCAATTTAGATTATTCAATAGCAGAGGCATAAGGTACTTGAGTAAATGTACTTTGTTACTTTACTTAAGTATGTTTTTGGCTACTTCGTACTTGCACTGAGTATAAAAAATATAAGCAACTTTTACTCTCTACTCCACTGCATTTGTGATTGAGTAGCAGTACTTTTCACTCTACTATATTTGAACAAACACCTGATGTTACTCGTTACATTGTAATTGTGCAGGAAAAGCCGGAATCGATTTATACCGCGGTTAATTTCTTGGGCGGACGAGGTGAATATCGCCATCTTTAAGCTGCTGAAGGTAATGGACACTATTTGTGAATTAGAAACTACAAGAACGCGAATTAGGGGTGTAAAAATGTGTTTTACAAATGTTATTATATTATATATAACTTTATATAATACATATAATATATAATTTACTAATCGGATTAATCATTTTATTTTATATCTACTTTCAAATTTAAGTGATTGAGACTGACTTTTTGTTCTTTTTATCCACTTTGTTCTACCAGTTTTCAAACATTGAGGTTAAATTTTGTTTCTGTCTTGGAAAACAACAGTTTGTTTTCACATTTCTTCTTTTTTTTGGGCCTATATTGAGCATGAATAAATTTTTTTTTTAATACTTAAGTTCTTTTAAAATTAGATACTTTGCTACTTTGACTCAAGTCTTTTGAAATTGGTGACTCGTTACTTGTATTGGAGTAATTTTTACAGTAAGTATCTGTACTTTTACTCAAGTATGGCTGTCCGGTACTCTTTACACCCCTGTTTGATAGCAACAACAAAAACTGCTTACGTTACATCTGTAATCCACGATCACTTGTAGGAAATGAGAATATACACTTTGACCAACCTGTTTCCTTAAAAACAGTTGAGCCAATCAATTCACACCTTTGAACCCTTTTGAAACTCTTGGAATCTGCTCATTGGCCCTCCAAATTACTGTGTTTACGTAAATATACTGAAATACCATTAACATATTTTTTCCAATTTTATGAGCTCAAAACCCTGGGGGGCGGGTAGTGCTATATATGGTATGCTAAATATATTCACACATTTTTCCATTGGAAAAAGACTACCCACTGCTTCTGGATTGTTCACTTCACTGGTAACTTCACTTCACAAATGTCTTTACTGTCTCTAGTGGCCATATTGGCAGACTCATTCATATTACAGTAGTTGTTCTGTTAACAATGATGAATGGAAAGAAAATTGCTATTTTAAGTGCTTGCATTACAGCATTAGTTGGCATATCACTTTAGTGAGTCACTCTCGCACAATATGTGGACACATGTTTATGATTCCTAGGAAAAAAAAATCACATGCTCATTATTTGTCCTTGTGTGGTGATGTTTTTAATGCCTGGTGTGTTTGTCGAGATTCTCCAAGGCTTTTTGAGATGTTGAAGTGAATTATTCTGGACCCTCTTTTCAATTCCGACAACAGTGTTGTGGAATCTTTTTGTTGAGTGTCTAAAAGTCTCTGCAGTTTGTCTTTGTGATGTGTTGGTGTGTTTGCTGTTGTTGAACCCAGAGAAACAGAATCTACCTCAGGACAGGATGAAGGAATTAGAGTGTGGAGGCTGAAGCGACGCCCGCTGGAGAGACACTGAGAAAGCTGGACTGCTGTGATTGCTCTTCAGCTTCCAGCCATGACCCTAGAAACCAGCTCCACACAGGACTCAGTGCTGTCTAACCTGAAGAAGCTTTGGCCCAGTTGAGTCCACATTTGAATGACAGTTACTTGGAACAAAGAGATGCATTTTTAGATTCAGGTGGGCAGGTTTATAGAAGTTGTTTCTATAACATTAAAATGTAACTTTCAGCATAAAGATGTCATATACTGTTAAGTTAGTTTAGATACACGTGTTGACAAGCCTTTTGTGTTTAGATTTGAATCTAGATTCAATGTGATTGTGTATTTGTGATTTTTGTTTACGTATCTAGAGTGTATCAATTTCAAATTTAGCATTTTAATGCACTTTTTTGGATCTTTGTTTGGATGGAACAGCTGTAAGGAAGACATGTGATTTTAAATATTTTAAATATAGGATAGAATTCCAGTTTAAGTAGTGAGTTTGACATTTTGCTTTTTTTTACACTGAGCCAATGGTTTTAAACAAAAATTGTCACTTGTAATAAGTGGTATAAAGGACTTTTTTTACTTTACTTACGTGCAAAGTACATTGTGACTGACTTTTTGATCTATTTTGCTTTTAAAACCTTGAGATGTTACATGTCATTTCATTAGGAAACAAAACCTTGTTAAAAAAGAGATTGTTTTTCACATTTCTTGGTGTTTTTTTTAGCCTATACTCAACATGTAAAATACGTAATTTTTTTATAAGTGGATACTTAACGACTTTGACTCAAGTTGTCTTGGAATTGGTGACTTGTAACTTGTAATGAAGTGAGTATTACTACACTAAAGTATCAATACTTTTACTCAAGTATGATTTTCAGGTACTCTTTACACCTCTGCTTATAAACTTGCAAAGTTTATCGTTGTGTAAGAATAAATTATACGTCATATGATTAAACACGTGATAAAAGCAAATTACTCTAGTTTCCACACAACAGCTTGTTCTCATCTAAACTATTTCTCATCTTCAGTTGCATTTGCTAGATGTTTTCATTCGTCTTCCTCCTGGACAGGAACAAACACTTGCTGTCTGGAATTATGGATGCAGCAGCCCCTGTGATGACAGAAACAGTAGACAAATAAATCACATGTCACAGAAGCCATTTTCGATGACAAACACTCTGACCCCAAAAGGTCCGGTGGGTCAGTTTAATACTCACCTGTTTCCCTTGACTCATCACTCCTGTGCGTATGCAGTCCATCTTGAAGATGATTGGTCCTGCATTGGAAATTACCCACTACTTTCTTTTATGAAGCCTATAAAACTGTATGGGAGAAAGTAGAACTTGTGAAGGCAAAGTATTCCAAAACAAATTCCAAAGCTTCAAAAATGGCTTATGTCGAAGATTAGACACTTGTGTTTTTTCTTTCTCTCAAAATAGGAGATTGTATTCACAAAATTTGATGGTTTTAACACTCTTCTATGTATAGAAGAGATGCATCTAACGTTTGACGTCAAGGCTGTTTACCATCTACGTCATTATCCAGAGACACTTTTTTTTTTGGAAAAAAAAAATATATATATTTGGACTGTTGGTGGATTACAATCAGTAAGAACTTTGACACGTGATTATTGATTGTCATCTCACACGTGTTGTCACCAGATGTTCTAATCAGTTCGCCTTTTTGTTTCCCAGTTGTCTTTTGTCCTGTTCGTGTCTATTGATCTGGTATGTGCTAGCTATTTGATAGCCTGTTATCACACTAGTTCAAGTAAAATGAAGTTCTGTTTTGGGATTCTGTGCAAATTTGTTCTTGCTTGGATGTTTTTTTCAGTTTTGTCTAGACTGGTATTATGTTCTTTCTCTCTGGGCCGCTGAAGAATGAATAGTATTCCTTATTCTGAAAGTGTCAATTGTGGTCCAGTGGTGAGGAACTACCTGCCCAAGCGGTTACATCTTTTAGTTCCACCCCAGCTGTAGTACAACAGAGTGTTTTTCAGCAGGACACTGACCCCCACTAAACAATATTTTGTCTCACCTGTGTACTCCTTGTATACTATGTGTGAAATAACAAATACAAAAACTTCAAAACAGCCTGAATGTGTTGTGTGCATTGACTGAACCTCAGACCTTGAGACTCAGTAAGTCGGTTTAAGCGGGTAGTAAGGCTGCCTAGTCTAGTTGCCCGGAACCAAAACACATCTGCACCTAAGAGTGTCAAAATCTTTAATGATGGCACTTCATGTCTTCCTAATGTTTTATTTTTTCTGTGTTTCAGTGCTGTACAACTGCCTGGAGGAGTGTCGTGCCACCGGATCCACACAGAACTGAGACTTTTTCCGGAACCATTGTCAAAATGGCGTGGAACAACCAACACACTGCTTTTATAGTGTTAGAATGCCAGAGGAGACTGGCACCAGTGAGCCGGGTTCTCCCCAGGGTCACTGTCGAATTTGTTGCATGCTCGCTGGTCATAGTCATAGCCATTAACACCAACAAACAATGAATAAAATGCAACAATCTTCTTTTTTTACATCTTCAGACATGCGCTGTGAAACAGTTGTAACTTTGGTAACGCCTTGCAAATACACTGAACTTGAACCACCTTCAAGATTATGGCATCTCTCTCACCAGGTAAGCACTTTGTGGACTATTTTAGGACATGAGAGACTATATAAAAGTTATATAGTTTTGTATAGCCTTTGATCCTGATACTAGTTCTAGTTCTATGGTTTTCAGATTTTTTGCCTGTGGTGTGTTTCACGTCTCTGTCTTGCTGCCACTTATTTTGTCCTATCGAATCAAATGTACTCTCATCTGGTTGGTGTAGTTAGAAATAATCTACCAGATTCTTTGCATAACTGATTGGAACTATTACCATAGACTCTCCAAAATGACTGCTGCACATTCCATGATTTGCACAGATGACGTACAGAATAGATACTGAATTATAGAATTTGGGTGATAATTCTAAAAAAAAACAGTAAATCCTAATGTAAATCCTTTTGAAATTGTTCTACTCTCTGTGTTTTTATCTCTTTCAGAAATGTTTGCTCTGCCCATATAGTGTTTAAATGGAGAGGCTTTTGGCACTCTGACAGCTGTCCATCTTGAGCTCTCATGCCTGACCGCAGCTCGCCTGGAATAAGCCGAAGGGCCTTTGTGTCAATCCAGCAGGTGTGTGATGTGTGGCCCTTCCATTCTTTCCTCAACATTCATCTACATTCTACTTTATTTCCGTGTGTGTTTGCTTCTCATTAGCCGACTGTAGAGGATGTGTCGATGTCAACGGACAGGGCTTGTCTGTTGATCCGAGATCTGGATTTGATTGGAGAACGGGTGGAAGAGTGAAACCTCCCCGTAGGGATGGTGCCACTTTCTCTCGGCCCGTCTGGTTTCCTCCTCCCCTCTCTGTTTCTCCATCTGCCACTCTTTTCTCACTCCCTAGTTGTTTTTAAGACATTAACAAAGTAATGATTTCTAATGAATGAAGTCACTTTTTTGTCATGACACTGACTGGACTTAATATCTTACTGCCTATCTTTGTCTTTTTTTTCTTGTTTTCAAATCAAGGTTTGCAAACCTTTTCTGACGCATCTAGGTTTGCACACGTTAGATTTTCTTTTAAGATTATTTTCCACCAATCCAGGGTTGGTGGTCCCACCTCCCTAGTTGCTGGTTGGCTTCTGTTCCTATGACCCGATTATACAAAAAAGATTCAGAAATTACATGAATTATTAGATTTTTCTTGTCTTTAAATTATTTTTTTTGATTTTTAGAAATTAGACATTTTTTATTAGAAATATTAAAATTACCCTTGTTGCTTCACACAATGCTTTTAATGTAAGAATAATATTTAAGACACTAATGGTTTTAAAATTTCTCTCACTCTTCAACTGATATTCTGATAGTTTTCCAATTTCTTAATCTCCTTTTTGTGGGATTATGTACAGGTATCTTTTAACAGTCACACTTTTATGGCATTTTATGGCGAGCTTTGCTAAATAAAAGCACAGATTTATTTTTAATTGCAATTATATCTTTTCCTCCTGAGAACAGCGAAACTCCTATGTGCTGTTTGATTGACTGCATATTTTTACCTAAGTAATTCTATGTAATATGCCGAAGATCCGGCGGCAGAAATATTAAGTCTAAACTGTATAGGATTTTGGCCTGACGGTCTTGTGAGGCAAACTGACATGAACTCATAATCATTCCCGCTGTCAGATTCACACTTTAATTCCTCTCCACCTACATGCTAACACTGCTAATGTGCCAAATTAGCCTCTGTGGCATGAACTCCTCTGAAAACAGCATTTGGCGTATCTGACATTTGAAGTAAATATCATCTGGCTGACATTACAAAATCATGGAGCTGCTTTTCTAATCTACAGAGGAATAAAAGTACACTTCCTTTAAATGTGTTATTCGAGTTCAAATGTAATTTAGCTGCTCTATTATTAATATAAATTGCTTAACTAGCCTCTCAAGTATTTAGCACTTAGCACCTTGGTTTAATAATTCAAAAAATGCTAGTCATAATTAGCAGGTAGCTAAAGGTGTTTAACCTTCTACGCGAGAAGCTCTGGGAACAGGTTGTTAATGATGCTTTCCGTGACTGGAGGTGTAATAAGGAAGGACGGAACATTACAATTATATTTCTTGGAACAAAACCGTGACAAAACTGATTTTCTTTTAGCCTTTTTTAGAAGTTGTTTTTTCCCCCACTTGACAATTAAGCAGTCATAAAATGTACTTTCTTCCTGTTATTGTTTTACTATAATTTTCCTTCCGTTTGCTTTACAGTATGTATGTATATAAATATATGCATGGGTCTCCTTTGGGTCTCTGATTTCTTCCCACTCTCCGAAAGCATTCATTCAGCTGAATTTACCATGAGCGTATTAGGCCAAATTACTTTTTCGTGTCCGTGAAACTCTGCAGTGTTCTGCCAAGTAGAATTTGAGTACTTTATGTTATAGTTTTTTACAACAAAGTGCAAGAATGATTCTAAGAAAAACTACTTTAAAATGTGGTGTAGTATGTAGCTAATACTTTTTGAAAGTTGCTACATTTTTTTTTCTTCATATAATTAGACCTGATTTCCAACTTAAGTGTATCCCAAAGGAGAGGAAAATAAGATGCGACAAACCTCTACATGACAGAAAACAGATGCGAGTCCCATAATGCATGAGCAGAACGCTGAAAACGACGCAGCTTTTGTTTCCCCTGACGGTAAGAGCCTTAAATAACTCGGACATATGGGCCACACCACCTATTTACTCAAGATGCTTTATTTGCATATCCACCTTGACTTTAAACAGGTGCAGCATGATAATAAAAAAGGTAAGCTTCATCTTATGGCTTCCTTTTGTTTTTGCTCTTTTGTTTGCTATGTGTAAGCTGTCTCTGGATTGGATCTGCAGACATCGGTAAAGGTTTTGTGTGATGAGGAACTGAAAGTTGGTGAGACTTACACTGGGGCCCATCTGCTCTACATCTGGCTGCCTGACAGCTGGAAATAGATTCTACTGAGATTAGTACCTGTGTTTGAGACAGCCTGCAAGCAAGCCGTCCAGTTCAACGGTAATGCAATTAATTCAAGTCTGAAAGCCAAGTAAATGAGAAAAAAAGCAAGTGAGAAAGTGTTAAGGCGAACGAGAACGAGAGAGAGAAAAGAGATAAAATGGTCAAGAGAGAAGTAGAGGTGGGAAAGAGAGGGTGATACAGGGGGGATGAGAAAAAGAGATACAATTATAGAAAGGGGGGGTGGCAGAGAGGGAGAAAGGTGAGGAAAAAGAGGGAGGTGGGAGAGAAAGAAAAGGATAGATAGAAAAAGCAAGATTGGGGGGCCAGATGGATGGAGAAAGGGGTGAGAAAGAGTGGGAGGCAGAGTAGGAGAAAGAGAAAGAAAAAAAGATGAAAGAGAGAGCGTTAAGTTAGAGAAAGGGAGAGGAGGAAAGAATGAAAGAGGGAGTGAGACTGAGAGTGGGAAAGCTAGAGAGAGGGAGAGGTGGAAGAAAATGAGAGGGAGAGAGAGAAAGGCAGAGATAAAAAGGGGAGAGGGGAGGTTAGAGGGGTGGGCTGTAGGAAGAGAGAGAGAGAGAGAGAGAGAGAGAGAGAGAGAGGGCGAGGGGGAAGAATGAGAGAGGGAGAGGGGGAAGAATGAGAGAGAAAGAGAGAGAGACAGGGGGGAGGGGCTGAGAGAGAGACAGGAGACCAAGTGAGAGGGGGGACGAATGAGAGAGAGAGAGAGACTGACAATCAGAAAGACAGAGTGAAAGTGACAAGTTGAAGAGAAGTCAATAAAGTCAAAAAGGGAAAGATGCATCAAAGTTGTGTTTGAGTTTAAACCATCTCGACGAGTCAAACAGTAAGTGTGTCCTCTGACTGAGCCTTCTTCGAAGTGACCCTCCAAATGAAAGAAACCCATATAAGCTCATATAAGTGGACAGTAAATTGACCCCAACCAAGTTGTAACAATAAAAAAACTGTGTTTGTTCATTGGTTTAAATTTCCAGAAAAGCATAAGGAATTGCACCTGCTGTTCACTCTCCTTGACCTATCAGGGTCTTCAAGTATCCTACACCACCAGAACCCACTTGATTCAACCCAGTCATCCTCCTGCCTAAAGAACAAGATCTCTAGCTGGGTGAGGGTTTAATGTTCTTCCATATAATTGCAGTACACATTCTAAGTCTGTCCGAGCCAGTCTTCGATGAGAATATGGTCAGTCCGTCATTTCCCGAATGACAAAAGCGGTCCTAAGCACAACTGAATGGTGACTGATGGAGAGTTACAGCCTGATGCTTAGCCTGGGATCCTTGTCAAGTGACACAATCTCCTAGACCGGCTAGTTAAAGGCTAGCCGCTAGCGTGTCCTTTCATTGACCAGTTCTTGAGCTTGTGCTGACACATCTTATTCTTTCAACTGGAACAATCTAGTTATCCTTTTCAGACGAGGAACACTACGAAACAATGTCACATTCTCTCCATCAGGGAACAGAGGTTATGTAAGAAGCCAAGATGTCTTTGTCTGTTTTGTGCTTAGTTAGAGAGTACTAGGAATAAAATAAATAAATAAAAATGTATATATTTTAAAAAAATATTTGAACAAAGATTCTTTCTAGCAAAGGTCAGAGTAGTTATTACACTACGTTCTGATACAAACCGTTTGAAAACTACATTGTGTTGAGTGAAGAACTGGTTTTATGCTTTGTATATAACATTGACGCAAATTCTATATTAATACAGGACGTAAAACATTTTTAAAAAGAAACTAGAGGACGTTTACAGTCATTTGTTTTCTTTTGATACCTATCAATGATTTTATTTGTTTTAAATTTGAATATATTTGAATTAAGACATTCAGAATTTATTTTCTGCTTCTAAAATTTAGTATTCTCTTTTTTATTCTTGATTATTCTTAATATTCATATTAAGCCGATGGTTTAGTCAGACGAAGATCAGTAAATAAATACTGTTTATTACATAACGTCTGTCTGTTTGTCTATCTGTCTGTCTGTCTATTTGTCTGTATGTTGATCCATTTATCTATATGTCTCTAAGTCAGTCTGCATTGTCGTTTTTTTTCTGTTTGTCCATTTCTTAAAAAAATGCTTACTATCCATTTAAGATAAAAAAAAAAAACTTTCCATGAGAAAACACACATGCACACACACACTCACAAAAAGCTGATTCGTGATGTTTCGTGATTTGTGTAATTACGTGAAGTGCAGTTTAACTAATCACAGACCTGATTCAGCAGAAACACACAAACAAGCTGTTTGCAAATACGTTTGGGCTGAAATGGAGAGATGTGCTCAACAGATTCACACGTTCATGAAAGCAGACGCTTGAGAAATGTACTCAAGTCTAGTATTAATGGACCAGTAAACAACTGGTCGCACAAACTAAGCTTGAAATCCAACTTCTGCATATTAGTTGTATTTGTCACTGTATATTTGTCAATGGAAATATCCAACGTATTTTCATGTTCTGTTTCTAATCAGAAAACTAAAATGGTTTTTAAAAAATGTGTGTGTGTGTGTGTGTGTGTGTGTGCGTGTGTGTGCATTATCAAATGAAAGAACGTCAACAAACCGACACAAGTACAATTTTAACTTCTGTTATTGTTGGTTTTTCAGAGTTTTTTTTAATTATTTTTAAAAAATGTCCTATGTCCGATTCTTTTATTTGCAGAAGAGCAAAGCATGAATTCTGTTGAATCTCCATTGTGTGTCGCGGTGCAGTTTGGCACTTGACAGATATGATCACTATTAAACTGTCATTGCACATAAAGGCTGAGAAGAAACGCTTCAAACGCTGCTTTTATTTTGCCCTGAGAAAATAGCAGTATGGTTCAAAAGGTCGTGAGAGTGAATAAATAAAGACGCAATTTGCATTTTCTAATGTTGTTTTGCATGGATAGTTATAAAATGGACACTGTGCACAGAAAAAAAAGACTGATTTGACTCTGCCCGGCATTGTTTTGTGAATTGTGAGTAGTATTAGTGCACAGAAAACACCGGAATGGTAGATTTTTTAGGAGTTAATGTGACAGAATTTTCTGCTCAAATGCTTTTTTTCCGTTGACATAAAAAGTAGGTCAGCGTTCTATTGGAAATGAGAAACATTTGTCATTCATCTGACAGCGAGAAAGATATCATAAATGCGACATTTATAGTTGCTTTAACTCCTTAACTGCAGATATTACTTCCTTTTAATATCCGGCTTGGGGGTTTGTCTGAAATTATCTTTCAAATATAAAAAACATATTTCATTAAAAAGGAATTATAAGTAATGGACATATTGGGGAGTGGAGAACACTATCTGGGTAGAAGACACGTTCACTGTGCTTGTGTGGGTTTCTTCAGTGTTTCTGGCCTCCTCACATGTGTTCAGAGGAATTAGAGTCTGTACAGGCCCGTAGGTGTGAGTGTGTCTCTTACTGTGATTGGTTGGCCACCAAATCAGGGTGTATCCCTCCAGGCTGGTTTTTCCTCTATATATGACAAGATTGATCATGGTTGTCAACTGAAATGGTAATTCAGAAGAAAAATGAAGCATCAGAGAACATCACAGAGGACAAACTTGTTCGCTGCCTTGACTCTTTGTGAGCGGGGGTCTCTTCCAGCGCTTTCCAGGCTTGTTTACTTCACCTGTCAGTCACACTGTAATTATGAGGGGAAACCTCTCGTCAAGCACATGCCATCGCTGTAATTAAAATCATTATCCCTTAATGACTTCTTTCATTCTTCTTCCTCCCTTCCTCTGTCCGCATTCACCGTCTGACATTTATACCATGTCATTAGTGCTGTGTAGTGTGTTCCCAGCAGTGAGAAAGCGAATGCAGGGTTATAAGTCCATGGTGTTCACTGTGAGTTTTGCTGCCGGGAGGGCTGAAAAATAAAACGATGTTGTTCCCTCTCTAACGGTTTCTCGCTGTCACATATGGGGAACAACGTTTCCCGACGATAAGCTGAAAGCCAGTAGAACAACGCAGTGGAGGGTTTTTAATTGCGGGTTCCTTGGCACAGAGAACAATGGCAACTAAGAAGATGCGTTCGACGGTCAAGATTTGTGCCTCGCTTGGCACCGATCTCCAGGATGCGTATTACCACATCAATATTGCGTCCAAACACGCTCGTTTCTCGTTTAGAAGGAAAGGCGTTCCAATTCACGATTTCACCGTTCTGTCTTGCGTTAGTGACGAGGACCTACTCTTTATGAGACCGCAAAGTCTGAAGGGTGTTCAGATCTTCAATTATCTGGACGACTAGCTTGTCATGTTACAATCCCCCGTAACACTTCTCGAGCACAAAGTCGAGATTCTGCGGCATTTGGAGTGATTGGGGTTGAACATGAATATGCGGAAGAGTAAGCTCATGCCCACTCACGTCATTTCCTTCTTGGGAACTGGATTTGCTCTCAATGAGGGCTCACCTCTCGGAGGCCAGAGTGAAAGACATTCAGAGGGAGTTGGCTTTGTTGACGTTGAACCGGAAGCGTTCTGTGAAGATCTTCCTGAGTCTTCTGGGTTTAATGGTGCTGCGAGCATTTGGAAACGGCTCTCCTCCATATGCGTCCATTTCAATGGTGGATCCACGCATCTGAACCACCAAGGGTGTGTGCGATCGCTTCGAGAGAGCATTTGTGTGGGCCGATCGGACATTGTTGTCGTTCCGCACATGCTCATGTTTGGGCACGGAGAATACCAGACTGGATCTATTGTCCGGGAGGCTGGAGGCTTCATGCTCAAACAGTGGTGCTTTGAATTGCTTCAGAGAGGCGCAGATGGACCTTTTTGCATCAGAGGAGAACGTGTATTGCGCAATGTTTTTCGCTCTGTTAGAGGGCAATGGTCTGTCCAGCGCTTGGCCAGAGAGCCTGCATTTCCGCTGGTCAAATTGACTCAGCTCTTCCTTTGCAGGGTCAGGGGGCTGACGGGCACAATTCTCTTGGTGGCTCCGTTCTGACCAAATTCCTTTACCGAGGGACTTGATATCGCAATGGCAAGGCGAGATATGGCACCCTGGGCCGGAGAGTGGAAGATGCTGGTGTGTCTGGTAGGGCCGGAGTGAGTCGGTCGCTCATGTCGCGGGCACTCGACTCCGCCTTGGAGGCACCTTTATGCTTTTTTAATGGCTGGTGTGAGGCTACGAACAGCGGTCCTCAGTCAAGTAATGCGCAGAGCATTTTTGCAGGAACACCTGGAGGCGGGCAGCACTCCGACCCTGAAGGTGTATGTGGCGGAGATTGCAGCGCACCCTGGCGAGGTGAATGGGCACTTGCTGGGGAAGCAGAGACTTGTGGCTTGGTTCCTGCAAGGGGCAACAAGACTGTGACCATTGCGGCATCGGTTGGCGCCAGTCTAGGATCTGTCACTGGTCCTCAAGGGCTTGGCTGTGCCCCCTTTCGAGCCGTTAGTGGATGATAGCTTGGCACTGCTGTTTGAGAAGACACCATTTCTGCTGGCTTTGGCTTATGGGAAACGGGTAGGGGACATTCATGCTTTCTTGGTCAAAAGTGTTTGCATGTTCGGCGTGAGGGACTAAATGGTGAGACTAGTGCCATGGTCAGAATATGTTCCCAAAGGTCTTGTTTGCGCCGTTTAGGGATCAGGTAGTCACCAATAGGGCCTTTGGGTCTGGTGAGTCCCAGTCTGTCGGGTATGGGCCTTGCGGACCTATGTGGACAGAACAAGTCCACATGCCCTTGTGGAAAAGACCTTTTCAAAGCAGGCTTTATCACATTGGATTGTGAATGTGATTCGATTGGCTTATATTTTGCAGGATCAGCCTTTTTCGGAGGGAGTTTGGGTGCATTCCACGAATGAGGAAGTTAAGGGAATGAAGAATGGCGATTTCTGCAAGGCGGCGGGGGTGAGTCTCGCACGATACGTTTGCACGGTTTTACAACTTGGACTTCTCCTTGTATGCTCCGCACGTGCTGTTGGCCAGGTTTCGAACAAAACCCTTGTTCCTTGGAGAGTTTTTATCTGTTTGCCGTGTTTGCCTTTTTTTTTTTTTACTAAGTTTTGCAAAAATCAAAATAATGTCTGGTATTTTTAGAGCAAACCAGTGTGTGTGTGTGTGTATGTGTGTGGGTGTGTGCGTGTGTGTGTGTGTGTGTGTTACATTACTAAAAAAACAGCCCATGTTGACTAGTGCTGGCTGTAATATAAGTGGACAGGTGTGAGAGAGGGGGATTGTGGGATATGAAGGTGAGAGCAGGGGCTTGTTATATAATTGGAGCTTTAGTTGATGGAGTGTGGCAGGTGGCAGGGACATCTGTGTGTGGAGAGAGAGAAAGAGAGAGAGAAAGAGAGAGAGAGAGAGAGAGAGAGAGAGAGAGAGAGAGAGAGAGAGAGAGAGAGAGAGAGAGAGAGAGAGAGAGAGAGAGAGAGAGAAGGAAAGAGAGAGAGAGAGAAGGTCCGGACAAGAGACAATGTAAAAGTGACAATTAGAATATATTTTCTGTGCTTATTGAGATGTGTGTGTGTGTGTGTCCATAGTGTATGTTTAGAAAGTACAAATTAAAAACTTAAATTAATAGACGATCAAAGAACCTGACTGGTCAATTTGACAATCAGAAAGTATTGCGTTTGTGTTGAGAATCGATGTACTATTTGAAGTGTCTGATGGCTTCGTCAGACGTGTCTGAGATTTATCGGCACATCAAACCCACACAGTCTGCGGTGTCTAATCTTTAGCTTCGCTGCCAGGCCTCTTGCATTGTTTGCTTTCTCCCGTGAGGACGCCACCGGCAACGGTGCAGCTTTGCTAAAAGCCGTGCAATAACCGAGAGCACAGCAGAAATGTCCCGGGCCCTGGAGAGCTGTTTAAACTTTTACTGTCGCCATGTGGTGAAAGTTCCCTGGTTCCTGCGCCAGCAGCCGACGAACCCAAAAGCTGCTTCCAATCCCCAAATGAACCGGAGCAGGCGATGAGGCTGGAGACGCTACGACATCTGCCCATCATTGGACCAGATGTTACTCAGAAACTAGATTAGCATGTTTTCGTAGGCTAATGTGAGCGCAGATTATCATGAAAAGTTTGGCTATTTGGCCGCTACGTGTTTAAAAGCATTAAAAGCACATTGAAAAGTTGGTATTTGCTTACAGGGGCATATTGTTATTGTTGTGTCACGAGCTAAAAGAATACATCACGTAAAGCATTTACAGGAATAGTCACAGTTAATAAATTGGTTAACTATTTATGAAGTAAAGATTAATACATATATGTAAATATCTTCTGTTACTGTCTTTGATAATAATTGTCACTTCAAGACAGAAGTTGGAGAAATACAGTATTTGATTATCCAACCCAGACAAAACATCAAATAATAGTTAGTTAACTAAAAAAATGGTTCAACTTAACACAACATGTTTACATTTATTTTTTGCTCATGACACAATCTGAGTCTATCAGCTCCCAGGTAAAGTGTTCACGCTGGTTACGGCCCCCCAGTTGGCGATGGTTCCCGTTGCCACACTACAGGGAAGTGTGAGCTTGACGTGTGCAAGAACTGCATTGATATGTTAAGGTTTATTAACTTTAGTTAGTGATTGTGTGAGGGGATTTTGCTAATGAATGTGGTTTTGGGAAGATGTAAATATTTACTAAGAATGTCGAAATTGAAGGCTATTGTAATTTGAATTCATCTTCATCTGATCTACATCAGGATAAATCTCAATTTATCGCAGTACAGCACTATAGATGACCAGACAGGTCGTGGTTTTGGTTCCCAGTGTAGTGCAAGTTGCTAAATGTTCATGTCCAGTTAATTCATCACAACTCAAATGATTTTTTGTCAGCCAGTTGAAGTTGATTCTGAAGGCTGAGATTTTTGAATGTGAGGTTATAAGAAGTGAAGCTGGAGGTTCAGTTTGCTGTGAAATATTGAAACTATCTCATTTCTGAGTGGAGCCCAGATCTCCACTTCGTGACATGGAGGTAGAGTGAAAGATAGAAAAAGTTCTTTACTTCTTACTTTCCCCAGTAAAGCACTGGCATCTTGACCCGGTTTGACAAGCTCACAATACAGGCGCGGTCCCCACGAAAACAAAAAGAATATGCAATGATCTGTCATACGAAGAGTGACTTGCAATGCATTTGATATTCCCCTTGTGCTTCTCTGAATAAGTTGGAATCATTTCCATTTTTTTATTCTTGATTTAGAATAAACAAATGTACACACACACACAAACTCTTAAAATAAAGCTATTTTTTAAAGAGGAAAAATCTATATTTTATCTAAAGATAATATCACAATATGTTTTCTTTCAGATGTTTATTCCAATAATACTTTCATTTTTTTATGTTTCTGTGTCAGTTTTCCGCCACACATGTACTATTTCTATACCACGTTTACAATATCTTGATATGTTTTGACATTATTCAAATAAGTGAAACTTTTTTGTAACAAAAACAACACAGTTTATATTAAAAATATAAATATATAGCGACTTTGAGTTGCTCTGGAATTAAGAAAAGCACTTTATAAATACAACATTTTTTTTTAAACTTGATAAAACGTTTTTCAGAATAAATCAAATGTACATGCTGTCATGGTTGACCATCACAAAGCATATATTTCCATAGCAGTCAGACTGAAAGGTAGATGACTCTGAACCTCGGATGATGAGTGAATAATTTCTCAGCCAACATGAAAGTAATTGACTTTACAGTACATACTGTCAACTTTAAAACATTAATCAATCAATCAACCAATCAATCGATCAACTAACCAATCAATCAACCAATTGATTAACCAACTGAATCAATTGATCAATCAGTCAGTTAGTCAATCAATCTATCAATCAAACAAACGTCAATTAATCAGCAGCTTATTAAAACGCTAACGCTATATAAAACATCTTGGTCATAACCTCAGTTCTCTGCAGGAACAGAACAAGCGTTGTGCCGTGTGCTGACACTAGGGGAGTTTCAATTGTTTCTTGCTGCAGAATTTTTGTTCACATGCCGAGAATCGATTTCATCTTTTTCTGTGGAATCTGTATGGATTAATTCTTTTTTTGGACTTGCTTTTGCTGCAGATGTTTTGGTGCTTGGGAAGAAGCCTGGAGGACGTTGATATATTTTTTTAGTTTATGCTTTTGCTATTTTTTTTTTCACATTAAAGACACTTCTTTCTAACTTCAGAATCTTTCCATTGCCTTTACTTTACTATCTGTACTATCTTACTGGACTTTGTTTCTCGAATAATTGTACATTTTGGATATTTATACATAATATTACTGTGATTTTATTCATCAATTGTGGAGGACCCCACACACACACACACTCTAATAATTTACCGCACCAGTTAATAGAGTTTCAAACTTGTTCTAGTTCCACTTGTGAGAAACAGAAAAGTACTTTCTTCTTTATTTTGCACCACTAATTCCCCGCGTCTCGCTAATCAGCAAACCAGCAACACCAAAGGTCATTGGTTTGATTCTTGATGAAATCAGGAAGCTGCTTTAATGAAAACGCGTAATGCTACGCAAGTCAGTTTAGATAAATTAGTCTCTTAAATGAAGAAGTTCACGTGTGATTAAATTGACATGAAATCCGTACTTTTACTTTGTTTTTTTTTCTTTCTCCTACAGTCTCATGGAGAAATATATAGGTTGGTCCAGTGCATGTTGGGAGGCATAATTAAAATATCTACGTTCAATAATCATGCTCACCAGCACCTTTTCACCAAACCCAGTCCTCTATAATTTTAAAATGACTTATAAGCCACTTGTTTGGGCTGATGCCCCAGGAACCGCTTTTAAAGGCCAGGGCCGGTGTTTTTTGGAGTTGTGTGCCGTTCTTTTCACACTTCTGAAGCTGTCAGTCTGTATGGCTGCTCGGGCTGCTGTTGTAAGCTTGAATTTATTCATTTTGGTCTGACTCGACACAGAAACGTGGCATTTCACTGCTGTGTTTTCAGGCTCTTCATCCAGCAACAGCAAGGCTGGAGGATCGAAAGGCAAGAATGTGAGACAAAAGTGTTGTGATCACATACTGAACTCAATCCCACTGAAATCAGATGGAAAAAGAACATGGCGGGTACAATAGAACAGCATTAATGTTTAACAAAGGTAAAATGTAAGGCTTTTTACTTCTTAAAGATAAGCGCTTTTATTTATTTTTACGTAATTTAAACGTAATTATTTTTTCTTCTACTAATTTGGAATATCACCACCGAGTACATTTGACACACTACAAGCTTTGTTTTTTTATTATTTGCACATAGTTTCTCCATAATCCTTCCACTGCATTTATTTTTATAACCAATCTTTCAAAAGAGTTGACAAAAACCAAAAACAGACAACTTATGCTTCTCATAAACCTTTGCTAATAACTAAAATAGCTGAGATAATATCAATTAGTTATGTCACTATAACCTGTTGTCTTTACATATAATAAAAAAAAAAAAATCAAAATGCAGTCACAAGTTTTCTCTCTTTCTTAAACACTTTTTTCCATTTTTTTTCCTGCCGCCTATTTTCGCCCCTCCCACTTAATTAAAATACATTACCATGGAGCAAGCAGAAACGTTTACAGATAAATAAAATCACTTTTACTCCCGAACATCTACAGTGTCCCTTATATTTGTTCTTTGTAGTCTTGCCACATCAAGACATGTAGTCAATATGTCAAGATTTCAACTTGAATGTTGGAGAGATTGTGTCATGTTATCAGTCTTGTGGGCTGATGATGGATTTCATCATGATGTTTCTGAGCACTTGCCCACCAATGAAGTCAGAGGAGTTGAAATGATGTATCCGTTCATTTCTTTCTTGTGTTTTAGAGGCTCTGCTCGGCTCAGCTCGGCCCGGGAGGAGTAATTACATTAAAGCGTCTAATAAGGAATAGATTAGACTGCAACTTTGAAGAACACATTTTAAATAGTGCAGAAGAGAGAACAGGATGTCTGAAAGCAATAAGAAGAGATAGAGACTTGAAGAAAAGAAAAGAAAAGAAAAAACTTTCAAAGGTTAATTTGTTTTTTTTTTTTTTATCATTATTATTATTTTTTTTTTTTTGTATCTAGCTTTGAGTGAAGTATAGGGTGATTCTCCAACCAAATGGATTAGCTGGCTTTATCATGAGAAGCAAATAATCTCATTCACCACTTTCCCTAATTGTTTTGACTCTTGAAATTCAGATTCTGTCTTTTGAGAATAATTCTCACTTTAAAAATAAACTTTCATGCTCATCTTTCCTTCTTCTTTCATTTCCTTCATCTTTTTAAATCCATACTGTATGTCCACATACCAGTGTATAATGTTGCATGTCCTTTTGCATCTATCTATCTATCTATCTATCTATCTATCTATCTATCTATCTATCTATCTATCTATCTATCTATCTATCTATCTATCTATCTATCTATCTATCTATCTATCTCTCTGTCTGTCTGTCTGTCTGTCTGTCTGTCTGGCTGTCTGTCTTGCTGGCCAACCAATCACAGAGCGAGACACACAGACACTCTCACTCACAGCTATTGGCAGTTTTTCAAACTTCTTTTTTTTCCCGAACAGTGATAGTGAGGAGCACGGGGAGAACAAGCCAACCCCTTGAAAAAAAGAAGAACTTAATTACTTTTAAAAGTAAAATACACTTTTAAAACTGAAATAATAGCGTTGCACACTACATGGTTAGTCTACGTAGATCTTGTCTGCTCTAAAAGCATTGCATCTTGTAAAAAAACTTAATACGATGAAAATACAAGACGTTCCCAGTAAAAGTATTTCTGATCGGCTACTGACTGTCTGAAACGGCAAGAGTTTGGAATTAGTCTTTGAGCAAAAAACGGTTTCACCCTGCGGCGAGAAGTAAATAAATCATGGGGATTACAGAAGCAGTGTTCACTCGCAAGGAATTGAGCTGAATTAGGAGTGACGGCACCACCATTTCATCCCAGTTTACTGGACTATATAAAGTCACAATTTTGTCCTCTAAAGTTCATGTTGACCACAGATGTGGTCACACACGCACGGGCACACACACACACACACACACACACACACACACACACACACACACATGTGGACACAAATCCCACACTCTGGTAAAGGCTGGGGATATTTTTTTGAATGTGAATAAAATGGAAAAACAACCGGCTTTCAAATGGCAGAAGTCTCAATATAAATTCAAATATTACAAACAAACAAATATTTTTATTTATTGCACAAAATGATCTCTTCCCTAAACATCTTCATTTTACTTAAATGTTTGATTTTAAACCATTGAATAGGAATTAACTAAAATTAAGTAAATTAAATAAAACATAAAAAAAATTCCAAGTCACATGCCATTTATAGACAGATTAATGTATAATACAGCTGAAAAAAAATGTCAGTTTGAAATGAATTAGTATTTACTATTCGTATTTCACTGATTTGATTCAGTGATAAAAAATAAAAATGAAATAAAGCACTGTAAAATAACCGTCTTAGTAACTGTCTTTTCAGAATTTTCACAATTTGCTTTGTGTACGTTTTTTTTTTTTTAACTTTATGTCTATTGATTAACTTTTATACAGACAAACTACTCGCATGAATAATTTGAGAAGATTACTTATCATAATCGACTATACAAACTGATTTTATATATATTTTTGCTTTATTACCTGCCACAGAAGAAACAAAGTAACACAACAAACGCTTATCACCTAGTTGCTTTCAAATGTTCGATGATTTTACAGTAATAGTAATTTTAAATTGGTATGAATGTATAATCAGTACACAGTTGTAAACATGTCGTTACTGTGTGGTGCATCACGATATGTTTACTTGTTTTTATTAATATTAGTTTATGTTTCAGGTTTCCACTTCCAAAAGCCATTACATACCGTTTTTGGCACTGCAAATTTGCGATAGCAATTAGCACCTGCTCTTTGTTTTATGAGCTATTAGTAAAGCTTTAATAGCCACGGTGCACACACTTTAGTTAGTCAAGCTGGCATTTGCTAGGTTTAACAGCATTGTGAAATAAGACCGTGAAACCTACTCAGGTCTCCTAAATGTGCTCAAAGTCAGAGTGTGTGTGTATTTGAGAGAGAGAGAAAAAGAGAGAGAGAGAGAGACAGAGAAGATGGATGAAAGTAGGGAAGTCGAAATCATAAGGGTAAATGTCACACCTGCCCATCACATCATCGGCACGTCATGTGAAACGTCCAGCGACCGTTTTGGCATTTACACACATGCAAAATCTTCCACACATTTATGAGCTTATTGACGGGAACACGCGCTTACACGCTGGCTTTATTTAAGCCCACTCGGGAGTTACAATGACAAGTTATTGTCATGAGTGAGTTTAATTATCCCACCAGTGTGTGAAGGAGAAAACGTATCAGAATCGCAAAAGCCGGTGACCTTCAGCTGTATTGTGGTTTAAAGCCGTTTTGCTTCTGCTTCCAGAATGCAGAATAGGACGAGCGTGACTTTTACGTAGAGATTTAGTAGTTCTGTTGGTTTGGGAGAAAATTAACCTCTTTGTGTGCTTAGCTTGAGATCAACGGATATATTTCCACGCTGCGATTGTAGTGAAGTGACCAAAGAGAAGCATTGATTGATATTCAGTATAGATTTGCCTAGTAATTATTGTGAAAAAAAAAAAATATAGAGAGCTATATAGAATTAATAAAATAATAAGTAATAATGTAATTGTAAATATAGCAGCATATATATAGAGAGAATAACTCTGGTCGAGACACACGTCTAATATACTTAAGTCACTAAAGTAAAATATTTTTTCTTTTTTTACACAATTAGATTTTTTAATGATTGTAGATTAAGACACTACATATATCAAATTATAGATACTTTCACATTATGGTGAATATGCATGACTAAAACCTTAAAAATACATTTCATGTGTGCGTGTGGGTGTGTGTGTGAGTGTGTTATTAGTAGTCGTATATGACATTCTATTTTTGTTTCCATCCATTCATATCATACTGTACCATCATATATTTAATTTTCAAGCTTAATGTCTGTTTTTCTTTTCAATGGTTGCAAACTGACTACGTATGTGATTAATAATGAATTCTTAACATGCTAGAAAAAAGGCCTAGCAAAAACCACATTTAAACTCCTGCAATCTTGTTAAAAAAAAGAAATGCTGTATTGCTTTCAAAACTTCACATTAAAGTTGCATGGTCCATAAAACACATAAAAGTGTAATCCATTCATTTTCTGAAACATTTTTCCATTTCTTGGTCACAGGGATCTAGAGCCTATCCCTGTAGTTGTATTACTTTTTTATTATTTAGTATAAATAAAAATAAAGTATTTTATTTAGTAATTTATCTTAGTTTTATTACTATTTCTATTGCTAAATGAATGCCATGTTGCCAATTGATTTTTCCAATGGTGTTTCTGGCAGATGAATAGAGGCTTGAAGTGATATTGAATGTCCTTCTCAATTTAGTTAGTTTTTGTACAGCACTTTTGAGCGAAATTGACGGTAAACTCGGATAAAAATGTGTAATTATCATCTCACAGGGACACACTTGAATTCACATGAGCTGAATGGAGAAACAGTTTTTCCATGGTTTGCAGTTTTAACATTTTTGTTATTTAACTGCTTTCAATTTAGCGAGTCTAACATAAAGAGATGAGCTAAATGAGAGAGAAGAAAGGCAGATGAATAGACAGAAGGAAAGATGAACAGGTAGATCTGTTTTATGGCACAATACATAACAGATTTTCAGATTACCGTAGCTCCGGTAGAGTAATTGTGTTGTGCTTGTTTTACAAATCCATGAAGTGATTTGTAAATGGAAAACAATATTGTTTGAACTTGTCTTGTTTGACGGCGTGATGTATTTGATGCGTCTCGCAGACTGTGAAAATGAACATTATTGTGAGGAAATGAGTTACACAGTTGTTCTGTCAGACCGCGGCCGTAGCTCACAGTCTTTATGTGCGGCTTGTTGCTTTGTTGATTGATTTCTTTAACCTTTTAGGAGGCTGGTTATAAGTGTCTAATCACGTTTCTCTTCTAGTCTTTATTCCCAATCACTGTTCTGCTCTAATCACATCTGCTGGTCACAAGGACGAGGCTCTTCAGCTACACACACACACACACACACACAC
>CM051499.1:17976730-17991793 GCA_028031935.1 Paedocypris micromegethes
ACACACACACACACACACACGCATATGTGCATGCATTCCCCCACACACATTAAGGATGCTAATAATTACAAAATGTAAATTACTATAACATAAAGACAAGAAAGAAACAAGTATCTTCGAACTTAGACTTTTGTCAGAGATTTGCAAATTATAAACTCATCCTTTTGACTTCTCAGACTTCTCAGACTCAGACTCTGACTTTTTACTACTTTTTCGGACAGAATTTCAAGTCAAACATTTGAGATTTTTTTTGCTTGAGCTGCATAGCTTGAATTTAAATCCAAGTTTGGACCTTTAAAGTTGAAATATTTTAGTGGAGGAAATTGAATCGCATCGGTAATTGATTACAAGTGTTATTGCTTTTGTAATATAAATGTATTAGCTCACAAATAAGTGATACAAACTGAGAATTCTGAAATAAAATGGCAAAAATGTATATTATTACATTTTACACATGATCTTTTGTTTTTTTTTTTTTTTTTTTGCGTGTGTGTGTCCGAAAATGTGTGTGAAGAAGAGATTATGACAGTTTGATTTATAATAAAAATCTACAAAACACACAAAAAGCACACGGCATCCGCAAATCTGCAGTGTGAATGCTTATGAGAATTTGATCTTTTTAATTTCTTCCCAGTTTTGTTCCTTCCTCATTGAGCTGGAACGAGCCGTTCGATGCTTTATCAGCCTCTTATCACCTCTTGAAAAAAACAAATACAAAGTCTGGCCACAGTGCCCAGGAACTGAAGCTTTGTAGCACATTTGATTTTACAAGAAGTGTCCAAGAAAGCCTCCAGAGCCTTGTGTGCACTGTGATAAAGCGGCGGCGATGAGCGGCTCTCTGGCTCTGATAATTAGCGCTTCTCGCTCAGCCTCTCCTGCCCCTGAGAGCAGCTAGTCCTTGTCACTCTCTCAGGGCTCAGTGATGATAATTATCACTTGTCCCAGGCAGGGCAGCTCTTGTTAATGTAGCTGTGCTCTTCTCCGCTGCTTTGCTAACTAGGCCTGGTCTGCTCAGCCACCCAGAAAAACATAATTAGGCCGAATTCTCCTCTGAGTCAGAGTCTTCCTGCTTTCTCGCTTTGTGTTTGCCTCACATTCCCATCCTTTCTTCTTCTTTATGATGGTACCATCCGAAAATAAAATGAAAATATAGAGTAAAGTCACATTTGAGGCATTGGCACCTGGTTGATGGAGGTATAGAACATATAACAGATGGGTGGATGTATAGATCAAATTCCTGGCACATAATCGGTTAACCCTCCTGTTTTGTTAGTTTCAGAGGAACGTCAATAATATTCACTTTGACACAAGTGTCACGAACCAAATAGTTATAAAAAAAACACTTGTGTGTGTGTATGTGTTTGTGTGTGTGCGTGTGTGTGTGTGAGAGAGAGAGAGAGAGAGAGAGAGAGAGAGAGAGAGTGAGAGAGAGAGAGAGATGAGTCTGAGATAGCAGTGCATTACTGTATGTCTGTATTTACTGTATTTACTATTAACATGGGCTACTTTGATTTTACAATCTTGATTTACAAATTTGAGATTGAACTGAAAAAATCCTACTAATCAGTAAGCATAACTAATAACTAATAATATAAGGATTTAGTGGGGGGGGGGGGGGGTGACAAATATGTGAACTGAACCATTTGTTATATATAGATTACACTAAACTGGCCAATTAGGAAAGTTTTACTTTTAAGCATTTTTCATTTTATTTTTAAACTTTGAAAATGGGTCATTTTACCCGCATAAAACAGAACTAATATACAAATGAAACATCTTTATGATGATTTTGTTTTTATTTTCACAGCATTGAGAATAACACCCATTCCATCCAATCACAGCTCAGTTTGGAGAATATTGGCTCGCTCGTCTTTTATTGGACGATTTCTTGATTGTTGTTTTTTGGCGCCTTAGCCTGTCTCTCTCTATTCACAACAGAATGTCAATAGTATTGTCAAGGACAAGAGACAAACTATTTAAAATAGCAGCTTTAGTTTATTCATTTGTTTTTTTTTTTTTTTTTTGCGATACTCCCATAGATCTCATTTTTTTGTACTATTCAAAACCAAAAAGCCATCGTGGCCTCAAACTCGCGACCCTACAGAGAGCCTTCACTCAACCCGGCCACCTCACAGTGTGTCCCAGAGAACCTGGACCACAGAGAGGTAAATAAGCCCAGGAGCTGTTTGAGTTGGCAATGTGGAGATTAGACTCGGAGGAAGCATGGATCCTCTCCAGTGGGCTGTGATTTACCATGGCAGGTATTTGCATGGCGATGATGCTCGTCATTTATCTCTGTTGGGTGATGGATAATGCATCTTGCTGGCATCCTGTTGGCGCTCTGGAGCTCCTGCTGCGGTCATCTGTTTGGCCTCTGCTCGCGAACGTGTGCTTTTCCAGTCCCACCAGGCCTGTTCATCACCTTGAAAAGAGCGGAGGCGTATCTGCCCAGCACTTGATGCCAGTCACACTCATGCATGCAAGAATAAACAGATTAATAGTGTTGGGTGGAGATCAAGAAGTGCTAGCGGCTTCCCAGCAGCTTGGTCGAAAACCAAAATTCAATTTCATAAATTCTTTCTGCCTGCCACCACTGCTCTGGTGTTTATTATTCGCTGTTTGAATTACAATCTGTCTTTATTGTCAGCATATTGGCTCATGAGGATAAGATGCCAGCGTGTGTGTGTGTGTGTGTGTGTGTGTGTGTGTCTGACATCGCCTACTGAGTGTGAGCACTGGAGATGCGGAAGTGAAAGAAGATTTTAATGACCATTGACAGTTGCTTCTATATTTATGTGTGTTTTTATATTGCCTGATTGTGTGTGTTGTGAATGACGTGATTCATACAAGTGTGTTATGAATGGACCTACACACACTAGAGCTTAATTGGAATAGCATAGTGTAGAACTAGCAAGATTTGAATTCAAGAATGTACGTATACAGTATTACAACTCAATCATATACAGCTTCTGTCTCAAGTTCAACTAGTTAGGTTTGTGTGTACTTAACCAGGACTTGCGTACTTGAGAATTTTCTCAGTGAGTCTCAAAACTGATCAAAAGATAATCAAAATCTCTTTTCTCATGATAAGAAGCATAATTCCGAAGAATGACGTCAGTGAAAGCGCCATCTGAAAGATTTGGGTGAACCGTGAAGCCATCCAAGAACCGTTTTCCCTGTTTACTGGGAATCAATGGCATCAAGCAGGATCCAGACAGAAGATAAACGCTATTGGACTGGTCTCTCACATGAGTCTCTGATCTCTAGCTTGTACTTCGGGTAAGTTTTGTAATTGTGAATAATGTGGAAATTAGGCCATATTTAATTTGCACATCTTCAGCGCATTTTATAGAATAAAAAATGGATATTCTTTCAAAGTGCATATTTAAATGGGTGCGTACTTAAGCGAGAGGCAATTACAACAACAAGCGTACAATTACAACATAATTACATTAAAGTCAGAGTTACAGAGACGACACTTAGCGGAGCTCAAAGAACAGGATGGGAAATCATTCTGGTGCTTTCACACCTTCCTTTTTTTGGCTCCCTCGAAATAAACTTCCCACTGTGATCCAGATCCTTTGTGCAAGTGTGAATACAGTAATAGAACTCTGCTGCACCAAAGGACCAGAGCAAGACCCTGCTGAAGTAGGGGTCTTTTCTCAGCCTGATCCTAAATCAACGCTTGAGCTGTGAAGACAGACTGATCTCAGTTGAATAAAATGCAAATATGTGAAAATATAAAGTGAGACGTGCTGCAAAGGAAGATATTTGGACATTTCATTTGCAATAAAAGAGTCATGGCTTGACATTTTTAAATTTGAACTCACATTGGCTTTACGTGGAAAATAAGACGTTTTAAGAACTCTAAATACAAGGATTAAGGAAAGAAAACGTTGTAGGATGGGTCAAAAAGGCAAGCCAACCTTCAGACTTTTGAAAGTCTGCAGGTCAAAATAATCCTGCTTTTTTAACCTTGCTTAATGGTCACATTAAATGCAATTGTACTCATATTGTCATAGAATTGTAGGGTAGTGTTTTTTTGTTATTGTGTTTCTTTTCCTCTTCTTTCTTTTCCAAGTAATACCTTCTCCACCTTCAATTGTCTTTTCAGAAAAACCGACTGGCCATGCGCTCAGGTCTTCATCGCTCTGCCAAATTGCAGTCTGGCTTGGCTAAACTGAGGAACCAAGTGCTCGAAATGGAAGTGTTCACAATGGCAATGATTTGTTGTGTAGTAACCTAGTGGTTAAAGATCAGCGATAAGAACAGAAAAAAAAGAAAAAAAAAATGCTTGTATGTGACCCGTGGGTCCTGGAGTGATTCACTTCACTCAGACGTTTGCTGTGATTTAAAACGCATTTTACCAAAACCATGACAACTCCTTCACTTTCTAACTTTATTTGTCGAATATGTGCCATTTCCCGTAATGGTAACAGTCAAGCTTTCGAAAAACGATGGAAATGCACCGTGTCAATTGTCGATTCTCCCTGTGAAGTGTATTCCAAGTCTTTAGAAGCCATGTAATAGCTTTATTTGAGGAACAAAGAGAAATTTCTCCTGCATCTTATTGTTGACGTCAAGCCTGATGTGACGCATTTTAATTTGCAGCGTTAGAGGTGGGAATGTTATCTTTACCTCACACGGTTGTAAAGCATTTTTCTCATTTCTTGACTGGAATTGTAATCAGTGTTAGCCGCAATTTGTGAGTCTTCCAGAGACATAAGAAAGAAGCAGGAATATTGAACTTTCATGAATTTCTTTAAGTCAAGAGTTGTTTTTCCTAACTATTTTCAAGCAAGTAATCAGCCTTTTTTGCATAATAAAAATTTTAATGTTTTATAGACCAGGTGCAGCAGTTTGGTTAGTAACGTTTCAGAAGAAGCTTTTTCTAATATCATATATTTATTCAGTATATATATATATCATATATTTCTACTGGTATTTCTTGCGATGAGTGCTAGCTTTAGTGGCTTCATGCCGAGCACGAGTAGAGCGGCAATAAAGCCACAATCACGAAGTGTGAGTGTTGATGATGTGGACTCTCAGCTGCATAACTGGGGCATGTTCTGTAAATGAGGATCTAGATGCGTGTTTGAGCATGTTCCCTGCTGAGTTCGACCCATTTCATCCATATTTTGGTTCACATCTGGAGCTGTGCTGAAGGGACAGAAGAGGAGGACATTGAAATGCAAGTCAGTGTTTGGAGTCTTCACAAGGCAAGTGACAAGAGGGCATGAGAGCAAATGAGCTGCATTGATTAAGGCCGACTGCGAAGGTCCAGAAAGGAATCATGTCCTACTGTCCCTCTCCATACAAATCTGTTTTTAAAAGCAGGACATAAGTGATACGGTTATATGTTAACTTGTATGTATGTTGAATCTAGTAACTATTATCGTACCCTTACTTGCTAATAAGAAAGTCAATGCTAGGGAAATGTTTGCCAAAGAACAATGTGAGAACATATAAACAGCCCAATTTTGCAGAGATGAAAAGGTCTGATTTTTCTCCCAAGATGTCCTCTTCAGCAATACCGTCACGCAAATGTCACACCAGTTGCTGTCAATACCAACAGTGTCATGCATTGCCTGGGTGTAAGTTTGCCACACCGGCCCCTCATCCAGGACTTCCTATGAAACCAACCACTGCACCCTTGGGGCTGTCGGGACCAACCCCAGTGCATCAATCTGTGGTCAAGGACATCAGACAGCCTTCAAGGTGACAATGACGTGTGTTGCCCAGAGAAAGAGAAGATGCAAAGATGACTTCTCTCTGGGTTTTGTCACCTTGTGTCTTCATGACTCCAATGAGGCTGCAAAGCAACAGCATGTTCTATTATCTCAATCATTGGTCAGTACTTGACCAGTATACTATGAGTTTTTTCACATAATATTTTACTAAATGAGACTTTGAGTAGAGAAGAGTATGCTCTTTGCAGTCCAAGGTAAAGCTTTTCTTAATTTAGACTTGGACTCCATCAACATGCTGATCCAGGTAGGGATAGTGATCAGGCTCATTGTGGTGTCCATGCATGCATTCAGTCTGCAATGGTCAAGCAGTGTCTATACATTAGTCAAGTCTCCAATGGCAAATTGGTGATGACAGTCCTGCTTAGCTTTAAACGGCTCTGTCCATAGATTCAAGGCAACTACATTCTTTTCAAGTCCGATATTACAGACACAGTAGTGTATTTGATCCACCAGGATGAATTTGTGGCTCCAACTCAGCTCCCTTGCTGCCTCTGCTTGTAGAGCTACTCGCTACTCAGGATCCCTGAGAGGAGTAACCATTGTTCTTAGTGGTTGTTAAGTTCTGGACATTCTCAACACTGCACACACTTTCGAGAATCAGCTGCAAGAGGCAACTTAATGTGAAGGAAGTGAGCAAGTTTGGTACATTCTACTTACCATCACACACATTTTCTTATATCAACTTTATTGATATCAGGCCCATCAGCTTGATCAGGGTCATACGGTTCTCTTGGTTGCACCATACAGCTAACACAACTGAATGTCAGGGCTCTTGGCTGTAACATACTCTCTCTGAGGAAACCATATCTGAAAGCACACATTCTTTCTCAGGCACATGGTTCAACCTGGCACCTACTCCCATACCTCTGGATCCTCCATGTCTGGAGGTCTGAGAGAAACTGCAGAGTTCAGCAGTCTGCCCCAAGCTGTAGAAGAGACTATTATTCTTACCCAACTCTTCCAGATGCTATATGGCCTGAAGTAGCTGATGTTTGCCAACTGGTCTTGCCAGAGAAAAAACCCACTGAGTTGTCCCAGCAGGTCAATCCTGTTTTCCAAGAGAGATTAGATGGTAATGTCATTCTCTATTATATTGGTGTATGTAGCAGCTTTTTCTTCCTTGCACTGTATTCTAGAAATCCAGTTGAAGAAACAACATTGTCTAGTCTTCAGGTTCTCAGAAGTGCTAGAAGAATAGCCCAAACATCCAAACCCTACTGCACGACCAATGGACTTAATCAGTGTACAACCCAATTAATGTCTAGGCACTTTTGACATCCATTATCGAGAGAAAAGGTTATCGTATCTTAAATAGTCAATTCAAGTCTACTCATTGGTTCTTTCAAAGTGCAGAAGCGAATCAGGTCACTGTGCGTTCCCATTTGTCTGTCCTCAAACAACGTCTCATTACCTTCCCTAGGGGAACTGTGGTTATGCAAGTACCCAAGACGTTTTCAACGCCAAGTTTTATTTTTTAGACGCGCTTGACTTTATTGCTTATGTATGCTGTTTATTCAGAACTTTGTTGATTTAATTAGCTTTTTACATCACAATCTTAAATTATTTGTAAGAATCCGTAGATGTGATGCATGTCTCTCATTCTAATGCAAAAAAAAACAGCTTTCTAATTTGATGTCTGTCTATGCTCAGAACGGCTGTGAGGTTTTCATTGATGAACTATTTAGCATTATATTCACAACCATTGGGATGTCGACTGGGTGATCGTGTACAGAGGAAATCACAGCACTTGTTTGGGGCTCAAGGGCCAGGTACATTAGTCAGGTCTTTCTCGCACGAGTTGAACTATAAATGATTTAGTGTTCTTCATAAGAAGTCCTATTTTTTCTGTAGTTGATGTTGTTTTTCAGCACACTTTACATAATGGTCTTGGTGGGGGAGAAGGGAGCGGGAAAAAAACATGAATGACAAAAACTCTTTGGGGCCAGAATTTGCACATTTTCAGCTGATTTGCACACTCAGAAATGCATTTGTATTCAACTAGAAAAGACATTTTGACTCGTCATAAATATTAAACATCCTGAATATGCGAATGCTGATAGATTCTCCCACTCATTATTACCTGCATTGCATAAACCTCGCTCAAGCCAAACCATTTGAATGTTAAGTATGATGAGGCCAAACGGAATGCCTAATTGAACTACTCGCGTTCCAAATCCTGCTCTTAACGTGGGATTCCAAGAGTCTCTGCATAAATTAAATCTAAGCTCTGGACATAGACTCTTATCTGCTTAATTCTGAAGGATAACCGGAATTCACGAGTCTGACTTGGGGCCCAAATAGAGAATGATACAATCCAATGGTTCGGAGGGTGGCAACATCACAGTTATAATTGTATGCTGCCTTGCAAGGTCAACTGTGTGTGTGTGTGTGGGTGTGTGTGTGTGTGTGTGTGTGTGCGTGTGTGCGGTGTGCGTGTGGGTGGTGTGTGTGTGTGTGTGTGTGTGTGTATGTTCTGCTGGCTTTTCTGAAACGAAACACAAGAAAGTAGTTTGTGAAAAGCTAAATGAACAAGTACTGGCAGTGCTTTTAAAACTAGTTCGTCATAAACTGCTTTAAAAATCTTTTTTTATTCTTTTTTTTATTCCATCATCTATTTTATTAGTCAATTTTGTGGAGTTAAACTCTAAACAAATGTTGTCTCCTCTATGGACAGGATTAATTTAATATGGACCTGCACATATCAAACCTGTTATTTTTTTCCTGTTTTGAGTCAGATAAAAAAAAATAATAATTAAGCATTTTTATTCACTTGGATCAACTCCCTTTTTGACAGTCTCAAATCAAAGATCTATCTCCAGATTTTGTTGAGACTCAAACTAAATCTGTGTGTGAAGAACATTGGTGAAACATAGAAGTTTTATTTCAGAAAAAAATAATTCTATTTATCAGTATTCTCTGAACAGCCGGTGCCTGCTTTACCAGCATCATGTGCAAGTTTCTGCTGAGCTAAGAGTCGCTCTTCGTGGTGAAAGACTCTTGCTGGTTGGGGAATAGTCAATGGCTTTCTCAGCTGACAGGTTTTTTTTCTCTCTCCACGGAAGGCTTTGAAGTTTCTCATTTTTATGTCAAAGAGTTCATCACCGGATTGTTTCCAGTCTGGGGAATGTCGCCTCCTCCTCCTCCCGACTTAGATATCGCTTCTGATTTACTACATCAAATATACGAAGCTACGACAAGATGTACTTCTTTTGTTCTTCTACATAATCAAGCGGCAAACGTGGCACTGTCTTGTTAATGTCAGCACTGTCGGATTACGTTTCATTTTTAGTTCCAGACTTTTCTGGAGTTTCACAAGTGATGCTCAATATTTGCACGACGCTAGATTTCTTCTTCGACACGTTCAGAGATGCTGATTAACACCTGCTTGACGGATGCCCTCTATGAAGGTACTAACTTGCATTTAAATGTAGGAATGATTTACCAGGGATTGTAAACAAGCTGGGCGGCACGGTGGTGCAGTGGTTAGCGCTGCTGCCTCACGGTTCCGTTTGACACTTGAGTCCAATCCAGAGTGTGTACCCCGCCTCCGGCCCTAAGACGCTGAGATAGGCGCCAGCTCCCCGCGACCCTGTAAAGGATGAAGCGGTAGAAGATGACTGACTGACTGTAAACAAGCTGCGACTGCGAGCCATGTGATGAGGTTTGCAATGGTGACTACTTTTGAAGCCACCCCAATTTGCATAATGACAAATTCGAACGTGTTTATTTATTTAATTTGTGTTTAGACTCGCAAACGCAGACCATGTAAATGAAACTTGCCACAAATAACAGATTGAAATGCAGTGTTAATTGGATTTCAGTTCATATTTAGATGGATTCTATTCCTGTCGTATCTCCGTGCCCATCATTGTGCAACACAGAGTCATTTTTATTACCGAGCGAGAGGGAAAAAAAAAAGTGCGCTGTCGCATGGCAACTGAAAGCATCATTCTGATGCAGAGCAGCGCTGTGAGGACGAGGGGAAGTGATCGCACATTCACCGCACACAATCCAGGGCAGAAGGGATGTTTATTGGAAACCGTTGTGTGCTTGTGTGGTGATGGCTAAAAAAGGTGAAAGAGGAGAAAAACATGATAGTAAAGGTATAGGAAACGTCTAGGCCAAAATTGGAATCATTCCTAACATTTATAAGATGTGTGTGTGCACATTTTTATTTTACTGTCTTTTACATTTTCGTTTTTTGTTTCTTAAACATCTCCCGAGTCGTTCAGAACCGTGACAGTCTCTACTAGACGATGCCTGATAGAATCATACGCTTAGACTACTTTCGTCTCTTTTACAGAAAGATCCGGAACTCCAGCGGCAGCAGGTGTCCAATTTACCCAAAATGACCAAAATAAGCACCACGGAGAAGCAGATGGGGAAGGAATAGAAAATGAGGAGTCATCTCATTCTCTCAAGTCTACCATGGGTCTGAATGTCTTTTTCAATCAGCTCTCCCTCTTCTGAAAATAGCACAGGCTCTAAAGATGCTTGAAAGAACCCAGTGATGACATCCATCTCCCTTCCAAGATGTTTGCGAAGAAATCAACTTGTGGGGACTTTTCGTGCCTACAGTTGTTTCTAGAAGCAGCAGTCGTCACCACCTAGTCTCCACAAGACTGTAGATGTGAAAAAAGTGTTGTTTACGTAACAAAATACAGTAAGAAATTAATTAATTATGCAATATATATTATGCAATATTTAAGTATTTATTTACCACACAGACCCCCACACACAAATAAATAAATGAATAATATACATTTAACATTTTTTTCTGAAATTATATTAAAATAATTTTACTGTTTCAAATTTCAAAAACTATGTTTACATGTTTAAAAAGATTGCATTGCTTTCATTGCATTGCATGATGTCACATGCCAGCTATATGAATGTTTGCATCCACGTTTCTACGGTAACCCATTACTACAAGGCAGCCTGCAAGCAGAGAAATGACACACTCTGTATTCTGAGATCATATCTGTCAGCTTCTCTCTACCTTTGATTCTCTGGCCAGAATCTGATTCATATTCAAGCACACATCAGCACCTTAGTAGTGTCCTTCACACCAAATACAGTAAAACTAATACGCATTTAATATCTAGTATCAGCTCCTCAATTTCAATCTCATTTCAGTCTATTAAACCTAAACACGGTTGGAAATGGCTGCATGAATGCTTTACAATAAAATACGCCTTCCATTTCTTTCTTTTGGTTGGCTAGTGTGTGTTCGGAAGCGTCTCCAACACTCTTTTTTATTCGCCGTTATTTCCTATCACTGCCGGCACAGGACAGGATTTCATTCCACACTAACCAAGCTTTTATCCAGAGCAAATGGGCTTGTTTAGACTCACAGGTCAGGTTTCCCCGCTCCCGGGCCCGAGATACAAAGAAAGGCCCGTGGTAGTAATCCCACAGAGCCACTGCAGCTCCACATCCAATTTCTTTACGAAGGAGGATGAGGCTACAGACGAAGGAGAGAGAAACAGTCATGGGATGTGTCCCATCCTATTAGATGTTTCACACCGGAGAAAAGGATGAGATCCCGGAGCTGAATAATTGATCTGTGGTGATTAAATATGAATGTGGCCGGCCGCTCTCCCGCACACTGGGGAATGGCTAATAGGAGAAGTGAACAGGGCCGGGAAGACGAGTCCGGGACCCTTGTCTGCTCAGAGATAAAAGTTGAGGTCAAACTCCCCATGTATGACATTAATGACAACACAACAAAGAAAAACGCTCCACACCGATTCCCACAAGCTGGTGTTTGCGGTGATGCTCTGGGAAAAGATGATGGTTGATAGTTGTGTAAATGCTTGTGGTTTTGATGGTGGTCTGCAACTGGTATTGTACGAGATTTTTTCTTAGACGATTCGTTGTTGACAGTAGATTCAAGTTTGAGGCCCAGTTTTGGCCTGTGGAGAAAAGCATGTTTTTTCGAAATTGGAAAATTGACCTTAGGCATGAGTAAGTGTGTGAATGTGTGTGTCTGTGTCCCGCTCAGCTAATGGTCACTAATTTAGAGTGTTAGAGTTACAATTAGCTACCTATCCACAGTTGCTGGTATTGTGAGCGAAGTGTGTGTGTGTGGTGTGTGTGTGTGTGTGTGGTAATCACAGGCATTTCCTGTTCACCTTCAGTGTGAATTTTTGCTTCAGGCGGAAAATAAATCACATTGGCTCCTCGTATTTACTGGTCCATTCCTCAAAAATCAAACTCTGATCTTCAGGTAGGGAGAGTTTAGCTGCTGTGCACAGAATACCAATGCACTTTAACTAATGTGACTTCATTGATTTCCGAGGGCTTTTAATAATTGCAGATCAGCTATTCATCCCACCAGCAGCAGTTCCGGGAATCACTAGTAATTCCTTGCTTGCATTTGTATTTGTATTATGAAGTAATGATGCTGACAGAAGTTGGCAGGGCATTTCCAATGAACCCAGTGCGTCTGGAGGTTGTGATCTGTCTTCATGTGACTGTGTGAGACGCTTATGTTCATCATTCACGGTGCCGGCTTGAGTTTCACTTGGATTGTGGAGCAGACGTGGATCTTCTAGGGCTGGTTGAGCAGGCACAACATTTACAGCAACCAGGTGATGGCGTTAAAATTTATTCGTAGATGTTCTATCGAATTAGAAGATTTCTAAGCCACTAACGTCTACAAAATTAGCTTGAATGAAACGTGTCTCTGGTAGACAGGCCATGTCTTTGGACCAGCTAAGGCGAAGTGAACAGTCCTGTCCTGGAGATTCTGGAAGACTTTGTGAAAATCACATCTTGTGATCACATCAAGTGACCTAAACTAGGACATCCAAACTTGGAGTTTCTGTGCAGAATAGGATTGCATATGAACCATGCAATCCTATTCTGGAGTTTCTGGAGGTCACTGTGGAGACACAACCTTCAATTGATCCAGGAAGAAAAGATGGGGCAAACAAACTGATCTGGACCAGTCCTTTCAGGTCTTGTTACACACAGTTGTTCTGCGTCTACACAAATTGTGGCTACCACTCCCCACTAAAACCACTAGGCTGGCACTTGTGGTCCAGTGGTACGGAGTTGGACCTATCAAGTGTTGTAGAATCTTGTCCTGGTCGTGTGGTTTTCACAACTGAGTATCCTTGAGCATATGGCGTCTTAAGGCTGCCCACTGCTCATGGTTGGTGTGTGTTCGCTTCACGGTTTGTGTGTGTGTGTGTGTGTGTGTGTGTGTGTGTGTGTGTGTGTGTGTGTGTGTTTGTAACCACTGGATGGTTAAACGCAGAGCACAATTTTGATACGACCCCTGGTGGCCATATTGACAAACTTGCTCACTTTACTTTTTACTTTAGGGAGACATTGTGACCAAAAATTAAGATAGTTATAAAATTCACTTTCAGCAAAGGTCAAATTAATGTCATGAATCACCTCCACACACAATTAGATTGTCTTTTTTAACTTCTCTCAGTTCCCCACTCGAACAAGATGGAGTAACAGCTGTGGGAGAACAGTTTGTAAATAATTCAAGTAAGAAAACAATTCAAAAATCATACACTGTGGACTCCACACACACACACGCACGCACGCACACACACACACACACACACACGCATGCACGCACACACATATAGTGTGACGACAATTCACTGTGGTACTGTCAGCTTTATCAAACCAATGGTTAAATTTCCCTTTCCAAATTACCTGAAACACATAATTTTGGACTGTGGAGGAAACCGGAGCACCAGCGGACACCCACGAAAGCACCGGGAGAATGACAGTAATGCCATTGACATACTTGCATTTAATTTGCTTTTTAAACTCAGTCATTAAAGGGCTATTTTAATGCGACATTTCTGATGTTTTGCGATGTCCTTTGATACTGACCTTCATTTGCAATGCAGACGGCTGGTTTTGTGGCCTTTAAAAGGTAAATTTGATGCTCCTCAGGCCACAGGACGACTGGTTTGACCTCAAGTCTAGGGTAAAGTGAGGGTCAGTGTAATGTCAGTGAGCAGACAAGTCACTCAACTCACTCATCAACCAATAGCACGTCGATTGATTGTGATGAGTCGGATTGTGTTTCTCCATCAGACTCACTCAGGCCAGGTCTCGACCCCCCATTACAAACTCTTTGAGTCTTTTAGCACCTTCGCACAAAGCAGATCGGCACGTCTGGCCTTGATTTATGAGCACATCCCGGACCTCTTTAATGTCACTGTAATGTGTCTCCTCGCTTCACAGCTCCTTTATACTCCAGCCACCACCATCAGGCCTCCATGACATTTCCTCCGTCTCTAAAAGCCACTGCCTGCTGCTCACAAACACACAAAATTATCATTCATATTTGATGAAGAGCGTAAAAAAGTGTTGATGACATTTACAAATGTCATACGGTGGTATCTTTACAATGGCAGAAATAGGCATGCGAACAGTTTAACCAGGTCTTTCCGAACAGTTTAACCCTGTTTAGCCATGTGTTCGTAAGCAGATCTGTGGAGTCAGCAGCTCCAGCATTTCCAGATCAGAACTTAAAATCAGACAAGCTTGAATTGAACGGCTTTTGTAAACCCATCTTTCCTGAGGCACAAATGGATTTCATGCTTTCATATTAATGTTTTTTTTTTTTTTTCTAAACAATAATCTATTGCACAAGTAATGCTAAAAATTCTGTTCCGGTTTTAATCAGATTACTAAAATTTATCTTATTTTTTTTCTTCAACAGAATCAAGTATTTTAAGTTCAAGTTCAAGTTTATTTATATAGCGCTTTTCTTTGTTCCAGACCAACGCAAAGTCACTGCGCGGAATTAGGGAAAACTTGTCTTTAAAGAAGAAAAACGTCCATTTTGCATCTGTGATCCAAAATTCAGAAAAAGTGTCAGTTCAAAAAAAGAAAAATGTCTAAAACTGTCTAGATTTTAGAAGTTAACTATTTACCAGATATCCAGATTGATTTTTAAAAGAAAAAAAAATCTATCAACCATTAGGGTTAATGATAGCAATTAACAAATAGGGTTGTTTTCTAGCTTGTAATACATGTAAATGTGTCTTATACCAAACAAGGTGTTAAAAATTAATTTGTAAAAAAAAGATAAAAAGTAGTTTTGTTTTATTCATCATTGAAAATCAGTCAACGACTTGCACACCATGAGCAGGATTTAGTCAAATTATTTATCAATTTATCATGGTTAAACGTTAAAGCAACACGTTTAGTTTAGATTGACGATTGTCATGAAGATTATAATTTGAACGGCTCTTTCAGCTGTAGTTGGAGAAGCATCTTTCGATTTGCATTTCTTTTAACTCTAAGAAAATAGCAGCAATGCAAAAAAAAA
>CM051499.1:17991808-18074819 GCA_028031935.1 Paedocypris micromegethes
AAAAAAATGATCAATATTAAAAAGGGCTGAGAATTATTTTTCCAAGAAAGCACAACATTGTTTTAAAGCAGAAATTGGCTATTTTTTTAATCGGCCGTTTAAATGCATAAACGTCTTTGGAAGAGTCCTGCGGAATGCTAGAATGTTAAAATGATCTTGCATTCAATTGAAAAATTGATTCGATTAAAAATCAGAATTCAAAATAGATCTAGCTTGTGATAATCGACCTTTCGGGTACCAGGTAAAAAAAAACCAATAGGACTTTTCACCCATAAACTCCTGTAAACCTATAACAGGCACTGCTGGTTCTCAGAGAACGTGGACAGAAACACTAATGGCAGCAACAAAAGAACAGGCAGAAGATTGTTAATATCACAGCACCACCTTGGGGCAGATGGAGTAGCGGAGAAGAATTTAAAGCATTTGTTTAATTCTCCTCCCGTATATGTGGAGGGAAGGCCAGCACGGTCGGTTCTTCCAGTGCTCTTGTATTGTCTGGCCCTTGAGGGCTGTGACGCTTCCTGTGCAGAACCAGTATGTGTGGTAGGAAAAGAGAGCAATCACTCATCCATCCACAGGGAGAAGTGCAATAGTGCTCGGGCTTGCTCGCTGCAGGCAGGTATTACAGGCAGACTCCCGGGCCCCGCTCCCTTGAGCGATAGCATATATGCTCTTCCCGTTTCCCACAATGCCTCTGGGTTTGATACAGCTCACGTCCAATGTCAGCGTCTCACTTACAGATGAGTGTTGTCTCTCGGGGTCCGTTGGTAATCTCTGAGATCGGTAAATGTGTTTGTTGTTTCTTAGAAAAAGGCCCTGAACTAACTTTTGTCATTGTTAAAGCCGCTATAATAATGTATGTATTTATTTTTTAAATATATTTATATATATATATATATATATATATATATATATATATATATATATATATATATACCGTATTTACGCAGATATAAAAAAAGAAAACAAATAAAAGTAGTAAAATAAAAAAAAATAATACATTTAGTTTCTGGCAAAATTACACTAATTTTCTCTTTAAAATACTATTTTTTCTTTCTTTAACGAACCTAACTTGTGACTCATCACTTCAATGTTATTGTACTTGTAATAAAAATAATAAAACAATAATCTATTCTAACAGTCGAAACTACAGCTCCCATCATGCTTTGCTGCTCACTGGTTCCCATGAGCCTTTGCGGTAAAAGAACATAGAGTTAAGCTGACTGAACTCGGCTGACTGAACTCTTTGACTCTTTGACTTTTTGTTAGACGTAAATATTAGAACAGTCACGTTTTTCTCTGTGTATCAGACAGAGCGATTTGGTTGTTTTTGACTCCGGTGTTTTCTGTTTTTTTTCAGATTTTGCAGCTGCTGGTCTCGTTTTCAAGCGCTAGCTGTTAGCCTTTAGCACGGCGATCTACCGGATGCAATACCGGTCTCTCTTTTCAAATATTATTTATTGTTTTTATTTTAATCTTACTTCTTCAAGTGTTATTTTTTCTCTGTTAAGTGTCGCGACGTTTCTAATGTTTCTTAATTGCTGTTATAGAGCTACTAAAACTCATATGCACGTCTGCCTCCAGAACCATTAAAAAAAAGAGCGCTTATATTTACATGAATATTTGAAATCTGCAATTATAAGCACCCTGCTAGTTTATGAGGTGCTAAAATTGGAAACAACACACACTTTTTATTCAAAGTAAATTTTTTCAACCTTTTGATGAAATAAGATGGATGCTTTTGTGTCTTATTGTGTTGAGTAATAAAAATATTAGTGACTTAATAAGCGTGTGTTGACCGGGTTCTGTTTCGCATCCCAGTGAATGATTGTGGTATTGCTGTACACAGACCCTCAGTACGTTGTGCTATCTGCATTTTATTGAAGTGTTTCAGACAAGATAAGAACCCATTCTTCTTGAAGTACTCAATTTATTTTCATTCTTCTGTTTTGCATTCTTTTGTTGAGTGCGAACCAAATACATTCTCTGAGTCAACGCAGCATACATGTGGATAATAAGATCATATCCTTCACCCTGTGGAGTCTCCTGTCTAGACTTGTGCTTGTTTGTTTGGCTTTTCAAGGTGAGAGTTTTTGATTGCAGATCATCCAACACTTCAAACCACCAACCCTCGCGCGTGAAACAGAACAAACCAAACCAAAGCTGTATCTACACCGAGGTAATGTCTTTGTCAAAATGCTGTGCGGGCTCCTGTGAGAAAAGCATTTTGTAAAGCCACCACAAGCCCACCTTGAGATTGTTGTAGCAACTCTTGATCACCCCTGAGTTAACCATACATTGAAATGCTTTGAGACAAGAAGGAAGCAACTCAACTTGCTCGTAAAAGATACAATGTTCTAAAAAAGATAATTTTGCACAATTGATGCATAACCTGTAAATTCTGCTGAGTGAAGGAGCCTGAAAGACTGAAGTAGAAAATGTCTTTCAGTCCTTTTGAGCATTCAGTCTTCCTGCGAAATATTTTGGATGTCAGTCAGCAGACTCTTAATGTAGAAGATTGAAGTGAGGATGCTGGTGTTGCTGCCACACTTCCTCAATCTTCTCGGTGGAGAGCTTTCCTGATTGTCCAATTCAGAGTCCAATTGAAAGGACCAGGTCAAGTTCTCTGTGATGTGGTTCCAATGGTCTTGTAGCTTTTGGTGTTGCTGTACCTCAGTGCTGTCAATGTGGATGGGTGATTCTTCCCTGTATTTTGGTTTTGCTGACATTAAGGATGAGGCTATTGTCCAGGCACTAGCTGACCAGAGAACTCAACACATCCCTGCAGGCAGTTTCATCATTTCTATGGACAATGTGGTTATTTGTTAAATTGACAGTTGTTTGAAACCCACAGGATTCCATCTCAGCTATTCGCAGATGATGCTGTCTTCAGGCCAGATCTCATAACAGGCACCGGCCAGGGTTGCAGCTGATTGTGAAATTGCTGGGATATCAGCAACTCAAAGTCCAAGGCCATGGTTCTATTTGCAGGTTAGGATTGTCTCAAGTATCTTGAGATTAATTTTACAAGTGAGGGAAAACAGAAACGTACATTGGGAAAAAGTTTTGGAACCTCATGTGGGAAAGCTAAAAGGCTAAGCTGTCAGTTTGTCCGATAATCTAAAGCCAACACTCACCTATAATGAGTTATAATCTTGTGGGTTTTCTCCATGGAGTTGCTGGGTGTACTCTTAGATATTTGATAAGGAGCTTGGACATCAGGGAGTAGAACTGCCTCTCCACACTCACAAGGCCTAGCTGTTTTGAAGACCCTGGAACATCTCCAAAGGGAGGTTATCTGACATGGCCTCACGAGAACGAGGACCGGACACAGGATTCACTGAAGTTGGATGTCTCCAGCTTGGCCTGGGAAAGTCTCTGGGTAGGCTAGAGGACCTGCGGAGAAGCTGGAGGAAGTGTCGAGGGACAGGGAAGTCAAACATCATTGCATAGGCTGTTGCCTCAGCAACCCGACTCTGGAAAAGTGGTAGAACATGGATGGATGTATATATGGACAGTTTGAAACATAGTTCCACTAACAAATCGTCTGCTTTCAGTATACCACAGAGATATCTGACATTTTGAGCTTTATAAAACAGTCTGAGTGGGCATGAATATTTTATTGTAAGTGTGCATATGACAGTAAAGGACAAACATATCCTGAAATTAAATTTGATTCATTTTCTTGTAATGTTGCTATTGCCCGTCGATATTTGCAATTTTGCCCCTCTCTATCGTTGGCCAACTGTTTTGGTTGAGGTGGAGATTTACTTTTGCAATCATACATTAACTGATGTAAAATAACACGCAAGTAAACATCTTGGGTGAATTATTAAGTAATTTAATGAATGTGTGTGTGCGTGTGTGTGTGTTTTTGCGTGTGTGTGTGTGTGTGTGTGTGTGTGTGTGTGAAAGAGAGAGTGAGAGAGAGAGAGCTTTTCTTGTTTATAGCGGATTTTATTTTCCAACTATTTTTAACTTCTATAACATGTGTCTATTAAACAGATAGAAATGCAATCTGGAGATGCTGCCCTCATTCAGAGATCCTGACAATGATGCAGCATCTGGCAGGAAAATTACTCTTTTGCTTAGTGACATTGAGGAAACCTCATTGAAAAGTAGGTGAATGCTATTCAGGAAGAGAATCCCTTTGCAACTGAAATGTTTCCATCCATTCACACTTTCTTTACTTCTCCCTTTTTCAGTCTGTTTCTTTTATTTTTATCTCTCTCAAAACACCCTCACTGTTTTCCTTCCCAGGTATTTTCTCTGTACATTTTCTTTTCTCCATTTTATCATATTCAAAAATACTACTCTTTCCATCTCACTGACATTCCTTCACTTCTAACATTGTATTCTTTACTTCTCCCTCCATTCTTTCCTGACACTGTCACTCTTTCTCTCCTTCTCTTTCGGAGTGTCAGCTGGTGGCACATCGTGACATTGTGTGAGCTCCATCTGTTTGTTGAGGTCTTGGTGATGAGCTGTGAGGAAGAAGGGGCTTCATCACTGTGTGTTACAGGGCGGAAGAATCAATCGTCACCTTCCCAGACAAACGGCCATGTAAACTTGTGAGAAATCCCAACACATGCCACGCCCGCAAAACACCATGACAAGGGAACTCACAACATGAGCGCACACAGTACGGCTTGATACATTAAGCTTTCTTTTTTGTGACATTCACTCACTGCAGAGGTGTCAAGTAGCAAAGTAATACTTAAGTTACTTAAGTAGAATTTTTCCTTATTTATACTTTACTCTGGTAATTATTTTTTCTGCTTACTTTTTACTTTCACTTCTTACTTTTTTATGCAAATATCTGTACTTTCTACTCCTTACATTTTAAAAACTAGCAGCGTTATTACGTCATTTCGGTTCATTTTATTTTTGTGTTGTAATCAATCTAAAAAACATCCAGATGAAGTTCCTCCATGTCATGCTACTGAACTTTTTTCACTACATTTACAATATTAGTCATCATATTTTACACTCTGAATCACACTGTAATGCTTAGTAGGCGCATATATGGTTCTTTATTGTGTAAGCATTGTAATAAAATTGATTGATTTTCAAAGTATTTATAAAAAACAACATTCAAATATAACAATACTGTATAGTCTTTTAAAGGCATTTTGTCAGTGCATTCCTTTTACTTTTTTTTACTTCTAGTAGTTTTACCAGTACCAGTAAAATTAAAAAGTACCAGAGTAAAATATTGAGCTGATACTTTTACTTCCACAGAAGTAATTTTAACTCTAGTATTACTACTTCTACTTAAGTAACGAATGTGACTACTTTTGACAGCACTGACTCCTTGTACCATCACAGTCTTTGCTCTTCAGTACTGACGTCTCAGGATGAAGCGCGTATTAGCACGTTTGTTTCGGTCTCTACAGCAATGTGTTTGTTTTATTTTTTTCAGCAAGCGTTTTGTAAAATCATATGTAGATTACTCTGCTTCCTATAAAAACCATGGCAACAGCCTGCGAATCGTCCTCATGCTGATTTGTCGATGGAGTCACTACATTCTGCATGTGGTGGGAAAATGAAGTGTGTTCCATTCACCTGGCTGCCACCGACCCGCTTCACCCTGCCAGAACAATCTGAGAGCGCCGTTCCCCCGAGTTCATTTTCCTGGAGGCATTTTGTCTCGGCAGGTGAAACAATCACAGGCTGCTGGATGGACAGGATTTAAATGAGATGACAAAGCAATTTTTTCTCTCTCCGTCCACTCAAGCGGCGAATATGAGATGAGACGGAGCTATTGCCAATCAGCAAAAATGACACTTTCTGAAGGAGGGTCAAAGGTCACTCGTTCCTTTGTCACATCAAGAGTTTTTCCAAGTTAAATATATGATCAGTTCAGTCAACAGACACACAAATTCCAAGTGAGTAAAATAAGCCAAATAAATGGCTGAGTTTAGCATTAGCATCAAATTGTAAGATTGGACCATTAAAAATGACCAATTTTGTTTTAGCTCTTATTTTATTTATTTTTTCCCTGTTAGTTCTTAACTGTTGTAGTTATGGTCCAGCAGTAGGTAGTTGGACCTGCCACACAAGTGCTGCAGGTTCGAATCCCAGTTGGTAGGTTCTACAACTTAGAGTATCTTTGTACAAGACACAAACTCCACACACCCAGGCATCATGGCTTAAGGCTGCCCACTGCTCCGGGTTTGTTTGTGTAGCCTTACTGGATAAAGGCAGGCACCATTTTGATAAACGTACACACGTTACTTTACTAAAACTTTCCCTATGCATATAGTATAAATAAAAGCCTTTAGTCAAGCCATTATTGCGGGTTACTGTTTATACAGATTGACTGGAATATAGTGTTTATAAAGGTAGGTAGTATTTTTCTAGCCATTTCTGAAAAATAAATAACTGTCATTTTGATGTAAGTCCAATCATGGTGGGCAAAAAGCCGGGAGTTTTACCGTTGTTTAAATATCCAAAACTAATGCGAAGCAGAATGTGGAAGCTTGATTGCAAAAGAATAAATTAGGCATGTGCTGATTTCATGAGTATTTTAAAAGAATATCGCATGGTCCAATGCACCAGCTGGGAAAGCCACCTGTTTCGGCACGTTTGCGGTTCTGTCCCGTGGCCAGGCCTTTTAGAGTGTGTTATGTCACCGTACTATGAGAAGTTTGCAGCCATATAAATAATACAGAATGCTTAGAAAAGATCTGGACTTCCAAAGGCTCACGCTTCTCACACCTTGTGTTTTTGGCAGGTTGGCACATTGGTGATGCGTAGGGCAAGCAGCACAGCAGCGTAATTGGCTGTGCTTCGTGACATGGACTCAGCTGGTGTCCAGAGACCCAACGAAGCCAAAACACCCACGTGATCTCTGAAATGACAAACAGAGCACTGGAGATGAAGTGAGGATTATTCTATTACAGCTGTAATCCTCTCGGAGGCAGCGCTGAGATCAACTCTGAATGGGCGTCTTCAATGTTTGCTTTTTTAAAAACCTGTCTGGGTCGGTTCTCTGCCCAATCCCAATCATGAAAGTGACAGTTTGAGTGCCTATACAAATAAATGTATTTTCAATTAATGTAGCTTAGTAATACATATATCACAACGTGTCTTAAAGCTGTTGGGCAAAACTTTGAGATTGTTGTACCAAGACAAGCATTTGTTTGTTGCTACCGCGTGATTGGTTGATTAGAAATTTGTCCTAACGAGCAGTTGGACCGGCAATAAAACGAAAATAATGTTTAATTCATGCTGACAGCAGTTTCATAAAATAGACATTTCATGAAATGGGTAACTTCAATAATACGTCCCGCTAAAAATTGTAAATGCATTGCTACAACAAAGAAATGTAAAATGTAAAAATGAAGATAAACGGTGCGAGTGTCTGTGCTGTTTAGAGAGAGGAATACATGCTCACCAGTCTCTCTTTTACCCAAACGCTGTCACTAAACACAAGGCATTTATCAGCATCAGCAAAGCTCTTCAAAGTTATGACTGGACAAGCTGGACAGCAGGTCAAGACTCAACTGCTGTTTGTAGAAAAGCAAATGTTTAATGAAGTTTGCCAGTCACGCTGTTAAATCAGGGTGCAGAGATCAATACAGAGAAAAACTAGGACCAAGAATACAAACTTGTCTAATGACAAAATATCATACGGTATAATGAGGAATATATTTGCAATCAAATATATAAAAAAAAATTTCCTCTGACTAGGTTGGAGCGCAAACACACACGTGAAAAGCACATGAGAGCAGTGGACTAAGTCATTCAGATACAGAACAAGGACACAAGATTTCTGATAAACAATGTGTATGATGACTTGAATCAGCCCTTGAAGAGAACTCGTCAGGGCAGAACGGACAGATTTTTCAATGCTAAAATGTTCACTAAAGTTGCACCTTAATAAAACACAGTTTGTTAAAATAAAGCGTTTTTAATTATTTTAATGTTACTTCTCATCTTATTTCTGCTAACATTTGAAGCGTGTAATCGGTGGGGTGGGGTGGGTGGTACTTCGGCAAGGGGGTGTGTTCGGTGCCAATTTTTTGGGGCAGTTGCTTAATCCTGATTAAGCAGGGTCTACTCTGTATGTATATGTGTGTGTGTGTGTGTGTGTGTGTGTGTGTGTGTGTGTGTGTGTGTGTGCGCGCTTAGAAAAAGCATTTTATTTTCCAAGAGAAAAATGTGTTCGACTTGAGACACTCAACTGCTCTCGGATTGGCAGAGTCCACCCATATCAGCTGCTTCCGATCTCTGATGGAGGCTAAATTGTGATTGCAATCGGTCTCACCTCAAATCCCCCACCGTCCTATCAGTGGATCAGTTCAGACTCATGAGACGGCATCTGACAGACTATCATTACACACATGATTGTCTTTTCTGCCTCATCACCCATAAATTCAGTCTCCTCTGTTCCTGGACCCATCCGGACTGAATAAAGTTCTCATCTCATCTAGGTCTAAGCCATTTTAAACGCATTTGTGTGAAGTAATATTCCTTTTTTATCACAGTGAATCACTTACACCACATTCATGAACATGTCTAGACTGTAATTTGGAAAATTGTGGGTGTGCTTTTCTTCACACATTTTATGATTCGTTCACACAGCTGTGGCTACATGAACACTCACAGAATTGAATTGAAATCTCACGTATTGCTAAACTGAAAAATCAAATGTAATACTTAAATTAAAGGGTTCACGCAATACAGTTGTTATTTTATTCATTTTTTTTTTTTGGTTGATGTTTTGCTACAACAATGTTGAAGTATTGTTTTGTTTGAAGTTTTATGGCAAATGCATTATTATATTTCTATTATTATTATTATTGTTGTTGTAGTTATTATTATTATTTATATTATTATTATTGTTAGCAGCTTTTAAGTCAAGTGGGTCTCAAGTCAAGTGTCTGGGCCTGCAGGCAAGATACACACCCTTGCATTGTGGCCAAACAATGAAAGATTGAGAATATTCATATTAATTTGTTCATCAAATAATCCCCCCAAATAATACAAATTAAAATTGTGCATTAGATTAGATTAGATTCAACTTTATTGTCATTGTGCAAAGTACACGTACAGAGACAATGAAATACAGTTAGCATCTAACCAGAAGTGCATATAAGGTATATTTACAAATGAGATATAAATAAATATAGGATATAGAAATATAAAGGTTCAAGGAAGTAGACAGTGCAGTAATGAGAAATATACAGGTGCATGGGAATATACAGTGGTTGGATTATATACAAGTGAATAGGAAGCAGAGTGTGCAAAAAGTGGCTAACCAAATATACAAAAACGTGCCATGTCAATTACATTACATGACATTACATGTCAATTATAGTATTTAAGAAACAATTGACCCTTCAAATTGGAAACGTTTGGACAGTTGATATAGATGTTAGAATTGGGCTGAAATACAGCAAATTATTTTGTGTTTTTAAGTAATCTGACAGTTTCAATCTGAACTGGATGATTACAATCCATTATCTAAGCTCGAGCACCACTAAGATTTTTAGTGTGTGCTACATTTCACACAGTGCAAAAACATTTTACTCTCTCTCTCTCTCTCTCTCTCTCTCTCTCTCTCTCTCTCTCTCTCTCTCTCTCTCTCTCTCTCTCTCTCTCTCTCTCTCTCTATCTCTCTCTCTCTATCTCTCTCTCTATCTCTTTGGATCTATATCATGTAAACTTTGATGATACTATCTCAGAAGCTTTGGTGTAATTTGCTTCTCAATAATTTAGTCTGACATTGTGTGTGAAAAAGTCCATGTCAGATAAATAAGTGAGATGCTCGAGATAGATGAGTCTAATCTGAAGACGTTATCTGCAAATGCTAATGACACGCAGAGCTAATTGAACGCTGCTTTACTCGAGCATCAGAAGACCGATCTCATTCTGCTGGAATGTCTGATAACTCTAATCAACGCTGAAGGTGACTGTGACATGCCAGTATTTCACACGTCCCCATAATGAAGATTGAGTGCTGATTCCAGTATCATTTATTCATTAAATACTTCTGTTGCTCATATTTATTCCTCTAACTGTTTAATTACCCATGTGAGAGGTGGAAGTGTGTTCCTCAATCGATCACGTTTTCTAGTTGACGATAATAACTCACAAAATGTGCCTGTCCCCATTGAAGGTCACAATCTCTGTAGGTCACGAAAAAACACAAACTGGGATATTTGTTGAAAATATATGGAATTGAATGTGGTATGATTGAAATCTCTTGCTTATTAATGATTGATTCAATGCTTGAATTAGACATGCTGACAGAAATATAGGAATTTGAACTTATAATGCATGTGTGAGTCATAGTGAGGCTCTATAGGCACTTGTGGGGACATTTGGTCCCGATAACTTTGAAGACATGCTTAAGAGAAGAAAATTGAATTTCCAAAGTTTAAATTATTTCTTATTTACTACCACTAACACAAACACACACTGTAAATAAGTTCACTCTACACTCCTGCTTTCTAACAATCATTCTCTTATTTCACTTTTAGTTGTGGCTGTTGGAGTGGTCGGAGGTTTGAGTTGCAAGGATAATTGCTGTCTTTTCTCAACCATCAAACATGGTTACTCACATGAGTAAATACATTTGACAATATTCAGTCATTTGCTCATCTTTTTTATGCATTTGGCTGTAATACAAGCTATAAATCTAAAAGGAGACATGTCAGATCTGTCATGCTAATGGGTCGATTTTAATTTGATGAAATTGCTTTTTCAATGAGCTTTACATGATTTACAGTTATAGCATAATTTAATGTTCTATGCTTAAAAGGAACTGATCATACATGGTTCATTATAGATTTCTCTCTCTCTTTCTCACTTTCTTTCTCTCTGTTCACACACACATACACACACACACACACACACACACACACACACACACACACAAGTAAAAGCACTTCTATTTTTCTGTTTGTGTTTATGCATAAATGCAAAACTTTTTATGTTTTGTTTGTTTTTTTTTAGATTTTTTTTTGTTTGTTCATTTTAGATAATTTGACCCTCTGCTCATATTATTTCAATTTAGTTTTGTAATGTTTAGTCTATTATACCAATGGTAGACTCACACTGCAACAATAAAAGTTGCTGTCAAAGTGTTTGTAAAATTGTATTACAGCAAATGGCTGTAAATCTCTTTGCAAAAACAGTTTGTCAATTTGACCACTAGGGATCATATAAAAACACTGCTCTGTGCATACTCACTGAAGCTACACACACTCAATCCCGGAGCAGTGGGCAGCTGTTTTGCCCTTGCACACTCCAGACTGGGATTCGATTACGCTTTACATTAATTTGCACTTTCATTACTTTGAGAACTTTTTTATACGTTTGAAAAATAGGCTTTACTACTAGGTGGCAAAACCTTTGTTGTCTGTCACAAAGTTCAAACGTTTCTTTAGTGAATTCAAGGTCTGACACTTCTCAGAGGGGATTTTGTTCCACTTCTCTTTCCAGATCATTCTGACCTATTTTCAATGGCCCGACTCACCCAAGATTTGATGGTACATGGCCCCGTTTATTCTCCTTTGTGAAAATGTCCCATTGAGAGAGAGAAAGCGAGCTAGAGAAAGAAAGAGAGAGAGAGAGAGAGAGGGAGATCAAAATCCAAAATCAAATAGCTGAGGGAAAGCAAACGACAAACACGAAGCAACTGTTTCCCAGTCTCTGGAGACACTATATCCTCATTTCTTTCTTTGTGTCTGTGACAAACAACTAGATGTACAATAAATAAATAAATCTTCATGTCGTGCATTTCTTCCTTCCGCAGGGGCAGGAAATTTCCTCTTTAAATTCCCATCTGCTATCTGCACCGAAAGCGTCCGGCCACATCGGGCCTGTATCTCTCAGGATCAGAATGAGTTTTCCACAGACAATTGTTGAAGCATTTCTATAATACATTTCCCCTAATATCAGATAAACTGAGGACAATCAGTCTCCCTCTCAGATGCTCGAACACTTATAGCAAGGTGAGGGCTGATTATCTGATCATGGAGAACGTCAGGCTCCAAACAGAAAAATGGCACCATGAAAAAAAAAGGAAGACAAGGTGAATAGAATTTTAAATCATATATGAAGTGTGGGAAATTGCCCTAAGGTGGGATTGAGTGTGGGAATGTGTGTCTCTGTGTCCCGCTCTGTAATTGGCCAGCTAATTCCAGTGTGTATATTGTGAACCTATAACCCAGTTAATGAACCTATAACCCAGAAAAATAGGTCCAAGAAGGATTGATACAAGTGATATTTTTCTCAGACTTAACATAAGATAATAGGAATATTTCATTGTTTTCTGTTTTATTATTTCATTTAAATTAATCAAAGTGAGTAGTGTAAAAAGATGGCATCTTTTTAAAAATGTAGTAAACAGACTGTAAACAGACAAAAGTTCAGCCAAAGTGTGGCCGTCAACTTTTTCACATCAGTCCCTGGGACCACTGTGAATAAAGGGGTTTGCAGAGTGTGTGTGTGTGCGTGTTGTGTGTGTGTTTGTGCGTGCATATGCTGCTGCCTCGGATGTAAAGAATTGGGACATAAGAAGCAAAAGCGGCCCAGATGATGCTTGAGAAAATGCAAGTTGGCAGAGTTGTGTTCTCACACGGCCGAAAACGGCTCAAGAGATTTCATTATTCCTGTTGAGCTGAAAAGAAATCAAAAACTAATATCAAACCTCATTTGTGGAAGGAAGGAGAGATGAAGACAGTCAGTGAAATCAGGTCCAGCACTCTAAACACATTTCAGCTTTTCAAATTGTGTTTATTCCCTGGTTGTTTTTTTTTTTCCGAAACATTCCTTTAGCACAGCAATAAGCCGTATTTTAGATGGGGACTTTTGCTCATGCGAGAAATGGAAGGTGGAGATGAGCGTGCACATATTCAATTTGGCGTATCAAATGTAATGTTTAAGAGACTCGTCTGATACTGTACACACCATACGTTTTTATTCTTGAAAAATGACAGACAAATTCATCTAGAAACATGCCAATACATTTTTTTATTATTTTGTATTAGTTATATTAGTAGAAGGGTAATTTAATTGAACATATTATAATTCCATTTACTGTATTAGATATTGCGCAATTACCTACATTATGTTGAATATCAATGTATATAATATATAATTTACTCCAATTGATTGTTACAAAATCATAACAAAATTTCCCAAAAATGAATTTTCAAGACAGGTCAATGAAATATTTCATTGAAACAGTTAGTGCTGTTGACCAATATGACTTTCGAACCCTGTTTGACAATTGAGTTAAAAAATATTTAAAACAAGTAATTAATATCACCTATGTTTCTTGCAAATATAGGTTTGTTGTGAAGTAATAAAGGTGACCTCTCCTATCACCACAATGAACCTTGTGTGATGAAAAACTGTCGTCCGCAAGAGCTTTACTTGAAATAATCCGTCACTGTTTGGGCCGTGAGGTTGGCTTTTAAATTATTAATCAACTTTATCTCATTTCAAATACTGGCTGCTTATTGAAATGATCTGCGGAAAATGAAAACTCACTGACTCACTGTGTCAGCAGCCCGAAGTTTAATATTTAGCACAATTTGATAAACCTCATGAGTTCTGAATACTAATGGTGTTTGTCCCATGTAGGCTTTACTGTGGCTCAGTCAGTGAAGGACGGTGAGCTGTGTGAGTGTCGCTAGAGCCAGAGAATTAAGGTTTCACCACTGCTACTCTGCATAACACCATCACACTCTTCTCCTAATCCTCTGGCAGATCCGGGTCACGGCACCAACACTCCGAGTTTTACTATCTATCTTCTCTTCAGCTTTTCACAAAATCCAAGACCCTGAGCAAATTTTTAAAGTATATATTGATACAAAATATTATATTGGGAATATATTGGAAATTATAAACTATTGGGATGCTGGGTAATTCTACTTAAACGGGACAAATTCAAAAACTGTTCTAATTTTGTCTGATTATTCAGGTCAATATTATGCTGAATTGGGACAAAACGTGAGAGAAGGAAGAAGAACCAACTATCTGCTGAGTCAGACTCGAGACCAATACCAAAGTCAGCAGAATGTTGTGTGTGTGTGTGTGTGTGTGTGTGTGTGCGTGTGTGTGTGTGTGTGTGTGTATGGCAAGCTACCGCACTTCGTTGATGCTCTCAACACATCCAAACCAGCCCCTATTTTTCACTGAAAAGTGCAGAACAACTCTCACACAAACCGATCATGCAAATGGTAATTTAAATAAACAGTTATTAAAACAAACAAGCAAACTAAAACATTCACACACTAACGGTCAAACTCAAAACGTTGAGACAACAGAAATAAACATTCAGGGAAAAAAGAGTGTCTGTACATCTGTATGTTGTATGATCCGCAAAAATGAAGCTGTTTGCAGCTGTTTTGCAGCTATGTTTGATTGAAAAAATGTAAATCTGAAAATGGGTTAAAATAAGGCTTCTAGACCTTTGGGGATTTAACCTAAAATTTTATTACTTTGTATTATTTTGCTAACTAATTATTGAAAAAGGAAATTAATAATTTAATCAAATGTGAAAACATTTCTATTAATTCTAAAATAAAATGTGTTTTATATCTTTTGTATTTAACAATTGGTATTGTCATGACAACAGTTGCCTTTACAAATCACAAATATACTCCTCATTGAAAAACTCATCATACACACATTGATGAAATATTTGTGCACTGTTATTTTCTGAAAACTAACGTGCTTTGAAAACCAATAAGCATCGCTAAGATTCCATCACTTCACCTCTTGCTACGGAGATAAACACAAACGTACCGCTTGAACCACTCGATTGCTGCTAGCAGCTTTATTTATCATAACTGCATTACTAAAACACATTATATCTGTGAGAACTTACATGTTTATGTGGAATGTCAATCAACTGCAATAATTATTCACTGCACTTAAACTCCATAATTTAAATTTTATGTCATGCAACATGTTGGTTGTGCAGTGCTAAAATGTTCTAAAAATGAAAATGTTGGAGAGGAGAATGATCCTGACAGGGTTTTTTTTTTCTGATCATCTCAAGCTCCTGCATTTGTGATGTTGATCTAAGAATAACTGGATGAACTGAAGTGTCCAATGTGTCGTACACTGAAGGCAAGACCTGAGCAAATGCACTGGAGACCTCATTACTCCAGTTGTGCTGCTCTTCTTCTGCTTAAACATGAAACAAATACATTTTTCCGCTATCTGAATTTGAAAATGTGTATAGAGAAATTCACCTAAAATTAGTTTTATAGCCAAAGTCTTTCACAACGCTCCTTCTGATGGTGTCATTTATAAATTTCACAGCCTGATTCACTAAAAGAATTATGCAAATCAGGTGAAGCTAAAAAAATGTAGGCCAATTTTTGCAATTTGACTGGGGTTTGCAGTGAGGCGAAGATAAGTGTATGCAAAGCAAGCACGATGAGTTTGTGTTCAACACGAGGGAAATGGATTTTAGCTTTAGGTCCTTTACCATTCTCTCCTTAAACTTTTGCAGATTTGCACAAGCTGAATTTATGCATTATGAGTTTGCAGAAAGTTGCTCTATTGCTTTCACGTTCACATTGTGAGGTGATTTTCAAAGCAGACTTGTTTCTCAAACTAGACTCTGAAGCTCTGGTCACTGCTGCCATACGGTGTGGTACCCTGCTGCGGACACCTCAGTGATGGAGAAGCTCATCCTCCCATCATTCCCCCCTACTGGCTCAGGTGGGCTGACGCATGGCCACCACAGCCCACTGAAAGCTGACGAAACCTCGAAAAAATCACAAGACTCAACTCAAATATTGAAACACTGTTACATATGGGGACCCAGACGAGTCCCTGAAAGCCATACTTGAGTAAAAGTACATGTACTTTATTGTATAAATTGCTCCTTTAAAAGTCACCAATTCCAAGAAGATTTGAGAAAAAGTGTTGATGCATCCAATTTAACATGAATTTTGGCTAAAAAAAACACCAAGCTAAACAAGAAATTCTTTATTGATGAAGTTTTATTTGCTAATAAAGAAATGTAATTTAACCCTTTGAAGTTTCAAAATGGTAGAACAAAAAAGAACAAAAAGTAAGTCTCAGTTAAACTCAAATGCGCAAAAAGTGCAACCACTTATTCAGGTTCACTTGATTAAGCCCATAAAAAGCATCCAGTACCTTCAGCATCCTGCAGATGGCATAATCACCTCGTCCACCTAACAACAACGGTAAGTAACGGTAAGTGTTAATTCAAATGTAGTGGAGTAAAGAGTACAGCTACTCAATCAAAAATGTAGTCAAGTAGAGAGAAAAAGAAGCTTATATTTGTGACACTGCATGTACCTAAAAATACTTAAGTAACAAAGTCACTAAAACTCAAGTACTCAAAGGGCTTCCTTATTTTTGTCCTCTCACAGGCATCAGCCACAAAGCATCTTCTCTTTAAATGATCCGTGAACAACTGTTCTGATTTGGCTTCCACTGTGAAGCATCGTAGTAAAGTAAGACTCACTGTTCACCGTGTACTAATTACGCGGCTTGTGCTTGAGTAGCGTCAACACCTGCACACGCTCGCTGACATGTTCTTTGTTAGTTTTGACATGTCAGCTGCAGCTCAGTGACAGTCTGAAACAATCCATCAATCTGATCCTCTCATTAAATTGTCATGAAAGCAGATTGAAGGCATAAAGCTTGTTTACTGCCTTTGAGTAGAATCCACATCCTGCAATTTCTTAGAGCAGCACGTCTTTTAGACAGCACTTTAATCGTCCTCGTTTTAACCTAGTTCTTCCCAAATCTGTCACTTTTCTGCGGCACCACAACTGGCATAGGTTTGATGATGTGGTGGTTGTGGTCCAGCAATAAGCAGTTGGATCTGCCATCCAAATGTTGCAGGTTCGAATACTAGTCTGGAATGTTCTACAAACGAGTCTTCAGGTTCTATGAGTGAGCAATATTGTCCCTAGTGTCAAAAAAAAGGGGTGCTTATATTCGTGTAAAGACAGTATTCAAAATAACACGGAGACGGTTTTAACAAACTATTGTGAAAGGATGAGTTAGGGGTTGAAATATGAAAATTATATTTGTTTCTTTACGTATATAGCCTGTGTGTAACATCTACTGTAGCCTATTTTAGACAAATTGCCTCACTTGCTCCTTTTTTTGTAAGTCGCTTGGGATAAAAGCGTCTGCCAAATGACTGTAAAGTAAAATGACTGTAAAATAAAGTATTCAAATGTATGAGAAGAATATGGAAGAATATATATTCATATTTACATATACATATACTGTATATAACTATACCTGTGTGTGTGTGTGTGTGTGTGTGTGTGTGTGTGTGTGTGTGTGTGTGTGTGTGTGTGTGTGTGTGTGTGTTCTGATGGTAAATATGTGTACTTCTAGGAATAGTTATCCATCATCCCTGTGTGTTTCTGAAATTGAAGTGACCGTGACTGACAGTATTGAGAGTTTCACCTCCAGGAAACGGCCCCTTTAGACCAATTTTATCAAATGGCTTTGACAGCATCCAGTACTTTGGTAAAAATGCACTAGGTTAGGTTGTTTATTTATTTATTTATTTGGACTATGCACTTCCAGATTTGTCTAAACGCATTCAAATCAAAAGGCATGGGAAACATTGGTGTTCTGAAAACTGAATTTTACAAGATTTTACATGAGGTAAATATCTGGTAGTTCTCGTTCTGGGTAGTTGTGGTCCAGCAGGAAGGAGTTGGACCTGCCACTCACGTTACAGGTTTAAATCCCGGTCAAGTGAGTTATACAACTGGGTGTTCTTGACCAAGAGACACTCACTCACAACATGATAAACTAGCTATTTGTGTTGCATTATCAGAAGTAAACACTTTAATTTTGTTCAACACCAGAATCTGATGATGTTAAATAAATCAGGATAAACAGTCAATAGAAAAGTAAAAAAAAAAAAGTTGTATTTTTGTGTAACATCGTGTAAGATTTTCAATAAATACTGAACGTGTTCATGAAAGACTTGTTAAGCTACAACTTTCATTCAGCTTTCAGTTATTTTAGAAGATCTAATCAAAATTAGAAATAGAGCATTTAAATAAGCTAAATCAAAATACCAAACATGTCTCTTTAAACTAAGTTGTATAAAATGTAGTTTTGATTAAATGGTCGAATGCTTTTCAAATGTTTGTGGGTTTTTTTTTATTATTATTATTAGGTGTCGTGCATAACAGCATGTTACGACATGCAAATAAACAAATCTTATAAAAAAAATAAAACATGAACTTCTGTGGATAATAGACCGTTTTTATCTTCAATAGGAAAACTGGACCTGTTTAATGTGACTGAATTCATCTTTACTTCAGTGACCCGCTGTCTTTACATTTCAAAGAGGACAAAATCAAACATTTATAGAGCTTGAAGTTTAAACGAGTGTCCATGTGTTTCCACAAAGCAGCTCGACTACGGAGCTGTCACCTCCAGATGGAGATGTTCTGCTCGAGTTACACTGAATATCAGCACTTTTTTCCACACACATCACTTTATTTGCTTCTGTGGAAATAGCACACATAAAAAAAAAAACTAAATATTTTTTAAGGATACACATTGATTGTATGACAAATGCATTGACATTTTGAGAGAAAGTGTGGGCATAAATACGAGCAAAATTGTACAATATAATAACTACTGTATGATATAATAAATATAATAACTATAATTGTATTATATTTGGGTTTTTTTGGATGCAATAAACATTTTTCTCACCAAATTATTACAACAAAGACATTTTAAAAAAAAATATTTATTAGGCATAGTTATTGTCTTTAAAGCATAGTTATCTGTGTTATTAAAGTTGTGTAAAACAATACTTATACAGAGAGGTGCAATCAATCCGTATAGTCAGTGCTATACAATGACGTAGCGTGAATGCATTAGCGACATCTGTGAAAGAAAGGAAACTCATTACTTCTTACAGAAGAACAGCTCAGAATAATCTGCAGTGTGTCACAGCGGGAAAAGCATGAGAGATGTTTTATTTTCTAATAGCAGCAGGGAAGGTGGACGTCCGACTGTGCTTCTTTCAACACTATGGAGGAATAAATGAGTGTTTAAAGGAGCTCCAGTATTACTGAAAGGAATTTCCCATTATGAAACCATTTCGTCCAGTATTTTCCCCTTCTCGTTGCATCCAGAGAGCAACTAATGGTTCCGTGACACAGTATTTTCATGTGCAGTTGGTTGCTTTTTACCTGCTGATTAGATGCCCAAATATCTTCTTTAAACTTTTCTTTTTTTTTGATAAAAAAAAAAAAACAATTAATATTTGAAATATTGCTGTAATAAGTATTTCCAGGGTTCATGCCTTTTCTCCAAACCTGTAATTAACGAGTTGTATACTATTCTTAAGAATAACTTTTGAAAGTGTGACCGGATTTACTTTTGAACTCTAAAACTTGAACTTTACATTTTTGAACATCGAAAAGGTCAACAAAAAATGTAAAATTACAAAAAACCATAAACTTTCTATCCTCCAAACCATAGTTTTATTCGATTTCCGGATGTTTATGTATTGTTTATTTAATGTTTGTTCTATTCCAATTCAGGCAGCGCGTCCCACCTTGAGGCCAAGTTGGAAATGGAAAAATGTTTTAGAAAATGTATATGTATTATTCAAATAAAACTGAAATGACATTTGCTAAGCATCAATCTGGTTATGTACATATTGTAGACAGTTAAAAATGCTCGTAGTGGGGAAAAAAAACAGTTGAATGTTTTACATTTCGGACAGACATAATGAAAGTCTTGAAATTCAGAGATGTCCATCATCAGAGATATTGGCAACGCAGTGAATCGTCCATCCATTTAATGTGCGCTTACTGCCGGACCGTTCATTAGACATTCACTTCCATGTCAAATAAAATCTTAACGCATGTTAGATTTGAGCCATAACATAAATCCTCAGAAGGGGATGGTTAAGTTGTCCTCTAAATGTTCAAGAACAGATGGATAGAAAAAAAAACAAAAGTTCGACAGAAGAGATCCGAAGTCTCGAGCGAAGGAAGTAGAGCTTGAGAAGCCTGTCAACTGAAGATGACAGCTACTGCATTAACATGCCTTCACAAGACTGGCAGGGGGGCGCTCACTAATGGAAATGCTCCAAGGTGGCATTTCAGCTGCCCACTCTTTGCCATCCTTCAATGGTCAGAGGATTCGTGTTGACAGGCTATTAGACCCCCACAGCCCACCCCCGTATAGTTAATGCAGGAGGCTCGGAGATACGACCATGCTGAAGGAATAGTGCATGTTTATGAAGATCTGACCTTCTTCACCTTTCTGGGCTCCTCACATCAGCAGCAGCAGCAGCAGCAGCAGCAGATTAACGCTTTTATTCCAGTGGTTATTAATTCACAGGCATGACGTGCTCTGCTGGAGCAGAGGGATCTAATATCAGACAACATCATCTTCAACCGAGACGCGGGAGCTGCATGTGTAAACAACTGTAATCTGTTCTTCCAAAGGTGTGACGGATTCCGCGGATTGGGTGAAGGAGGGAGTTGGGAATTATGCTCATAAAAGATTATGCATGGGGTTTTAAATGGCGGAATAAAATGCATCATGGGACATGGGGTCTGCAGTCTCTCCATGTCCGCGGCTTCATGATGCCTCCAGGGTCCGACTTAAAGACCAATCTTCCACACACATGTTGTTCGCTCATGACAAGCCTCTCAAAGCTCAGTGAACACATGATTGTGTTGCTGAGAGCCGCTGTAAATCCAAAAATATATAAAAAAAATAAATAAATAACGATAAACAAGTAAAAAAAAATGGGGCAAAAGTTGAAGGTTTTTTTTTTCTCAATTACCATAACAGTAATCAAAGTTTAAAAAAAAATACGTAACAGACATGCAAAGCTGTATAATTACAGCTATTGATGATGGCAGAAAGCAGTTACGTGTAATTATGAATCTTTTAGAATAAGCAGCTGTTGTCACTACGAGGCAGTGACAGGAATGACAAATGGAATTATGGGTTGCATCACATAACTATAGTCTTCTGCTCAAAAAGACTATTTTACGAGTGCATAAAAATATAGTGTTTAATCTTATCGACACATCATCACATCAAGAGTAGCAGGTCTACAGAAAAAGTATATTGTCTATACTTTAGATTGATGCATGTCATTCCTGTGCTTACGTGGGTTTTCTCCGGGTCTCCATATAAAAGCAAGAGTTCAGGAAAATTTTAATCGGTAAAATTGCCAATAGGAGTAAATGAGAGTGTGTGTCTGTGTCTCACTCTGTGTTTGGTTTGAAATTAAATGAAATGAAAATGCCTTTATTTGTCCCACGTTGAGGAAATTGCATCTCACAACAGAAGGAAGAATATTAAGAAGAATAAAGAAGGCATAAACATAAAATAAATAAGTAAAAAAACATGCATAAAGGAACATGAACATAAAAACCACTGCACACACCATAAATAAACATAAACATGTTCATAGATAACACTGCACACATCATAAATAAACATAAACATAACCATAAATAACACCAGTTTGCCACAAGATCAGGATGCGTATCCCGTCTTTAGGTCCTGAGTTGGTCGGATTGACTCCTGCTAAAACAGGAAAAGAAATACGAAGAAAAAAAAAGTATTTCGCCTTCAAACAAAACATGTATTTCAAAAACAAAACAAAAGCCTGTATTTCAGACACAAAGGCGAGTTACAGTACGTGACTGAGATGGATTTCAGCGCTGTGACAGTAGCAGTCATTTTACACATGTCTTCAGATACACACACTCTCAGGTAAGTGGCAGGCGAGATTAAATCACATACATTAGCTTTCACACTCACTGTATTCTTCACTTGGCCCACCATCTGTGTGCAGGGCTTTCTGTTGCATGTTTGCTGGGAAATCAATCACACTGAACTGAAGGGTGTAAAACAAGCCCGGGTCTTCATCTCAAAAGAGACAAAACAACAGGTTTTAGAAACAAAATCAAGGTGCCTTGTCTTTCCAACAAAAAAGAATACAAGAAGTGTCAGAATTGTGCTTGTGATGTGAATAGAGTGTGGCACAGTGGGTGAAGCTGTTGCCTCTAGGACGGTGTAGAGTTTGTGTGTTCTCCATGTGCTTGCGTGATGGCCTTCAGCTCTCTTTGACACAGAAATAGAAAAGCAGTTCAGAAGATGGAAGGGTTTATTGGTGTGATTGGGCGACGGTGTGCCTCGTAATCTGGTGCGCCTTAAGTATGTGTAAACTTTTTATGTGGTACACAATGCTCAAAAATCTGTTAAAGAGTTTCAGTTTGACATTATAAAAAAAAATCTTAATAAAAACAAACAAGTCACTAGTACTAGTGTGGTGCTATTTGTTATAGACATGTTGCTGATGTTACGTTCACGGACATGGTACACGGACTACATTTCCCATGAGCCTTTGTTCTCTCAAACAAGTTGATTGTTGCCACCTGTTCCTCATCTGCCTGTGTATTTAAGTCTTCACCTGTGCTATTGTTCTCTGTCATTATGATTGCACATCTTCAAGTTCCTGAGTTTCTGTGTAAGTACCTGTCTGTATTTTGTCAATTATAGTCATGTTTTTTGTCAACCACGGACTCAGCTTTCCTGCTCCGACCCTTGTAACAGCTGAAGTTAGAATGTTCTATTTTTTGGCTATTTTTTTCCTCACTAATCTCATGACAACTATTGAATTACAAGCAATGGCTAGGTTTTTTTTTGTCCCACTAATCTAATAAATTATAAACTTTTTACGCAAACAAAATGTCCCATTCCGGATAAGTTCCTTTGAGACCAAAATGAGAGTGATTTTGAATGAGTTTACTAAAGGTGGGTTGGACAAACTGATCTCACTTAAAGTTTATTGTCAAAAAATGAGTTTTGCTTCACTGCATGTTCTATTCCTTCAAAGATGAATGATCCATCTGTCAATTAATCTTTAGGTGTCTTCTGAAAAAGTGCCTTTTTAAAGTCTGGAAAAAAAATAAACGCAGGCTAAAAATAAGGCCAAAAAATGAATCAAACACTGCATAGCAGATCCTGCACAGAGAATATTTACAGAATTACAAGCGATAAGTGTGGTTTACTGTGGGGGGATCAGAGAAGATCTGCATTCATATCCACACTTAACTCATTTGAAAGACAAAGCAGAACATCTCATCCAGCTGAAAATGAGATGCAGATTACAGCTGATGTCAGTGAAGCTGAGCGAGAGGAACTGTGATCTCTGTCCAAATTCATGTCCAAGAGTCTTCCATGCTCCACATTCTGCACTTCACGTTCTCTTGTCAATCATTTCTTTGATCATAATTCCAAGCTCAAACTGTAAATGACACTCAAAAATATCCATGTTTTCTGAGAATATTAAAAGTGCACAACAGACATATTCATGTCCTCTACTAAACTCTCTCACACACACACACACACACACACACACACACACACACACACACACAACATACACTGAGAAACACTCACACATTCTACTGAATAAAAAATAGATTTTTTTTTCTTTGTGTTTATGAACACAATAATTTCACAGGATCCTTGCAGTTTCAACAGTAAATGAATGTTTAAAAAAAAAAAAAACTTGCAGCCTTAGAGCCGGAGAATTAAACTGTGCAATAAGAGTCAAAATAAATATACATTTTAAATATGACAACTTCTTTTCTGCTCTCATTTCATGGGTTTAGGGTCGGCTCTCTCCGTATGATGATCTGCAAACAATAATCTTCTCTCAAATCCTTCTGCAATCGTAATGAATTAGGTTTTAACCCCAAAGGCGTTTCCCATCTGATGGAAAAGCTTGCAGAAGATTCACCACAGTGATGCTCCAGAGGTCAGCATTCATGAAACATGTACATTTAGTACCTAAGGCTTCTGTTTGGACTCATTGCTTGTAAAAGCCAGTTCCAGTGATTGTTCTAGGAATAAATGTGTTCAGTAAAATGATTCTTTTTATTGATTTCTTTTCTTTGAGTACTTGAAGCTTGTTGAAAGGATTTGGGATTTTAACAAAGAAAGTAAATTCCTTGAGTCAGAATTAACTTTTAACACATTTGTTAAATAATTATGAATCTTTCATTTTATTTTTTAGTCATACATTGTGTTTAATTGACTGTAAAATTATCAAGCATTTCATCTGTGAAAGAAAGGAAGAGAAAGCTGAGAGGGTGATAAGAGAGGACATGAAAAAAAGACTAAGATGGTGTGAAAAAGGATGAGAATCTAAGCCTGGCACACTCATCCAGATTTTTATTTTAATAATTCATCTGACTTGGCCGATATGTTTAGTTTGCCAATTCCCTCTATGTACATTCTATAGACCGTTGGACAAGTATATGGCGTCTTTTTTATGGCGTCTCAATCTTCTGCACCATTGTTTTGAAGAATTCACTTTGATGACAAATTCAAAAAAGCATCTGGTTTTGGGTTTTATTTTTCTCAGTAACATGACAGTAATTGCTTGACTCTCGTTAAATGTCTTTTGCGCCATTTCTGACAGTAACCAGCATCTGTCACGTTAGATCTGTGCAGCTTGTGGACATCGGACGCTTTGGGTCTCTAAAAGTGATTGTGGAACATCTCGAGATAGAACAAGCATGTTTCTTGTTTTTTTTCTGCCACATGTCCCTCTTACACACATGACAACAAAATTGTGATACTTTTAAAAGGATAAATGTCTAAGGGGATGTGCGAAGGATGGATGGACGGATAAATAGCCATTTAATAAATATTTATCACATCAGCTTGCATTTTATTACATTATACTACTCAAAACCTATTTAAAGTCAGGAATGCAAGATTATGGAGAAGAAAATGCAAGCTGAACAATATTAAAAGCACACATAACAGACAAATATAATTAAACACGCACATGAAATCATGTTTTTAAATCCTACCGAATAGCCTCAAATATTAATGTAATAATATACTGATATTAATATAAATATTATATAAAATTTTAATGTAAGGTGAATGGTGCTCTCCTGGTACCCTCACTGCTCTCCTGGAACGTCTTACTTTTGTGGTCTCATCATCTTATTCTAAAGACTGAACCTTATCTAATGATCGGGCAATATTATTAAACCTGTCGCTGAGCATATTCTGTCGCTGAGGGATTCAGCTTAGAAAGGTCAAATTTTACATTTCCTCTCTCCCGGTGATGCCAGGGCAGGAACGTCCCCTGACTGCTGAATCTGTGGTTGGTGGAGGTGGAACAGGTGTCAGCGGCGACGACACCCGGCTCAGATACGTCCTATCTGCCTCAGACAGAAAGAGTCTGAAGACGTTCGGTCCAAACTCCAGGATTAATTGACTGTGGAAGGGCTGAGATAAAGAAGCAAATTAAGACCAAAGAAAATCTAAACCCTAAAGTTTTAGCCACTATTTGAAAGTTCACGTTCTGACTTAAATGTTTAGTTTTAACAGAGATTTTAGATTACGTAAGTGATTGAAGGTTTTATGATTCAGTTTTGGTATTTACCTAGTCAGATATATTTATTATTTATTGGACAACTGTTTCAGCAATTTGGTATTGGAAAATGCATATACTGTATTTACGCAACTATCAACACCTGTTTTCTTTTGTTTTTTTTTTCCAATTTTAGCGGTTCAAAAACTAGCGGGATGCTTATAATCGCCGGTTTCAAATATTCATGTAAATATAAGCGCTCGTTTCCTTAAATAATGGTTCTGGAGACAGACATGCATATGAGATAATAAACTAAATAAAAAAATAAAGAAACATTATAAACGTTGCGAAACTTAGCAGGTACAAAATATCACTGGAAGAAGTCTAATTAAACTGAAATCAATCATTAATATTTGAACATTTGAACGAGACCAGCACGCTGCAAAAACTTCTGAGCAAACAGAAAACAGTTCAAAAAGAAGAACACCAGTTCTAATATTTACATCTAACAAAAACCGAGCTCAGTCAGCTTTACGCTATGCTCTTAGCACAAAGGCTCATGGGATATCAGTGAGCAGCAAAGCATGATGGGAGGTGTAGTTTCGATCGCTAGAATAGATTGCTTTATCATTTTTAAATGACAGGGGTTCAAAAACAACATTGAAGTGAAGTTAGGTTTGTTAAATACGGAAAAGAATTGTATTTTAAAGACAAAATTAACGTAATTTAGCCAGAAACAAAAAAATATTATTTATTTGATATTTTTTTACAGATATATATATATATATATATTTATTATAAGAATTATTTCTAAAGATAATCCACAAGGAATTATCATGCATCAGTAAAGAATTGTGAGGGGATAAAGGAAAACTGACATTCCGTATTCCCAAAAACAAGATAATGTATGGATGTGTGACAGAATTTCCATTGTCTTTAATACTCCACAATGAAAAAAAAATCCTTGTTGTAAATGTAATATTCAATTAATCGCACACATTTAGCAAACCTCTCTGGCTATAGGTAGGTTTTACAATTCTAAATGCATTTCTCTTCTTTTCTTTTCTACAGATGTAAAGAGCATGCATTTAAAAAGTTGCATTTAAAAAGTTTTGAGCGTAATGAAATGAAAAGCCAAAACGTGTAAAGAAAGTAGTGCAAGGGATGTGTAAAAAAAAAGCGTCCCAAACCGTTTCCGATGAAGCCCTTCACACTGGGCTGTTCGTTCGCTTTGAGGTATTATTGGTTTCTTTCACATAGTCGCAGTCTAATCCGGGTTGTGGGAATGGAGAAAACGAATTTCCATAGAAGTGCAGTAGCAGGCAAAATTGCATAAATGCAAGTTGGAGAAAAAGGCTTTTTCATCACTCCGTGGGATTAAATCTCTCAGCTAAGCCCAGATCAAATATTGGATTGTTCAGGCCAGCTCAAGGTGAGATGGGACTGAACGGGGAAAATAAATACATGCATATCATTCCCACACAAGTTAAAAATATAGATATTTTTGTGTATTACAAAAAATGGATTTTCTTGTTTCTTCTTATTGAAAAAAGTTAGTGCCTTTGAAAGTTAATCACTTTATGTGTATTTTTGCATATTAGCTTTTTCCCCAACAATCCCTGACCATGGCTTCATCTCTACGTTAAAATTCAACATTTATTATTAATTTTATATAATTATTTGATTGTAATGAGAGTAAGAGAAATTACCTTAAGTGTGTGTGTAAAACACATTGGCCAAAAAATAAACATGTTTTCACAACTGCGTCATTTAACAAAATGAATGAAATTAAATGTGAGTATTTTTAAATAAAATATTAATACAAATATGAATTAAATATGAAGAAAGTAAAGAAAAAAAGGTTAGAGCTTGAAAATTTTACAAAGAAATGCTTTTGACTGTTTTAGCTGACCTAAAAACAGAAACTTCCACAGCATCCGGTACCAAGTATGAATGAACAAGAAAAAAAAGAGGAGAGACGGCAGGGTAAGTGCAGACAGCTTTCATGATTTTAACGGAAAAAGAAAAAGTGGAAAACATTGAAGGTCTTTGACAGATTTACACTGCGGCAAATATGATGGAGTGAAACAAACAGCAGAGTGATTTATTTCACCCAGAAGTGTCTTATAAAGCTCTGAATAAATAACGTAAACGAAAAAGAATATTCTTAGTGTTACAAAGAACCAGAGAGAAATACTGAACACATTAATTTATATTTAATAGCGTTTTAAACGTCAACAGATCTAAGAGAAGACCCTATGGCTTCCCAACTCTTAAGAAAAGGCTCTTATTCTCAAACCTGTGAGAAGAGAAGTTTATTTCATTTTGAGAGAAGCATCTCCTGTTGGGAGAGATAATGAAGCGCTGTCAAGCTAATAAGAGTTCATGGTGAGGAGGGAACCACAACTCCAAACTTTCAGCCGGAGTATTGATCGGTGTAGAGAAAGTTCATGCTGTTTCGGGAGGAAGATGAATGGACACAAGATATGTTAGATGGTTTAAAGCCGCAGAAGAAGAGAGTTTAACAAAGGAGAAACACAATGTTACTTTGATCTGTGGTGGTGATGGAATTCTCTAATGCAGACATGTACGTATGTGGCAAAGTAAGGAATTCTGAAATGAAACGTGCCATTTGTGGTCAAAGGTAAGAAGTTGGACTTGCCACCTAAGGAGTTCAAAGGTTCAAATCCTGGTCCGGGTTCAAATCCTGGTCTGCTGGGTTTCAAGACACTTACCCTGGTCCCACAGCTTAAGGCTGCCCACTGCTCCGGGTATGTGCGTAACTAAATTGGAAGTGGTGATTGGGGACCAGATAAGGTTCAATGTCTTGCTCAAGGACACTTCAGTTGTGGTACTTACCAGTTTGGGATTAAAACCTGCAGCCTTTTGTGTATTTAGATATAAACCCCAGAGAAGTTTAAGCTAAAGCGTTTTAAACGGTTTGCCCTGAGGAGCATCGGCTGTAAGCGCTGCCTCCAGAACTGTAGAGCTTGATGATCATTTGACTGAATCTATTTACATACATTTTCCAGCTCTGTGGCTTGACTGACCATCACATGTTAGAGCTTTGTTTTGGACGCTTTCTTGTATACTGGCTGAAACGAAGCCCTCTGCCACCGCTCGACAATCAGAGCTGGCACACAAACTGGAGCTGTTTGGCTCAATGTCGATATTAGTGTTGAGAATGATGCTGAAGGTTAGATCCATCATTAGCTCCAGCACACCGTCCTCCATCAGCCGCTAATTAGCAAGAGACTGCAAGATGTGTTGTTCCAATTTAAGTTTCATTTCACATGATTGGCTAACTCATAAAAAATTCTCGCATAAATTATCTTGCTTGGTCTATGGCTATGTGTTTAAATTTATATTACATTGAGATATTTAACCTGTGCTGCTCGTAACTGTTTGAAGTTGAACTTTTTGTTGAACTTTCTGTTTAACCCCTGCAATGGCTCCCAAGTGTTCTGCTTCTGCTAAAACTGGTACCGAGCCTAAACGGCACCGAAAAATTAAAATTTTGGGTTTTGGGCTGAATATATGTTAAATAAATATGTTAATATGGTGTCCCTACATCGCGGATTATCAGCTATCGTGGCCGAGCTTGGAACCTATCTACTGCAATAGACAAGAGTTCACTGCAATCTAAAAATGGAATGCTCTTCATCCTGATGTGTCTTCAGCAACTGTGGCTTACAGTTTGTCTTCTCAGAAGATAATGAAATAAGCCACTTGTCAGGCAAGAAAATTCTGCAAAAAAAATAAACAGAAGTTAGCAATGATAATCTCACACATTATCACTTCTGTCTTCTGTCTATAGTCTTTGCGTGTGCTCGGTCTTCCGTGTTTTCCCTTGATTCGGCCAGTATCCAGCTCCTGTGAAGAAGAGATGGTACCTGACCAACTTTGATCCGTGCCTTCCACAGAACGAGTGCTTGATCAGACATCAGCGTTATAGTACGCTTCTGCCCAGAGGGTAATACTCTATCTAAAACTCTAGCACTGCATCTTTAATAGTGAGAACCTTCTTTCCATGGTGGCATGCAAAATCTCTGCAGGGGTTCGCTTGGGGCTACAGTAAATCATTGGATATTTTTGACCTTAAATGTACCTGATTCAAAACTGTCCAGTTCCAGAAGCGTCGCTCTCCAGAAAAATGTTTGCGGTAATGGGGTTTAAAAAAATTCCCTAATGCAATTTTGGCTTAACTGTTCCACTCTACTGCCCCAACATTTTACAAGTCAACGTTCTACGAGTGAAGTTGAAGATGCTGTTCTTGAGAAGAAACTGACTTTAAAACAATATCAACTGGCAACTTTCTAAAATACAAATTACAAAGAAGGACAAAAATTACAAAAAACGCACAGGGATAAAATAAACACAAAATGCAGAAAAAAAATTCAAAATGAATCTGAAGAGAAAAAGAACATCTTAGTTTAATAATCCAAAATCAGAACAAATAACACTGAAGTCAGATTTCAAAAGACCAGTCAAAATCCACAATGTCAGAAAAACAAAATCCTGTCACAAGCCAAAATCCTACCAGTAGCATAAAGGAAGAAATCTATATAATTTAGCACACACATATAGCACACAAGAAACAAGACACAGCTGAAAACAATCATCGATACTCAGCAAAATTGGGAAATGACGGCATCTAGTGGTCTATAAGCCTCATTTTGTCCTGGTATTGTGCTTTAATAAGTCATAGATGGCACTTTGGGAGTCCAGTTGCTGTGAGTTCAGCCCTTCTAGGTTCAGAAGACCTACTGCAGATGGTCCTCCCTGGTCTCTGACAATAGAATATATCAATACCCAGATAGGCAGCTGCATATTGATGGAGGGAAAAGATGACATATATCATTTCTAACTGGGGTTTTTAGCCCAAAGTGAGGAGCCCAGCATTTCCATAGTCCACTAGGGATTCTAATGACCATCTTATAAAGCCACGGGAGTAATGGAGACTGTCCAATATCTCTCAAGTCAATGTTAAGGACATGGCACGCCTTTACTAGAGAATCCAAGAGCTCATCTACTTGAGGCATTGGGTTATTGTCCAAATTGACAGCTTTTTGGACTGTTTGGGAGTCAGTACAGAGCGGGAGATGCATTAATGAAACCATGGACTGAACTGTTTCCAATATACAGTACTTTTTACAAACTCAGGCATGATGTCACAGACTCAAACTCTGTCTATTACATTATTTTTTGAAGGTTGCATGTAGAGAAAAGATATTCTGCTTAGTAATCTCCATTTGCTGGGTTCTTCAGTTGAATGCTCTTGGGCAAGACACCATTGCTCCGGGCTTCAGTGTGTTTACTGTTTGAAGTGTTCAAATGCAGAGACAAATTTCTGGTTGTATCAGTATTAATTATTATTATTTTGCAAGTAATTTTTACAAGCGATCTACACTAGTCCTGTGAAAGTGTTAGTAAAGTAGTGCGATTTAGTAGGTTCATGCTAAATTTAGTCTAAAAAAATGTGTCTAAATGACTGGGGGAGAAGTTGAGTCTAACTTGGTTGTTATAGGCACTTGTGGCACATTATGCTTTAACTATAATATATAAGGCAATAGAAAGAATGTGGCTAACAATAACCATTAAGTTATGAATTAACCCTTTGAAAAATCCTAAAACTGTAACCAATTACTATTGTTGGAATGTGTTTCATGCCTCACGACTTGCTACAGTGGGTTTTACCAGCCATACCAGCCAAAGAAGTTTTTTTTTTTTTTTTTGCAGAAAATCTACTAAATTAGAGTCAATAAAAACGTGGAATATCAAATGAATCAAAAAGCCATGAGTCTGAGAGAGAGAGTGAGCAAACTTCACTGAGGCCATTTCCATCATCTGTCACAGAAAAAGGGCTTTTCTCCACGAGACAGATGGATAAAGAGATCACGAGTAATTACATTTCCAAGAACTTACAGAGAGAAATGAGCAAGTGTGGAGCTGGAGCGCTCAAGATAGAAATGTTCAGTGAGCTGAGAAAAGAAGGTTAAGAAAAAGGGCTGTTAATATCTTCCGTCTTTTTACTTTTATCTCAAAGGAATGTTTCTATAATACAACAGTCGATTATCAGCTTCACGTTTTAAGCGAATTAAAGTGCATGTCACATGATGAATCAGTTTCTCTGTTCAAGATATTATCAGTTCAATTCACTGTAAAAACATTGTAACGTATTGAGATGAAACCCACGGGTCAAAAATAAATTTGATAAATTTATTATATTATAAATTAAAAGTATCAAAATGCATTACTGTTTAAAATGTGTGTTTGTCTGTGTCCCGCAAATTATTGGCCACCAATCCAGAGTGACCCAGTGATCTGGTCACTCTGACTCAGTGACCCACCAAACCAGTGACCCTGAAATGGAGTAAGCTAAGAGAGAATGAATGGTTGGATGTTAAACAACAGGAAGTGGAACCATTGATGCAACGAAGGACCGTCAAAAAAAATAAAAAAAGTAAAGAAAAATGAACAAAATCAATAGCAAAGTGATGGAGAAAAAAATCACCACACTGAAACTTTCCAACCTTGAATCTGATTTCTCTATTACCATGACTTGAAGTGAAGAGACTTTACTTTACTTAAAGCTTCGTTTTTTTTTTTAGTCTTTGGCTCAATTTGTTTCTGACAGTGTTAATTCGACCACTGAAACCTCGCTTCAGCTATGTCTACACACAATCATATTTAGAATAACCACAAAGAATACTTTTACAAAGAATACTTTACATAAAGTAATGCCTTAATTCAACCATACCCAAACTATAATAGTAATACATTCAATAAATTAATCAAACTCGGCTACGTTTTGCTCAAACTACACAGGTTAATTTCAGTTCAGCGTGAGTTTCTCGTTGAACATCTTCAGACAGAAACCATTTTAATTGGCTCAGGGCTAATGTCTGGCCAGATTTGAAGGAGCATGAAGATGGCGGTGGTGTGAGGGTAATGTAATTTGCTATTGTTTAACCTCATGCTGCCAGGTCTCTAGCTTTAATAGAGTCTCATATTAGGTTTCTCTAACATATGTAATTGGATAAGTGTTGAAACATATTACTGCCATCCAGCGATTAGATGACACAGACACCTCAACACTTTTTTTTGTGGCACTTATTTAAGGTTTTATTTTGCTTCATCACTCCTATGCAAATCAACTGAAAAAGTTGATTTTAAAAAACAATTTCACATATTTTTATATTGCTAACGTTAACAGTCACACACACGCATAATTATTTGCATATTTACATGCGGAATGAGGTGTGTGTGTGTTTATTTGTTGCTTTGTCACCCAGATGAAGTTGTTGTTTTGTCTCAATTCATTTGTCTCATTTCCCGTCAGACTGATGAATGATTGGACGACTGATTCCGATGTGACGCACGGACACAGAGCTGATTAGACACCAAAGGATCTTCAAGAAAGGCACCTGAAGGTTCTAATCAGATCTGACGGCTCTCACACTGAGGCCTGATCAGACACATATCAGGGCAGATCCATTCAATCAGAACATCCTGAATAAATTTAAATTAAGCAGTTTCTGATCATCAGTGGGGGTTTTTTGTGCTCATCATCTCACCAAGCCAAATTTTTAGCAAAAAAATACATTTTTTATCCCAACACAATGTCCTTTAAGACTTTTTGGCAGGCCGTTGTCACAGCCAGATTGTCATAGAGGATGATTAAAAGAGTACGACAAGATGAAACAGCACACAAAATCTTACACTGAGCAACCAACGGCATGAGGATGAGCATGTAATGTGAATTAAACATCTCTTCCCTGGATGAATTTAGAATTCTTCAGAGGAGCAACATCATAGACCCAGAGTGGAAAAGCCGATTACATTGAGTAAAAAAAAAAACAAAACAAAACAACAAAAAAAAAACAATTGTCATCCTCCGCAAGCAAATAGAAAACAGGCACAAAGCCTGATGTGTAAAGTGGGAAATGCTGATGTATTGTGAGTTCTGACTCATTCTCAAACATACTGGACGTGACAGTCGACTGTGATGCTTTATAAAGTCCAGGCTAAAATCCCGCCTGAATGAGTTTGACGTGAAATATGAGCATGTCAAGCCCTATGAATCTAGGTTGATGTGGGAAATTAGACATACACTTGAAATCTCCTCATTAATGTTGTCCATTCAGCACAATACAAGGATGCTAAAACAGCAGAAAGGGGACAGCACATTTTCTAAATATAGAAAAGTCCCAAATGTAAAATAAAGCTATATTTGTTGTTTTAATGACTGTCAGTGTCACTCACGTCTCTGTTTATCCTTCAGCGTTCCTGGTTTGAACTTCCTTTAACCAAATCTATCTTTATAATTTGTTTTGATGATTGTTTGCATATGCTTCCGCAACCTAAAAATACAATTTTGATTCACAAAAAACTAAACACTTAAAATAGCCATTGCATAAGAACTAGGTCAAGCAGGACATGATAAGATTATTGAAAGCTTGGAATCAGAAATGACTCACAAGTTTAGCTTAGCACTTATCATGCAAGTATGCTTAACAATCCAGAACCGTACAGCATAGAAATGTCAAAGGTAGAAGTGTGGCTTAAATGGGGAAACACATGAAGGTGGAAGTGAGAGAGACAAGTGGCGTAACTCAACCAACAACTAAACACACAAATCCAGGAACAAACGAGTAGTCTGATCAGAACCTACAACTGATCAAACTAATCAGTTAAAAAGTATAGCAGTAACTAAACTAAACTAAACTGAACCAATAACTGATGAAACAAATCAGGCAATGAAAAAATAACTATTCAAACACAAACAAACGAATCACGTAACAAAGGAGTACTATGAACCAACAGCTGAACAATTTATTCAGGTAACAAACAAAGAAGTAACTAATCTGAAACAACTGAACAAATTAATCAGGAGACAAATACGTAACTACTTTGAACCAACAACCGAATAAACTAATTAGGTAACAAACAAGTGACTACTATTGACTAATAACTGAACAAACTAATCAAGTCACAAAAAAGTAACTAATCTGAACCAACAACTGAACAAACTAGTTAGGAAACTAGCAAAGCAGTTATTTGTTTCACGAGTCTAAAAACAGAGATGGTGACTAGATCTATCAGGATGTTGTGGAGGAGAACACACCTCTTCCACGCTTTTATGAAGTACGGTATAGACTCTTTCCACTCTCCTGGACTATGGAGTGCAGTGTACATTACACAGCAGCCAGTGGCTCCAAGGAGAAGAGTTTTATTAGAAACATTCATCACACAGCCACCATAGAAAGACAATAAGAAACGGAACACTAACAATTTGATTTCTCCTTTATGTTCAAAACACAAGCACCCAGATCACAAACTGGAAGTACCTTCACTATATTCCAATGTTAATGACTTGTGAAAGCAATTTTTGTGACTTAGTTTATACCTGTTGAATTACCCTAGAGAAAGAAAGAAAGAGAGAGAGAGCACACAGAACAGAAGATGACAGAAAGTGAGAAAGTGTGTGTGGGCGAGATATAGTGACAGACTTAGAGAGAGAGAAAGATGAGATGTGTGTGAGCAAATGACGGAGAGACAGACGAGTGTGTGATTGAGGGACAGAAGAGCCAATAGAATCCTGGAAAAAGAGTGATAGTATTACATTATTAGTGCCGACTCATCATGAACGTCAACTGAGAGAAGAAAGGAAAATTAACGAATAAACAACGAAAATGAAAATTTCCTTAAAACCGCAGAAAAAGCTTCCCTCCACATTCATTGTGGTCACACGATTTGTCTTTCTGTCTTTGGATTTTATCGGCCTCCACGCACACACAGCCGTCTCGCTGCGCTTCTCGGTAAATTGGGCTAAATGGTTGATATCTTCCATCTATTGTTTCGTGACCCTCGTCTCTTTCGGTGTCTCTTCCTCCCTGTTTCATGCTCTGCCCTCTACTCTCATTCATCACTCCTGCCTCTTTTCTCTCCTTCTGCTCATCCTCCCCACACACATCTATCTTGGACTTTTACAGCATTTTCCAGCTCAACATGACGCATCGTCTCTTTATGTAACGTCTCTGACCTCTGTGACACAGTGAAGGTCCTTGTGTACGTCATTGAGCATCATTGCACGTGTGGAGTTTGCATGTCAATGTCCGACACGTTTTTTTGTTAAGCCGAAGTGATTTGCAGCAAAAAAAAACCTCATGAAATTTGGTCCTTTTCCTCTAGAAGTAATTGTGCAACGTCTTGGTGTAAAAGACAGAATTCAAAAGCATGTTGGTAAGAGACGCTTGAATAAACAATAGCAAGACTAACAGATTCAGCAAGCGAAACTCTGAGTCAAGGTCACATGCAAGACCTCCACAAAGGAAGACATCCACAAAGAAGGCAGCCCAGAATGCCAAACAAGACTCAAGGATAATCTGAAGACCAAAGTATTCTAATAAACAGGCCAAAGGTTGTATGCGAAAAATCAGTCTATGAACACAAACTTGGGGACGTTGAACAAGCAGGAAACTGAGAATCGTTTTCAATGCCCCTATGGAAGGCCAAGGTTAATATGGTTTCCTGGAAGTCCGAGCAGAAGAAGAGAGAGGAGGGAGACGGGCAGAACTCTGGCCAGAGCTCCCTCTGATGACATGGCGTGGTTTTACCTAATGTCATATGAAGCCAAATGGTTTTAAAAGTCTGTTTGGATTTACAAGCCTGATTGCTGCGCTAGGTCTTCTTAATCGGAAAGAGTGTGTTTGAGGATTGTGTCTGGTCATCTAAGAAGTAGATGTCCATGATAGATGGATGAGAGACACAGATGATCTTCTCAGCGATAGTGTTGTTTCCTCCAAACATACAGTAGTTTATGTGGTTCCCACAACTCACAAGATTATTAATTTTTAAAGACTTGAACTTGAAATTGAGCTAAACGTGAGCAGACAAAAATATCCATCCATCCATCCTTCTATTCATCCATTTTCTGAACTAACTTTCAATTTCTGTGGAGCCAATCTCAGCAACTCTTGACCTGAAGTCGAGACACACAGAAACAATTTTTCACTGACACTTGTGGGAAATTTGCCAAACATTTTTTTTTTCCCCTAAATGCATGTTACCGGATTGCTTTGAGACAGTTACAAATTTTACAAACGCCTTACAAATGCTCAGAACTTGAACATAAGCCTCCATGTCTGTTACCTGACTGGGCTTCGTCACTGATTGTAAAGTAGAGTATTTATCTCTTATCTTCTCATCTTGCATCTGTTAATGAAATCTAACTGCTAACAAAACTTACCTGAACTCTCATACATTACAGTAACAGTCTTCGCATGTTTGTAGAATGAGAAAACTTTACAAAGAATTTAAGGATGTATTGACTCATGAAGTGGCTTATTATGCGCTTTGAGACAGTTACAAATGCTCTTGAACTTGAACTTGAACTTAAAGTTTATGAAAGTTTTTAGGTACACGTTTTTTTATAAATGTGTGTCATACAAATAAAATCATTTGGATAATTTACCTAGACAGAATTATATCTTTATTAAATGTATAGATGGCTTGATAGACAGAGAAACAGCCCAGATTATTGGACTGCTCTTTTCCCATAAGCCATTGCGGCCAGTCCCTCTGGAGCGTAGAGCTGCACTGACACCTGCAGGAAAGGTACCATGTCAATAATGCAAACCTTTCCCTCTCTTTTCCAGAAGGACAAGAGCGAAATGTGATTCAGGGCACAGTGGGTCGCCTTCTTTCCTAATTAATATGCGCCGTGAGGATGAGCTGGCAGAATCCAATCAACACTGAAAGAGAGAGGGAGAGAGAGAGAGAGAGAGAGAGAGAGAGAGAGAGAGAGAGAGAGAGAGAGAGAGAGAGAGAGATACAACACACATGTGTGCAAAATTATGTACAATCACTTGAAGGCAGAAATGAAACTCTGGAAGATTATTGACAAAGCACTGATTCTGTGTGTAGCACAATTTAGCCTTTCTTCAATCACATTTACATGCGGGAATGAGAATTGTTTGGCAATCAATAAACGGAAAAATCTCTGCTTGTCTGGCTTTGGACCTAGTTTCATATACACAGAATATATTCTGGAATATTTTTGCTTTTATGGAAAACAGTGCTTGGCTATTAAAGCGTGATGAATCTTAAGTTCATCTTGTGAGTTTTTTGTCCATATCGAATCACTATGTTGTGTATCTCCAGCTCCTGAATTCACCACTATCATCCATCAGATCTTCTCAATACTGGTTTTATTGACCAACACATCATTTTCCGACAAAACACCTGCTTTTGTAAATTCTATTTAGGTTTATTTCCAATCACATTTTCAAAAACTTGAACTTGCCATATTAAAAATGTGAGCAAAACATAGGCAAACAACAATATCCTTCCTCTATCCTCGTCCTTTTATTCATCCCTTTTCTGAACTGCTTTTCCATTTCTGTTGAGCTGGAGCCAATCTCAGCAACTCTGGACCTGAAGGCGGGAGACACACTGGATTGGAGGCCCACCAGAGCGAGACACACAGAAACACACTTTCTGACACCCATGGGAAATTTGCCAACCACCAAATCTACTGAATGCATGATATTGGATTGCGGAACGAAACTGGAGACGTGGAGGAAACCCACGCAAGCATGAGAAGCAGGCAAACTCCACCCTGACAAGGCCTCAAACTTCTCTAACAGATGCTCGCTGTGAGGTGATAGCACTACCCAGAGTGGCACAGTGCCACTCCACACAACAATGCCACTCAGAAAAGTTAAAATAACAGTGACAACAACGACTAGGAAAAAAAATCAAGTAGATCTATTCCTAGTGCCGTCCTCCTCCAGCCGTCTAACTTCACAGAAATATATGTGTGCTGTTGAATTCCAGAAGCTGGCGGATGTCGTCATGTCGAATTCATGGGCAATCCAGAGGAATCCCTCTACTGAATTATACAAAAGAAACGTTTCTCTACAGAGAACTGACAATCTATAATGACGACATCTCCATCCAGGTCACTACATAACCAATGGTGTTTCCCTCCACCACCGTAGAAGCACTGATATGCAAATCAGATAGTTTTTTTTTTGTATATCATCATTAAAAAATTTGGTGGATTGGTGAGGGGAATACTTTGAAGACCTCCTCAATCCCACCAACACGTCTTCCGAGGAGGAAGCAGAGCCATTGGCATTCTTAACCTCGAATCCTCCATTTGTGTTGTAGTATTTTCTACAGTATGTGCTCCTTTTCTTCACGTTTCTTGGTTGTGGTATGGATTGCCTGCCATTTCACCATGGTCACCTTGTGCTTGAATATAAGGACTGTTCTTATTCATCCCATCTCTTTCTTCAGTTCTTTTGCTAAATCTGACTCCGAAATCAAAGTCTAAAAAGGTTATAAAGCATAATTGTGTCCATGTTATTCGCACTGAAAAAGCCTCTGCTAATTGAATAAATGTACTGCATGTGAGTTAGACGCCAGGTTAGAACACCTCAAATGTTTGGGACATACTGTAAAAATATAACAATTGCATTTTCAAGTGGAAGGATTTTTTGATTTACATTTCTTTTGAACTTTACATAAACAAACCTCTATCATTTTTACTCTCTTTCATAACTCCACAGTGACCTACACTCCTGGATTATACGGTAGACGGAAGTCGTACTCAAGTCTTTCATCACCAGAATGCAAATAGAGGCACCAAAAGTACACAAAAGACTGGATTATGTTAAATTGATTATACCAGAGGAGATGAGCAAGAGTGAGTCGCTTCTTCCTAGGTATTTATTTTCTCCATGAGTTTTTTTTTTTCCAAGACATTGAAACCTTCCGTATTGTGGGAAACCACACTGGGGTCTTGAAGCATAAGGCATCACTTTGATAAGTTTGCTTACTAATCTGGTGGGTTTGGGTTGATGAGAAGTTAAGTTTGTTATTTACTTAATACTCTCAACTATAACTTTTTCAGTTCCTATTATACAGAACGTGTGGATATCCGGCCATAAATTTGAAAAACTCTACATTCACTGTCAACTTTCATTGTCAACAAACTTCCTCACACCAAACACTCTTCGTGGTCAAGAAGTGTAGTCTTACCAAAATATCCTGTTCAGCTTCTGCATATGCTTTCTAAAAATATAGAAAATTGTTTCCAAAAGAGAGAAAACTAAAAGCTTGTTTTTCCCCATTGATTTGTTCCACCATTTATTTTTGTTTAAAAGAAACTAAACTAGTCCAGACTCAAATCTGAGTTTATGTTTTAAGGAACTGGTAAACTGGTAAGGAAAGTAAAATATGGAAACTGGGTGGCTCTTATCGAGAGATGTATGTGCTCAGCTCAGAAGTGATCCAGGTACATGGTACATGTTTGTGAGGCATCAGTCGTGAAAGTAGACCAGAGTCATGGTGAATTGGTGATGATCCCAAAAGATAGTAGTGACATGGTGGTCTCCCATTATTGCTTTAGTTTTATTTAAGGAAAACAACACACTTTCCTTACTTTGATGTGAATAACAGTGTTAATAAGATAATTTGACACAGACAGATGGAAAATGTGAGACGTGAAAACGTGTGTGTTTGTGTGTGTGTGTGTGTGTGAGAGAGAGAGAGAGAGAGAGAGAGAGAGAGAGAGAGAGAGAGAGAGAGAGAAACAGGTGTAGCTGTGCTGTAATTAGATCCATGAATCAGGGTGGAGCTCTTAAGATTGACTTTGTCCATGTAATTCAATGTTTCAATCTCTTCATTTCATAGAGTGCCAGAGGAAAGAGACGAACTGGGTGTCACATGTCCAATAAAAAGTCATTGGCTTGATTGATTGATTTCTTCATGCGAACCACAAAGAATGGTTGAGCTGGTCCTCACGCAAATCTTCCCTCACAAAGACTTCACAGCTTTTTATTTGTAGAAAAAGAAAGAAAGAAAAATAGATGAGGGACAGAGGTGACAAAGGAAGTGGGGATGGGGCTCCTAGATGATCATTTTACCTCTGGTTCTGATTCTGCTTATTTCACAAATGTATTAATTGATTTATTTATTGATTTATTTATTATAGTTTTATTACTATTGCCATTACCATTATGATGATTATTATTATTATTTTATCAAGTGATAGATTCACAGACTCACACAAACAACACATACAAGCCCACACTTTCACACAGAATGCACAAATACACATTGAATTGAAATTGAATTGAAAAATCCTTTATTAGTCCCACAGCGGGGAAATTTCACATATACTTTATATAACAATAACACACAAACACACTAATACGTGTATATATAACACTAACAAATAATTCCACGTATTGCTCATCAAATTGCACAGCAACCAAAATTGTCATAATTGCTGGGTTTCTGGAAACTGAATCCTTCCAACCATCCCTGGTCTGAAGTCATACTGTGTATAAATATGGACTCTCGTTTTGCACACATGTGCACACACGCACACACACACACACACACACACACACACACACACACACACACACACACACACACACACACACACAGTCTTGTTTATTCCTTCATCTCTACGTGTAAGCTGCACAAATTGTTATTCTCATTACAGAGTTAGCCACAAAGACAACTTTTCAAAAGACCAGTGATGTCACTAATGCATTTTTTTATATAACCAATACTTCACTCAATCCAAGCAAATACGATTCTCAACATCTAAAAAAACATCTTAAACAATAACTGGGAAGCAAATTCCATCCATTCCATCCATTCATCCCTCAATCCATCCACCCATCCACTGACCTGTTAAAGTGTCCATCTGTGTTTTGTGCAGCTAAAAGGAGGATGAATGAATAGTGACAGACTTGGGGTGAAGAGTGCATTTAGTGTATTTTCCCCCACATCAGGGACATGACATTTATTCCTAGTTTATAAGACCATTCTGGCTGTATTAAGTACACTCATTGGTCCTTAAGATGATTTTCACTTCTTCTCCTCCTCTCTCTCCATCATGTGCTCACCCTCTTTCAGCTCACTTTGATGAAGCCTCATCAAGGCTGAAAACCATTGGTCTTTCTAAATTAGATTAAGCACACTTCAGCATGCCCACTTCACACGAGACGTGCCCTTTCCCTGTCAGCACGCGTCCCAGACCAACGCGGCTGACGCGGAGCTTATCATAAATGCTGTGCGTCCAATGGAAAGGCAGAAGGATGTTTTATTAAGCCCAAAGGGGAGAAGCGGGCAAAGATCATGAGAACAGAGTCGTTTTTAGCAGCATCCGTGTATTCATTCATGTGGACTAAACGTAAGCCGTGGGGAGAGATGACACACGAAATGGTGTGTGACTAACAGACCTGCCCCATACACTCTTTTCTTACAATACTGTATCTTTGTCCTTTTTTTCACTTGGAAGAACAGGAGGATGATGATAGGAATGAAAGCAAAGGAAACTATGTAAGAATGGAACTATTTTCTTGGCTAAAAAGACAGAAAAGTTTTGGTGTTGAGTTTCAAACCAATCAGTGCTAGTGCTAGTCATCTTCACTGGGACTTTCACACTCAAACTTGATTGAATCTCCAATTCATCTGGGCCCAACTGGCGCCGATATTTGATGAAGAAAATAAATAATTGTAAGACTTTAGAAATGTCAAGTTTGAAATAGAAATTACGCAGTATACTGTAAAATGGCTTGTGCATGAGTGTGTAAAGTCAATGTGTATGTGTACTGAGGGTCTTTAATGGAGTCCATTTTATCTACATCTTCCCTGTGTTGAGCAGTCTGGTAGCCTGAGAAGAAATTGTTAAATCACAGTCTGGTCGTGAGGGTCCAAATGCTTGGACAGTAGGCTGAATAGTGTGTTTGGAGGTTGTTATTTTGGTTGATATCCCTGGTTGATAGAGAAGAGACACCTGGGATCTTGTTGCTCAAGTTGCTCTCTATGGTTCCCCTGTAGAAGGTGGTCAGGACAGGTGGATGGTGTGATGAAGTGAACACTGTGTTGGACTTCTCCTCCAGATGAACGCCACGAAAATTGCTCAGTGTAATCTTTACCTGGGCACCATCAATTTCCAGCAGATAGTGGGCACACTGTGATCAACACTGTGGTTTGTGTGTGTGTGTTCACTTCATCATGTGTATGTGCTCTTGGATGGGTTCAATTTTTGATATTGCCACGGTGGCCATATTGACAAACTCACTCACTAGACTAGAAGGTTGCAGATTCAAGTACTAGATTGAATATATAACACACCACAAGTTCAGGAGCTGATATAACAGGAAGACGATATTCATGAGGAGACATTCAACCTTCACTTCCAGTGAAGCACAATGTCAATTTCAAAACCTGCTTCAGACCTGACAAACGAAGAAGACGATTATGGACAGACATATGGTTGTAACGGTCATTGAGGATCGGTGTGGGAAAAGTGAGTGGCATGACTCCTTTTGGTCATCACCAATAACAACTACCATTAGGAGAGATTTACAAATGCTGTGCATTTCTCAATATCATATAATTTCATTCAATTCTTCAAATAGGGCATGTAATTTCATTTAAAGGAAGACACAGGCCAATCACAACGTTAAGCCAGCGCTTTTGCACAAACAAAGAGGAAGCCGCAGCTTTGCCCCGATTTGAGTATTCACTAATCCTCCCTCACTCATCCATGCAGGATAATTACCAGACTGAAAGAGACTTCTCTCTGCCTTATTTTAAATAATGAGACGCACAATGGCTCAGGGAAAAGCTTTTCTTCAGAGAAACATGCTGAGGTTTCATAAGACGACTCTTCCGGCTCCAGATGAAAACAAGGAATCCTGTCAAGTAACCGGATGCCTCTGACCGCCACTACAATGTGAAGCTTCAGTCCACTCTAAAATTAAATCACATATGAAAAGACAGGATGAGATGATTTGCATAACTGCATTATGCAGTGTTAATGAATGAAAAGATAAATAAAATGCATGCATTGGATACTCTTTATTCCTTAGACGCAGCCAATCAGAACTCGGACAGATCCTTTTTCTTACACTTTTTTTTAATCTGTTCCAGAAGCTTCAAGCAATCAGTGGCAAACTAAGCCGCATGTACCCGAGAAAGGCCGATTTAATTTGCGAGGTGCTTAACGGGGCCGAACTCTGGAGACACAAGGGTCCTTTTCAACAGGCAGGGTGGCACGGCGGATACTCGGCCACTATCATCTCTGCAATTACAACACACGCAACAAGGCCCGGAGCAACTAATCCACCCTTAATCTGCATCTCAGACCTCAGGGAGACTTGGCTGCTGTTATCAGACTGACACTCAAAGCTCAAGCTGCTAAAACAACTTCTAAAGGCCACGTGACAAACTGGCAGAATCTAACAAACATCCGGGTTCAGTTCATCCAAGATTTTTAGAACTTTGAACACAACACAGCAGACGGTCTTGGAGTGATCGTGTGCATTCTAAGTATTTAGCTTTTTGATCAGAAACCATTACGATTTAACTAGTGAATCTGAGATGAGCTGATCTACATACTGATTGGATTTAGCTTGTTTTTCTCTCTTTAAAAATAATACATTCTCTTTATACGGAATTTAAAAAACGATCAAGAGAAAATAAACTTTTGACTGAGTGCAACTTCTTATTGAACACGTCAAAAATATAAATAAACTGCAGAAAAAGTAAGTACATTAAAAATCGACACATATCTACATTAATTAAGGCAGGATGTCGAGCAAAACGTTTGAAAATGACTTTTACAAGAAACATTTCCCAGGAACTTTTATATTATTTTTTTTATGCAAAGTATTCGTGCAAACAATACAAATTCCCATAGATCCATATGTATTAACCTAAATGACTTAATTTAAAAAGATTTTTTAAATGTAGATTAGTAGATTACTGTTTTAAGGGATGCAATAAAATGTATACTTTTTGTGTTTATAAGAGCAAAGTTATTATTAGTATTTGAAATGTACTCAACTCAAAGGCCTGTTCTTTATTCAGATAATATTAGAAACTGTGAAAAAAATAAATATACATGAGCTTTTACAGGGCAAGATATGTTCTGGTCAGAAGGAAACAGCAACATTTACATTGAAGTTAAATCCCTCCGAGTCATAAACAAGGATTTATAAATGTGCCCTGCAGCTGTACGGCAGAATCAGTCGTCCGTGTTCAGAGCTTTAAGCCATGACATCCCAACATTCCACTTCCTGGTAACGGCAATCTTTCTTTACTCTACACATGCACAGAACTCACTCTTTCTCTCTCTCTCTCTCTCTCTCTCTCTCTCTCTCTCTCTCTCTCTCTCTCTCTCTCTCTCTCTCTCTCGGTAAATCTCTCGGCAAGATGGAATTTTTTTAGAAAGGAAGCATAATTATAATAGTAAAAATATTATGACTATTATGATTATGATTATGATTATTATTATTATTATTATTATTATTATTATTATTATAAGTAGTAGTAGTAGTAGTAGTATACAACTCATTTAGTGATAAAGCCTTGCCAATGCTCAAAGCTGCCAATTTTAAAATGTAGTTTAATATTACAAACTCCAAAGTACATGTATATTTGATGAGTGTCCGGTCCTTTGTGTTCTGCTGGTTCTGAACAATTTCAACTTTGATGTTCCACCAAATCTTTCCCTATGATGATAAAAGGCATAATGTCAAACTGCAATGAGGTCAATCCAAGTCTGAAATACTCTGTGGTCAATAAAATATTTAAAAGCATCCTGAAAATAAAAATATTCCCGTATTAAAACCGCTTTTTCATTTCTGGGTCAAGAGGAGCTAGAGCCAGTCCCCATTGGTTTAATATTGGTGGATAACCAATCACAACGCAGGACACAGACCAGACTGACTTTTTTTCAGTAGATTGCACGAAGACTTTGCGTTGGTTTTAACAATTTTGCGTTGGTCTCGATCTAAGAAAAACGTTATATATAAATAAACTTGAACTTAAAGAATCTGGAAAATCGTTTCAAACGCACTAATACCCGCTATGAGTTTTTCAAATGTTATGACTTGTTGAAAGAAAAACTTTTCTAGAAAAGCACAAAGTAATTTCCAGCCCCATTACAAATGATTATGTTCACCTCCACCTTGCATCACTCAGGTTCTGATTCATTTGCAGAACTCTTTATACAGTGCTTGTTGAACATCAGCTTACCAAGCAGGAGGCCTGAAATGCCATCTACTTTGCACTTTTTTTTTTAGTTTTAATGCTACTGAGACTTTCCAATTTGCCAGAAATCCCACACATAGTCCTTTGTGTGCTACTCCTTCGCAGCGAAGACCCCATGGAGGGTTGCTTCTAAGAATTCTGGGTAAAACTAAGCAACCTAAGAGAAGCAACAGGGAGGCAAATGGAAGGTAAGACCAAAATGAGCAGAACTGTAGTTAACAAGCTTGTTCTCCATTAGGAAATTACAGCAAATGCATTTTCCTCAGCCAGATCCCACAGGGAGACCACGGACCTCGTGCTTCGGTCCTCTTCATTGTCTTCAAATGCTTTCCGTATTCTTTCCAGCTTCATCTATCAATTTCACTCTCTCCGCGGCACTTTATTAATGAACAGGAAGATTGTTATTTCTGATAGTCGCACACCTTGAGACAAAGCAATGGGCGACAGAGTGTGAGGACAGAATTGGTTTGGTTTGCATCAGTAGATTTCAGACACATTCACGGGGACTTGAATGTTAAGTTTGACTGACACAACGCCTCTGGCCAAATAATGGAGGAAAAGGAACCACTTCCCCTGCAGTTTAGGAAAGATTCAAACTGTCTTCATGTGTATGGATGAGTACCAGCACAGATTAAATGCTTGGAGGATTTTTAGAATTCTGCTCACATATAACATAATTGTTAATAATGTAATAACAATTTTGTACTATACATCTAGCTTGATATTACACATTTTAATATCAAAAATATAAAAAAAAAGTTTAGTTTTACCCAATGTTTTAGGCTCAATCTGGTGAGGAAGAAGAACACAGAAAAGATGTCGTTCTTTGTCATTCTTTGATTCCAGCTTTGACAAATGAGCTTCCATTTTCTGATGCCCCCCTATGTGTGGGTGCGAAATCAGTGTCACACGGGGTCACTCTTAATTTTTTAATATATAACAGTGCTGATTAACAAATAATGTGGAAAATGTTGTTTCCTGTTTTTTCCACAATAAAATGTGTAAAATTGATAACATCCATCTAGCAAAATTCGTTTTATTGTGCAAGTTGAAGAAATTCTGCATTGTTATTTGTATGTTTACCTCTCCAAAAACAAATCCACAGAGGCATTTCCATCTCCTTTCTCATCTTTTTTTTTTATTACTGGTGAAACGGTCACAGCGTTCTCATTTACAGCTTGTAATGAGCTTTAAATTAAATTCTTGTGCTGCATGAAAAAAGGAAAACCAACTGATCATCCCATTGCTACTGAAAAGATGAAAAAGATTTATCTGTCAACTTGTCACTCCATCCATTGATTGTCGATTTAATAATTACATATGCAAATTCTAATCTATATTTCCATTAGAATGTACCGTATTTACACTACAATACTTTACAGTAATCGCATGGCCAATGACAATACACACTAAGGCCAAGCAAACATGAAATGATTTGCTTAAGGGATTCTGGAGAATTGCTTATTGAATGAAAACCAATACGAACAAGTCCACATCGAATCTTTCTGCTCTTTGGCTTGTAGCAGCGATGAGGTGAAGATCGAGCAGTCGCTCTGTTTGACATTCACTTGCACTTTGTCAGGCAAAAGATTCTATTGACTTCAAGCCACAGAAGCAAATGAAAGAAAACAATTGACTCAAAATTGGCGATTAATTCAATTATGTAAAAACTGCAGTGCATGTAAAATTAGCGTTGGTTAGTAAATGTCACTTTTTTTGTTAAGTAAATGAAGAACTTTTCAATTCAACATTAAAATTCAACATTTTCTTCTAACATAGATCTAGATATCTTTTTCATTTCTGAAAAAAACATTTCTGAAAATAATAACAAATATACTCACAGTATACATACAAAATGTGTATTATATATATATGTGTGTGTGTGTGTGTGTGTGTGTGTGTGTGTGTGTATATATATATATATATATATATATAGTTAGGGTTACACATTTTTACAGTATAATTACACAGTATAAATACAGTATACAGTATTACAGGCACACACACACACGTCGTTAGTCTGTGTTGGCAGCTCTGCTCTGCTAAATTAAATCTCCTTTCAATCTGATCAAATGTTTGTAAAACCAATTCAAGTTAATTATAATGAATTATAATGCATTATAAAACAATATAAAACATAAAAACAAATTATTATAATTTTTAAAACAAGTGATCAAACAGAAGCGTACAGTGCAAAATTTGTTTCCGCAAGCACAACCTGTTTTTAAAGAAATGACGCACGGCTGCAACTCATGACTAGGCAGTTTATGGGGAACATGAGTAGGAGGGGCATTAAATGAACAAGCTGCCTGATTGGCCAGTGCATTCCATCAATCAACTGTGAAAACACATGAAGAGAGTTCACCAATTTATAAAGTATGGCCAGCAAAATGAATCATCAGGGAGCCGTTCTTGCACGGACCACTGAATCTCAGCCACATAGACAGTCGCAAATGAGTTGCGAGGAAGTGATGTATGACATCATAATTTATCGGATTGCTCTGCACCATTTCTTGTTAAACATACATGGCGTAGAGACGCAGCGCCGTAAATCACAGGGCCTGCTGGGCAGCCCGGGACAGCGTGAAGTGAAGTGAATTGATGTTTTTCTGTCTCTACATGTGCTGTTACAGGAACCGCTGGAGAAAGGTTTTGTGAGGTGGAGGTGGTCCGGCATGAAAAAAACGTCATATATGAGTGTGATGACCGAGTCACAACTACTCACATTCAAGTGGAGTATTTTCCAAGTCTCTTCTGGAGAAAAGAATAGTTGTGAGGGTGTGTTACAGGATGTAAACTTTGGTTGTGTAGCATTGTCGGATACAGAAATTGCCCTGGTTACTTGCGTATTTTTGGTTTCCTGATGGATCGTGTTGCGGTTCAAAGGCTACTCGTATGCAAATGTATGCAGCCAGTGAAAATCTTTTTATTGGCTTGTTGATACAGCCATAGTGAGCAGACGTCACTCACGTTCCCCATACAGGAACGCCTCGATGGACTGACACACTGGGACTCAAGCAATACTGTCATTTAAAAATAACATTTTATTTACATATTGGGGAAAGGTCAGCTTCCAAAGGTAAAAAATACACAGTTAGGAATGATCATTGGTCATATGATGTCATATGAGAATGAAAAGGAGAAAAAAAGAATATAAATCGCTTTGTTTTTCTTCAAAACCTTTAAAGTTGTTATACTTTTATTTTCCAGGTAATATAAAAACAATAAAAACATTTATTATTATTATTATTATTATTATTATTATTATTATTAATAATAATAATATTGTTGTTGCTATTCTGCTTTGAACCATGTGATTCATCAGAAGTGTTTGGGAGCTCTGAATTGTTGATATGTGTATATTGTTTTTAATTTAGGTTTAAAAAGTTTAGAATTGTTTTCAATCAATTAAAGACATTTGACTAAATTGCATTCATTGGAATGAAACATGTTATGCAAAACCAATGCTCACTTTATTTACCTAGTTTACTTGTCTAGTCGGGTGTATCTGTATATCATTTCAGCCATAAAGTTGTGCATATTTACAATGATGTTGAATAATCAAAGATAATTCATTTATTGTCACATTTCACCGTGTTGTGTTTATCCTTTGTCATACTCAAGAGAGATGAGCTGTGTTAGAGTCAACACAGACGCTAATAAACAGATTATGGCCGTTATCAGTCTCTGAACGATAACTGTGCAAACAGATCGATGAATCGACGGAAATGGAAATATCAGGATTGAAATCTGAACTTTTTTGAATCACTTTAAATGTTAAAAGTAGAAAACACACTTTAGTATTACAAAAAAAAAGATTGGAAAAAACAAGTATTACTTAAAGATAATTCTGGTGGTAATTCAACTGGCCCTCATTTAATCTGTAGCTCGACTTCTTCCACGGACACTATTAACACACTTCTCCTTCTCCGAACTGTGTGATCTGTGGTGGTCCGGAGGTGATCAAAGTGGCGAATTGTAAAATGTGGAGAAAGGCTGAGAGGCGTCTTTGAAGGTGACCACCACGTGGACCTTTATCATGACTCCCCACACTGGGATCCTCCACCTACACCAAGGCCCCGGGGGTCGTGCGGGAAGACAGGCTGACAGATGAGAGTTCAAATGAAGAGGAGAGTCTGTGTTAGAGAACGAGCGAGGAGGAGAGATGAAGACGAGCAGAGGGACGTCATCCCTGTGGGAGAGGGTGAAAGTGCCTGAGTGCCAGGAGAAGCCATCAATAATAAGCGAAATTCAGTTTGACAGCTGCAGAGACCCTGATAAGTGTGTGTGTGTGTGTGTGTGTGTGTGTGNNNAGAAGAGGAAGAAGTGTGAGAAATGTAAAAAAAAAAAAAAATAGTGCATGCAAGTGTGTGAAAATGAGGGAAAAAAAATTGAAAGTGAGGAAATGACAATGAGTCAAAAAATAGTGAGTGTGTGTGGGGAAAAAAGGAGTTGCAGACAGGAAGTGAGAAAGGAAATTGTGGAATATAGATGTACTGAAAAAAACAAATGCAAGGCTGAGAAGAAAACAATACTTTTAATAACCGTGGTTAAAGCATTTTCTCTGGTATGGTATTAAATATAAAGAAGAGTAAAATATTTGAGAAGTTAATTGCACACACACAAAACACAGCATCGACATTACAAAATTCCAAAACAGATTGTGGATTAATGAAATTATTGCACACACACATGCAGAAGAAAACACATGGATGACGAGAAGCACCAAGGAACTCGAACCAAACTCTTGATCAAATGGATCGTTTTTGCGACGCGGGTTTGTACAGGAAGTAAAGTGGCAAAGATGTGGGTGATTGGAATCAGATGATCAGAAGTCCAGTGAGTGCGATTGAAATAATGAGTGAGATTGATGGAGGCGTCTGGAGAAGTGGGTGGGGCCTTTTTGTAAAACATTTTTTTCTGTCAAAGGACTAAAAAATAATATACTTCATAAATTAAATTACACGTGTACACACAAATACACACAAATACGTCTCTACCTCTGCTTTTCTCTGCCTTTTCAAAGTCCATTTTACAGATCATTTATAATACTTTGTCAGCCATTACAGTGACTCAACGATGAATCATGATAAATAGTAATTTCCTCTCATAAACATTAAGACAATAACCAGCTGTGTGACCGAACAGACACCGGAAAAGGTAATAATGTGAGATTTAAAGAAAGATCATTCAAGACACAGCACATTATTTATTTTCCTGTCAACTATTATTCAGCAGACAGAATGTCATCTGAAAAACAAATAGTTCAATAAAAAGTAATGGTGGATAGAAAACTATTGCAGATTTTCACTGTCCTCTTTATTTTTTGTGCACACATAAAATTACCAGTTTAATCTGTGCATTTGTGCCGATAGTAATTGCCAATACATGTGTTCCTTTCTCAGCCCTCTTTGTCTCTCTAGTTCAATTAACTAGTTAACATTGTGTTGTAGATGAGATCTCTCTCTCTCTCTCTCTTTCTCTCTCTCTATCTGTAGAAAGTAAAAGTAAAATTCCCAAGTGCGAGTGGTAGAATCAAGAGAAGCAAAGAGCTTGAGTGAAGTCAAGAGAGAAGAAACTTTCAGCATCAATTCTGAGAAATCTGCAAAGGTAAATTGCCAAAAAGAAATATAGAAAAGCAGGCATAAAAACATCAAACATCACTGGTGCTTTTATTCTTCTCAGCGTGAGATGTCTGCATTACCGAACCGGCTCTAAATGAAGGTTTGCTTACAGAGACGGCGGCCGCTTTCTCAAAAGTCGTTGCTAATCCCCATTACACTAGCCGACTTTTATCATCAACTGTCCCTAATTACTCTCAGATTGTGTAATTACCGGGAGACTTTTAATTAAAACCCATAACGGTTTAATGAAGGACCCCAAGAAGAAATAATTGATTGAATAAGAGTGTCTTGAAAGTGAAGGATTCTGAACCTCGCTGATCTGTGATCAGAGTGAAGAGCATCACTACGGATGGACTAGACCCTACTGATGTGTGTCTTTGTAAAACTTTAACATTCACGTTTATAATGAAACCACACGTGCACAAAGATATACACGTTTACTGATACGTACAAATCAAAGTAAAACCTTTGGCACACAACTTTATTGCAAGTAAACACCAATGAAATTTGTAGTTAATTATGTGCATTTACACAAACCCGGAGCAGTGGGCATCCAAGAACACAGTTTTTAGACCAACGTTTTGGAATCTATATCTAATATTCTGTGCATTTATTAACTTATTATTCATTTAATATATATACTATATACATCTAACCCTGTTACTCTGTATAGTCTTTCTATACATCCAACTCTTCTTCCCACATGTCCACTTCAGAAAGTGTTTGGATAAAGGATCTTTCACTTCCCGCGTTTACTCTACCGTTTGTCAGGATGGTGTCAGGACAGTGGAGATGCACACTAACATGCACTTCAGCAGCAGTCAGTGAATGTCCTCTATCAAAGTGACTGTTCTACAGCTCCAAACACACAACAAAGCTTCGCCCATGAGAATCACATCAATTATTTAGCAGCGCAGACCAGCAGCACAATAAAAGCCAAATATTTCCCACTGATTGTATCTAGAAAGAGGATACGCTGGAGGGATTCCAGGGTCCACTTGTGAAGCACTGTTCATCAGATCTATACTGCCCTCATCAGGTCGGCCTTCACAACAGCATGTGTGGACTACAAGGACTGGCTTGTGTTTAAGTGACATTAAATTGATGGATTAATGTCCAGAAAATGTGCTGCTTTTCACACACTGACTGCAGACATGTTATAAATCAATGGTTGTAATTTTAAGAAATTTGTCACCAATTTAGAAGATTATATAGATCTATTTTATGGAGCAAACTTTGTAACACATAGTGGTCCGAGGTGGTGTATGGCAGCATTAAAGCATCACTGTCGCTTTAAGAGGTGCGCTCAACTCCAACTAGTGTACTTTAGTGCTAAGTCGTAAAAGTTTTACTGTCTGCTATACACGCTCTTCTGTTTGTATTTCTTTTTCCGTCTTTATTCATGTGAACGGAACAGGACACTGTCTGAATAGCAGTCCAATATTCTGAATAAGACTCACACTTTTCTTTCTGCTTCCAAATCTCTGAAACTGATAACCTGGTGGAAATCCAAGTGGACACAAAGAGAACATGCAAACGTTTGCAGCAAAATCCTTCACCTGACCTTGTTGAATTGTTGTGTTTTTTTTTTTTTGAAGAGCTTCTGCATGTTGTTTGGCACTCAGTGCAAGTCTTGAAAATTGTAAGAAAAACACTGTACAAAACATGTTATTGTGTGTACGTATACGTATATGTATTGTGCAAAGTCGTCACACACAGGGTATGCGTCCACTATTGCGCGCAAGGTTTTTGTCCACTTTCAAACACAAGTATTCGCCCAAGTATCTGTGAACACAAGGAAGATCAATGTCTATATATATATATATATATATATATATATATATATATATATATATATATATATATATATAAAACCGATATCTAGTTATTGTTTTTTTTTTTGGTTTGCCCTTCGCAGTATTTTTGTTTTGAATTCAATATTGATTCATTCAAATAAAAAAAAAATCCAACAATTGTGTCTTTCACTGTACAATTCATGACACGTACAATAGAGGAAAGTAAACACAGAAAGTAAAAGAATAGTCTGTTGAAAATGGATTCGAATTATGAAACTGCAGCTGTGGAAATGTTGTGCTGTGCAGTAGGACAGTGGCGATGTAAATCATATACACTGGAAGCACAGAACACTAGGCATCAAGTCTTTAACTACATGTTAACACCATTTTATTCACAATACAGAGTACATGTTCCTGAAATAGTAGAGGGAGATCAGAACTTTTAATATTCAGGAAATTTTGATCTTGATAGTGACTTGGTCATTCCAGAGTTTCCCAAAATAATTTATTTACATTACAAGGACACGCTATGTGTTTTTTTACACAGACAACAAAAGTGAAAAACAAGCTAAAGTCAAAATACTGTCTTTGGAATCAATAAAACAGCGCACTAAAAATTCAACTTTTGTGTGTGGAGATGACAAACAATACAGAGTAGTCGGCATAAAAGAGTGTAAATAAAGCAAGCAAACAGAAATACACCCACCCATCTGTCCACTGTCAGAAACAAAACCCTCCAAATATCAAAGAAATAAAGCATCTGCTGTAGGTCCTGTGGACTATATTCATTTCAATAATGTGTTTCCTGCCACTTTCCGACACTAGTTTGTGGCCTCTAAGGCTCAAAGTTGGAGAACCATTCGTTGCAAGCAAACTTCCCCTCCAGAGCTCCAACGCTCTTCAGGCACAAAGCTAATGGTGTTAAATCTAGTTGAGATTCTCTCGAGATTCACTTACCAATAAAACTTCACATTTCATTTATGCCGCTGGTTTCAGAGCTTTTCACACCACATTTCACTTGACTGACCAGTGAATGGTTTGGTTTTATTACAACTAGATAACAACACTGAGTGATGGATAAAGCAAGAGTGAGAGAGAAATGGTAAGAATTCGATTAACTGAAGATTTAAGTAAAAATGAATGAGAAAGTGAACCAGATACGAAGAAACCAGTAAATGAAATTAAAAGAGAGTGTAATATATAGTGTGATTTAGAAACAAAGGGTCAGAGTGCAAGTGAAAGCGAGAGAGAAAAAGTTCAAGTAGAGAGATTGACAACAAAAGATAAATAAAGACAACTTGAATGTCAAATATAAATAATGTGATTTCAAATAATGTGACGTTTCTTTTACTGCTCAGTCAAACAGAGTCTCATGTGATGTGACAATCACCACAAACACATCGCCAGCAGGCGTGTGCATGTTATCACAGCCGGGTGGGTGTCATGGGGTCTCATTACAGACCCTTCATCTCGATAGGAAATCTTATAAATCTGTGGCGTTTCAAACAGAAAAGCTCTGGGATTGAGACATTTGAAGAGAAACTTTTCACTTGCCTGGTTTGAGCTGTAACACACATACCAGTTTGTGCTCTGAATAATCTTCACTATCTAAGAGATGTGTTACTCTTATCACAGCCAGACTAAATTTTGTAACTCTTAGAGAAATTAATTCAGTCAACTTTTTTTTTTGCATACATCAGATAAACAAGACAACAAGACCAGGCCAATGAAAAAAGACAATTACCAGGAACGATAATGAAGAATGATTAAAATGGCTCAAGATTACGTTGAAACCAGGTGACATTCAAACATCCATTGTGGCACAAAGAAAAGAAGACTATCCTAGAATATAGGTTAGGGTCATTCTGTAAAGAACACTAGAAAAGTGGTCTGTTTAGAGCTTCAGTATAGAAAAAAGAGTCTTTTGTGATGCCCTGTGGTTGTTTTCTGAGTGTGGTTCACTACTTCCGAATGGGGTGACTGGAAGTTAAACTAGGGTTAGAATTAGGAACATTAAATAGAAGAGAAAAAAATAACAGCGATAAACGCATAGTGAAAAAAATACAACAGTGCAATTCACAGTGAGTACTAGTGTGTCACGGATAACAGTGCGCGACGTCTTGGACTTTTATGTTGAATCATTCAAGGACTATTATTTTGAAGTTCATCGTGTGGCCGCCATTTTGATGTATCCACATGCCATTGAGATCGTTTGTAACACAGGTGTTCTATATTCACAATTAGTGATCATTATCATGTGTACTTAAGGACGAGTGAATTCCAGTTTCAGTTGCCAGATCGTCTGCGTCTTGTACCAGTCATCCAGCCTAATTTCTCGTCAAGTCTAGGTAGTTATGTCTCGTCTTGTCTCGTTTTCTCGACCCTGCTCCCGTTTAATTGACCACTGCTCTGCCTGCCGATTCGGATCTTGTTTTGGATTACTGTTGACGACCTTTTGCCTGCTGACCCTGATTAAAGCCTTGTGGATTTTACCTGCGGTGTCATCTCCATCCTCTGCACGTGGTTCCTACACACATCCAATCCATGACATAGTGGCTTTGTAGTGTAGTTTACACAATTGTCTATCAAACTGATTTCAGGATTACTACTTTTCTTTTTCTTTTCTTTAGTGTCAAGTGAACAACACCGGTAGAGGAAGTTCTTCTCTATTGAGGCAGAAGAGTGAGCTGGATGAAAGGTTTTGAGGAGAAATACATGAATAGTGAGCAGAATCAGAACTAAAGCTCAGATGACCCTGTTAATAAGTCTAATGTGAAATAAGACTCAGAGACACCTAAGACTCAAATATCTCCTCATTTGTGACTGAAGCCGATGGTCAGACACAACATTTTCTCTTAGTTGAATACTTAGTTGAAAAAATGTTCTTTGTGAGAGATTGGAAAAGCTGCCATCCGTACTTGTTCAATAGCCATGAAAAAGCATATGTGGTTATAAGATGTTGGGAAGTCTTATGATCACTGTCAAGTATGACCATGTACATTGAGGAATGGGGTGGAGGTTGATGGTGATGTGTCCTGCACATGGCACCGTTGGGGTACCATCTCACACATCTTCTGATGGTGTCCAGCACGCCAGGCCACCAAAGAAAGTACGGTTAGAGTTAGAGAAACATATTTTAGTATGGATTGGCATTTTAGCTGAGCTAGAATCACCTCACGTCACTTTCTCTCACTTCACCTTGAACACATTTCCTGTGATTTTTAGACACGCTGTAACATATTTATTTAATTATCCCGGTTTACAGTTCTGCAAACGGTGTCATTTTTTGCACCTTGAACTTGATCAATTTTATTTTATTCTTCTTTCAAACCAAAGAACGATTGCTCTTCACTAATTCAATTTATATTGCTTGCTCTCCTCTTCCCACCACTCCTTTAAGAATAATCAATGTGTTTGCGTGTGTGTGTGTGTGTGTGTGTGTTTTTGCTTCTACTGTGTGCAAAAACACTACACTGCTTCTACTGTGTGTGTGTGTGTGTGTGTGTGTGTGTGTGTGCTTCTACTGGTTTTGAAAGCACGCACAAATTCAAAACCAGTAGAAGAAAATACCAAGGTCATTGCTGAACCAGAAAAGATCTATAATGTCATAAACAAGACAATTTTGTGTTTCTGCGAAATACGCAGTTGAGTTCTATTTTGCTAGTTAGTGAAGCCAGACTAGTCTACAAGTTTCTGTACCAGATTAGATAGTACTATGGCTATAGTATCATAGTGAAACCCAGCAGATCTAAAGATCCATGACATGCCTTGGATGACTATAAATTAATTTAAGTCATTTAAGTCTAAAATTCTGTCCGATTAGGTAACTGTGATTTAACATGAGCAGTCACAGAGCTGATTTCATGACTTATGAATTAAATATTGATTAAACAACAAGAATCCCAAGGACACAAATGACATGTGTAGGGTTTCAAGCACTGTGTGGTCGAACTCCTAAACAATATAGAGATTCTAGCCCTTTAGACTCAAACCAATTAAAGATAAAGAAGCATACAAGAACAAAGTATAGAACATTTTTAGGCACATCTAGAACGGCTATAATAAACGGCTGATACCTAACGTCTGTACAAACTACTAGCACAGGAAAAATAAAGCCGGTTTAAATGGAGCAAATGTGACAGTAAAAGATGAGGTGCAATGACAAAACTAAACCACTGATGAGGAAGAGGAAGATCATTCAGATAAAAGAGGGCAACGAAAAAAAAAACAACTTTTCTCAACTATCACACGGTTATTTGGGTTCTAATATTTGTCTCTATCTAATACCACCTCATTACTAGGGGCCATTTCAAATCAAGAGACAGGGATTCAAACCCACTCCCAACCGCTGGACCACAACTGTCATTGTACAGAGGTGCAAAGAAAGACAGTGATAAAAGAAAGCAGCTTGGAGGATGGATCGGTCCTGCTTCAGAGACCTCAGAAGATAGAAAACCTCGCAAGAGCACTGCATGCTTGATGCAGATATTGTCACTTATTGACATGCTTATGGAGGTAAGTGGAGTCCAATTGATGTGCTGGGTGATTTCCATCCCAGTGCTTAATGCTCCATGGTAGAGCAGCTGTGATTGTCCTCAACAAAACTGTGTTGAATTGTAGATCTGCTTCTCTTTTATACTCCAAACTGAGAACCTCTAGTGAGTCATTTTGACCAGGCCAGATGTGTTGGTAGTTCAGGACAGATTTTAGGGTTAAAGTGCCAAGAAACTTGAAGCAGGAGACACAAATGAAAGTCTTTTCAGACTTGTTCATCTTGTTCTGACTGTGCAAGGCTGAGATTGTCAGAAATCCTCAAGACAAGACACAAAATATCTAAATGACCAGTTAATACAATTTCCGTTTGGCCAGTACTGCTTTTAAATATTTCCAAGACTGCTTTCGATATGGCCACTAGGGGCACGTTGTATGATGAGCAAAATGACAATACTTTGTTTGTTTTTGCGATAAGCATCTGAGAGGTCAAAAGGTCTTAAAGTTCATCAGCCACACTGGGAAAAGCCATTACCTGATAAGTGAGTTTTCGAAAACGGCAGATAATGAGTTATCTCCGGAAAAGAGGCCAGCTGCTTCTCAGATTGGCTTGAAACAGGAATGTCAAGCTGATTTTATTAAATGAGCATTTGACAAGTACAATCTAGGAAATGAGAGCAGGACGAATAAGAGTAGATGAATGACTGCAGATGGCACTGTCAAGATGTTTCCCATAACCACATTGTAGAATAAAAATAAATACAGGTCAGAGGCTGAGAGCCAAGATGACGATAAGAGGAACATGGGAATTTTCTGGTAGGTGCTTTTCTTAACAAGATGGAAAAGCTTAGGTTAAACAAAATTTGTACACATTGATCTAATTCGTCTGAAACATAACTGAAAGTATTACATAGATCATTGACACCAATATGATTTTTTTATTGCTATACGTTCAAATTAATTTGTGGTTGTGTGTGTGTGTGTGTGTGTGTGGTGTGTGTGTGTGTGTGCAAAAAAAAGCCCAGGCAGGACCACGGACAGTGCCTGCAGAGGCTACAGGACCATGGACAGTACTCGTAAATATATTGTTGTACAATTTTCTAAAATGATGTATAAAAAAATATTATTCAAAAATATTCTTTGTCTCAGCATTTGACTTATTCAAACAGTGAATGTACACAAACACCGTGAAGAAAACATTTCTTTTTTTCCCTTTTTTTTTATAAAGTCAGTAACAATTTTTACATTTCTGTGTTTTTTAGTCATTATGTGATATATGGCATTGTGATTTGACATGATATTTTTGACATTGTGATATTTTTATGTGATCAGTCACAAATATGCTTCTAGCTGTAAGATCTGATGAAATGTTGCTTGTATGTTTCAGAAATCTAAATATTCTAATGAACCAACACACTAATTGTGTCAATTTTAATTGTGTCAATAAATAAGTGCAAATGTTTAGTTTTCATGCACTGGCAAAACCATAAACATAAAAAAACATGTGGAATATATTTAACAATTTTTTAGGTTACAATTTATTGGATGAAAAAATTAGTTTTAGTGAAGAAACTACTATAGATTCACAATATTAATATTTCTGCTGGCCCGGTGTTTATTTTGCAAACAGTTTCATCATCTTGTTAGGACACACTTGATGTGAAACGCATCATAGTCAGAAGTCCTGAAGCAAAACTAGTAGAGAATAAATTTCACAACACATCCTTTGAAATGATACCAGCCGCTAAACACAAAAGTCATTATGGTTTGAAGATGAAACACCTGTGGATATTTATAACTGAACCGAGCGGTGAAAAGTGATAATAAACCGTACGCAGTAAACATCAGAAAATGTGGCACATCTTCAACACAAGTTTATCGAAAGGGTTCTCAGCTTGTGTTAAAATCACTAAAGCGAAACATGATGTTTTGCATCACAACAAAAACGTTCTAAAAAGTAGTTATGAACAAGCCAACTTCCCTAATTGCTTCTTAAAACTACGTATACACATATATATGTTTTAAGCAAAGTAGACTGCGACAATTAAAGTGGGCACCGCTCATCTTAAAATGGTGGGCGACACCATTACAAGTCCTCTTGTGATTTCATGTGGAGTTATCTTGGATTACCGGTATTTATCTTACAAAAAAATCCATTGATTTTGATTTGTTTGTTGGAGCAAAACAAACAACAACAAAAAAATGTATTGCCAACTGGATAGCATCACGTTGAGTAGATTTGAGTAGTTATGATAATTGAATTTTATTAAATTGAGCCACTTTCACTTTTCAGTGATTGTTGATGGGAATTTGGCTTGCTGCTACACACACACACACACACACACACAGTTAAAAAAGTTCAGATAAAATGTAACTATCTTAACAGTTATCCTACCCCAGTTAAAATAAATATATCAAAGGGTTGCATATTTTTGCAAAAATTGCATCATGTTTTTCCTGAAATTGCAAATGTGATTATTAATTAAAAATATTTTGCATTTATTTTTGTAGCATTTGTAGCATATTTTAAAAGAAATGCCACTAATGAATATGGAATATGAAAAAGTTTAGACAAAAAACACAATAAACTTTTCCCAAAACCAAATAATTAAATCACAAGACAATGTGCTCAGATAAAAGAGTGTATTGCCCATTATTTTCAGTTAGTGGAAATCACTTCACAAAAAAATCCCACCAGGCCGTTTTAAGTGCTTGTTAAGAACTATTCCCTCAAGAGAAGGAATCAATGATGACTGTGGATTTTCATTGGTCACGTTGTCCCTAAGCAAAGCCCACCAACCATGTACAAACTAAAAGGCAACACTGACCCCTTGCTAGAAGCCAGAGACCACTCAATGGTTCCCCCTGAGCAAATTAGTCTTGTCCAGGAGAAGTAGTGGAACAGAAGCAAAGAAAGAGTCTTTTGGAGCCAAAAGGAAGCGTAAAGCAGAGGAAAGCTTGTGGATTCAATTATCTGGACTGAATTAAAGTTTGTCTTTTTACTATTGAATCTTCGTCTTCAGGTGTGGAGAGCTTTCAATTAAATTCCCTGTCGTCCTTAGGCCTGTAACATCAAAACGCTTGCTGATGAAGCCTGGTAGATGGAAGTGCTGTCAAGAGCCCTACAAAGTTATCAATCAGAGCTTGAAATCATCAGTCTGTTCAGAGGAGCAAACTATAATGTAGAACACTGGGCCATACAATACTCGCTTTGCGTTTTCAGCAACTATCTGTATGTCAACTTTCAGTTAAAGCATGTTTTAAATGGCATGTTTTAAGAAGCATGTTTTCCAGGATTGGAACTATAAGACTGCACGTGTGTTTGTTCTGGAATGTATTGCTACAACTAGTATCAAACTAGTCCCAATCACACTGTATGTTCAGAAACAGATCGGCGAGATAAGAGAATGTATTCAAGAGTGTTTAATTCACATGATGTAGTACAATCGTGATCTAGCTTTCTCTTCTGGTCATAGCCCATAATCTGAACACAGATGAACAATGGACATATTTCCATTTTAACTGACTCTTTTTTCTAATTTTGAACACAGATGAACAATGGACATTTTTTATTTTTAACTGACTCTTTTTTCTAATTTTGAACACAGATGAACAATGGACATTTTTCATTTTTAACTGACTCTTTTTTCTAATTTTGAACACAGATGAACAATGGACATTTTTCATTTTTAACTGACTCTTTTTCCTAATTTTGAACACAGATGAACAATGGGCATTTTTAATTTTTAACTGACTCTTTTTCCTAATTTTGAACACAGATGAACAATGGGCATTTTTCGTTTTTAACCGACTCTTGTTCCTACTTTTGAACACTGATTAACAATGGACATTTTGCTCCTTTAAATACTGTTTTTTCCTAATTCTGCATAGCGACTTTGCGTTGGTCTGGGACTTAGAAAAGCGCTATATAAACAAACTTGAACTTGAACAATATCATGAGTCTGGAGAATGTCATCATCGTTCGTGGTGGCATTGCCCAGAGTTTGGATTGTTCTGGGTACAGCCTTCTTATACCCTCGTGGGGGTATGTGTAGTCACTGTGACCCTCATGGTCTCTTCATGGTCCTTCCGTGTTCCTCGTGTCACATTTCCTCGTATCCATGCGTCACATGAGCCTTCTGGCCTCCGTTATTCGGATGGTTGTTTGGTTTGTAGATTGTTTTCCATGGGCACATAGAACAACCTCCAGATATCTTCTCTATTGTGAATATCTATATTGTGAATATCTAGGTTGTGAATATCTATTTGACAATCTAATTATTCAGCATTCATTTATAGTCGTTTATTTGGTCATCAAATGAATCAATATATTTCAGTTAAATCTACTAAACAGAAAATTTATTATTTTTATATACTATATTATACCTTTGACACATTTGAGCTAAAATATCTTATTTCATATAAACTACCGTATTGACGCGAATATAAGCACACCCCTGATTTTTCAGGCACAAAATAAAAATTCCCAAAAAAATCTAACTTGTGTCTATCTCTGTTAATCTAAAATTGACACTGTGACTCATATCATTTTGATATCGTTTTACTTGAATGATAGATAAAAAAAAGTAGATTCTAGTGATCAGAACTTCATTCCCAAGAGTCTTTGCACTAGTCCGCACATCTGTAAAGCAACTGCAGGAGGCCCGTCGAGCTCTGTTTATACGATGCTGTGTGAAGAGAATCAAAGCGAAGGATTATTGTCCCTTGTTTAGCAGACCGAGCGTTGTTCCTTGAATTTTTTACTTCTTGCCCGTGTTCTTCGTTTTTGACTGTTTTGACTCTTTCTGCGATTACACATAGGACCTGTTTGTTAGCGCTAAGCTAACCGATTGTGGTTTGTAGTTTCTGTTTGTTGCAATATTAATGATTGTATTAAGTTTAATTGTTCATCCCGTGTTATGTCTCTGTTAAGTGTTGCTGCATGTCTAATGTTTCTTTATTTCTGTTCTTGAGGCAAAAAAAGCTTATACTGTATGTGCGTCTGCCATATTTACTGTATATTTACGTGCATATTTGAAATTGACGAATATAAGTTTTTGAGTGTCAAAAATTTGTAAAAAAAAAAAAAAAGGTGCTTATATTGCTTAATAATAGGTGCTTAATAATACTGTATTCATTATTGCCATGATACTTGCGAGGACCATGACAGCAGCAGGAGCTTCTGGTTGAGGATGAGAAGGGAACTTCCTGTGTCTTGGATAAAGCAGATTCAGAGAAATTGGGGTTTGTTTATATTGATTTCCTTTGGTGTTTTTCCAAAAGTGTAATATACGTCTAATGTGATTTATTATCGGATTGGTCCTTTGAAAGTTTGATGTAAATGTGTGTATATGGGTCAAATCAAACCCTACTATATGACTATATATGTTGTTTCCAGCTCCTAATTAAACTGGTGAACTGAGACTTCGGCGGATAATTTGGGGTGATTGGAGAAATGGTTGACATCCAACACAGTGTTTTTTCTTTTGAATAGATCTGAGAACTATTCCCTTCTTCACTCAGAACAATTAAAAGGGAAACTACAGCAAGGCCTATTGGATTTCTTGAAACCTACAGTATAGGCAATGAGAATTAGTATTTTGCTGAGAGGGAAACCCTATTGATCGACATCAGGAAATACATTGCGATTTATAGATCTAACGTCTGTGGATGGCTCAGCCTGCATTGGCTTAGTAAACACCTACAGTGCCTGGAATACCATTAAACAGTTCCACAAAATCATTTCTTTGTCTTTTGTCTTACAGAATGATTGGCATTTTTGGAGAAAAAAACGATGGAGAATATAAATGCATTATTTAATTTTTTACGGTTATTATTTTTATTTATGTATTTTAATTAAACCAATGCTTTAATTTTCGCCTCAAATAAAATGTTGACTATTGATGTGCGCATTAAACATATTTGGTTTAATAAAGATCTGTTTCAGTTAAAAATAACCTTCTTTTCTCTTCAAAACAATTCCCTCTGTGGCTTCTCAGTCATCATTTGCTGTTCTTTCATTTGAAGACTACACACACACACACAATAAAGGAAGTGTGTGACACAGAGGCCCAAGAAAAAAGGAAACAAAAAAACACACAATTGCGTTATAAGGGAATCTTTTAAGAGCACAGAGTGAAAAGGCGGCCAAACCCAACCGTTTTGGAACTGTTGGAAAAAAGCAATATTTTTAGTAAAAGATCTGCCTTGTGTGCCCTCCAAAAAACTCTAATGTGCTTCCCACATGTGATCGTATGTCATAGTCGTATTGCATATTTGTACACGTCTTGATACATTTCCTTCCCTTGTGAGATCCGACTATAGACCTGCTGTATAAAACATTCCACTGCATAAGCTTTGAACAGGAACCTAACGGCAACTGATAGCCAATGTAAGGAGACAAGCAGTGCAGTGACATCCCATTGAACGCATTATAAACCTGGGCTGCAGCATTCTGGACACAGGTCTTCTTACAGTGGTAGTAACGTGCCATTACAGTGGTCCAGTCTTAAGATTGCCAGAACCTGAACTACAAGTCAAGATTGCAAGATACATGTTTGCATTTTTTTGAAGGCAAATCTACAGGTCTTAGTGGTCGCTTGGTAAGTTGGTCAAAAAAACACAACCCCAAGGCTTCTGACCATTCTTGATGTTGATGAAGATTTGATCTTGGACAGTGTCTTGCCAAAGTTTAGTTGGAGATGGTGTCTGACTCGAGTCTGATCGTCTAGTAGCAAGGACATGAACAGCGGCGTATCATCTGTGTATCAGTGATGGGAAAAGCTGTAGCTGTTAATGACCCATCGAGGTTGTGTAGAGGAACATGCTGTTGCTCCCAGCTTGACCTGTAAGTAATGCACGTTGCTGGGTTACTCACAGGAGGAATACGTTGTGAAATATCTGATTAACCTTGGGAAGACGGGCGAGGAAAATCGTTTGCATGTTGCATTTGCACAGTCAATATCACCCAAATGCTGTAACTGCAAAAACAGCACAAACAAATCTACTTGTGTGGCTTGTGCCCGTCTCCTTTGGGCACATTCTCAGAACGAGTGTCCTGAACACTTCCTTCAGGGCAATAGAAAGTGTAGAGATAAAAAGTACAACAGCAGAGCTTTAAACAGCTTGTGACCCTCACAAAAGGCACTTTGGAGGCCTGACACTGATGGGAATCAATGAAGCGGGTCAAGGACTGAATCTCATGCGTCTGCTTGAAGAAAACAGACCCATGCTTGAGTGAGAACCATAACGTCACAAACAGGAACTGTGTCTAATCAGAAGAGAAAAGAATGAGTTTGAAATCTCTAATTAGACAGCATATGTGTCAAGGTTTGCAGTTCCTGTGTTATTGGGACTTTTCATCTTGTATTCTTGATGGGATTTCTTCATCTGAACGTTCTAGTAGAGCAATGTTGCTTCCTAGATATGTAAATGAGGTGACTTTTCCCTTTGGTTCATTTTCGATGGTCAAGTTGTCATTAGGGTACATTTTACCAGTATTAGCAGTAATGTATTTGGATTTTTGGCAGTTTAGCTTCAAGGCCATTCGGGTAATATGGTCGATCATAATTTACATAGAATCCATTGATTCTGCAAGGACTGCTATATCATCCACAAATGTAAGATCAGTGATTGATCGTTCTGTTGGGTAAATGGTTATTCCAGAAGGGTTGTCATGCAGTACTTTTTTGAGCAAAAAAGTGCTAAAAAAAAAAAAACACTTTTATGTTGACCGGATTCAGTTCCCTTAAATTTAAATAGTGCCTTTCTCAGTCCCTGACCAATGCAAAGCCACTATGCGGAAACAGAGTAAATAAAACAGAAAAGTGTCCATTGTTCATAGGTGTTCAAACTATGGGTTATGACAATATACCTATTTTGTTGTTTTACCAGATGTTGAGTGTGATTCATTACTCATTGTGTCATGTTGTCATTTGATTTCATTATAGAGTTATCATGTTCACCTGTGTCTGGTTGTCAAATCAAATCAAAACACTTTTATTGTCACATCACCCCAGCGTGTGAGCTGTGGTGAGTGAAAAACTTAGGTGCAAACTCCAATAGTGCAATGTACAGTTCAAAACAAACAAATTACAGATAGTAACATTAAGTAACAAAGAAAAAAAACGACTTTGTGTGCAAAAAAAGATGTTGTGCAAAACAGTTGTACAAAATAGTGCAAATTAGGTGCATATGAGAAAAGTATGGATACCAATGTATATGTGTATATGTGTGTATGATCCTCAGTGCTTTCCTCATGCTGCGCCTGCAGTAGATGTCCTGGAGGGAGGGAAGTTCACCTCCTACTACACGCCGGGCCGATCGCACGATCCTCTGCAGGTCTTTGTTGTTGCTGCTGGTGTTGTTTGAGTACCAGACAGTAATACATCCGGTCAGGATACTCTCCACAGTGCAGGTGTAGAAGGAGCGGAGAATTTGGGGGCTCATTCCAAATTTCCTGGTTGTGTCTGATTTGTTCTTGTATTTCAGGCTGTTTTGTTGGTGTTGGTTTGTGATGGTTGATGTTTTCATGCCTGGATATTCCTCATGTCTGACACGTTGCCTAATGGCCAGATTGGCTTTCCTATCCTGTGTTGTTCCTGATCTGTTCGGTTTCTGACCGTTTGACTTGATGGTAACGTTTACTGTTTATTTCTCTGTGTTTGGCTCGACGTGGCAGTTTCTGTTTTGTTTGTTACTTTCCCTAAATAAAAACTGTCCCTGCAACTGGGTCTGTGCCCATGCATCCTGAACCGTGATGTATTTTTAAATACCACTTCTAAAGTAAATAAAGTCAGTGAAATTGTTAAAATGGTGAACCTTATTAAAATTGTGCTTTGCATTTAACCCATCCAGTGAAGTGCATATACACACAGTGAAGTGAACACACACAAATCCGGAGCAGTGGGCAGCCTAAGTCGTGGCACCCGGGGGTCATGTGGTTCATCGTCTTGCCCAAAGAACCAGGCGTAGGGGAATTTGAACCGGCAATTTTAGGACACAATTCCCCTACCAGTGGACTACAACTACTATGAGTAACTGTACTTGTAATGGAGTAACTGTTCAACAACTGTTCAGCGGTTGACGGAACTCTATCTCTGCTAATAAAGCCCTACTGAATTCTGATGAGTAGAACTGAAACAGTCTATGTTCTGCACAAGCAGTGTCCCTCAAAATAAAGATGCTCTCTTAAGCTCCAGTGGGATCACTTATGTGAGACGTAATGGCTGCCTGTCTCTTCTCTCCTGCAGGGTAAATCCTTCAGGTTTCTGCCTCTTCCTCTGCTGTGTGAAGCCTCTTTCAGCTTTATTCATCCTCCTCATCTGTGTCATGCCACAGCTAGAATAGAAGCTGTTTCTATTAGTAAAGAAGCTGTTGGATTCATGAACATTGATGTTGTGTTATTGTAAGAGCAGATCTACTGTCCGGCTCCAGGACAAAGACACTTCAGCTCTGGCAGTGACCATGAATTCAATGTTGTTATTACTAATTTATAAAGGCAGTTGTGTTGTAAATCTGTCTAAATGTGTAGATGTGGGGTGGATTTTACGGTGAAGTACTGAATATTTGTTATAAGAAGTATTAGAGTATTAGCACGCAATAGTACTATTAACTATTTTTTTTAATAATACAAATTTTATATTATGTATATATATATATATATATATATATATATATATATATATATATATATTTAAAACATTTTTGTTTAACATTATATATTCAAATGTTATTTATCTTAAATTTAATTTAAATACGTATTAACAATGAGAAAAGATTCATAAAAGGTGTCTTTGCTGAAATTAATGCAGTGTTTTTTTAAGTTCTCAGTGAATGGTAGTTACATTCTTCTTGGATTTTCTATGTTAACTTTCTTTTTTTTTTTTCAAATACTGTATAATTTTTAAAAAGGGTTTCAAAAAGCTCGACCTATTTCAGGACCATCATTTAATTTATTTATATATTATATAGTGAATTCTAACAGTATCATTCAATGCAGACATATTTGCATATTACGAAGGGTCTTCACAGTGATTGGGTGGATTACAGAAGCCCCTCAGCAAGATAATGAAGATGACATTAACATGATGAAGACCACCACATTATGTAAATACTCATCAGAATGGTGGCGTAGTGGGTCACAGCAGGGAAGACCCGTTCAAGTTTGTGGCCCCTGTTCTCCTCGTGCTTGCCTGGGTTTCCTCAGGGTCTCCAGTTTCTTCTGGTCCACAAATGTTTTCGGGACAATTGCAACCATAAGTTTTTCCATTAAAAAGTATTTCCGGCTCTACAGAGGGTCTCGACTCGAAGTGTGTGTCAACAAAAATCACACACAAAAATGACACACACACACACACACGTACTAGCATTCTTTTAATCCCATTACAGAGAAGCAGGCAGCCTCCAGCACAATCCGTCTGTGTAATCGCACACAAGCGCATACATAAAGCTCACATACACACATTCTGATGATAAGAGAGTTTATCAGGAATCCTGATCCCAGGCAGAAACACAGAATGCTCCCCTTAAGCGCGCCAAAGCCTTCAGACACGCCATTCCATTACAGGCGGAACCATGTTAGGAAGAGTGAAGAGACTCTGCTGCAGGACAAACCTCGACGCTGTCATTACAGCAACCACACAACTGCCCGAAGGAAGCCACCGTGATGGACGCTTTCTCGAAGGATTGCTTTTTACAACCGTAAAAATAAGGGAAACTAGTGCTTTCTAAACACAGATCTGAAAACACAGTTAAAACGTCACTTTACTTTTACTTTTATCATTCAGTAGATACTTTTAACCAAAATGACATACATGGCATTACAATTTTCACAAATCAAATAATCAAATTGTCTCAATAGTATTTCAGATGGAGAATACGCTGTACTTTCTTCACCTATCTGCTGTTCTTCAAAATTCCACACAGGGAGATAGAAAGAGGATGAGGGAGAAAGATAGAGAAGTGGGATGGTGAGGAAGAGAGGGAGAGTGATGGAGATGGAAGAGATGGAGAGAAGGGGAGTGATAGAGAGGATGCAAGGGAGGAAAATAGAGGGAAAGAAAGATAATGGGGAGTGAGAGAGAGGGAGAGGAGAAGTAGAAAGGGAGAGAGGACGGGAGAGGAGTAGAGGGTGATGAAGGAGATGCAGTGAAGGGGAGAGAGACGAAAAGAAGGGGGGAAAGGGAGGGGGGGCATCAAACGATCAAACTTGCATTCTAAAACGTACCTCTAACAACATACGTATAAAACAGTAATGTAAGCCTTATAACTCCTTTTAACATATAGCTGATTTGGTAGTGTTTACTTTTTTTTTTTTCGTTTATTAAATCTATGCTAGTTCCCAAATCCTGTCTTTTATAATACTTCACATGGCACTTAAATATCAAAGCAATGTTTAGTATTTGTTGAACAGTTACTTAAAATGCGAAAGCAATTTTAAAAAAAAATAAAATCTGTAGTGTGCATGTGTGAACGTGTGTGTGTGTGAATGCTGATCTGAGCAGATGAATCAAGGGTGAGTGTGTGTGGGACCGGAGAGGCTGTTTTAATGAGTGTGCAGCCTGAGCATTAATGAGCTGCACTAATAAGGGGATGAAAAGAGCGACACGTGCCTCTCTGAACTCGCATCACACAGACGAATCAAGTGTGGCGTGGAGGGAAAAAAAGAAAAGACAAAAAAGAATTGAAGTCATGCCACCAAACCAGCAAATAAACATGGATTTCTTAAAATCCATCCAATTCTCATCATAGTCCATTAGTGATATTCACAAGCTTCCACACAAAAGAACCATCTATTGTTCAGGTTTTATCTATTTATTTTTCAGGCGACAACAGTAAGTTCAAAAAATTACAGTGATGTCAATCTTTCAAACTGATCAAGTTCATTTCGTTTATTTGAAAGTTTTCACAGTTTTAGACACAGAACCAACAACTATCAAAAGCAACCAATCCATAACTCACGTTAATAATATCACTATTGAGCAAAATGAGACAGCAAAGGTTTTGGAAAGAAATAACAATTTGAAGGTCAAGTAGCTTCATGCAATACACTATATATTTATATATTTTTGTTTTTTGTCTATTTTGTTTTTTTTTAACATTTATTTAAGCTTTTTGTTACTTTACTTAGCCAAGTATTAATTTAAATAAAACATGATTTTACGCCTAATTCTACAATAAACGCTCATGAAAACACGGGACACTTATAGTAAAACGACATACAAACATAACACACAAAAATAAAATAATGTACACATGCATCTTCCATATTTGCCGATGACGTACAATCATAAAGTGCTGATGCGATTCACTCTGGGATCCTTCACATGTGTCTGAATTCTTCTTCCAGGCAAGCTAGAGCCATCAGCTCTTCATCCTCAGCCTCATCATCACACCTGTCCAGGTATTCCACCATCTCCACCGTCTGGACATCTTCAATCTCCTGTGCGGCTCGGGACAGCCGGGGGCTAACGGAGCCAGGGTGGGGAGTTCCAACACTGCGCATCGGAGAGGAAATGTCCGCCTCATCTGTGGATGAAGGTTGGAACAGAACGTGTGTGAGAAATAGAAATGTGAGTTTTCGTGTCCGTCTGCATGAAATGGATTGGGAGGAGCAGGACTGGAGTTTAATGGAGCTTTGTTGGAGAACAGCAGTGGTGATGCTTGACTTGTCGAAAAGCATTAATAACTGTAATCGTGAGAAATGTGAAGCGGCTGACAGAAACATGCTGAGGAAGACCACGCTCAAATGGACGGTTTAAGTATTATTTACTGTCGCACGCCGCCCTAATCAGCTTTAATTCAAGTGAGGCCCTGAAAGCTAAGAACTAACCTGCACATCAGCACATTACACTCAAGCGTCATCTAATCTTGAGAGCTGTGATTCCAGATCGACTTTAAAGTAAAGTGTGTGAGGGACCATAGCCACTATAGAGAACATGCTCTTATATTAACCATCCAGTGAAGATACACACAAACCTGGAGCAGTGGGCAGTCACACAAACTGAGGGGCTTGGACCTGCAACCCTCAAAAAACCCACAAGGCAATTCTTTATTCACAATAGTTTTCAATACAATGGAATTGTGAAAACGAGGTTAAGAAAGTTGGGGTTCCATCAGGACTGATCAGGAGAGATGATGATGTTCATTCAGCCTCCGGAACCCTCAGAAACTGAGGAGTGTTAGAATTCTAGAAGAGGTTGAATCAGTAAGAGGCTTCTGGATTTTTTTTGTTTGTTTTTCTAGTCATCATCACATTTTGCTGCTATGGTTATTCTTCATAATCATTTTTTACATTTTACGCATTGTTCTGCTGATTTTATTTAATGGCTTGGCACGGTCTTTCTGAACTTGAACTACAGAATTTTCTGGATTACACTGCACTCAAAACCAGTGCGTGTTACAAACTGGAAAAAAATGTGACATGGAGATCAAGAAAGTAGATATTGTTTAGAAAGTAGAAAGTACACTTTGGAAGGTAGAAATTACAATTTATTTTCCCGTGCATCAATTACTACAAAAAATGCAATAATCTCATGTGTAATCTGAGATATGTTACAATGTAGAGCATTCCAAACTCAACGTCTTCAACAGATCTCTGCACGACTTTAAAGTGTCACAAATACTTTTTCACCCTTTTTCATAAAAAACCGCCCATCACCCTAACAGCGGTAAAACTGCGATCGGTTTAGTACAAACGCGAATTGATGGCGTCGACATGGAAATTGTGACTCTTTGATGATATCATTCCCAAAGTTAAGCCTGGTGGGTCATCAGCCCAGCAAATCCAGCGACGTGCTAAGTTCGACGTAGCATGTCTAACATGAAACAGCTCCAAGACACAGAGAACCATCAGAAGTGAGAGAAAGAATAGCGGGCAGGAAGGCATGGAGGGATATCTGACAATTTGATTTGTACCAGCAGAAATGGTAGCTGTCATGCTGTTAAACAGATTATTTCTCCCTCCTCTGCAGACCTGCGAGTGAGGAGAGGAAGACATGTGGAGCGGTGAAGAAAGCGAGACTGATAAAGCAGGAGAGTGAGCGGAGCTGATCTGCGCTGAGCCGGGAGATTGAGGAGCGGGCTGGCCGCCTTCCCTACGCGCTGCAGCACACAGTAATCTCTTTATGAAACCTCTGCTGGCACTGAAAAGTCGGGAATCAGCTCAGCTTTAATTAGGGACACCAGCCAATGCATCACGCCATGGCCGAGCGTTTGTGAGACTCTTTTCCAGTGGCGTTATCGATGCGCCGTTGGCGGTGGAGTAACTCTATAAACACCTCCGACTGAAGGGCAAGTCAAAGTGTCAATGATTTGTTTTACCCCGACTGATTTTAATAGAAGGGCACGTTGATCTTTAACTCACAGATGGTTTAAACATGCTAATGGCATCTTCCTGCGAGAACATCTGTCTGAAAATGTAGTTTGGGTCTTTAATAAATAAGTGAATTGCTTTATTTCAGACTCAAGTTTCAACAATTTTGGTTCTATGTTTTAAATACATTAGTCTACTCGTCCATTTTGTGACGCTGCTCTTTCATTTCTGTGTCACTTTGATACATCCAGATAAGTGTTCATGTGATTAAAAATGGGATGATGTAACAACCTGCCTCCCTCTCTCTTTCACTTTCTATCTTTCTTTCTCTCCCTCACTCACTCACTCACTCACCTTACTGTGTACCTCTTTATCTCTATCTCTCTTCACTCATCTGTGTATCTCTCTTTCTCCTCTGTCTTACTGACCTTTTTATATCTCTCTTCTCATCTCTCTCGCTCTCTCTATCTCTCCTTCACTCAATCTGTGTATCTCTCTTTCTCTCTCTAACTCTTACTGTGTACCTTTTATACTTTGTCTCTTTCTCATTCTCTCTTTCTCTTTCTCCTCTCTCCTCTCTCTCTCCTCTCTCTCTCTCTCTCTCTCTCTCTCTCTCTCTATCTCTCTTCTTTCTCTTAACTCTTACTGTGTACCTTTTTATCTTTTCTGTCTCTTCTCTCTCTCTCTCTCTCTCTCTCTCTCTCTCTCTCTCTCAATCTGTGTATCTGTTTCTTCTCTAACTCTTACTGTGTACCTCTTTATATCTTTGTCTCTTCTCACCTCTCTCTCTCTCTCTCTCTCTCTCTCTCTCTCTCTCTCAATCTGTGTATCTCTCTTTCTCTCTCTAACTCTTATTGTGTACCTCATTATATCTGTCTCTTTCTCACTTCTTTCTCTCACGCTTTCTCTCTCAATCTGTGTATCTTTCTCTCCCTCACTCAATCAGTCTATCTCTCTTTGTCTCTGACTGTGTACCTTTCTTTATCTCTCTTTCTTTCTCATTTTTCTCCAATGTTTTTATATCCCAGATATGTAGTTATGCAGGTTGCATAGTTTTGTGAGTCTGTACAAACCTGGCGAAGACTCCCTGAGCATTTGTTCTTTTTCAGGTGTTTTAGCAAAGTTTGCTTTCAAGTAGCGTTTCTTCTCTTTGCTCTGATTTGGAACATGAAAGACCTGCTTGAGAAAAAAAAAGGGAGAGATCAGAACAATTTGTAAAGGTAAAGCTATGCAATATGAATCTCTAGTTATATCATAAAATTTCTTATTTAGTATAATAGTTTAACAATACATGATTGTGTGCATGCCATACATATATCTACATTCCAAGCATATTTACACATTATTTATATTGCATTCCAATAAATTGTTTTATTCCAGAGACGCTTTAAATGTAATCTGCATAAGGAATGTACAGTAATCTTATTTATTGGCGAGGGTCATTTTAATGAAAAATGGTAGGGAGAAAAAAATCAATTGGTGAATAAATGTTCTGATTAACACAGAGCCAAGATAAGATCGTTTTTCCCATCAACTGTTTAATTTTCAGAATTTAATAGAATTTATAGTCCTATAGTTGCTACACCATTAAACTCTCACAGTAGAAAATGGCTAGAGAACTACAACTGCCAATGTGAGGATCTCATAGCATTTTTCAGTTTAACACAAAACCTACAATTAGTTTAGTTGAGGCTTTCCGTATCAAAGGGTTGATATGGATACTAGTGCAAAACTCCATCCATTTAGGCTTCCAGCATGTATTATATTTACCATCTGTGTTTTTTTGTATCTTTTGCTATTTTTGAACAATACTTTTTTTTATTTAACACATTTTAAGAAAATCTTTTGCAATGCTCTTAGATTCTTTCCCTGCCTTACAATAAATACATAAAAACAAATAGAGAATTAAGACCTGCATTGTGCCAGTCTGGGATTTGAACCTGCATCTATCTAATCACCAGTTTTAATTTCTAGCCAGAAGACAAGACAAATTCTAACACCAAGACAAAATCCTAGCTCTGTAACCACAGAACCTGGCAATAACCTTGATTCTGATTCTGATTCTGATTCTGAGAAGGCCACGAATGCCCAAAGCCATTAAAACAGTGTGAAACCAGAAGATAACAAATACATGGGCAAAATAAGGCAAATTAAATTTGACCTTAATTTAAAAAAAGCTTCAAAATAAAAGGCAGGCAAGGTCACAAATAAAGTAGATATGTTAAAGCAACACATGGGTAAGATAAAACATGGCAACTTAAAAGTAAGATAAGGTGGGCAAAATATGGAAGCATGTATTTTTGTTAGTAAATGTTGGTAAACTACATTTCCCATCTTTCCCTGTGTCCAAATATGTTCTTCTCCGAGCTGTTTTGTCTGTGTATGTACGTATTTACTTTTCCAAAAATACATTACAATACATCTATAAGTTGTGGTACAGTGGTAGGGGACTTGGACTGGTGTCCAAAAGGTTGCCGGTTCGAATCCCCCCTACGACTAGTTCTACAACTAAGTGTCCTTGGGCAAGACACTGAACCCCACATGCCCCCCGTGTGGCTGCCCACTGCTCCGAGTTCGTGTCTGATCGGATGGGTTAAATGCAGAGAAAACATTTCCCCATGAGGGACTAATAAAGGTTCAATTAAAAAAAAAAAAAAAAAAAATACACATTCGGCATTAGTCATCCTTAACAGAAATGCTGCTCACTTGAGAAGATCCTGGAATTGGGCTTGGCTCCAAGCTGTTGTCTTCTGACTGCTGCGTCACAGAGGCCATGGTAGGATTTGGAGGAGAAAAGCTTCTTTTATCTTTCCAATCAGCAATTTGCTTCAGTTTTTCATCAGAGGAGTCTTCCTCACTTAGAACTAGGCTATCTTCTTCATTTAGAACTAGGCTGTCTTCCTCACTTGGGACTAAGCTATCGTCCTCACTTGACATCTCTTCAGTATCTGCATTCACAAAGAAACAAACAGAAATTTGTTCTACACAACTGAAAATTAGACTACAAATACAGTACCACCCTGTTTAATATTCTCGAGTTCAATTTTATGATATCTCAAGCATCAAGAAAATAAACAAGGATGACAGATCTTATAAGTCAAAACATAAATATAAACTTCCCTTTGGTGCTGACCAGGAGAATTCAGAGATGCTAATGCTAATAGCATCTATTCAAATGCTACTAACTTTATTTGCAAAAAGCTAAAATGTTACTTTAAAAATGCTTTAACATGTAAATCACACTAGGGCTTTTACCGTCATGTAATGCAGACAAACACTATGATTCACCAAACAGTACTGTACTGTACCAGCATCAAATCATTAAAGCTGCTATTGTGAAAGCTGCTATTGTGACATTATTGTTTTTATTACGCTTCATTCGTTTTTATTATTAGGTATTTAAAAACGTTATTATGGTAATCATTAAAATTGGTATTTTTTCCCCCACATATAATCATTTTAATAAATCATCATGGTTTATTCCTCTTTAAAATGTACAAAAATTGCAGACCTTAAAAAATTATGTAAATTGCAGTACAAAATATGCAAACCACATTTCACCAATCCATGATGAGGGAATTTAGAAATGGCAATGCTTGAAATGTTCTGCCCTTAAAATTGCTAAGCACATTACTTTATATACATTTTCCCTTAATTCTCCTGTTTTCCACGTTTAAAATCTCAAGACAATTCACAAAAATACCAGCACAAAAAAATCATCTATGCAAAAAAATGCTTTTCCACAATGACATGGAAAGATCTTGGATGAGAAAAGTGAAACTATTGGGACTTTTCTAAATGCTGAGAATTGTGTGTGTGGGGCGGTGGGGGGGTCTTTAGCGATTTTGCAAGAGCAAGTAGAACTGACCTGATTTGTACAGCTGCAGGAAAAGCGCTGTGGTTTGTGGCGATCCCTCGGTGTAATTTATCAGCAGGGGTTTATTGATGCAATCAGCGGACGACGTGCGAGAAAGTGGTGCCTGTTTAAAGAAAGGCTTTACTGATGCTTTACTGGGAGACGGAGAATCGGGATCTGAAGATTGATGAGTTAACACTGGTTCAGCATCGAGCCCTGAATTATTAGACTGGATTGGGTCAAAAGAAGCCAAATTATCACTGGGGGCCTTAAGACTTGGTTTCTGCATGAAAATAAAAGGGGATTCGCAAGGAGATAAAGATGGAAAGATGGTGTAATCGCAGCCTTCCTGGGACGGGTTGAACTTGGTTCTCATGTAAGATGGAAAAAGGTTCTGTTGTGAATTTCTGCTCTTGTTTCGGGGGGTTGAAGATCCTGCTTGTGGTTTTGGATAATCTAGTTTCCCCGGCTTTGGAGAATTTAGATTGTCTCTTCTTGGTGAACTTGATTTCTTCTGAAGAATTTCTTCAGAACTCATTGAAGTAATGGACGGACGCTGTGATCTAATTTGAAGTAGAGGAGAGCTTTGTGATTTTAGCACAGTTGGTGGAATCGGTTTTTGTGGTTGTGGGAAGATTTCGAGAGGAGCATTTTGGTCACGGAACAATTCCTCTGCCTCCTCAGAAGCCAAACATGAAGATGCAGCCTCATCTCTTGCTCTTACACTTTCATTTCCAACAGAGGCAAACCTGTTGAGGAACACAAGAACGTCAAATGGAATCAAATAAAGTAGCTACTTTGGATTTAGCCTGCAGATGTTCTTTTAGCACAAGCTGAAGCTGCTACGAATGTCAATATCAACGTTTGTGTTATTTCTGAGTTGAGCAAACCAACAGCTACTTTGATTATTTTCTCAGTTCGAGATAACACTCCTACTGTGTCGGCTCTGGGTGCTTCCTTTCATAAATCCAACTTCCCGCACAGATAAAGTGTTTCTTACATTTTGCTGTCGTTTTCCAGCTTGACAGATCTGTGCAGTCCAGGGTCTTTAGACAACTTCACCAGAAAAAAAAAAGTTGTGAGTAGCAAAAATTGTACAGTGGAATGTAAAAAAGTGAACTAGTGAGTAATGTCCATGGATCTTTAGAAAGATGAGGTGATGGGGTTCAGCGTTACCTCGTCCATATCCACGATGCTTAAACATGATTCAGAAGGGCTGTCCATTTTCCCAGCATCACTGGCAGGACTATTTGTGAAGATGGAGCTAAAGTATTCGTGTAGCTCCATTCGCTCAGCTGAAAACCAAAAGCGCAATCAATTAAAGAAATATTCAATATAAATTGTAAAATATCTCAAATATATATATATATATATATATATATATATATATATATATATATATATATATATATATATGCATTCTGGTTCACAGATTAATGTTATTCTTAATCAAGGTAAAATTTTCTATTTTCAAAGTTTTTTTACACTTTGAGTATTTAGAAAAGGTTGTAATTTTTGTAATTAGATTAGATTAGATACAACTTTATTAACCCCACAAAGGAAAAATGTTTGTGTGTTAAAGCATGAAGGACAAAAAAATAAAAGTAAAAAAAACAGCAGTAGAAAAATTGTGCAAAAAAAAAAAACGTTATTAAGAGTGCAAGAAAAAACAACAATAAACAAACATTAATACTAGCAAACCCTTATTCAGCATACATAATGTGTCCACATGAACATTTTATGAATTATAAACACAAATTATGCATAAATAAATATTGAATAAATTATGACAAGAATGATGTAGAGTTAAACATGAGATAAGATATTCATCAATTTTGCCCCTGGATTTTTATTGGATTTTTTAAATAATTTCTTTTTATTTCCAAAAATCTGATAATTCCAGCTGAAAAAAATCTACTTTGAAAGATCTTCTAAAATTGCGTCAGTGGAATTAACTGATAATGTGAACGTAAAGTACAAGTAAAACCCAACTTCAGAACTCTGCATGGACTTCTATCCGACTGGATTGTGTTTGAGAAAGAGGGTTGAGAAAAGATGGCTGGTGCTGATGAAGAGAGACGGACCTCATCGTGGAGCTGTTTGGGGAAAGGTGGTCAGATCTTTGACAGTTGTGATCAACCTCCCCCACGGCAGCTCCCTTGAAACTTCTCTCAATCAGCTGTCAGAGTGTCCTGTCAGACATCGCCATCCCTCCGGCGTAATAAGAGCTGTGATTACCCTTCAGGGCCGCAGTGATGGATTAGTGGAGCCGGCGTGAGAGAAAGAGCTGCCCTCCGCAGTTACTCACAGCGCTTGGGCGCGACCCAACACACATGTGGACACTTTTGATGCAAAGTTTCAGCAGAAATTCTCAGAACATTACCTGTCAGTTTTGCTCAGTCTAAACTTAATGCTGATCTGCAGGTCTTTAGCAGATTAAGTCAAAGTAAGTCATGTTTGAAGATGGAGTCTCATAAGAATATTATCATGCATAGATTATGGATTGTCTTAAACTCAGATCTCTATTGCCGTATTTATGCGAATGTAAGCAGCCCCTTGATTATTCAGGCACAAAATAAAAATAAAGAATGTTTTTTTTGTGTATTTATTTTATTAACGTTTCTGGTTGAATTATGTTAATATTCTCTTAAAAATACTTTTTTCTTTATTTAACAAACCTAACTTGTGACTTGTATCATGTATTATTTTATTTGAATAAGAGAAACAAATTGTGGATTCTAGTGGTCAGGACTCTATTTCCCAAGACTCTCTACATTTCTTTGCTCTGCAGTCAGACTCCGCACATGCGCAGAGCAATAATTGTTTATTATTCCATATCAGTTCTTACCTACACCTAAAATAAATGTAACTTATTATAGTTACTGACTTATAACTATAAATTGTACAACTATTATAGTTATAAAACCATAACTAAACAAAGTAAAAAAAATTAAAAATCTGACCAAACCTGAATAAATTAGTTAAGTAAAACGACAGTATAATAACCAAAACAAGAACTAATCAAATATTTCCAGATTTGTTTAGTGATTAAAAAGGGAAGCACCCGTTAGTTTGTGGCTCAGTTCCTCCATTTCTGCATGTGACGACGTCCATTGCTCCATCTGACCTTCCACAGATGGTTTGATAATGCCGATTTCTCCTCTGTAAAAAAAAAATGCTAGTCATATTGAAATTAATCTGGAAGTAGCTAATCATACTTTAAGGATAAACATTCAAGCATTTTATTTTGTTCAGCAGTGCAATTTGTTAAAAAAAAAAAAATAATTAATAGAATATCTGTAAGACTAATAGCTTTCGGCAACAATGCTTTTAATTTAATCTCAACCAGACTTACCTGATATTATATGTTTAACAACGATTACCGTAATTAGATCATAAATAAAAAGCATTCTCAGAACAAATAAACTAAATGTAATTTTATACAAATTATGATGATTTGTTCATTTTAAAAACAATAAAATAAAAAAGGAAAGGATAACCTTAAAATAAATAATTACAAATTTAAATGAATAATATAAATGACAAATATTTCATAAATTAATTAGTGAGTACTGATTATTTTTTGAAATTGAAAAATTATTTTTATTTATTTTGTGGGTATGTATGTGTGTTATAATTTGTCATTTGTATAAAAAATGTGTTAGTTTAAACTACTTTCAGACCTCCCTCTTTTTCTTTTATCTTGTGTTGCAATAAAAGCAATTATTAATGTTTGCTGAATCTTAAATCTGGTATATTGAATAATAAATGTTATTTAGATATTTAATAGTTACAAAACTTTTACCATAAAGGCATGATTATATAATAAATCTCTCTCTCTCTCTCTCTCTCTCTCTCTCTCTCTCTCTCTCTCTCTCTCACACACACACACACACACACACACCTAATCGTGTGTGTGTGTGTGTGTGTGTGTGTGTGTGTGTGTGTGTGAAGGGATTATTCAGCCCTATTCCTCCACTGAGTCTGTGCTGCGGCCCCGGGCCACACGTCTCCACAAAAGACAAACACACAGCACTCCTGTGATTTTCCACACATTCAGCTCAGAGGAAGGCAATTTGACGGATTCACAATTAGAGCCTTTCTGAATAGTCGACCTAAATAACATTTCTCCCATGGCTGCCGTAACGTTCCAGAAGCCAGAGATGCGGCTCAAAGCGGTTCAGAGGGTTCTCACAAACTCTGTTTTGCTCACATTTGTCAGCCTTTTTCATTTCGATGGAGAAAGTCAATCTAACGTGGGCATAAAACTATGCTGACAACTGTACATATCATCGTTATGCATCATTACACGGAAAAGCCGAGGGTGTTATAAAAAAAAAAATCTAAATTTACCCGGATTTTTAAAAATGTAAAATTATATTAAATTCACAACAACCAAGACAGAGGAGCAAATTAGAAAATTTGTGAGAGAAGGTTGGAAGGTTTCTCTCACAAATTCACAAAATGACAGATAAAAAGAATGAATATAGAGACAAGGTAGAGTGAATAAACTAGACAAAAGAAAATGTCAAGGATGAGAGAGTCTTGATGAGTAGTAGCAAAGGAAAAACGATGAAAAGAAAGAGAGAATCTGGGAGTGAATAGGTAAAGGAGTAAGAGAGGGAGAGAAAAACAAATTGAGAAAGAGGAGGAAAGGAGAAGAAAGTTGGATGTAATAGCAGAAGAAGAAAATGTGTGTGTGTGTGTGTGTGTGTGTGTGTGTGTGTGTGTGTGTGTGTGTGTGTGTGTGTGTGTGTGTGTGTGTGTGTGTGTGTGTGTGTGCGTGTGCGTGTGTGTGTGGGTGTGTGTGAATGGGTGAGTGAGAATGAAGTGAATCAAAAAATGAAGGATACATAAAAATGTGATTTTGGTTATGATCAATTTTCACAATCTTGAAACAACATTTGATGCTAATAATAGTTGTAGTAAATGTAAGTAAACAGTAAATGCCTTCGTTCACCATTCTGTTTCCATACCAATGCTACTTCTCGAAAAACACTATTGTTTCTCAAAATGTAAATTAATTCAATTACTTTTCTCAAAATAAAATGTCTCGGGTAAAATGCAAACCTCTCAATGTAGGAGCATAAAAAGTGGGTTTATCCATCCAGGTTTGATTGACTTTAACACAGCGCTAGTGAGGGAATGTTCACCTGCGGTGTTTCTTCAGCAGGAGCTTCTCCATGTAGTTCAGGCCGTTCTCTTTAAACTCCACATGGACAAACAGCTGGGGACTGTCCTCCGTTTGAGTTTCCATTACAGACACTAAAAGAGTCCAGAAGAACCAGTCAACAAACGCTGTTGAATGTTGCAAAGGTACATTGAAAAAAGTGCCTCATTGGATCAAAGTACAGATTTTGCATCAACTTGTTACACCTAATCATTTTAATGTGAATCAACTTAACATTTTTACTTTGAAAGGAATTAACTATCCACTACTTACCCAATGCAAAAAACATCTTTGAATCAAATTAAGTTTTTAAAATGTAATCTCAAATAAACAGACCACCACCCTAATATATGCATATATTTGCATCATTTATTGATTGGGGCTTGTGTACTAGCGGTTGAATTTAAATAATAATGTGTACAAGAGCGTCTACCATTATATCTTTTGCACTTTTGCACTATTTTCAGTGTAAATTGTTAAAACCAGGGATGTCCTGATCACAATTTCCATTTAATATTAATTTTCAAGCACAGAAATTCAATTAACCTGGGTGTTTGTTTTTGGACTTGAACTGCAAACTCTACACGGAAAATCCTCTTGTAATAATGTGCATCAAATATAAAAGCAACACCACTCAGACGGAAGAGGATTTAATAAAACAAACAATGTAAACCAACCATCGACTGTCTCAAGCAAACCACTTCAGTATTAAATAAAGACCCATGAGACTAAAAAGACAAAAATAAGCCATCGTGTGCCGAATTCAAGTGGCATTATTGACACAATCCATCTTTGTTCCTCGCCATGTTTAGTGAGAAAATAAAGTACGGTTAGACTTCAGTGCATTTGAAACCCCCTTAACACAGGAGTCATTATCACAGTAAGCACTGCAGAGGGTGGAAGTCTATGCAAGCCAAGAAAACAAGACAAAAAGAGACACACACATAAAAGACAGCTGTGTGGACAAAGTGGAAAGTAAAAGTATCGCTAAAAAATCTAACTAGTGCTGCATTAAACCCAAAATGCTGATACAAAACCCCCACCCTATAAGACTATGTCACGTAAAATCTTCATGAAATCATGCAAGTCATGTGTGTAATTTTTAGACTTTTGCACTAATTGTTTTTTTATTGTGAAATATGTTAGATGCACTGTAGATGACACGAATCACAACAAACCTCGTTGAGTTTTTTTTTACTTTTCAAGTAATAAAGCTAGATAAGCCATATAAAGATTATAAATTTAAGCTTGCCAGCATTTCCTCTGCAGAAATGATTCCTCACAACCTATTGTTCAATGACAGACCGACAGACAGACAGACAGACAGACAGACAGACAGACAGACAGACAGACAGATAGACAGATAGACAGATAGACAGATAGATAGATAGATAGATAGATAGATAGATAGATAGATAGATAGATAGATAGATAGATAGATAGATAGATAGATAGGCCTCATTGATGGATTTGTTGATTGGCAAATTCAATTTAATTCTTTACAAGTTTTTATTTTTTATGAATCATTATCCATTTCAATCATTTGGAATTGGCTTTGTCCAAACTTCAGGTGTTGGGTACAACATCTACTTCTTGAACATCTACTCCAACTTCGATCCCACTTCTTTTTCACCATGCCACCCTTTAAATAACTCTGGATTTACAACAGTTGCAATTTTACTATAGCGTGAAGACTTCTATCCTCTTTATTTAGCAACGGATCTTCACCCAGCTGTGCTTTTCTGAAACGTCTAATAAACTCAACTTCTCGGTTGGCTCCATCATTCACACGTCAGATTATATGGGAATTTCTGCACAGGAAAATCACCAGGAACCACAATCGGAAAACCAGCACAGGCCTGAAGTTTGTTGTGCATACATCGGTTTACCTGTCATCCTCACTGTGTTTTTCCACTCGTGACTTTGTGGAAAGTGTTTGTGTGTGTTCTACTAAATGTTCACCCATCTGACAGCATGCCAGTTTATTATTTTTGATTTGGAGAAATACCTCGCCACACACATGGGTTGTTGGTTACCTGGCTGTGCTGAAGCTGGTTGGAGAGGGTTTCCCTGTTGCCCCCGGCCTCGCCACTCATTCAAAGCCTCCTGGAAAGACCTGGCTGACTCCTCTTCATCAAAGCTTCCTTTCAGCAGAGAACTGTCTTTTTCTTCACCTGCCCCAGCATCCTCCACATAATAACCATCATTCACAAACAGTACCTGAGGTGGGATGGAGACCAGAATAAAAGCAAAAAATAAATATTAATCAATAATTGAAAAAAAAAAAAAAA
>CM051499.1:18074840-18084840 GCA_028031935.1 Paedocypris micromegethes
AAAAAAAAAAAAAAAACTGCAATGCAAAATGTAAATGTTTTGTTTTTTGTTTACAAAATGTTGTTGTTGTTGTTTATATGCAAAAGGTGAATATTTCATTGCATGCTTTAACATGGTATTGTGTTTCTCAAAAGTAGGTCAGTCAGGTCCCTAACATTGGCCCAAATGCTTTTCTGTGAGCTGATTGGACAATCAAGCTGTCAGTCTCGAGCCCCGGACTTTTGGAGGTTTGCACCAGGTGTTTAATTGGGCATTCCACAATCTGTGAATGGAGAGAGTAATTCCTGTGCTGTTCCTGCGATTTCTGTGCTTCTTAATACTGCAAACTTTGGATTTAACCTTCTCAAAGGACATATTTTGAAAGATCACTTTTAAGAGCTTTGTACGATCAGCTTTGAGACGCTGCTGGTAAGGAAGCTGTTGAAATGGATTGCTCTTCTAAGTTTGCATAGAAATATGATGTACTGCTTGCTTTGAATGATTTAAGTATTATTGGTTTATTGTCATTTCTGATTCTTTGCATTGTTTACTTGAATAATTCAGATATCTTTAAATTGTCTTTTTTTAATTCTGATGTTGATTTTGTGTAGGTTAATAAGCTAAGAGTTGACCCAATCTTGTGGAGCTAACAACAATAAACCACAACTGAAGAAGAAAATGCTTTGAGTTTTTCCAGCACAACACTTGAAGTTGATCAGCCTCTTTTCAGGGCCACACAGGGCAAAACAATGGGAGAACTTGACAATGTGAGTGAGTATGTATGGATGTATGGATGGATGGATGGATGGATGGATGGATGGATGGATGGATGAATGGATTGATGGATGGAAGGAAGGAAAAACAGGATTGTATACAAACATTGCTTTCCAGAGAAATAACCTTGGCCTAGGTTATAATAAAGCAGATGAATCTCCTTTGCAAAGAATCTGCTTGGGTTCCTGACCTGTGAGTGGTTGATCTGCTGCTCCGCCGTGGGCTCAGGTCTCTCCCAGGGTGCGATGTGTGTGGTGGCTTGTCTCTCATCAGCACCAGGAGAGAGCTGGATCTCCTCACCTCTTCCCCACTGCTGCAGGCGGCCGAACACATCACGAGAGCTGACAGGAGTCTGGAGCTCGGGCTGCAGGTACAAACACACTGCAGTCAGACTTCTTCTTCAAACAGCAAGTCATGATTACTGAATGTTCCACAACTAAAGCAATATTGCAAATAATCTACTTGGGATCTTTAAAAATAGTGTACACCAGTTTGTTTCAAAGCCATTTACGGTGCCATCACAACTACACATTGAGACGGGTATTAGGTTTAGTTAAACCTAGACCAAATTCAATAGTTGAACAATAGACTTTGATGTTGCAAATACAATGCTTACATTCAGAACAGTTTTCTTGGGTTTGATGATTGATGGATGGATGGACGGACGTATGGATTGATAAGACAAGATAGTTCTTTATTTTTCCCACAATAGGGAAATTTCCACAATGGATGGATAGATGTTTAATTAAGAAGCTGTTTCTGAAGTAGGAAAGGCTATACATTGTTCAATTCAAACTTAAACCAAAATTCATGAAAATCTGACTTATACTTTTATTTTTCTGACTTTTGCTCATGCTCTCGCAATTATAGATGATCAAATAAAACAGTGTTTTAATCTTCATCTTAATATACTCATGAGGTGTGGTAAGTTGGTGAAGGAAAGAAAGAAATGCTTTTTTTTTTTCAAGAAAAATGGAAAGCATTGCTGAAAACACTTGTTTAATTCACATAAATCACGCCATAACCAGTGGCCAGTCAACTAATTCCCCTTTATTACACCGTGCGCTGGAGATAATATTGTTACTGGTCTTAATAGTGGTCATGACCGCAGAATAATGTCCGACCCTCCCAATATCTGCTTACAAGATAAGAGGGCAACAGGCTCATGAATACATTTTCAAAATGCCTTCAATTTAGACTGAACATTAGCAAATTAATTAGTTTATTGCTGCTTATCAATAATTGCTTTCAGACAATAGACGGCAATCTAAAACCATTACGGGAAGAAGAAACGTCTGCTTGTTTCAGAGATAAGGGCGGGAGAATATCAAGAGCTGATGAGGAAACGGAATGTCAAGGCTGAAGAGAACAAACCTGAGAACAATATTACTATTAGTTTCATTTTCCTTAAACAAGATCAAAAACGCATCACGGTCGAGCAGCTGAATCAAGGTTCTCTCTTAAGACTGTACTTCTTTAAAAGACGCCATAGAAATGGATGCCGCCTTTTACTGTTTAAGGCCAAGACAGACTGAAAAATCTAAAACAAGTTCTAAGTATTACAAAAATCCCATAATGCAACAAACTCAGTATTAATATAAATTGTGATGTTTTTTGTAGATTATTTCGTACAAAATGGTGCTAGAAAGAGCCAATTTAAAAATGTATTTTCAATCATTAGAGAGAGAGAGAGAGAGAGGCAATCCAATATACAATATATGAGGGGGGAGTTTGAAACAGTCAATTTCTGAAAGTGCATTTTTTTACAGTTTTATTAGCAGTTGAATATTCATGTAAATCATCCAGTGAAGTTAATGGGTTTATTTCGCATCACCCGTCCCGATGCCCCCAACTGGTTAGGAAACGCCTGTGGCATTTAACAACTAAAGGCCTGTAGCATTTACGGACATGCAGTGTATGTCACAATTGTCACAATTTTGCAAATGCAAGATGACTTGAGTAGACTAAAGAGATCATTTCACTCACATGACAAGTTTTGCAAAAAAACATTTTTTGTTGCTTTAATTCAGATGCTTCTAAATTGTTCTTGGTTTAAATAGCATTCTTTAGCCAAACGATCTACAAATAACATTAATTTCTCTGCTCTTCCAGTATTTTGTCGTTCAACTAGTGATGCTAGATTGTGATATTCTCATTTATTCTGCATCAGTGTTACCTACAACTACCAAGCCATGACTTTATTTCAAGCGAAACGTCCATCAATCCTTTTCTGTTCCCATTTCAGAATAAATCTCATCAAAAGTGACCCTGAAACCAGGACACACCCTGAATTGGTGGCCAACCAATCACAGAGCGGACCACACACATTCACTCTCTTGTTTCTGAAAAGTTGAAGGAAAATGTCAATTTCTACAACTTGTATTTTCTGGCTAGGTGGAGATGCTTTGTGTCTGAAAAGCACTTTTTTAATAAATAAATCCTGAACTTAAAGCATCTTGTACTGAACATCTACCTCCGCAATCCTGTGTCCACAGAGACTAGAACATGCAAAGGCAACTAACACTCGGGATCAAATGAACTGAATTTCAAATACAGTGATTTTAAATGGCGATTATTACACACAGCAAAAAGAGCTTTCTGCATTATTCACTGAACACTGCTAGAATATATTTAAAATGAGGTTCTATTTTTAAAGGTACTTTACTTAGTATTTTTAAAGGTACAAATCACTTTTGTTGCTTTCATGAGCAGATTTGGTCATTGGCTTTAATTTGCTACTAATTATGCAACTGTATTTAAATTAAAAAGTTTTTAAAGAGACATACTTGCACAAAACTTAAAATAACATTTTAAAAACTTGTCACAGCCAGCACAGTAATAGCATTTGGATTTAAACATTGAAACCAAAGAATTCCCCTCTTTGTCCTAAAATGTTTACAATTATTTTTACTATTCCAAATGTATATTTCCAAAGTTACAATACTTTGTATATAATACTTTTCTTCACTTTGAAGTCCAAAAATAATACCATTTAGAGAAGAGTTACTGTTCAGAAATATTTTAGTCAAACACAAAAAAACTGTGGTAAATACGTTTCCTAGAAGTCAGTAAAACATGATCCTTTTTTCCAGCCATATTTTTTATTAGCAGCATGTTACAAGTCAAGGTTAAAGTTAGCTTGTCTCCATCCAGACTTTGATCACATCTCAACTAGTTGAAAACTACAGCGTCTAGCACAGTTTAACCATAGCTTCTTTTAACCTTGAACTATGGAGCAATATTTGTGACAAACGTGGAAAGAGTGGTCAAATTGCACTTACAATTGGGGGCCTTCATCCTTAGATACACACAAAATATGAATTCCCTAAACATGAATTCAGTTCAACTCAATTCCCGAGGTCACTTTGACATGAAGAAACAGACAAATCTTTATTCGAGAAATAAATTTGAGAGGTGGCAGAACTTGATTATATTCTATGTAGATGTTTCATTACTTTAAATCAACAAATATAGTCAAACCTGTCAGACACCTTGTATGTAGACAAAAGGTATATATGTAGATATATGTAGTATGTATAAGGTAGACAACTTGGGTATCGTCGTACACATTCATTCCCAGGTATCTGACCCCGCCCACTCATAATGATTGGCTGGTTCTGACACATGTGAAATTCATCTCTCAAATACACTTCTCGAAATTATCTCGCAAAATACTTGCTAAATTGAATTCAAGTTTGAGTTTGGTCTGTTTTTGTTCTGCAAAGTTAATGCGTTAATGCAATGCATTTGCAAATGCAATCCAACAATACTTTTAATTTAGTTTGGAATTTTGTTATATACCGAACCAATACTTGTAATAACCAAACCCTTTGTAAATGAGAGAGAAACTTTTTGAAAGCTGTCATCAGTCCCCCATTCAAACTATGCACACAATAATGTGAAGTAAAGCAAGTGAATTTGTGAACATGGCCACTAGGGGCAGTAATGAGCAGATTTACTGTCTTGCTCAAGTTGTAACACTCAGTTGTAGAACGGTAATATAACTGATTACTTTTAACTGTAATTACCAACAAATACTGCTCAACTACACCAACTATTGTAACCAGACATGAGACAAAGCTCACAAAGTTGGTTTTGCCATAGTGAGATGTTCAGAAGTGCCTCTCTGAAATCCTTTTCGCAGCCAAGTTTCTTCCTTTTCTTGGTTTTTATGTCTCCCCTCCTAGGGAAAGATTGCTCGCAATGATGTGTTGTAACGGGTACGAGAATCTTAAGGGCTTTCTTCGTGATGAGAGGGAACGCTGCGATTTGATGACAGCAAAATGTTGAAAGTGCCGTTGTGCTGAATAGGTTCTGTTGAGTCTGCTGAGGTTCAGATAATTTCAGCTGTCGCAACACTAAACGTGAATGGCTGTATGGAACGCAAAATTTTAAGTACTATAATCTAAGATCGCGCAATCACTGGAAATGCTGTATGTCGACAGCTAAGACCACGTGATACGCCGTGTTCAGACGCAGTTAATGATGGCAATCACAAAACTAGCATGAGATTCATTCCACTAGTGTGCGCAGAATGGACCACAAACGGCGTCGGAGATCTTTACCGAACCCTTAATATTGATTCACCGAACCCATGGGTTTCAGTCCAGCACAGGTTAAGAAACACTGCTCGAGGCCTGGACAATGAGAACAGCTTAAGCTGCTATCAACCAAAAAGTTATCTTTTAAACTGTGGTTTTATTGAGCAGAACAATAAATCCGATCAGCTTCCCTGGTGCCACAGTTTAAGGCTGCCCACTGCTCCGGGTACTTCACTTGCTCTTCACTGGGTCAAATTCCAAGTATGATTCTGACGTAGTTCAAGTTCAGTGCTTTTGTTAAACGCTTTTCACATTTAGACTTAAACCCGCTGAGTGAAAATGTAAAACAAGAAGTTTGTTGCATTTTGTCCATTATTTGTTCCATATAATCGCACACACTGTAAGATTATGGCTATCACCAGTTAGCAAGCAGCATATGTGACAGTGGCCAGGTAAGAAAAGAAAACCTCACTGGCAGGTGCGAGGAAAATCTGGATGTCTGGCCACTTCTCTCGCTGTCCTTTAACCTGTAATCTTTCACACTTTTTATATTCTTCATACATTTTTCAAAACCACTAAAAGCATGAGGTGAGCAGTTGCTGCTATATCTGCCATGGAACTCAGTGTGACTCAACTCCGGATAAAAATTCTACAGCCTCCAGCATCTGTCACTTTTACGTCATTTTAGCTTGAAGTACGGAAATGTAGACTACAGAGATTTACTTCACGTCTTATTTTCGGTACAGAAGTCAAACGAGGCCAGCAATATTCACAACGCCCCTCTGCTCGGACCACTGATGGTATGATCCGCTCAGAGGACAAACATTTTGACCCGGTGATCCAGGTTTCCATCAAACATTTTTGTACGGTTGCAGCATCTAAAATGAACTCTAAAAAGTGTGAGCTATGTGTACGTTTGCACCCCGTAACTTGTGTGCAATGATAGTGACAATTGAGGGAGAAAATAGTCCTATAATGATGCATTTCTGATGAAAGGAGATCCGCTGTGTGTGTGTGTGTGTGTAGCACTAGGATGGTCGGAATGCCACCTTACCTGTATAGGGACCATCCGGTGGTTCTTTAGTGCCCCCTTCTGGTGGAATCTGGTAAAACAGCCCACACAATAATCCTCCCCACATTCTGAACACATCTAAAACAGATAAAATATAAATGTATATATTTACAGCAAGGAACATTGACAAAATTCTGAACATCAGCAATATTTATTCAAGCATCTTGCACTTTCTCGAGCCTATTAAACTTGCCTGACATGATACATATTTAAATGAACAGCGGGAAGAGGACTGTTCTTAAGGGAGCTCATTATTTTGTTTCCAGTTGTAAATGAGTGTAAAGGGTGATGTGATGGACAGATGGGTGGAAAGACAGAAGGCAGGATAGCACAGGACTTTCCAAAGTGCGTAGTTGCTGTAGAACTAAGAGCTGCTTGTAATAGAACCCAGCCTGAAACTCAATCTGCTGTGAGTATTGACTCAGCCGCTCTAATACACAATATGAATTACACAGTACTTTTTTACTTTTTCCTATATCTAGTACTGAAATAAGCTAGGTTGGAATGCTGTTTTTTGTTGGATAATTTACTAAATAATACAGAGTCATTTTACATTGTGTAGTTACTATGAAACACTACTATGACTTCACCTAACACTATTCTGGCACATTTTATGATAATGTTTTCTATACTCTGGCACATACTACAATTGATATACACTGTGTTGGCAAATACTATACAGACACCCTATACTGAAAAACCATGAGACTACTGACAAACATTATTGTGAGTCACCAAACTGACAAATAGTAAACTGCTCTCTACTGTAAACATACTCTACTGACACTAAACACTCTTCTGACACACACACACTATACTAACTGACACTCTTCTGACATGCACCATACTGACACACACTACTTGTACATACTTTGCTTGATTGTAACTGTTCATTTTCAACCATTGAGCAACAACATGAAGATTTTTCGTTTTTAACATGTTTAACAAGGATTTAGAGTCAGCTTGAAGCAACTCCACAGTTTGAATGAGTATCACTCCCATTATAACACAATGTTTCTGAGATCAATTTGTTCTCATGTTCACTGTTCCTCAGCACTTTCAGAAAAATCCTGGTACAGATTGTTTCACGCAGCTTTCTGTTCAGTCAAACAAGACAGCGTGTTAAACAGATTCCAGTCATTTCCACACGTGGCTTCAGCTACACAATGATAAGACTGACACTAACAGAACAACACCTCACCTTTGTAACTCATGTTGTGCATGTTTGCTGGAGTTTTCTTTAGCTCCTGACACGCACTTCAGTCGTTTAACAGTCATTTAATACTGACTTTGAATGCTTGTGAAGTTGAATATTGAATATTGAATAATACAGTCATAACAGTTGAGTGGACCAATCAGGACTGAAGCTGTGTCATCGCAATAATAATGTTATTTACTCTTCTCTAATCCTAATACAGGCCTGAACATGTACAAGTACAACTGGATATATTCTAATACAGAATTGAGAACAGAAGCATCTCTGCTGCAGAAAAGAAGAGGCTGAGCAGGAAGTCCAGTGCAGTCCTGGGGATTCCCTTGAACACTGTACAGGAGGGGAGAAAGAGGAGGATGGTACCTAAGATAGCATCACTGCTGGAGAACAACTCTGACTCCATTTGAGATACAGTCTAATCTCTGAGCAGCTCTTTTAGTGACATACGGTTGCACCATAAATGTCTGGAGACGTGATGTTTGCTTCTGGACTTATTGCTGTTCTTGCTACTATTAGACTTCACAATAAATGTTCTAAAATAAATGTTACTTTACAAAAAATGTTATACAAAAACAACAACATTTCTTTTTTTACATGTACATATTATACTACTACAATTATTCATGTATGGCGTACAATACCACGATTTTAGTCAAACGGTAGCAGTTTGTTCTGTTATGTGATACATATGTCAGAAACATAACTCAATGAAAGAAGGATTATTCTATAATAGTTTAAAATGTAATACAATAACATTTTTTGACTTACCAGTCCGGCCAACTGAACTTCACATTGTCCACACACTTTTCCTCTCAGTGTGAGCTTTTTGCCGCTGCCTTCTGACTTGGGAGAAGTTTCGGCTTGCTCTGGTTTCAGAACCGCAGAGTTAGGAAAGGGTTAAAAAATACACGCAACACATTTCAATGTAAATTTGAGCAAACAAACTGGATTTTGTGGCACAATTCATTTCATACCAGTTTACAAATGGTACCAGTCTTAAGAGTTCAAGCCAATTCCTTTTTTGTGCTTCTAAAATTGTTTTAATTTAACATTTCATTAAAAAATGTTACAAAAAAAATAACCATCCCACCTGGTTCATCCTCATGCTTCAGCACTCGGAGTTTGATCTTGTCTAGAGGAACCTGCTCACAAATCAGAATTCAAGCCTCATATAAGACATTAATTGTATTTTTTTTTCCACCACGCTAACTTCAGATGATTGACTCAAAAGTAAATGTGTGTGGTTTCATCCAGACAGATTTATTAATGACAGTGAGTACAGACTTACTCGCTGAACTGTATTCTCTTTGTTCATCTTGCTTCTCTGAGACAATTGTGTGAGACGCTTCGGTTGAGCAGAACTCCAGTGAGAGACCCTCATTTTTCTGAGCAGAAAATGGAAAAATAAATGTCAGAGGATCTTTTTTTTTTATCATATCTGCTTTAGTAGTAAAATCTTTCTTTAGTTGTAAAAGCTTTCCCAGTTTCCCTAGTTTGTAACCCCAGTTCATGGGTTCGATTCCCAGAGAAAGCAAGAAGTTGTTGAGTTGTATCGTAATGACTTTGGATAAGTCACTTTGGATAAAAGCAACTGCTAAATGACTGTTAAGTAAGGTAGGGTAAAACCAGTAAAGGGAGTGAATTTACCGTATTGAAACTACACTCTGCATTTAACCCTCCAATGAATGATGGTCCCACACACAGTGCAAAAATCTTTGTCTTTTTTATGTCACCATCTCTAAGACTTTGCAGTACAAGAATGCCAGGAAACAAGTTCCAAGTAAAATTTTGAGATGTCTCTCAACATCTTGTTTTTGTTTTCGTGCCCACTGCCATAGCCACATTCAAACATCATAGAGCTGCTTCGGGATTGTAAAAGTCACTTTATATATAAAAAATCACTTTGTTTATATATCTCTCCGAACAACCTCTTCTGGATAGAAAGTGTCAAGCAGCTTTCTCTTAGCATCTCTCATCTCCGTGAGCGTGAACCACAGCTGCCATAGTAACATCGTGTTGCGTTTAACATTTACAGAGCAGATCCATAGAGCAGCGTTCGGATCAGTACATCCCGACTTTCTACAGTATCCTGCTGAGTATGGAAAATATGGTATTTTAAGCAGAGGAATCAATCTGCTCTGAACTCTGAAGCTAAATAAAGACATTCCGTATCTGCACCTCTCCATCTGATCCACCAGCAACTTGATAATGCCCTGCACTTCATTTATACATTTGTTTTCTAATTTGTTGTCTTGCTTGTCACATCAAATCATCAGCTCAGATAGCTCACGGCATGATTGTGGGGGAGGTTGTTTGTTTAGGGTGGGCTTTTGAGTCGGCGTACAGCCCCAAGCACCAGTGTGTTCAAAGGATGTAAGTATATCTTACCAGCGTCTGCACGTAAAATGCTGAAGCATTTAA
>CM051499.1:18087340-18164467 GCA_028031935.1 Paedocypris micromegethes
GATTGATAGAAAAATTAATACATGGATGGAAGGATGTGATGGATGGATGGATGGATGGATGGATGGATGGATGGGATGGCAGGCAGATAGACTGACCAATACAGACAGAAGAAAAATGGACAGGTAGACAGCCAGAACTGGCCTACATGCATTTATGAACCATCAATTTACTTCATGACAAGTGGTTTTGTGACCCTGATCTGAAATAGTTTCATTACCTGCCTTACCTTACTACTTGAACCCTTCATTGCCTTAGCATTACGAAACAAAATGCTTTTCCTGCCATAGTAATATAATTTAAAATATGTACATTTAAAAATATAGCTAATAGATGACCCTTTCATACTCTTCATCAGGGGCCCTTCTATCTACCAAGGGAGTTAGGGCTTTTAGCTGCTCTTCTCACTTATTCACTCTGGTCTCTAATGCATAACTCATCACCACAATGATTTGCTCTCTTAGTAATTATTCATCATTTGGTGTTTTTTATTTGGTGCATCGGTCATTAGTATTTTGTCTATTTAAGCATGTATGAAGTCAAGTAACCATACATAAATTATATTCAAAAATAATATTCCAAAGTGCCACATTGGTAAAGTAGAATTTCTTTAATAAATGTGCATGAGACACAACTTTTACCTACATTAGTTAATAATTGATTGTTTTGGGCTGCGGCTGCACAAACACACTCGCCTTGTTGACTTTTTAAAGAGATTATAATGGTGTGACCCACACACACAAGGACAATAAGACCAAATATACGGCCATCATCTCCAGACAATTTATTTTAAAATCTTCTGCTAGGATTCAGCAGTCATAAAATGTGGTTGTTTAAAAGCATAAAATGCCCTTCAATTATATTTTCCTAGATTTTTAGTTCAACAAAATGCAACTTTTGAGGCAACTTCAACAAAACTTTAGGAAGCCAAGACACTAGTCTAATAAAATATAAGTTTGTGCAGGTAGTACAATTTTTAACACGACTTTGACGCCCACTGAGCTCAAGGTCGGAGGATATCTATTCTCCCGAGTGTTTCCCTCCAGTGCTTTGCCTCCTCCATGATAAAAATCAACCATTTCCAGCACAGCATGGAAACTGAAGTTCATTTTTGAATCATACAGCTGATAAAACCAGCGTCATTAAAAAATGACTACAAGGAGCAAGTTATATATATTTTGCTACGCTGCCACCAATATTGCTTAATATCACACATATATAGGAATACATTAAACGTGTGGTGTAATCGAACTCATCCATCCCTGCTAAGACAAATAGAATCATTTTCTTCACTCCAGTGATGATGCATCTGATGCATCCTAGGTGCAAACCCCCATCACAAACCCATAGAAAAAAACAAAAAAAATTAATCTCCCACAATGTAATCCATCTAAACTCATTGTTTAGGCTTGTATATGGCTGAATGCGCATCGGACAGTGATATATTCTCTTTATCTACTCCATTACAGTGGTGTTTTCCTCCTGCTGACATGCAACTAAAATGGCCTCTACTTTAAATTCATGAAGTGGATCTACGCAGGCCATATTTTATTATTACTAATGAAGAGTCGGAGAAAAAGAGCAAAATTCTTTGATTGGGTGAGTGAGAGAGCAATGGGGGGGGGGGTGAAAAAAAGAAAGCAATAAAAACAGAAAAGGGACAAAAAAAACATACAGATGGAAAAAGAGAGGAAGAGAGAGTGAAGATATTTTAAAAAGATAGAAATAGAATGAAATAATCAAATTACTAGCTACTGGTGTTATTTTTTCCACATGCTTTTATTTTGACACAAAACTAAATTCCTGCCTTCGTTTTGGCATCGAGTTCCACTTAATCTTGATTTTTACCTGGTTAAATAAAGGTTATAATTAGCTCGAAAAGACTGAAAAGACTGAAAGTGGTCCATTTCCTTCAATTTGATGGCTACTATAAATTAAATAATATATTTATTATAGATTAAACACAACACCTTAGTATTGAACTGGGTTTAATGCTAAATCCATTAGAATATATAAAAAAGCCAGTATGAAAGAACTAATAAAAAATCCATACTTTACGTAGACATCTTGCCGTTCTTATCTGTGGTCATCCATTTAAAGGGCTTCTTTTGTAGAAGTTCGTTGTTTAGAAGTTATAGTTTAACAAAAAAATCTACATTAACTAGACAATTCAATTTATAACTTACAATTCTAAAGAATGCTACTGATCATTACACTTCAGCCGATCTCCAACGACTCTTGTTGTGGCTGTTGTTAGGTTTTTTTCTTTTTTCCATTTGCTCATTTGTCTCTCTAGACAACATTTACAATGAAAAAAGATTGGAAAAATGGAGAAATAAAAAAAGAAATTAATACAGAGAAGAGATCACAAATCACAAATGCATTTAAGTTATAAACCGGAATCTCCTAGAGCTTCGGAATCATCGGTGGTGCTTCCTCGACCTCTGTGGACCTGATGACGCTGTTGGCTTGGAGCAGTGGAGCCGCCTCTTTCCCCATTGAGGAGGGAAACATCGTTCCAGAATCATCATTAAAAATGACGCGGAACAACCAACGCACTGATTGTGTAGTGTTAGAATGCCGGAGGAGACTGGCACCAGTGAGCCGGGTTCTCCCCAGGGTTTTTCCTCGTTAAAGAGGTTTTTTTACCTGGCCACTGTTGCGTATGTGCTTGCTCGCTGGTCTTTGTCTTTGTCTTGTCATAACCGCAGCCACTTAGTCAACACCAACAATCCAGACGACAAATTGAATAAAAAGCATCATTTCCCTTACATATTTACATGTGCGCTTTGAGACAGTTAAAACTGTGAAAAGCGCCTTACAAATACTCATTATTATTATTATTATTTGTTTTTCACCTGGTCTAGAAATGTTTGTTCATCAACATAGATAGACATTCAAAAAGATAAAAGATGAAAAAGTGAAGCAGAATGTAATGTATTGTAAAGTAAAGGATATAGAAGTGAGGTGTGAATTAGTACGACAATTAGTAAGAAAAAGAAAGAGAAAGTGAGAGAGAGAAAGAAAGAAAGAAAGAAAGAAAGAAAGAAAGAGGGGGAGAGAGAGAAAGTCTGCAGACCAACTATATGCTTTTTAATCTCAAGCGTTTAATTCTCAAGCTGTCTTGTTTTATTGTTTCACCACTTGCAATTTCTCCCTTCATTGTTTAATGTTAAATTTATCAGCATCTTCTTGATTACACTTCTGTATTTTCCATCATAACATTCAAATGTGTATTCATCCACTCGGCCCTCATCTTACTCACCCTCGCTCCTCTTTCTCCTCCCTCATGCGGTCTCTCAGCTCTTCCAGTCTTTTCTCCACTTCCTTGGTTTGTCGATCCAGATGCACCACTTCCTTTTGTAATTCTTGGACACTCCTGAGGAAAGCGTGTCCAACGAGAGCGTGTGTCGAATTATACACGTGACATTAATATATTAGAGCATAACACCAAATTTACTTCTCTAAATAGACTTTTCAGATTTATGTCAGTCTGTTTAACACAATTATCCAGCTGAAAACACAAAAGTCCTCTTTTTTTCTAAACTGAGCAGACCAAGTGAAAGTATTTGGAAGCTCAGCTATTTGCAAACACAATGCGTAACATGCTAATAGCGTGAACACGCTGAAGCGTGAAAGGAAACTCAAGGGATGCGGCTGTTCAAACCTGACATTAAACTTCATTGACTTGGGCTTGCTTGGAAGTACCAAAATGTTGTTTAAATTCATGATACTGGCTCGGCCGTCTGCAAGCGTCACCGTCTGAAAAGACACATATTTAATGTGTAATGATGATAAATAGGGTAATGTATAACATAAAATGACGTATATTGTACATTATATTGATGTACATTACAATAAACAAATTATTATGCTAAAAACAATTAATGTTCATAAATGTAATAAACAAAAGCATACAATCATGGTAATCCCGTTAAACTATTAAAGTAACTATGTAAAAAAAATAACAATTCCTTCATCATGTGTTTATATTTTTATCTCAGTATTGTTGTTGTAGATGAATTGATTCAGACCCTTTTTCATTTACATGATTCTTAGTCAATAACAAACTAGAAATAGAAAAAAATGTATTAATTTAAACAAAATTAATGGCATGTAATTAACTGAAAACATTAATATTAAACCAGCGTCACGGAAAATTTCCCGAGTAATAGTGTAATTAATATTGTAATTGCAATAGTAGTAATTATAACTATTCCCCGATTAAACGGATGTTTAGAAAAACCTTCGATCTAAAATGCGTCTGGCTTCGTTTAAGTTATAAACTACACGACCTGAAGTGACAGACTTGCTTTTAAAACTAGTTTAAAAAAAATAAATAAATAAAACGGTTAAAACACTCACACACGAGCGCGATTCTCCGGAAATGCCCCTTCGCGAGAATGCGTGGACTGTAACTATAGAAACGCGTCGTGTCGCGAGACTTCGCCTGTGACAACGATTGTTTTTTTTTTTCGGGACCATAATTCGCCACGGGAGCGAGGAAAGGGAGAAGTGGAGCAAGTGAGTCATTGTATGGATGATATTGCAATGTATTTGTTTATCGTTAATCTGAAGCACTTTGTATTGCGTTTGTGTATAAATTGTGCTTTACAAAAACACTTTTATTTGACAATAGAATGGTAAACAGACTCTCCATGGTCTGGTGGTGCCAGAAATAACTGACGAAACACATCTACTGGAATGAGGAGAGGAGAAGCACAAGGTGTAGACGAGTCAACAAAGCAGGTCTAGAAAATATGCATTAGGAAAACATGGGTATTAAATGCAAGTTCGTCTTTGCTGTAAAAAACAACTTATGTTGGATTAGAGGTTGTTCAGACTCGTGGTTGTTTTCAGATCTAAAGAAAGAGAGAAAGAAAAAGAAAGGAAGCGAGGGAGAGCGGGATCTCTGCAGCTTGTGTAATCACGGACAGCTTGATTTCTCCAATTAAAATCATTTCCACACTAAATTCTCACGGTTATTTTTATCAATACTTGTGTATGCTTTCTCATAGTGTCATCAATTCAATATAAATGTTCACACATCATACAATAAACAACAACTACATTTTTTCCAATCATCTATTATTAATAAAGTTTTTTTCCTCAAACACACACAATCTCAGAGGCGTGCAAAACATAAATGTACCAAAAATTAATCTAATTACTTGGTAAGCAAGGCAAGAAACAAGGTCTAGGAAATTAAATAGTCAAAGTCAGATGTATCATCAATTACTGTGTGTGTACAACATATACAGGAATAGAAAGTTTGAAACAATGCACAACATTGTTCTGTGAGACTGGAGCTTTAGATGTTCTGGACCTTGTGCCAGGCAGGATGTCTTGATTGCAGATAGTGATTCTGGTGAGAGACTGGTGAGTCTTGATAGAAGATATAAATAATGTGAGTCGAAGCTCTGGATATCTTCAGCTTGCAAAGAAAGTAATAAAGACAATTTTTTGGAGCTGTGAGAAACTTTGCTGCTCACTGGTTGCTCTTGCCACCATCATATGGCGAGACGAAATAGTTTAGAAATTAACAGTCCTGAAAACCAGAATAAGATTATTCTGGAGAAAGATGAATTTCTGAAGACACTACTCTCTACATTTCATTCTGTGCTGACTGTGATAGTGCTAGTGTCTGTGACTGTGATAGTGTGTTTTTACCGACGCATACTGTCAAATGTCAATATGGCCACTAGGGAACATTGCAAAACGTGTGCCCTGCTTTTAATGCACAATCCTGGAGTAGTGGCAGCCTTAAGTGGGTTCAGCTTGCTCATAGACACTTGCTTCAAGTTTTGAAATCTAATGGACGTGTTGCTGGGATTGAATCCAACAACGTCTAGGTGGCAGGTCTACCTTCCTAGAGTTATTGATGTCTCTCACTGGCCAGGTATGTTGTTCTGGAACTAAATCATCAGACCCATTATCCGAGTTCATGATTGAACAGAATCCTCCACTGGTCACGTGGAGAAAATGAGAACTGGTCAGTGTTTCAAAATGAATTAACAAAGAATTAAACTGTGATTTTATTTATTTATTTATTTTTCATATGAGACAACTAAGTTTGAAAAACGATTACATTTTCCTCATGGCAAGATCAATAACAGTAATATTTTGATAATTATTGTGTGTGTGTGTGTGTGTGTGTGTGTGTGTGTGTGTGTGTGTGTGTGTGTGTGTGTGTGTGTGTGTGTGCGTGTGTGTGTGTGTGTGTGTGTACACAAAATAACTGATCTAAACATGTGATTAAACTGTAAAGAAATGCTTTTCAATATTTGTTCATGCATTTTAGAAACCGCAATGACAAGTCACACAAACAAAGATCTATTTGCAGTCTTGTAATGAAAGGCACAACAGACAGAATGCAAGGAGAATTCACAAATCAAGGTCAGACAGGCAAGCGTTGGTCCAGACAGCAAAGAATGACTCAGAAACATGGAATGAGAACTAAACACTAAAAGTTTAAGTTCCAGACCTTTGATTGCAAAAAAAAGTTATTTCAATTGTGTCATTTGTGTCCAAAACAGCGTAGTCAGAACTATTCCTGCATGCAGTGTTCTTACTTTGCTGAGAATGTTGTCATTACCATGTCAAGGAAACAGCTCAGGCTCCACCCACTTAGACATGCCACTTCCACACACACACACACACACACACACACACACACACACCATGTCCTACTTTTTTAGGACTCAAACAAATGTATTATTTTCATGTTACTTTGTGTCTAGTTCATGAAATAAACCAGTTCTTTAGTTGCCAAACTAGAATAAAAGCAAAATTATGATGTTCATTCTCTTTAAATACGTTCATGCTTGCACTACTATTTCACAAAATGTTTCGCTACCATCCTTATTTTATTAATTCAGACTTGCGTTTTGCCTTAAACTTGTGACACTAAATTTAAGTGTATTGATGGCTGTGTCATTTTGTTGTTTCCAACATTGAGCACCAATTAAAAAGTGATCGACAATTACTACCAACTGGAGTCTCTCTGGCCTTTGGCACCTCACATTAATTAAAGTGCGTTATGAGAAGAGAAATGCTCAGCAGGTGAAATGAAGAACAAATGAAGAAACAAATGCCAGTCAAGTGTCAGACAGAACAACAATTACGGATGATTATAAACAACCTGCATTTTATGATAAAAGTAAAAATGTTTGTTTTTTCATCACTGTGTGTGCTTTCTCCAAATTGCATTTTACATTTTTGTATAATGACAGTATATTCTTGGAAATGAACATTTATTCTAAAAACGGTATTTGTTTAATTCCACATGAGTTTGAATTACAGTATATTGTTCTTGTGTGGTGTATTTTTGGACAAAAAGGTGATTGACTGCCCCCACCCCCGCAAAGTCCTTTGTTATCTGATTATTATCGCTGCCTTTTTCTATATTGTTAAAGACCCGGAAAGATGAGCCCTGCCATGAATATGTCCGTTCATCGTTCATCTAAAAAAAAAACTAGGGGTCGTCGAGATGATTGCTATGGAACCAATACTCCAATGTTGACTATCTTAAGTGGTGATTTTCTTCATCCTTGGCTTAGAAAAACACAAAGAGCATCTCGAATGTGCTACAGATGTATCCGTGGACTCGTCTTGGTGGATGAGACATTAGGGGTCGGTATAAGAGGGACTGGGTTTCAGTCATGCGGAGATGCCATGGCAACCCAATTTCTTGACAAGTAATCGAGACATGGAACTTCACCTCACTGTGTGAGAAAGATCCTGAACTTGTGTTGGAGGTTGAACAGTGGCAGCTTGAAATAATTGGTCATACCATCACAAATAGTCTGGGATCTGCAAAGCAGCTCCTTAGAAGTTGGACGCAGATCTATTCTGGAGTTGCTCATGAAGACAACAAGTTTGAGTGGGCTTCCGACATGCCATCATAGAGGAAGCAAGAGGGTGTGGATGAAGTTTACTCTGTTTACTGTGTACATCAAGTCTCTGTACTTTATACTGTATAGGTGTCCGTTTGTAGACTTGGAAAAGTAGTTTAACTGTGTTCTTCACAGCACAGAGAGCGTAGCTTGGATTGCATTTTAGATGACCTGATGGTTTGTGCCCAAACTATTTACTCTAAGCCAACTGTAACTAGTATTTTTGTGCTTAGCAAGACACTCAACTTGGGAGAAATGCAAGCTCAAGAGAACGTCGTTGAACTTCTTGGTGGAAAACAATCTTGAGAACTTTGCTGTGATAAACAATGTGAAATCCATTGATCTACTGGAGGCAGATGGTGTGATCCCAAGAGATACAATTATACCTCTGTATAATTTGGAACTACAAGCATTTTTCTCATGACTGTTCGGCTAAAGCAAAACGTCTTCTTGCTCTCTTGTAAGTGTGTTCACAGAAGAAAGCACAGAGGAAGTGTCGTTTCGCAAATTACCTACAAAAGACACAATGGTCCAAAATATACAAAACAACAAATAGCCAAATAAGAGAAGACTTGAAGGTAAAATCCAAATCAAGTGACTTGAGACACGCCAGAATTTCATTCCCAAGAGAGAATTGATGACTGGATCACGTCACGTTATACTGCACTTAAAATGTGTATTTTTTTTTCTTTATGGAAGATGTCTAAGGAGTAGTTATTGAACCTTAACTTCAATCCCAACAAATTTGAAACTACCCCAGTAAAACCCAACAGTTTTTTTTTCCTCAGAGTGTGTCCTGAATTCTCTGAGCGACTTGTATCCCCGGGGGTCTGTTGAGGAAAGTGCTCTGTATGCACCACCTTCTCCCACCTTCTGCCCTGTGCCCAGAGAAACTGGACGAGGAGAGATATTAGAGCTGAATTATATCTGTGGAAGTTGCCCAGGGGGTTGACTGTCACATTGCATTTTGAGTTTATTTATGTCATAAAAGGTAAAAGCATAGCTCTTCTGAATGATTTAGCAGTGTGACATGGAGTGGCATGAACAGAGGAAAATCTATTTGCTAATGCATCTTCTTAACATATGTCTGACATTTTTGCAAGGTTTGTAAAACCCGAGCATCAAAGTGATGTTCTTTTACTTTTTCATTGCAGATGTGTAGTTATCCCAAAATGTCTCATTATGTAACAATAAATATTCCTCTATTATTTATTTCACTACTTCTGTTACTTCTCTTGGCACTTTTACAAGTCTCCAACAAACCCTTCAACTTAGATACATCACTTTCTTTAGACAAAATGGTGTACCCTGGTAAAAAGAGAAATTTTGTTTTTCGCTAACTGGTCTGTAAGACAAGTAGCAAATATAGTTTGCCGTTTAAAGCCAAATCAAAAGCAACAAAACTCCTGTAAAGCTTTGGTTGTAGAATGATTTTCATAGTTCCTTTTATTAGGAGGAAATAAACATTGCAAGAAGAGTCTAGCCAATCAGAAGGAATGATAAATGTTGAAAAGAGTGGTATTTTGAAATGATATACAAAATATGTGTAGAAAAAACATCTAATTGTACACATTAAAAGTGCAATTCTCAATTGATGGGAAACATAAGTGATGATATATTTTTTCAATATTTCATCACTTACATAAGATTAATTTTCTAATTTATAAAAGATGTATGTATTAAGTGCAGTTTAAATGGCAATTATATCTTCACTCCAATTTATTCTGAACAATCTGTGAATTCTAGTGTAAAATGTCTTAATACTAAGCAGTTTTGGCATTTGAACATGGAAAATGTTTGGGTATGAATCAATGACCTTGATGCGAGCTGAACAACGATTTCTTCAGAATCAACTATGCCCGAGTCCATCATTCTCTTTTAGCACTTGGTCTCAGCAATCATTCGTCAATATTCAATGACAGTCTCCTTCATTTCAACTTGATAAAACTGCATGACAGGCTGGAAAAAAATGTGTGAATGCAACAGGACTGAGCTCTATTGCCCCCTCATTAACCCTAGAAAAGCCTGACAGACAGCTGTCGAGATATGCAATTGACTCGTGTCAATCAGCAGAGAAGAGGAAAAGAAGATAGTGTGTGTGTGTGTGTGTGTGTGTGTGTGTGTGTGTGTGTGTGTGTGTGTGTGAGAGAGAGAGAGAGAGAGAGAGAGAGAGAGAGAGAGAGAGAGAGAGAGAGAGAATGAGAAAATAAATTAATTTTGTCTGAAATTCGGAATTGAATTTTTGCAGCTTCAAAATGAGTGTAGACGACAAATGTAAAGATTTTTTTGTCTCCTTTTGCCACTTCATTCTCGAACCACTAAATATGTTCCATATCTATAGACTTACCGAATTATAAATCGTATTTTTTACTATTCTATAATACATTTTAGATAACAATGTCAACAGGTGTCATTCCCAAATCATATTTTACACCAGCACGTACTGATCATTCCGAAATGTAAGTTTGTACATGAACATATAGTGTGCACATATGAGAGTTAAGCATGTCATGATGAGAGCAGAGGAATCATTAGTATCACATAATTCAGAAGATAGCGATCGAGAGAAAGCAACAGGAGTCAGTCAGTCACCCTGTGTGAGAAAGAACAGATCAAACTCTAATGAGGCTCTTCTGTAAACACCACTGACATACAGGGCAGAAATACAAACCCTCAACAGCATAAAGTCTATAATGGAAGGCAGTTTTTAATCTGTCTTTATGTGCCAGTGACATACGATGGCAGCAGCATCTAAAAAGCTAAAGAACTAAAGAGCATCATACTGCGAACATCTCAAGCCAAATAATAGGCATATACTGTATCCGAGACATATAGAGGATGTCCCAGATAAGAGATGGTTTAAATGAGTGACACAAACCGACAGTAACGCAACTCAACTCTAAATACATCAAAGTACTCGACAGACAGCGGCAATAAAACGCTTTGTTAGAGCTTCAACGGTTCAGAAAATCGTCAGACCTCCGTAGGTGAGGAAAATCTCTCTAATGTTGGGCTTATTTCACAGTATGTGAAATTGCATTTGCCTTCAAATAAGAGGCCCAAAGATATACAGGAGCAAATAAAGCATGGTAGATTTTGTAGGTGCAAATTGGCATAAGCAAAAACTCCCATCGCTATAAAATAATTCAGCATTCTCCGGGAACGTAAAACAAAAAACAGCCCGAGGAACCAACTGCTTGTTTAAGCATGTAACTTGATTTAAAATGCTAATAAAGGCGAGATTTGGCTCGTGTGCGGCTCACACATTCCCTTTCAGACAATTGCTTCATTTGTATTTAGCCAAAAGCTGAAAGTTGCAGATAACTTATACATTGTGGATACATTTAATTGAGAATTTGTGGCCTAGAGATGGGTTGAGCAGGGAGAATGTGAATATCAGATTAGTGCAACAGGCAAGAGAAGTGATCAGACGATTATAATGACCATCCCAATGCCCGACCGCCATGAATTACCCAGATCATTGGCACAGACCAACAGCAAAACCAAACACTGAATGGGGGCAAGAATAGGCCAACTTTGAAGAGGCAAAGACAAGACAATGTGACCAAAGGATTTTGAAAATACATCTACTGTATGAGAATATTTTAACAGTTTGGAGAAGACTAAACATTTTAATTATATATTGTATCATCCTTATACGAGGCACAATGGTCTTTTCACCCATCTATCATTGAAGTTTTCATGATTTATCTGTGAGTCAACAGTTCGAAAACGTGCATTTAGGCCAACTGGACTTTTTGCCTGTCCAGTGTGTGTATCCCGGATTCACGTCCAGAGAGGGATTTGCTCAAGCTCTCCGTGACACAGCAGTAGAAAAATTGTTTGACAAATGGTTGGATGTGGTTCTTTGAAGTGGCCAAAGCCCTAAATATTTACAGTTTTAGCTTTGTGGCCACAGATATTGAGCCACGGCTTTAAACTTCTAATAATTATTCACCTGATGACAATATAATTATTGTTAGCACCAAACAATTGGTTTAATTTTGTTATTCATTCTGAGCAGGAATAAATAAATGTTACATGTATTGTTTAACTGGAAGTAAGGTAGTTCCTTATCAGTGATGTTGCCTCTCTACATCACAATTTCTTCCATTTCGACAATTTTATCCAAAGAATCCAATCCAGATGTGGATTGTGTAATATCTTGCTCTACATTATCTTTTGACTTGGAATTGCCCTTCCTTCGTGTAACGTTTTTTGGAACAGATTCCAACTCAAACTTGGAAACCCGGCTAAGTCAGGAATCTTGGACTTTTTCATCAGATGTGTGTTCTCCAATTGTGTGTAAAAAGTAGAGAATAAAATCAAGTTTTATCGATAATGCCAGGAACTGTCAAAACTAGCTATTCTGTTTATGCAAATGTAATGCGTAGTCGTCCAGGGCCAGAACTCTCGAACAAACATGATTTAATTTGAGCATCACGCATTACTGCATTACTGCATTACTGCAGACTGGAACAATGGGTCAAGCAGCTTGTTAGCTGTGCTCTATTCACTCGCTTCAAACCATTTTGGTATCTCATTTTAGAGACAATATAAAAACTGAATTTCGGTTCAGGTATGGGGTGGATGACTTATAGCTACTGGAGTATTCTATTAGATTCAGTTGGGCAACAGTGCTTGAAACAGAGTTTTTGTTTGAAAGTGCATTTAAAATTTCAGGTTTAAATTTTAAAGTTTCGGCAAACAATTTTGGCCTATTTTTTTGGCTTAGGTCAAAGCCAAAATTTAACTTTTGGTCGGACTCTACCTCACATATAATTTTCTGTGCTTATCAACACTATCTGGTGTTTTGATAGTAGATGATTTGCTGTTTTGATCTCAGTTCTGTCAATAGATAGGTTTCATTGTCTACTGTGTTCTTCACAACGGGCTGTTCACACATAGACGACTCACCCACTCTATTTGGTTCTAATTGGTTCCTATTCCCGCTTTGTCATCATTCTTATCCTGCTGGATTCCCATGACAGTTGGAATTTTGGTTTAAGCATCAGTTCCTTTCAGTTCATTTGATTCAATATAACTGCTTATCTAAGCATCTTTTTATACAGAAAAAGGAATAAGAAGGAATGTTTTGATGCTAATGAGGTAGTATCTCAGGAACTTCCATCTAAATCACAATCGAACGTTTACAAAGGCAAAATGCAGAGTAGCAGGAAATTCCCACGAGGCCTTATTTTCAGAGCTGCTTTTGTTATGAGGAAAAGATTAAGTTTCGAAGTAACTTTGGCCGATGTCACAAATGGAAATGTCATGCTCAGTTGTTAAACTGATCTTTGACCCTAAACGTACCTCCGCTGTCGACAGAGAACAGGTTTGCCCGAGCTTCATCTGATGATGTAGTCCACTTCTTCTAGCTGCCATGTCAATAGGTTAATTAGATGACTTTTGACCCTTCTTCAACTCGCCCGTGTGGAACAGGAGTAACTGCAACCTATCTGAAGAAATACAGACAGAATATCTTATTAAAATGTGTCTTGGGCTAAATGCTAAGCAGCTTAGAATAAAGCGGCACAAGATTCTTGGATTTCAAATAGGTTATAATTTGCCTAAATTGAATTTCTCAACAATTTATTATTATAGTATTCTAGTACAACTAATAGATAAAAATGGGTTTCTTTTTAAGTACATTGTAATTACCACAATTATTACATAGAAATAAATGAATCCTAATTAATCCCATTTGTGGCATTTCTGTGCTATGTTTGCATGTTCTCACAGTTCTTTAAACGGTTGGCCATCAAACCAGGTCCTCAGGCCCAAAGTTGCTGAGATTGGCTCCTGCCACCTGTGACCCAGAAAAGGAACAAGTAGTGAAAAATGGATGGATTATAGATGGATGGATGGATTGATGGTGGAATACGTTCACAAAAGTGAGTTCCGTGGTGGTGTCTGTGTGTCTCCTTTTATGTTCCTGTTCACGTCTGGACTGTCCTTCTTTCACCTCTCCTGACATTAATTCCAAAGGACTATCCCACCATTACTGTTGCCTAATGCTATATACAGACATTTTGTTCTGTGTGAAAATAATACAGTGAATACAATGACAAAACTCTATATTAGTAAGAACAAATTAATCATCTGTTTATTCATAGTTGTAATCATTTCTAAATGTGTATCATCTAAACTTAGTAAAAATGTAAGAAGCATGTATAAATTCAAGGCTTACATGTATAAAGTCACATCAACACTAACTAGTATAATTCAAGAGGAAAAAATAGCTAAGATTGATATGTAAATGTGATTTATTAACCACGTGACCAGTTCGCTGCGCAGCTCCACACTGCCCCCTGCTGTACAGTGACAGGGTTGAAGAGGAAACATGTAATTAAACACTTAGTGGAACAAAATAAAAACAATCTGACAGAAGAGACATCGATCAGCTTCAATTAAAGAAATGTGTGTGATTAAGTGTTTTCAGCCGTAAGACAAGATCTTCGCTCTGTGAATGTGAGGAAAAGCACAATATGGTTCTTCTAGACGCTGAACTTTTTGTTACGCCCGGTTATTTGTGAATGTGTGTAGATGAAGCACTCCTGACGGGAAATTAACACAAAGTTTGAGTTAGAGAAATTAATTTTACTCTTGTTTTATTCCAAGTTTTAAAATGTGTGCATTCTGCTTAAATCCTGCTCAGAAAGAATCTCATCATCGATGATACATCATTTTGCAACTTACCATTCATGTAACGTTCCCCACCTATCTGCTATATAATAAACTGTTATAACAATTTGACTGTAAAATATGTACATTGTTTTGGAAACACTTTTCGGAGTTGAGAGGAGTCAGGACGATTGACCAGAAGGCTATTAAGTATGTCTTTAGTAAGTCTGAGGGTATTTAAAAATCCCCAACAGTTTGATGAAAATGTTGTGCTAGGCTGTAAAAAAATGCAACTCACTGTCCGAATAAATATTTTAAGTATGCTGAACTATTTTGAGGAGCTTGTCTATTTCGAGGAGCGTATTAAATGATTTGTTGATACAGCCAAAAAATTTAAATGAGCAAAACAATTTAGTTTAGTTCTTATCTAAAGTAGTGTGTGATGTCGAAGTTGTATTTGTGTTTGTAACTCAGAACTAGTTTATCATGTTGTTTCTTGGGGCAGTTGTGATCCAGTGATAGGGTATCAGGTTTTACAACCCAATGTGTTTTTGACCAAGACGCAGACCACCACGGGTTAAGGCTGCCCACTACTCCGGGTTTGTGTGTGTGTGTGTGTGCAACTTCACTGGCTGGTTTAAATGCAGACTTTTGGCGTGTCCCTAGTGGCCTCACTTTTCATTAATGCTAAAATAAAATGTGTCAAGCATGGTGGATAAGAGATGTTAAACTCTTTGACATGAACCCAGTTCTTCAACTAAAAACCAGTGAGTCTGATGTTATGGCCACAACTAAAACATTAAAGCATGGCGCCGAACGCTCTGGAACGAGCCAGGGATTATGGGATATCCAAAATCTGACGCAAACACAAACACAGAGAGACGTGCTGCGTGTCTAATCCTGAACACTAGAAGATTCCCCGAGGAGGCACCACTTCAAACACTTCCCGCCTACGACTGCAGAGATAAAGCGCCACACATTTTTCAATTAACCAGTCTTTTTCATGTTCCATCGTGCGCCCTCTGTTTGTTTTTCTGTTGACTTCCAATCTCGTTTGGTGCCAGGGCTCCTCTCGCCCGCACCCAGGGTGGAAAACACCACGGCTACATGGTGAGAGGGTGTCGAGAAGAAAATCAACAGCAAGAGCTGAGTTTCACATTTATGTTCTGATTAAATCTTCAGACGCTCATTAGAAAAGATCCAAGTCTCACCACTTCACTCACAAAATACGCCATCGGTTCTTCATCGCTGTCTGATAAACATTAGACGGGTAGAAAATGATAATTTTGGTCCTGTTTGAGTTTGCCCACTTTATGGTTTTTTTGGTATTTCCTTTTTTTGTAAAATGACAGGTTTTATGAATCCATGCAATTTGGTGTCCATTACATTTATATTATTATTCCTTGTTTTCAGTTTAGTCTGTTAACAGTAAATTCAGCATTATTCATGCAGCGATTGGATAATTCACAGATAAACAGAAACAGAAAAAGATCACATTTCAAAGTCAGCGTCACATGAAAAAGAAGATAATAAACTTAAAGTTAAGGAAGTTAAAAAAAACTTACTCCATTTCTGGATGTACAGTATTATAATTTATATCGATTTACTCTTACGATTTAATTACTGTAATATTTACTCAAATGAATGAAATGTTCAACCTTGTTCAAAAGAGCTTTTCCATTTCTGGTCACGAGGAGCTACAAACAACCTCACCAACTTGAGGTCTGAAGACTGTGTGTGTAATTTTTGTCATTTAGTGATGTTTTTTTTTACCCTCCATAATAACCAAACAAAACTCATGTTTTTTTTTTAATTATTTAAATATTTGTTACATTTTTGTGTATTTTTTATTCTGTTTTGTTTTTTCTTGTATTTTGGAATAAGAGGGAACAAAAGACGGAGACACATTTAATTCCTTGTGGTCATGTACAAACTTGGCCATTAAAGTTGATTCTGATTCTGGTTCTGATTCTCAAACCAACACAAATCTATTCTTAGCCTTCCTATCAACCCAAAACTATATAAATACATTTTTGCTGTCCTCTTTTTCCGTCATTAATTTGCATTTCTCCCTTCATTCCCTGTTGGTGTCTGTTCTGCGATGGTTTGATGAGAGGTCATCAGTGAGGTGCTCACAGCGCTGTGCAAAAATGCAGATAATGAGGTTTAATGCACCTTCAGATGTCCAATCAGAGCCGTCTGATTCCCTCTTATCAATCAAAGCTATTCTGGGTCTCTGTGTCATATTTAATGAAGCCAAACTTGGACCCTTATTACAGCTTTTTCTCTCCGTGTTGGCGATGTTTTAACCCGAGGTCACAGTGGCAAGATAATGAGAGTGTTCGTAGTCCATCACTTCTTCTGATCACACTTTCACTCATGCCAATACACACTGACTTGGAGTCTTAAGCAGGGGTCGTGGCGATGCTGCGGAGCATCTGCTGCGTTTTGTTTGATCTTAAGACTGACTCGAGTGCAAATTATGGTAAAATATTCTTTGAAAGTTTGCTGGATCGGTGGAAAAGTTGATAAAACATTCATACGCTGATCACCTCTACACACTTATCAGCTGATAAGCTTTTGAGTTTAGGCTTCAAGCTACCATCTTTTGAGTTTTTCATCTTTTGTTGACCAGGAAAAGGAAGAATGTGAGAGTTAAGTCAGTAGAATCTGTGTATTTGTTTTCATCTTAATAAATTAAGATTATTTATGTGAAGTATTTCTCCTGTGGTCATGAAACAGGGGGAAGCCTCTGACTAGGCTCCACCCACCTAGACAAGTCTCTCCTCCAATCAGAATCACCAGAATATGTGTATCTATTCTATCCGTTTTAAGGGCAAGTTTATGTGCATGTATGTGCATGTTCTATCAGTTTTAAGTTTATTTGTATTCAATATATTTGGTTGGTGTAATAAAAAAAAATGAATGAAAGGACTTGAATGATTGTGATGAATCTTACAATTAATGGATCTTTTACGTCCTTATGCATTTCATATGTGGTGCAACACTTGTGTCTTTTACAAAGAAAATCGTACCATTGCGATTGTTGTGGTACAGTATATGTGTTCTGGTTTTTTGTTGAAAAACTATTTTTCAACTTTTTCAAAATGGGGTCAAACTAATTCTCTTGAATTGATGCTTGAGCTCAGAGAAAAAAATTTATACATTATAAATATGAAATGTGTCTTAGCCTAAACTTACATTTAAAGCTGTGAGGCATTTCAGATGAATAAAATGCACTCATCTATACTTGAAAAAAAAAAAGTCTGTTGTCTTGTACAATGCTTTGTTCAGCCACACGTCTCATCTTGTACACTCCAAGTGTTCAACATGAAGCTTTCGGATATATTTTATCAGTTTGAGATCAAATGTTTGGGAAAAAAAACTACTCGTAATTGACGAACAAATTGAAGATTATATCTGAAACTTTAAATGCAGAACACTATGTTCTGCACTGATCTATTGCAGTGTAATTGCTATTCACTTTTTACATGTCTTAAAAAATCTAATTTCTGTATTTCTCTTTTCACTCAATTTTCACTGCTTGAAAAAGAACAAGCAGATGTCAGACACTAGAGGGCGCGCAAGTACAAGTTTTGAAGGCAACAATCAACAAAAAGTGTATAAATGTGCCAAGTAATTATCACGAACACAAATTGTACCCAAATTGAGTTTGTTCTAGAGTATAAACTAATACTGCTATAGTTTGAAATTAATAAACTGACAAACAGATGTGTAGAGAACACTATAAAACTCAAAGTGTGCTTAACAATTTGTCTATTAAATTATGTTTTGTCTGAGCCAAATTCTCAGTTGCCTTTTTTCCTGGTTGGACTCAACTTGTCAACACATCTTCATTGTGATGCACCCGTGCTGCCCTATACTGAGAACAAATGACAAAAGTCAAGCACAACAACAACGTCTCCTGAGCATGAGGGAGACTGGAGGAACTACTATAGGATATAGAGAGTAATTGATATCAAAACTGCAATATCACATGGTCATTCTTTGCTGTGGCACTTGTAGTAATGGGAGTAAAGTCTATTGAGTTAGTCCATATGGCCTCTAAGGACACTATAAAAATTGTGTTCTGCATTTAACCCATCCAGTGGAAACATGGAGCAGTGGGCAGCCATAAGCCATGGTCCCTCGGGCATCATCAGTATCTTGCCCAAAGACACTTAGTAAGTGTAAGTGAACAAATCTTAACAATTATGTGAAAGTAACAAGAAAGTAACATTCTCTTACCTTAGAGAATGAGTTGCTCATTTTGTATTGACTGCGCATGCGTCTATTTGTATGTGTTGGTTGCTGTTTTTAAATTATATTTATAATGCTTTATTGAAAATGATAAAATGCATTTTATTTATCAAAAGTTTAAATTCTTTATTTTGATTATGGATTAAAAAAATAGCCGTTTTCAATTTAAAATTACATTTCAAACAAAAACTTCAAACTATTTTTTTGTCAGTGAAAAATACTGTTTGTTGTATTGTTTTATATAATGTACTTTTTATCACAGTGCAACAATACTTTTTAGCATATAAACTTATGCCGTATATTTTTATAGCCGACAACTTGAAGTCCAAGCGTGGTGGGCTTGTTCACCTCCGTGGTCACAGCTTTTACATGGGCAACATATGCTCCTTTTTAATTTTCTTTCACATTTTCAGTCCCACATAAAAATTATTGTATTGTTTAAAATATTAATCATTTTATACACAGTATTTAAAATGTGTAATATTTTAGTGTTTAAAAAAACTATATTATTCGTATGTAATGGGACTTGCTTCAGGAATATGAACACAGTGTGTGTATGTGTGTTGTTAGAATTAGAGGTTCATCCTCACATGTTTTTTTATATACAGTGTGTGTGTATGTATATGTATACGGTATACACAACACACATTTTTATACTGTCTGTGTGTGTGTGTGCGCGCGCGTGTGTGGGTGTGTGTGCGTGTGTGTGTGTTCAGCATATTTTGCACATATACACAACCCGAATGTTATCTTCCCATTCTGACGTGAATGCATTACGATCACTGACATGGTGCTCAGCGTCGTATTTTTAACCGCATTTTGCACGTAATCTGTTGCGTTTAGGAAGAAACACGGTCCATCCAGAAAGTGCGTTGTTGTGCTGGTGCATTTGACAAATAGATGGTGCAGTGAGCGAATAGCTGTGCGTCAGACGGCGATCGAGGTCCTCCCCTTGTGTTTCCATGTTACTGCCTCCCACTCTCTATCTCCCTCTCTCCCCCTCCCTTCCTCTTTTCTCTTCTGGCATCCCCCATCCCCCACCTCTCTATGTGCTTCCATACAGACCGAAAAATCAACCGGAGGAGGAAAGCGTCAAATTCACACACACATACACACACGCACGCGCACGCACGCACGCACACGCACAGAGAATAGCCTGTCCTTCACCAGCCCCAGAAGAACGCACCGACCCGGGATCGCAGACTGGAACCGCGCGGTCCATCTCAACTGTCTTACACGGGTGAGTCTCATTTCATGGAGTTTGTATTCGGGAGTTCCACTAGCCTCCATTAGAGCCCAGCCAGCGCTCGCGTTTGTCTCTTTCCTCCTGCCGGCGTGATGTTGCGGGAGAACGAAGGTCTTTCTAATGTCGCCTGATGCGTTTTTGATACAAAGGGAACGTTGTCGTCCCCTCACTCGCTTTCCCGGCCGGATCGATCGCAGCGATTTTCCGTGCGTGGAATGGGACGAGATGGATTTTTCCAGCTGACTTTGTTGATTCCCTTGTCATGCGTTTGGACATTCCACAGAGCTGAGACACAGAGGGGCTCAAAATGGTGTCTGGAGGACTTTGCGGCCTTAAAACACGTCCGTGACCGCTTGTGAGGGGATAAACGTCGAGCGATCAAAGAATCTGCCGCATCCATGTGCAACAATGTAACCGCGATTATGACGCAATAGAAGCTCTTTTGTTGGTCGCCGTTACGACGTTACGCGCGTTCGAACGCCACCGCCGCCACTTTCGCTTTTCCTGCATCACGTTTGATTTTCGCCAATTGTTCGTTTTTGTCTCGACGCGTCTTCTCGTCGTTTTACTTTTGCTCTTCACGGGGCCAAAACAAACACGAAAAGCGGTTGGTGAACAGTGATCAGCATTGACCGTTGTTGTGCGTTAAGAAATCGGAATAATATAATCTTATGTAGCAGCAGGATAATAATGTCATTATCTATCATTATTACGATTATGCCCTCGTTGTTAAAAACATCGGCTATTAACACATAGCACACTAGAAAGAGTTGTGATTTATTTATATTTATTTATATATATAAATATATATATATATATTTTTTTTATTTTTTTTTTATCTTTTTTTAATTTTGCATTTATGTAATTTATTTTAATAATTTATTCTCAAGTTAAAAGTATACAGACGTTTGTCTGTATATGGTGGATACTGTTTCTCTAATTATATGCATAATGTTTTATTGAAAATTATAACATGGATTTTTCATCAATATTTTAACTATTTGCGTAGATAGTTTTAGTTGCACTTCAGAGCCATATTTCATTTAAAATTACATTTCAAATAATAGCTTCAGACAATATTTTAGTCAGTGACATATTTTCCATTGTATTGTTATATATACTGTAATCAGAATGCTGTATTGGAAAACCAAAGGATGCAACACAATAATGTGTAAAGTGATTTTGAGTCGCCCCTTTCAGCTTTAACTCTTCAGCTGTTGTGATAGCCATGCAGCTCAAACAATAGTGGGAAGTTGAACAAGTTCATCATTACATTGCTGTAGTTATTACTAGAACATGTGTAATGGAGGCACAAACTGTTTCCCATGCACACTGACTTTATTCCTATTTGAAAGATTGAGGCTTCTGAAATGTAAATATTGAACAGCTACAACAGTGGCTGATGGGATCTTAATAAAACATGTTTGTCAGTGACATGGACAAAAGTACAGTTTTTTTTATATTGGACACTCGGCTTATTTCTCCACACCATAGAACGGTAAAAGAGCAAAAGCGTTTGAACTACAAGCACTGTAAACCACGTGCTCATGCTCAAACATTTGTGATTGCAATCTTTCAATCCCGAGCCAGTGGAACATTGTGTTTCTAACAGCAAGTCCCTGTTAGAGTCGTCCCCTGGTAGAGGTGACATGGGCTAAAATTATTATAACATTATTTTACACATTCTGTCTATATACTTGTGTATATATTGGACACAGTAGCAGTTGTGGTCCAGCGGTAGGGAGTCAGGACTCAAAACTTGGTCCGGTGGGTTATACTACGTGTCACGAGTGTTCTGAATGTAAAAGCAGAGAACAATTTTGTTCCTATTGACTAACTCACTCACTTTACCAGTTTGGAAAATTAAAACTATCATCCCACTAACACTAATATTTTACGTGATCTAGGTATCCAATCAATATTAGATTGGATATCTCTTTGGATAAGTGTCTCTTATTTATGTCTCAAATTGTGGTTTACTTTAAAATAAAATCATGAAAAAATGATTTCACAAATTATTAGCGTTGTACAATTTTCTAGGAACCATTGACTGCAGTAAGGTAACCTAAGAATTTTGACATGAACCTTCAAATAAAATAAATAAGATAAGATATGTCCTCTTTACTCTTCAAAATTAGTTTGTTATTAGCAGCCAGTCTATGCTAAACACAATTAGCTTTTCAATTTTAAAACCCATCAACCTCAACCATCAATCCAAGGGTTAACTAACTTATAGCGCAGCCAATGTGTGTTTGAATTTTTTTTTTTTTTTTGTAAAATTTAATGGTATTTTAAATAAAACTGCAAAAATCTGCCACGTAACATGCTTCACAAAGCTGCATGGAAGTTAGCATAAAGAGCTAACAGCAGCACTAGTTATTCAGGCTGGATTTTGATTTGTCAATGGCAATTGTATTCTTACTATAAATTAAAGATCAACATACATAATTTGTCAAATAGCGAAACAAATGAATACATTATAACTTTATCAAAGCTGTGAAACTTTGCAACTCCATCAATGCTGCTATAATGATGTCAATATCGTGTAAATCCATATAGAAATCCAGAACATTCCATACAGCTACATAATAGCATTGCTCATCCCTTTTATTCCCGAAAATTGTATTTATTATAAATATTGTTTTCACTATGATAAAACTGAAATCAACTGAATATTTGATGTACCTTCATCAGTAGAGCTGGTTTTAACAACTTTAACAAGGTTTTGGGTCTATATCCTATTGCTTTGGCTCTTCTGTAAGTCGGTTTGCATTAAAGTGTCTGAATGCTGGCGTTTATTTAGTAGACAGACGAGTGCATTAGTCCTGAAGAGGACTGTCTGTTTTTGAAGCAAGAGCTGATGCTCTATGTTGCTCATCATTTAGAAACGATGAGTGTTTCTAATGAAGTGCACGTGCTTGAGCCAAATAACAAATGAAAAAAGAGGTGGATAGTGCAGATGTTGAATTATTTGATGCAGATTTATTAGTTTGTGTAGCGCTTGTGGTCCAGCGGTAGGGTTCTGGTTGCCAATCAGACGTTGCAGTTTCGAATCCCTGTCTGGTGGGTTCTACCAGCTCCAGCTTAATTCTGCCCACTGCTCCGGGGGTGTGTGTGTGTGTGTGTGTGTGTGTGTCCCAGCCACACTGGATTGGTTAAATATGGTCCCTAGTGGCCATATTGATAAAGTGATAAAGTCACTCACTTGTGTTTTATTTTTCTTCATCGCTTTGCTATCTCTTATTCCTGCTCTCACATTCATTTATTCTGTTGTCTTCTCACCTTCTCTTTTATCACTTTCATTCTATTGTTCCATCTTTCATCTTTCCGTTTCTGCTTACTTTCCCCTCCCTAGCTTTCATTTTTCCTTGACCCCTCTAACTGTCTATCTCTTTCCGCATATCTGTCACTCTTACATTCATTCAGTTTCTCTCTCTGTAAGTGTTTCTACTTGGCGTTCTGTTGCTTTTATTATTTAATTTGATACTCTTTTTTTTTTTTTTTTTTTGTCTTTTTGCACACAAAGCTCTATCGTTTTTGATTGGTTATTTCCATTGTTTTAATTTTAGTTTCAAAGTCTCATTTCCATTTTCTTTTCATTTCTCTTGTTTTGGTAAAATATAACATTTACTCTTTATTCCATGTTTGTCTCACTTGGACCCCCATTAATGTTTTTCATTGGTTGTTTCTTTCAGTCTCACTTTCAGTCTCATTTCTCCTCTATTTAATTCTCCCTTTTAAAATTGCTCTATCTAATTCTTTCAATTTTTGCAAACCCTGAGGAGATGTTGGTTTCCTCTGATAAAGAGAAGCAGAAGATGCTGGTGGCAACAGGGGAATCCCATTAGATGTGAGCTTTGTTCAGGGTATCAGTGTCTCCTCACAAGATTTTCTAACAATACAGCTTCAAACATCAGATCATTTCAACTCTTTTTACAGCAGGAGCATCCTGTGTTTGAAAGTAGACATCCGTGACTCATCTGGTTCTTGGGTTTGCAGCTAAACTACAATGTTCAAAGCTCAAACACTTCTACCATTAGAAGCCAACAATAAGTCTTTAAAGCGGTATCCATGTTCTTCTTTTATATTAATAATTCAGAATGGTTTTGAATACATATAAACCGTATTTACGCAAATATAAGCGCCCATTTTTCCATATTTCAAGTCAGGAGCAATCACAAAAAAGCAGAAACACATTGTCTTTTTTGCAGCGGCGCACGCGTCTTTAAATAATGTGTAAGCAGACGTACATACAGTATGAGCTTTTATTGTCTCGATAACAGAAATAAAGAAACATTAGACACGCCGCGACACTTAACAGGGACAAAACAACACTGGAAGAAGAAAGATTAAACTAAATACAATCATTCATATTGCAACAAACAGAAACTAAAAAACCATGACTTAAGACACAGCTTAACTTAGCGCTAACAAACTAGTCCAATGTGTAATCGCAGAAAGAGTCAAAACGCTTGGTCTGCTGAACAGGGGATAGTAATCCTTCACATGCACGGACTGGTACAAAGACTCTTGGGAAATGAAGTACTGATCACTAGAGTCGACTTTTTGTTATCTAGCATTCAAGTAAAGCAATATCAAAATGAATTGAGTCACAAGTTAGGTTTGTTAAATAATGGAAAAAAGAGTATGTGTAGGAGAATATTAAGGTAACTGAACCAGAAATGTAAATAACAAAAAATATATTTTTTCAATATAAGCAATATAAATTTTATTTTTCATTTTGTGCCTGTAATTTCAGAGAGGTGCTTATTTCACGTAAATGCAATATAAAGGTTTCGAATTAGATTAAGCCAAGTAATAGAATCCTATTTGATGTACAGTAACACCTTGGACAGTAACAGGGGACATTCCAGAATATATACAGAGAAAGAGTAAATGCATTCACCACCGGAATACATTTAAGGTTATTGTTAGATTAATTAAAACGATAATTATATTGTTTTGATTATTACAAGTTATTTCAATCATGACCAGATGCAGAGTCTAGCAGTTGCCTGCGTGTAATTGGATAAGCAGCTAGTTAAAACTCAGGCTGATGAGATTATCATTACCGAGACACTCAGACGCAACGTTTCTGATGTACTCGGTGGCTGAGGATATTTCTGGAATGATTTTCCCACCACACAGTTAATGAAGTGACACTGGTGTGGTGGGATTCCGTCCAGTGGTGAGACCCTTCTGGATGGAAGTATTTTGGGAAAATGTGAAACTGAATTCATGGCATTGCTGCTTTGTGTGTCGAATTGAATTTACATTCACAGCTTGTATGATTTTGTCTGCATTACTTGACTATGTTGTACTGTACGTTTAGCAAAAATGCAGCCCTTTATTTTTTTTTAATTGCAATGGTGACTGACTTTTTTGATCGCTGACTGATGAGACAAACACATTTTAAAAATTACATGGAAATAAAATGAAATGTAGAATTGAAAGGTGTTTGGTCAATTGAAACCACTTCTTAACTGGTCCAGCTTCTCCATTTTGAAGACTAGATGACAAGAGTTTTTGATGTGGCTGTCAGAAAATTGGATTGGCTGCCCAGTGTGTCAATCAAAAGACACATTTCATAGTGAGGATAGGCTGACATCTGTATTATAAGATAAGAGATTCCTTTTTTTGTGCCACAGTGGGGAAATTTCCTTGTTACAGAAGCACTAAGAAACACGAGCAGCATAAAAAATGCAGAAAAAAGATATAGAAATTTATAGAATATAAAAAGACATGACGAAAATTATACACACGTGGAAAATACTCGATACAGATATTGCACAGAATGCCATTTGCCCACAATATTGTTGTACTAGTAGATGTATAGTTTTAAGCAAAGTAGTTTTTACTGTAGCAGACATGGTCGCACAACACTCTTATTTCACGTACATAACTTCTCGTGTTAAAGAAGACAATCACTGACAAGTCTGGACCTTTTGAACCCAATTCACAAGTCTGTGTTAAGCAGGTTTCACTGATTGTTTGAGTTTTCAGGCGTATATACCTGATTAGAAAATATTTACAAGGACTGGTCAATAAAATGGGAACACTGGCCAAAAAGCATTTTGGTCTGATCATCACTTTTACATTGCATACATGCCAAGTACGATATGGAAATGTGCTGAATCGTGATCAAAATGTGTAAAAGCATGATATTTAGCAATATCCTGGTGTTAAAATGAAATCAGTATTGTGTATTGTACATATTTTTTGCAATACTGAAAATACTGGACGTGTAAATCTTTGTATAAAAATGCAGCATCAAGGCTAAATAATTAGTGCGTTGCACCTTCCACAATAGTAATATTGCAAGCGGTAATATTTTCACAAGCAAGTGTGTGTGTTATAAAGCAACTCTCCGATCGAAGTGTGTGTCAGAAGCTGAAAATCACGAGTAAATTCACATTGCTTTAAAAAAGGCGAGGAGGAATGAGCTACAAAGGTGAGATGTTCATCGATCGTTCTTCAGTGGAGTTGTTGGATTTTCTGCTGCCAAAGTTGGAAACGACTTGAATCTGAAACGCCTTTTGAATAACAGAGCGAATTGTGTAAAAAACATTGTAATATTAACTTCTGAAAATTGTGTTTTAGGTATCATTATTACATGTGCTAATTGTATGTATATGTATGTTTTAGTGTTATATTTGCCGTGTTGCTCTGAGGGCGAGTAGCCGTGGTGTGTGTGAACTGAACCACGGTGCAGGTTGTCTTGTCTTTGTCCTCGTGTGGTGCACGGCTGGATCTCACTGTGGGGGCCGTGGTGTCCCCTCAACAGGCCCGCTGACACACAGCAGCTCTCTGAGCGTTTCAATCCAAAGAGAATCAATCCAACGTCCTTGTGTCTGCAGGAAGTGTATGATCAGCCACTGAGAAAGAGAACAACGCTCACGGCTTTAGATCAGAGACCGTTTCTGATCTGGCTTTTAAGAAGACCGTCAATATTTGTTGTATAAAAACATTTTGTTGGAAAGGTTTTTTTTACATCAATGACCAAAATTGTTTTTTGTATTTTTCATATAGTCTATTTCTGTATTAAAATATGAAATAATTACAGTGACTGTGCTCTAGTGGGCTACGTCTTATCATGAAGAACCCGTTCCATCTTTTTAGGTCCGGTCTGTCTTTCTGTGTAGTTTGCATGCTCCCCTCGTGTGTTTTCTCGGGTGCTCCAACTGTTCAAAAACAAGTATTTATAAGTACCCATATTATAATTTCTATATAGCCTCTTGAGACTCAAACTCTGAAATGATATTCTTTTTAATACATGCTTTGCTAGTTCTGCTTTTAGGAGAGCAATACGTGTAAAGATTTTACTTGATTTAGTGTTGGGCATATTACATATGTTATTATTAAATGTTTACTTATTTTCTTCCATTTTTTTGTGTTTTAAGAAAAGGGACCCACCTTCCCTAAACATTAAGCTCATAATTTTCCATATATAATACGTCTTACACTGCAGCCGATATAACTTCCGTGCTATTGTCCGCTTTTTTTCACTATAACTGCATTTCTGTATCCGTATTATAATTCCTAAAAATTGTGAGAGTTAGGAGTGTGAATGTCACAATCTGTGATTGGTCGGTCAGCAATCCAGGGCGTTTCCCCCCCTCTCTTGGCTCCAGCTCCTCATGACTCAGAAATGGACAAAGTCATTTGAGAATGAATAACAATACTGCACTTGTATCCAAATTAGTGGTTTGTAGTTATACATATAATGACGTATACACCATTTATTGAATTCAAAAGATGACACGATGCAAATGCCAAAGACAAATCAGCCGTGACAAATCTGTATCTTTGTGAGAAGCATTAATAACCAAGTGGCATTTTCTACTTAGATCATGGCAGATAGAAGCTCCGGGTCTGTGAAGTTTACCAGGCAAAAGCAAATCTAGTCTCTGAAGCTCTGTGGAACTTTCAGAACTGAAGTGCTGGTTCTCGGTCCCCGTGATGTGGCCCTGAGGCTAGTCTGTGTGTCTTTAAGGAAGGCCATGATTAATTCAGAGCACTTGTGCTGTTGAGCAGAAGAAAAGAGCGAATCCTCGCCTCAGGGCCGCTGCACAACACTCATGGCAAACCATTTTGCGGGTTAAGATGTTTGGGCCAGTCAGAACTCCAATTGCTTGTGTTTGGACACTTTATGCACACACAATTGTGGATGCACATTTCGTATAAATTCATAATCTAAATGTTTTTTAACTTTTATTTTCATCATATATTGTTACTTCGAATTAGCATATATACGTTTTATCAGCAGGTGTATTTAGTGATAGTATGACTTAATATTATCAGTGTCATTTCATGTTAACATCTTTTCACTTATGCCAATGGATTTATGCTAAAATTACCAAAAAAAAAACCTACTCATAAGTTTTGTCTTTCAGGCGCCCGTATTGTATAAATACTGGCTGCAGTTCCGATGTGTAAAAGTTTGGTTATTTAAATTTTGATCTTTAATTTTTAGAAAAATATGCCATTTGAGATAGTGTCATTTGATCTTACAGTTGAAAATAAAGCCTTTGAAAATGATGAAGAACCATGTCGGCCAGGTCTATTTTGGACCAGAAGGTAGCCGATGAGGCTAATAGGTGGTCATTACTGACCAATCCAGTGGTGGGGTCATTGCAAGGTCAGAGAGACCTGTGTCCACTTCCCACAAGTGGCTCCATCCCAGAAAGGTGTCCATATTTTTAAAAAGCCCAGTCAAGACGTAATGTATACTGTGCAAAACAATGGACATGTCATAGTGGGAAGTGATGCTTTAACCCTCCTGTTATGTTCGTTTCAGAGGAACATCAATAATGTTCGCAGGTCTTTTTAGCCATTTTGTCTGATGGGTCAAACTGATCTAAGCATTATATTTGTAACAAAAACATGTAGCGAGCGTTACAAAAATGTGAACTAAACCATTTTTTGTTTATATGTAGTTTACACTAAGACAAGCAGAAGTTTCAAAGTGAAAAAATACTTTTAAGTATTTTTAAAATATTTTTAAATTTTGAAAAGTGGTTTGACCCGAACATAATAGGAGGGTTAAGTGATGATGTTCTGCCGGTGCTTGAGTGGGTTTCCTCCAAGTTTCTGGTTTCCTTTCATAGTCAAAAAATGTGCATTAAGAAGAGTCGAAAACTCGAACTCCTTGTGATCCTGAAATGAAAGAAGATTCACTGGTTGATGAATACGAAAAGTTCTTCATTATAATTCATAACAAAGAGTACATATTATATGTAAAAGTTATAATTTACACTCATAAATGAGCAACAGCAAAGTGTACAGGATGAAGGATGAAACATTAACGTCACCTGCTTCCTAAGTAATTGTAGTGTTGAGAATATATCTAAATAACAAAATACCATTTAGTGTTTATTCAGATGGACGGATTAAACTAATTTGCATATGCATTTATCGCAGTGTGATTGTTGTTAAGGCTGGAGCCATATACTGTACTACATCCTCATAATGAAAGGATTAGTTAGCAGTTTTAAAGTTATTACTGAACTGTATTCACTGAAAACCATTAAGGGCAGTTGTGTCCTAGTGGTAAGAAGTTGGACTTGCCACCAGATATTGCAGGTCTGAATCCTGGATTGGACTGCCAACTGCTCCGGGCTCCAGCCTTCATTGTTTAGGATGGATGAATTTTTCTGAATATTAAAGTACAATACAATGTGTAGCTCTGGCAGTTGAACATCACAATTGAATATTATAATTATTAATTGGATGGATTATTAATGGATTATTAATTCATTAAGTTTGTTTTTAAACAAGATATTTTTAAGCAAGCAATTTTTAATCCTAAAACTGTAATTTATACACTGCAATAAATACATCAAGCCAAAAGTCTTGAAATAAGACGATAAATCTCGTTTTTTTCATGCAAGATATATTAACTAGCTTAGAATTAGAAGTGAAAGATTTATTTGCTCGTTTTGAGAAAATGGGACTTGTTTCAAGCTGTCTTACCAAGTAATATATACTTAGCCCATTGGCAGATCATTTTACGGTTTAAGGTTTTTTTTTTCTCATTTTGCTTTTAATTTTCCCATGTCAATTTTTGCAGTGTAGGATGTCAATTATTGCCATGTTTGCATGTCAATTTTTGCTGTGTAGGAACCACAAACAAACTATTAGTGTCTGGATATTTAATATTTCAATAATATTTTTGTGCTCACTGTGTGTGTGTGTGTGTGTGTGTGTGTGTGTGTGTGTGTGTGTGTGTGTGTATGTGTTATACAAAAGTATCATACACATGTATATACATCTGAATGGGATGAATAAATCACTGTTTGTCTCTCTTTCCCCCGGTGTTGTTTCATCTCCCCGGATGCTGTGGAGCAAAAATAATGAGCAGAATACAGTTCACCTTTCAACAATGTTTTATAAAGAGCAGCACATTGCATAACTGCTACTGTGTGGAGAGAGAAACTGAGAGATGAGGGGGGGCTGTGGAGATTTAAAAAGATGTAGAGAGAAGATTGAGGGAAAGCGATGGCATGGACGGGATAGAGATATTGAGGAAGATGTAGAAACAGGAAGAAATAGATGGGAGAGAGAGAGAGCGAACAAGGGATGGAGACAGAGAGTGGGTGGGAGAAAGAGGCTGAGAAAGAAAGAAATGAAGAGAGAGAGAGAGAGAGAGAGAACAAGGGATGGAGACTGTGACGGAGAGAGAGAGAGAGAGAGAGAGAGAGAGAACAAGGGAGGGAGACTGTAACAGAGAGAGAGAGAGAGAGAGAGAGAGAGCTCAAGGGTGCTGCAGTGTGTTCAGATTCACCCAGATAAAAAGGGATGGAGGAAAAAAGCGAGTTATTCATAGAGCGAAAGAGAGAGGGGAAGACGAAAAGCAGCAGGATAGAGGCTGGAATGGCGGATAGAGGAGACGAGCAACATTGCTGAAAGAGGATTGCTGTTTAAGCAAATATATTTCGCAGTGTGATATATGATCGGTAATGTTCACACACTGTTTTTCACGTGTTTTTTTAAAGATCTATTAATTAATTACGATATTCGTATTGGCACCTCCCTGCAGAAATTGGCGGGAGGTGCGTAATTAAGATTGACCACGCCCACAAGTCATGAAAACCAATCGCCACTGTCTCAATGAGTCTCTGAGCGACAAAATGATACTCGATGTGTAAACATTTAGCTTCATTGTAAAATATAGAAAAGCAGCTCACCAAAATGAATTTCTGTCTTTGTTGCGTCATCAACGAGCGTAATTATTTCATCATTCTACATGATGGTCTGTATACGTTTTTTTTTTTTTGATCAGCGTTCTGCTATCTGATCACTGTCCCGTCTGAACTCGCTCGTGGAGATTGTAGATTTCTGTGGTTAAATCACTCGCGCCCTGAGGTTCCTCGGTGTGCCATCAATCACAGAGCCCACTGAGGAAGACATTAGCAGAGAGGGAGAGGGCAACCTTCCTCCTCCAGCGCTGAAGGTGATCCTGCCACTGCCTGATTAATGAGGAGCAGCGCTACAGTCGCACCGTCAGACCTGCTTTATGTCTGGAGAATCACAATTACACAATCCAGAAGCCGCGTGCATCATAGCGCCACTAGAGGGCGCTGCTGCGTCAGGGAAAATCAGTCATTTGCTTTGAATTCGGAAATGATGATGCTGAAAGAAACGGAGGAGAACATGTCTATCCATTTATCTCTTTGACTCAATATAAATAAAATAATTTAATAATAATAAAATAAGACAATTGTTTATCGGTTTTAGGATTTTTTTGCACTTTCAAAATGCAACTTTTAAGAAAATGTTGGGCGTTTTTTATTTTTGGTCGACGAACCTAATTCTAGATGATCTGAGTATTATACATTGTAAAATAAGGAATTTCTGGCTGAATAATTGGCTGATTATTGTTCAGTCAACGTAGCATAAGGATGTCAAACTCCAAATGTTCAGGGGGAAAAAATGCAAAGCCCACTTTAAGTCGGGGTCTGAAGAGGATAAAAGTATACAAAACACACGATAAATATATAAAACAATTTATTAATATTAATAATAATAATAAGACAGTAATTGTTTTTTTTTACTTTGGCCATTTTTCACTTTCAAAATGCAACTCAGGAATAATTTTTCAGATTAAATAAACTTTAAATAACTTTAAAAAATGTTGTATTTTAATACACGTAGGACATACGAACGTGCCCAACACATAAGGTCTAGCAGACTGAAGATGCTGAAATTTGGAAGATTGATTCATCACTTCACTCAAAAGAGAATGACATTGAATGAGGTTGTGTGTTTGTGGAATGTGACTGGGTCAGTGTACTGTCCAGTTAGCCGAGTGACTACTAGTTCATCACTAGTTCATTCCAAAAGATCCTTCTCTTTCTTAATCTTTTGTTTGTCCTCGCCATCTTGATTTTTGCTTTGTCCCTTTTTTTCCCCACATTTTTGATTTTTCATTTCTTCTTTTCACACCTTCTCTCTCTTGCTAACTCTCTTTTAATCATTCTTAATTTTCTTTCTACCTTCATATTCTGCCACTTCACTATCTCTTGCTCCCTCTGTCTCTTTCTCTCTTTCACTTTCTCTCCTTCCTTCTCTCTTTTGCTGTATTGCTTTATCTGGCTCTTTTCATATTTGTCTCTCATTTACCTTTCTTCTTTCTCTCTCTTCATCTCTCTCACTCTTGCTGTCTTTTTCTCTGTCTCTTTCCTCACTTCTTTTTCTCTGTTTTCTGTCTACCTCACTTCTCTTTTCTCACTTTTCCAAATCTCTCTCTCTGTCTCCTCTCTCTCTCTCTCTCACCCTCTCTCTCTCTCGCCGTCTTTCTCATACACACAGGCTGCTGCTTTGCTTGCTTTTTTCAGTTGCTTTGCCGTGTTTTGCTTTGCTTTGCTTTGCTCTGTTGTGCTTGTGCTTGATGGTTTGCCTTTTTAATCATGACCTGCTCTCGTTTTTGTTTGTTCCCTTCTTTTTTGTCATTTTCAGATTTGCATATCCATTCTTCCTACCTCCTTCATTTGCCTTTTCTTCTCTGAGAATGGCAAGCGGGCATTCCACTGACAAATTCAGTTTTCTGTACCCAACAGACAGCAGTCAGAACGCGAAGAGGTCAGTCTAGCCTTTCCCCTCGAGTGTGTGTGTGTGTGTGTGTGTGTGTGTGTGTGTGTGTGTGTGTGTGCGGGTTTCAGGTGATTTGGCCATCAGATCGGCTGCTGTCACACTTGAATGCGGTTGAATGTCGTTGTTTCTCCGCTCCAGGGATTGTTTTACACATGTTCCACGCTGTTTCTGATTTAATGTCACGTGTACAGCAACTGCTTTTGTATTCTATAATAGTCACTTCTATGATCATTAATATGTTTTTGAATTGAATTGAATTGAATTGAAAAATCCTTTATTAGTCCCACAGCGGGGAAATTTCACTTATTTCACATTTATATGCTAATTTACCCTAGAAAAAAAAGCAGATGACCTACAGAAAAAAGACATTACAAATGCTATATAATTGATACATTTTAAATAACGCATACATTAAATTTACATGTATTATATATTAATAATCAAATATGTGTATGTTTGTCTGTTGAAGACATTTATTGTTGTTATTATACAGTATAGAATTACTGTACTACTATTACATGTGATATTATAATGATGTTTATATACTGTTAGTATTGTTGCATTTCATTATAATTGTGTATGTTACTATATATTAAAATAATAATATATTTTTGTTATTCATTATCAAATAATTATATTATTGTGTAATTACTACTATATTGCATTTTTAGTAGTTTTATATTTTTTGTTATATACACTGCTATAATAAAATTTATGTTATGTATGTTTTTGTATATAGGAGTATATATTATCTATCTATCTATCTATCTATCTATCTATCTATCTATCTATCTATCTATCTATCTAATTTATTTATTTATTTATACATTATATAATTGTAATTGTTATTTAAAACAGTAGTATTATGTGTTGTTATTATTACCATAATTGGTTTTGTTTTGGTCAAAATTACTACAATTAAATATGCTGTTATAATAAATGTTCAATTCAAATTTTTGTTATTTATCATAATTGTATTATAGATATTATTCTTTTCATGATATATTTTTCTAATACACACCAATCTATGATGAGCATAATTTTATGGATCTAATGATCCATAAAATGGATATGATGCAGTTTGTCCTGATCTTCCTCCCTGTCTTTCCCTGGCAGTAAAAGCCGGCTGTCTTCCACCATGAACCCGGTGTACAGTCCAGTGCAGCCGGGAACACCTTACGGAAACCCCAAGAATATGGCCTACACAGGTATGTCACATGACCAGAGAGAGATTTAAGAAAAGGGACAAAAAGATGAAGAAAAAATGATCTTATGCTTCGTTAATAATATCCATAACTAGTGTCTGTTTGGAGCAAAAGTCTTTTAAACACTGAAAACCTTCCTATTCTCAGCTCACAAATATAAAGGTTGTTTCCATCCAGTGTATTCTAGTGTTTTCCAATGGAGTGAGTCATTTGAACCCTGATACTCCCTTCCCACGATGCCCTGTGTGTCTGACAGCTCATGCTGTTCAGTGTGTGAGCGAAGCGCTGGCTTTCACACTCTCACCAACTCGCTCTTATTCAGACAGACCAGTCGTAATGAAGACCATCTGTGCACATGCTGTACAATATAGAGCTCAACTCTCTCTCTCTCTCTCTCTCTCTCTCTCTCTCTCTCTCTCTCTCTCTTCTCTTTGTCTCTCTCTCTCCTACTCCTCTCTGTCTGTCTTTGTTCTTCTCTCTGTCTCTCTGTTTCTCTTGTTCTTTTTCTCTCTTTCGAGCCTGTATTTTGGCCTCACTTTTTCAAAAACCTTTCTCTCTTCGTTTTCTCCGTTTTGTTACCACAGTCTCGTTTTCTCTCAATTTTGCTTTCTTTTCCGTTTGTTGATTTATTTCACTGTTTTTACTGTTGTACAAACTGTTTTATGTATATCCCAGGCATTCTACTTACAGTTTTTCTCAGTCACTTTAGTACAATTCTCAGATCAGAATTGAAGTTTGCAAATCTGTGTGTGCATTTCTCAAAACTATTTGTACAAACAGCAAAACACTATGGATTTCTTGCAAAAGCCTGTCACTTGCTCAAAATCTTTAGTTCATCTCTCAAAACCAAGTCTTTATGTCATTGAACGTGTCAGTGCTATCAGAATGTCAAGTCCATGTGTCATTGTCTACGAACAAGACAGTCAAATTACTTAGTCATGTTGTCAATATATCAGTATAACTGTGTACTTTAGAGGAAGGTTCTGATGTAAACTATGTAAAGTTTTGATGAAAATGTATCATTGTGAAATCTAAGTTACACCTTTTTGTTTGATTGCAAGAGGCTGGACAAGATTCACATTTATACTTTTATTGTTTATATTGTAAATTTGTTGACAGACCATGTCATACCAACATAGAAAAAACCCACTGAAAACAGCAACACAAAGGGAAAAAAAGATAGGACAATATTCTGTACAACAGTACAGGCGGTGCAGTAGGAATTAGTGTGGTCTTCCTACACCTCCTGTATGCCGTTCCTGTATGTTACGCCACAAATTCTCATCCACATCACAGTCCAATTCCTTGTCCTTCCATTGTCAGACATAGAACAATGTGTTGTGCTTCAGCCATATACAGTATATACTTGCTCATTGATTGTCAATGAGATGCACCTTTGTTAGAGGAAGTCAAGTCACCTGGGAGCAAGTTACCAATTCAGGACAGATTTAGAAATATACATGAATTGGAGATGTATAGAAATATGTTTGTCACATTATGACAACTTGATCAACCATTTTTCAGTTAAGGATGAACTAATGACTCAGTGCACTGTGCAAAAGTCTTACTCCTCAAAACACTATGTAATACATTTTGATCAACATGACATAAACAATTGATAATGTATCAAAGAGCAGAGAATTGTGCATAATCAATTGCATGATGTACCAAAGCAATTGCAACTTGTTCAAAGAAGTGAGAAACTGCTTATATGGTGTGCACAAGTGACATCATGATGTGAAGATTGAACAAATAGTTTTGAGAATTTCAATTCTGATCTGAGAATTGCACTAAAGCGACTGAGAAAAACTGTAATTGAGACACTAGTAGTGAAACAAATGCTATTACTTAAGTAAAATTTAGTTCACATGTTCAGCGTAAAATTCCATGTAATTGAGCCAAAGAATTCGAAAAATATGGAAATGAAGTTTCCAGCTCTTACGGGATCTGACTGTTCTGGAATCAGTACAGTGTTACTATGCTATACACATGTGCAAATCATCATTTTGAAGTGACTTGTTACTGTAATGTCATTATAAAGATGTATTAAAAATGCACAAATTCTTTTTGATCAATTATATTGTGCTGTTTCAAAAATGTGTTGTGTAAGTTTTGTTCTGGTGTGTGTCGACAGGTTATCCAGGAGGTTATCCCACGACTGCTCCGGCTTACACAGCCAACCTTTATCAGACCGGTAGCCCGGGATACCCACCAGGTACACACACACACACACACACACACACACACACACACTCACACTCACATCATACCAATATTATATACATATTTTTTATGAACATAAAGTGTGCAGAAAATCAAGCAGCAAACAAGTTAACACATTTGAATAATTGCAACATTTTATATGATAGATAAATACAGCTCTGCATACAGAAAGAGTTTGTGTTCCTTTATTGACTTGGCATTGTACAATAGAGTTTGTGTTTATTAGCTTCATTTGGTTTCGGTACAAGTTAGGAGTGCAATATGCTTCGTAAGATCTTTTTCCATTAAAAATTAATATTTCAAGTTCATTTATAGGTTGTTTATTTATATAGCGCCTTATATAGACCAACGCAAAGTCACTATGCGGACATAAATAATACACTTTTTGTATTATTGTCATCGTATAAAAACAATACATACAAACTAAAAAGCAACAATGTGGGTGTATAAGAGCAGAAATAATAAGAACTGTACAAAGTAAAATAATAATGTAAGATGTTTAGATATTGCACATCTTTCGTAAGAAAAAAAAAAGCTGCAATGCTACAATTATAATATTATACAATTGATTCTTCCTAACATCAATTGATAAAAAAAACAACAAAGCTTGAGTGATGTGACAGATTTTATGAGTTTATATGATGCTGGAACAAAATAAACGAACAAAACGTGGAATGAAAACTCTTATCTCGATAATACTTGATAAAAAATCTCCATGGGTTGGAGAAGAATTTCCTCAATTACTTTATGTGGAGGAATTTGAGTATTCAATAAAAAGATTATTTATTTATTTATTATTTATTTAAATTACTGCAAGCAAATGAAGTACAAAGTGTGGGTAAATAAACTATGAGGTGAAATGAGGTGATGTCATGCATGAGATCTATATATGCTACACTGATGTCATTGTGTGATTGTTGTTTTGTCTCTCGCTTTCTCCTACATTCTCTTTGTCTTGTTCTGTCTCTTTGTCTCTTGTGCTCTTTGGGTTTGGAACTCTGGGTCTAGATTTTTGGATTTCGCCCTCGTGTGGCCTTGTACTGACAACTTAACATTTGGATTAAAGAGAAAAGTTAGCAGAAATTGCATAAATGCCACTTTCTTACCCCTGATTCAGCTTTCCTAGTCTGTTTTAGTCAGTTTTAATAACTATACATTGGGTAAATAAATAATTTTTATTGGAAAAAAAATGAAAACATGGATGAGAAAACTTGTTAACGCTGGAAAAAAATAGAAAACTCAACAAAACGAATGCATGTGGTGTGAATTATATGATGAAGGTTATTAAGAAAAAGTAAGAAAACACCGGTTTCGCAGGGAATAATTATGTCATTATTCATTATAGACTGTGCAGACAGAAAAGTAAAGAAAGCAAAATGTAAAAAAAAAAAGCTCAGGAATATATACATTTTTATACTTTGTGGATCGTCTTATTATCTTCTGAGTTAAGCCATGTCACTTGCAAAAACAGTTTGTGTGTGTACAGATTCTGTTTGTATGGCTTTATGGATGGTGTTGTGGATGAATAGATTGTTGGGTAGAGAGACAGATCTGATGGATGGATGGATGGATCGAAATATAAATGGATCGAAATATAGATGGATAGATAGATAGATAGATAGATAGACAGACAGACAGACAGACAGACAGACAGATCGACAGACAGGTAGGTACAGGTAGAAATAAGAGATTGCATTAATATTTTGATTCAGTCATTTAACTTTAGAGCTTTACAAGCTTTACTCTATGGTAATGGCGGAAGAAAAGGAGTGTATCCAGCGTTTCAAGGGTGTGTAACCTTTCTTGTGTTTGCTTGGGACAGTGCTGCTGGTGAAGCAGGCCTGGCCCCAGACGGCTTCTGCTCCGGGTCCTGCAGAAAGCTCCTATGACCTGGCCGTGGACGCTGGCTCAGAGAGCAGGCAGTACCAGGCCTCATCTACAGCATTCAGTAAATATGATTAAAATACTCTGTGTTCCCTCGTAACTCCATAACCCTAGATTTGATTGTTTAGCAAATTTAAATTAGCTCGATTAGCATTATTTTATTGTTGTGTTTTTACTCATACTTATATGAAGGGCTTTATTCAGATATACATGCACAGACTTGTGTGCTTTTGCAAAAATGATTAACAACATTATAACGATTATTAACATCACAAATTCTTCTACGTAACTTTGACAACAAACTAGCATAAAACAAAAGACAACATATTACAGAAATATTAAGACAAAAGCTAACCACAAACCAGTTTTCACAGCTTCAATATGTGCATAAAAATGGTTCAAAAATATTTTTTAAGTAAGTTTCAGAATTTCCCAAGTTTGAGGAAAAACATTTCTTGGTTCACAACCAAAACTTAAAGCTATGAGTGAGCATGCTCTCTGTAAAAGTTTTATTTTTATTTTTTGTACGCAATTTTGTAGGAAAGGATGGTGTAAATGAACACTAGAAATGTTGGAATTGTTTCCCAGAATGATTTTGTGGGCCCATCTGTGGCCTAATGGTTTATGAGTTGAACTTGAGTTGACGGTCACGGGGTCACAGCGTTCACAAATGAGGTGTGTGTGTGTGTGTGTGTGTTAAACACAAATTTCTAATAAGATTTAGATTAGACATGACCTGCTTTAAATTTAACTTTTTCTGTATATTTATGTCAATAAATAATATATAAAATCTCATTAAAAAATCATTCAAAAAATCTGAAAACTTTGTTTCAGACTGGTTTCTAAGGGTGTGAAAAAGCAGCCGTTTATAGCCATAAATTACAGTATTTTAAATGATTTTGCTGGTTTTTTCTCAACACTTTTGAAAATGCACGATGGTATTGCTGCCTTTCTAAATACGAGCCACATCATTTTTGTCTTTAAGAATGTCGCCTTAGAAGTGAACACACTCTTTCTTCTCAACACATTGGAACTGAATTGAATTAGTAGCTTCCGGAACTAATTTATCAGCTAGTTAGGGTTTAGGAACAGGAATTGTTTCTGGATTTTTGGACACTGGTCATGCTATGACCTCGCTTGTGTATTTCTGGTCTACCTTCACGTGTTTCAAACGCCTCTCACGCACATTTGGACATAGCAAGAAAGTGTTTTAACTCTCACGCAAGTCACATTATAACCAATACGTCACACAGACTTCTAATACATTTTGAACCCAAAATTATTGTAAACAATATGCAAGCGGGTGAATACTCATGCCGCATAATGACTGTATAATGGTCCTTACGAATGTTTACTCCACATTACCAACATTTACGAATATTTAATGTTGTCTTCTCTTCTCTCTTATCCCACTCATTTTCATTCTTTTTCCCATCTTACATTGTGCTCATCAATTTTTATGTTTTTTTCTTTCTGGTCTCTTACGAATGTTCACTTTCCGTGTTCTAACATTTCTATTCTGTCCCCCTGTTTGCCAGTCTAATTGATCCAATCTTTCTTTTTCACTCTTCTTATTGGGTCTTGAAACCTTTCACGTTTTCTGTGTCTCTCCGCAGGATATACAGCAGGAACGCCTTATAAAGTTCCCCCTACTCAGACCAATGGAGCACCTCCGCCATATTCCCCGTCTCCCAACCCTTATCCAACGGCCATGTACCCCATTAGAAGTGCCTACCCCCAGCAGAACCTCTATGCTCAGGTACGCCCCACCCATCCGATCACATGGTGGACTCAGACGTCTGCAGGTTTATATATCATGTGTGTTTTCTCACAGGGTGCTTATTACACACAGCCAGTGTACGCCGCCCAGCCTCATGTCATCCACCACACCACTGTGGTTCAGCCCAATAGCATCCCTTCTGCCATCTACCCTGCTCCTGTTGCTGCACCTCGGTCCAATGGCGTGGCCATGGGGATGGTGGCCGGAACAACGATGGCCATGTCTGCCGGTAAGATACGCTTATATCTCTATTCAGGGATGTTGTGGCTCATGTGTAATTGTGAGTGGAAGGTCGCCGAGTATATTTTCGTGTGACTTTTACTTGACACCTAAAACAATCTGCTCCTCCGCTGATAATATGGCTGCAAAAATGTGTAGTACCAAGGTGATAATATGGCTGCAAAAATGTGTAGTACCAAGGTGCCTACAAACTTTTTCAATACGATTATTAGCAACTGTAGTTGGCAAATTTTTCTCTTGCCAGGTTAGAAATGTCTCAATCTGATTTTCGAAAATCTCAATCCAATCCTTATTCTTAAATGCGCTCTCTCTTTTCACTTTACTTTACTTTAAGCGTTTTTGCAGACGCTTTTATTCAAAGCGACTTAGATTTCATTACAATTATTTTTTTTGCAATTCATCAAATTCCTCATGATCCGATATTTCAAACACCAGCGCTCTACAGACTGAGCTACTGGGAAAACCTGAGCTTACTGGGAAAGCTCCCTCTCTCTCACACACACACACACAGTTCTGCACTAACGACACACTCTTGCAGACACGCATATACACAGTTTTGAAGCTCTTTAATTGTTGAGCACTTCTCCCCGTATTTTTCACAAGTAGACAATTTACAACATGCATCTGTTAAATCCATTTACAATAAATATGTATTTTGATCCTCTTAACAATCAACACAAATTTTCATGAATTGCATGAATAAAGAAGGTAAGGGGAGCGATGGATGGATGGATGGATGGATGGATGGATAGATGAAAGGTTACATAGATAGATAGACGGATGGATGGATGGATGGATGGACAGATGGACGGAAGGAGGGAGGGATGGATAGACAGACATTGTGTGTGTGTGTGTGTGTGTGTGTGTGTGTGTGTGTGTGTGTGTGTGTGTGTGTGCGCGTGTGTTTGTTATTATAAAATGTATATATTGTGTAATACATTATTATAAAATGTATAATAGTATAAAAGAGAGTATGTAAACAAATGTAAACAGAGCTAAACATTTTTTGTATCATCGATTTCATACACACACTGTATATACGTATATATTAAAAGATTTATAGTAAGAAGTATAAATAGCTTCAAATTTTTTCCAACAGGAACTTTGCTGACAACACCTCAGCACACTCCGATTGGCGCACATCCAGTCAGCGTTCCCACGTACCGGCCCCAAGGGACCCCTGGGTACAGCTATGTGCCACCTCACTGGTAGAGCCCGCCTCCCAATCATGTGAGTCTCCGCCCCTTCACATCGCCTGTCAGTCAAAGCAGCAGCCAATCAACACCTCTCCCTTTCATCCGTGGCAGATCTGGAGTCAAACATCGTATGCAACTACTCAAGTCTTACATCGGCGCTCTGTGCTCAACAGCGAGGTGCCACGTCTGTTTGCAAGAACAAAAGAGAAAAAAAGTGCAAGGGTCACTTTATGCATTCTTATGTGTTTTTGTAAAAGCTGCTTTTTTATCTTTAATTTAATTTTTTTGTAGTTTATTTTTTTTTCTCTGTTTTTCGTTACTTCTCATTTCCCGGGATGATGTTCTTGCATTAGATGATTTTAATCCTCATCGTTCCATAGTAACTTCTGTGTGAACTCCAGAATGATTTCGACCAATCACGCCTCTTCAAGCTGTCTTTGTGTTCACGCTGGTGTGTAGGAATGTACCAACGCAATATCAGCACCACTTGGGTCATAATTATGCTGCCAAATTTGATAACCTATAGATATTAGCACAGGGTTGTTTTTTACAGTGATTTTTGGTTTTTGCCCTTCCCTGTCCATTCCGAAGTCTTGTCTTTATTCCCTCTTTCTTTTCAGGAATTCGTCATTTCACATAATCCAAATCTTCCCTTAAATTGTTCCGTCATCGATAACAAGTGTGTCTTCCAGCTTGTAGCTGTTCATGTAGATCCAAGGTTGCTATCATTAGTAAGGCCATGCAAACGTGGTTTAACCGTCATTTGGCTATGGAAGTACATGCAGTAAAACTTAGTTATATTCACTTAATAGGAAACCTTTGAGTCGGCTGGTTACTTAAGTAGCTTATGTGTCAGGATTATCTATAACATGTATAATCGATTTATGTAAACGTGCACACGCGGCCGAGCAGATGGGCGTGTGCGTACTGAGGGGCGTGCGAGGAATATCAAGAGCTGGAGAGAGAGACAATAACTGGCACTTAGCTGGAGCCCCGGGCCATTCCTCTCAGTGGCATCAAGCCCGATTGAAACGTGCCAATTTCGAGGCCAGACAGGACGGATGCAACACTTACGGGAATGCCAGAATTGAAAGGGATTTTATTGCAATGTAGAAATAGCACTATTAGCAAAAAAAAAAAAAAGGATGGAAAAAGGAAAGACCAGCGCTCTAATTTTCCTCAATGTCGATCTCCGGTCAGAGAGATTTTCGGAACGCTGGTCCTCGGTGAATTCATTTGTAGTTGCACAGATTTAAAGCATGGAAATGGAGTTCAATGCAATAATCGCAGCCTGCTTGAATGGCTTTTCATTGTGAATTACAGCATTTTTAGGGAACGAAGCAGAGTTTGGATTTTTGTATCCCAAGGACTTGTCCGTATCCGTGAATTGTGTACTCAGAAGTGACATATCAAGTATTATATGAAGCGTTATCGTACAGAAGCATTGCACATACACGTAGACGTAATTTAATAACCAATTTTACGGTACGCTCATGTTTAATGATGTGATTAAGAAAACCAAGCATTTACTCTGCTAATCTAGTATTGGTCATGTCTCTGGACGTAATATTATTGTCAGTACCAAACCGTATCACTTTTGTTTTTGACGTATCCAACACTGAGTGAGACAGCGGAACTCTGTTTGTGGAAGAGATGACGGCATGTAGTACCGCATGTGTCCTGCGGCTGAAGTGTGGCGCTGCAGCTTCTGGCTTTATCAATCACTGCATTTTTTCCCTCCGTGTTACCTTTGCCTAGAACTAAACAGAGTTGTGGGGCAGCAAATGGCTGTAAAAATGAATTACACTCCAAATCTTTAAGACAAAAGTGAAATTTGTAAAAAGTAAAATTAGTGATTTACAGTTTGCAATTTTATCGACTACTCACACACACGCCAAGCCAGGGAAGGTAGGAAGACGATTCAGGATCAAATACACATTTCGTTATGAAGCACTTTTCAGTCTGTTTTAAAGCAGATGAACAGAATCGTGAAATATGGTGAAGGGGGTGACATCATTTCCATGTTTTTGAGAGGATAGGGTCACTTCTAGATTGCTATTCGAATTAACAGCACACAATTAAAAAATGTAAAACGTACAGATTTACTCAAGGGAATTTTGTTCCTAGCCATTGTCACCTAAGGGCTTGCTTTCTAATCTTTGCTAAACTAAAGATTTTGGGCTCAATTTAAAACTGGAATTTATCTGAAGTCATGATACAATGGAGGTACATATAAATATTTAAAAGCAGTAAAAACTGGAGCAAAAAGCAACAAAATCATTAAGCAGGAAATTGCTTCCATGTTCCGTCTCAACTGTGCAAACCTTTTAATGCTACATCATTTAATAATAAGTTATTAGTCATCTGACCAATAATCATTAGCAATGTATTTGTTGCCCCACTCTCTTCTTTTCTGTTTTTGAGCATTCATTAAGATTGCAAGCCGTAAACTCGTTTTACTGCCACTAGTCCAAAACACAACCCGACCCCAGAAAACAGGATGTATGAGAAGAAACTTCCAGGTCAACATCCACTCACACGTGATGTAGGAGCTTCTCACCCAAGTATTTCATGTTCTAATTAATGGTTGGTGTTGATTTTGCTTAACTAGAAGGTCTTACTAGTTGATCTGGAGTGGAGTGATGCAGGAGTGGCATTTCACAGCACAAGTCTTCAGAGGGTTTCCACTTCTCCGATAACTTCCCCAGCTCGAGATCTTTTTCTCTTTTATCAGTTGATAGCTGATAAGAGTCAAATCATAATTTAGATACGTAAATGATTTCCATTAGTTAAAAGTTAGAGCTCTGACTTCATTCTCTTGCCCTCACAGCATGAATTTCTCAAGCACAGAAAGATGTGTTGCAGTATAAATTGCTCTGAAAAGTTCCTGGGAGACTTTATCTTATGCGTGTAGAACCTCTGAAGGTCTTCACTTTTCATTTCTGAAGGCTTGCAAGACTTTTCCTGATTATCTGGGAAATTTACTCTTTTAGCACTGTAAAAAATCCCAATTTTCCCAACCAGCAGCCATTTTTATTTTTAAAAATAAATCTCATCTTTTATCGCAATTTGACTAAATAATTGTTGAAAGTTCTGTGTAGTTTTCTTAACCTCATTGCGTCCCATTAAAATTGGTGTTGCGGAACTGGATGATAAAGTAAAATGAATTTGTGCACTTGTCTTTTACAACAAAAAGCTTATAGTTGTATTCTTGTAGTATTGTTTGTTCACGCAACTTTAATGTTTCTGTCGAAGCAAAGGATGACTTGAAAACCAGTTGGTTTAAAATAAAACCTAAATACAGAAGATGATTTAAGCCACCTGTCCAACTAATCAGACGTTTACGTTTGGCGAGCAGCTATTGGTCCAGACCTTTGAATTTGCATAGGCTGCAAAAAGAATTCCCACTTTTTTCCCTCCCAATTGTTCTTCGATGTCTGCGGCTTCATTTTCTTTCCATAGTCCCTCAATTGTCCTTTTTTTTTTCTCGTGTGTTGTCGATATTGAAAACCCATGCACTGTTCTTTTTTTCTTTTGTTTGTTTCAGGGCATCGATCAAAGGATTGTTTAGTAGCGCCCGTGTTGCATGCTACGGGTTATTAGCTGTAGTGAAGTCAGTGTCACTTCATGAGTGTGTAAAGGGTTTTTAAGTCATTGTGGCACTGGTTACACACTCTTGCTGAAAACCTGTCATATGTACCATAGGCTTGGACCCAAATGGACAAGAGGTTGTTATTTCACACAAAAACGGTTTACGTGTGACCCATATGGAAAGAAAAGACTTTGTTGTTTGCATTTTAAATGTAAAGCAAAAAGCAGAAAGTCTTCCAGAATTTTTCTCTTTTGTGAGTGTTAAAAAGTCCATACGACGCACCACAAGACGGTTTTGGTACCATCCAGATCCAATGGAGCGAGGAGACCCACATCAGGCTTGTGAAATGAAGTGTAAAACTGAGTTATTTTGGGGTTTTTATTGATTTGTTTTGTTTTTGAAGATCAGTTAGTGATCTTTGTGACATAATTAAGCCAAGTTTGTAATTGTATAATATTTACTGTAAGATGTAGAACATTCAAAAAATATTAAAATCTTTCCCAAAAAAAAAAATGTTTGAATGCTGTTTTGTTTGTCTGATTTTTTTTCTGTTTTCTAACCATTGGACACACTGAACTCATGATCAACCAATCAGAGGATTAGACAAAGAAAAACCATCTTGGTTGGTTGCGTGATCTTTGCTTCCTGATGGAATAAGACGAAGAAGAACTGATAATAAGAGGACACATTGTGGTTCTGATTGACTTCTGCACTTTCTAGTGGCCGATGAGAAGACTCTGCTCAGGTTCATGAATTGCATAGGTGACCTTTTAACCTTGAATAACTCATATAAAGGAATCGTATGACTTCATGACCAATTCTAATCTGGTATTTGTGGTTCTGGTATTAGGCTTCATCTGAGCTAGAGACGGACTACACATCCTGTATGACAGGGACAACTACTAGATCTCAACCGTATGAAAGTGTGAACCTTTGCCAGGGTTCAAAAATATTTTTGTGAGATTTAAGTAATTAGGTAAAATTTAAATGTACGTACTTTATAGGCTACATAAGCCACAACAAGGTATATGTACTGCAAAGAGGGGATTCATAAAGTTTCTATTATTATTATTATTATTATTATCATTAAAGATGCGTATCTATTATGGCAATTCATCTGTGTTCCACTAGAGGGGGTAGTGGTTTGGTTTAGTGGGGGGTTTTCAAAAGAAAAGTGTTTTGTATCAGTGAATTTAGCAAAAAATAATTTACATTTAATATATTACAACAAATGACAAGACTTTTGACATTATGCAGAACAACATTACATAAAACCTCTAAACATTGCACAATTTAAGTATGCACTGTGTATACTGCATATCAGTTTATTTCAAGGTTTATAGGCAAGAAACCCTCCATAACATGATTAAATCAACAGTATTAGATTTTTATGGGATCATTAGTCAAAGAAAGCTTGATGAGGGAAAATTGTAAAATTTATTTTCTCAATTCTATTTTTCTTTTTTATTAAATCTCACTGAATTATTTTCCAGCCAGATTGCCTCATCATAAGGAATGTTCCATGATTGTTTACACGTTTCTATTAGTTACTTGTTGACAGCTGAGAAGAGAAGAACTCCCTCTGCTCTTCTGGAGTGAGGATCATCATCTCTACCTCCTCAACTCCTCCAGTGATCCTTTAACGGGAATCTGATTCATAATGGGACAAGCAGCAACTAGTAGTGTCTACATTTAGTATGACCGATTCAGCATCTGAAAGTGTGTGCGTGCTTTTAAAATGTGTTGTCATGGATTTGTAACCAACAAGCTGAAAGTAAAATTGGTGAAAGCCTTCCTTTCAGCGCACAAGCCAACATGGGTACAACTGGGTCATGTTTCCGACCCAACGGTAATCGTAACAATGGAGCAAAACCGCTGGAACCAAACAACACCAGAAATCGAAAAAGATTTTGGAGGCGGAGCTTACGAAAACCTAGTCAAAAAACATCTGCGGGAAGTTCTGATGGTAAATAACAACCTTTTGCATTCTACCCTGCCCTGGAATATTGAGAAAATATTGCAAAGATTTGAATCAATTTTGTGAACCATTTATTTTAATTGAGCACGGTCACCTTACAGTCATGGATGGACTGTTGAAGATTGATGTTTGAGGCCTTTTTGTTTGAGGCCGAGTTTGCATGTTCTCCTCGTCTGGCCATATGTTTCCCTGGGTTCTCCTGTTTCCTCTTACAGTTATAATCATGCAGATCTGGAAAATTGTCCATAGGTGTGAATGAGAAAGTAAATGTGTGTGTGTTCTGCTTTGTGATTGGTTGGCCATTAATACTGGATGTGTGTCTTGAGGGTCAGTCAGAGTTGCTGTGTTTGACCCCAGCTCCTTGTGACCCAGAAATATAAAACGTATGGATTATTTTATGTTTAAGAATTGATTTTTATAAAATGTTATATTTATGTTATACTGTTATATTTTATAAATGTTACTGTACATGTTTTGTTTTTATATACTATATAATTATGTCTTGTGTTTTGGCAAAATAAGTTTTTGTTTCCCTATGCTTTTTCCCTTTCCTTTCTTTTCTCATTATCCTTCATTGACGATAACTAGATTGCACAGCATGTTGTCAGATATAAGAACAATAGAAAAGTACCTGCTCTAGTGTTCAACTGAACTGTTCGAATCCAACACTCCCATGATTTGGAGGGTTTTTTTTTTTGTGTGTCATTTGATTCTGTCAAGTACAGTTGCTCTTCTTCCTCTGTAGTTTTGTATTTCCTAAAAACTCTTAATTTAGTTTTAAAGTAAAAAAATAGGATTGTTTAATAAGTGTGTTTTGACAACCACATACTTTCATACATACATGTGCTGTGACCTTAATGTTTAAGTTGTTTTTATTTTTAGCAAAAATATTTATGTTTTTGTTCAATCGATTTGTCATTGTAAAATTTAGCAAAAACTTTGTTACCAAGAAATGTGTTAATTTTTCACTTCATTAAACCATTTCATTATAGATAATCCTGATCATCAGGAGTCTTCAGGCAATGCCGAGTATAACTGGAGTCAGGGCGTTAACGTCATCTATGTTCGTCCAACTCGAGTTCCGCATCTTACGATCACTGCAAGCTCTTCCACCGCTGACAGCAACACTGCAGCCTCGGCTTTGAGTCAACAGGAGGACTGCAGACAAGCTGGAAGATTCAAGGGTCACTATATATATATATATATACTGTATACGTATCTACATGTACCGTAAAACTTAGTAGAACACCATGGTGATCGAATTTTCAATTTGTTTGTCCAATATGTTGATGATGAAATAATACCGCCACCCTATAATAGAACGCCCATCTAATAGAGCGCCCCCCTGACAGAAGTCTCCTCTTACTGAATTTTCTGAATTTCACATGCAGCAATAGCATTGACTAGTAAGCAACTAGTAGCTCAATGGCTCTATGAGGCAACTTATGTGAATAAATACACACCTCAGTGGTCAAGACACGTGGTTGTCTGTTCAGATTATATGACACGATGTTAGATGCTCTTACACACGTTATTGTCATTTAAATTCAACCTGTGTTGGTACACAAGCCCCAAAAACGCATGATGTGAATATATGCATATAAAATGGTGGCGATGAATTTTTCAACTCTTCCGTCAGGGGGCGCTCTACTAGAGGTGATGTTCTATTAGAGGTTTTATGGTATATACACTTTCTGTGGTCAGATGGTTTGTTAGATTTTTCTTATTTCCCTGTAGTGTCAAAGAGTCCAGATCATCAGAAGCTGGAGCTTCCTCATGATGCTGCCCCAGCCTCCAGTAACTCTCTGCAATGTCCACAAAGCTGCCGGCTGTCTGACCGACCCTTGTTTAAGCCAAGCCAAGGTAATTCTGGATTTTTTTTTTTCACCGCATCATCTTACAATGTCAGCTTGTGCTATCCACGTGTTTTCAGAATCCTTCAGAAATTGTTATGAAGTGCTTAAGGAGATTGGACAGGGAAGTTATGGCAAGGTTTACTCTGCAATTCGCAAACGTGACGGCAAGAAAGTGGCCATCAAAGACGTGAAAAAAACGTCTCAAGATTCGTACGTCGCTGTTGTAAGTATCTGTGTTTTTAAGTTGTCGTGCCCAAATCCAATTCAACGTTTGCCATTTGGTTTGTTCTTTAGCCGGGATACAGGACACCTATCTTTGCAGAAGTGGCTATGATGGTGATGATGAAGCAGCAGACGCCAAGCCATCATTCTCTTGAGCTCTATGACTGGTTCGAATCACCGTATCGCTTCATACTGGTCATGGAGCATCCGGAACCGTGTAAGGATTTGCTGGATTTCATGTTGGAGCACGAGGGACGCGTGATGAGTGAAGGTCGGGCACGGCTCATCATGCGGCAGGTGGTTCGGGCGGTCCAAGAGTGTGCGGCACATGAAGTCTTCCACAGTGACGTCACATTAGAAAATATCCTGGTCAACACAAAGACCATGGAAGTCAAACTGATTGATTTTGGATCCTGTCAGATAATGAACAATGAGGGTCACGAGTCCTCCAAGTATATCGGTGAGTTTCTGTGGTTCTGCTCGGTACTTTTATTCTGTAATAAACTCATTTTATGGTAGGAAAACTTGAATACACCCCTCCAGAAGTCTTCGCGGATGATATATTTCACCCCATTCCAGCAACGGTCTGGAGCCTCGGTGTGTTGCTGTACTTGATGGTGAACTCCAAGTTTCCGTTTTCTGATAAGGAAAACATCAAGAAGGTCAAGTTTAAGTTTACAAATTCCAAAATATCCAGTGGTGAGTTGTTTCAGGTTTTGGTCCTAATAGATTTTAATATTGAGATTAGTTTCACACTGTTCAGGACCTTCTTGTTTTTAAATCCTTGCACAGACTGTCGAGATCTGATCAAATGGTGTTTGAATTCTGAAAAGAGTAAAAGACCAACTTTGGAGCAGATCTTAAATCACAACTGGTTTGGCAGGTAAACGTTCCTGAAGGAGATGCTGAGGGTCAGAAGTGAGTCCAGCAGACAGTAACTATTTTAACAGTGCTATTTTAACAAGTATTAGCATAATCTAACACGGTCTACTCCACGTTGCCCCCAGTTTGCTCATAGCCGCACAGAAATATGTGGATTGGGTTGATCGAACTCTGAGCATCACTGCTCCAGCTTCTGTGCCACTCAAATTTTAGATCTCAATAAAGACTATATAAAAAAAGATGGGCTGTCACACATCACAGGTGAGTGAAAGTATCTAATCCGAAATGACACCTACATTTAAAAAGATTGAAAAATAAACGAAATCAGTGATTTTTAAATGTATTTGCTCTGTAGATAAAACATGTTGATCTACCTCAACGAAGGAAACAAAGAAGGTCCATCATTCAGATCCATTACTGTTTGATCCAATCAATACTGTTTGATCCAGTCAATAAACAACTGCTGAAATGATGCCACTGTAGCACCACAAAGGGTTTATCGAGGAAAGTGTCAGGTGTTGTGTCACTATTTGATACCAATAAGCCTGTAATCATGATCGGATTCGAATGATTGGAGATTAAAAAAAAACAAACAAACAAATGTTGCTCTTAAGTGGACGGACTCAAATGGAGTGAGGACACCATTTTTTCATCTTTTTTTACAAAAATAAAACAAAAGCAACTTCAAACCTTCGGAATTAAACGGACATGATGATCAGCGATGGAAGTAGAGGACTGGACAATGCGTTCATGCTACAATGCTCTGGTGTATCCTGCAGGGTTCCTCAAAGTGCAGCCAAGACATTCCTTGTCACTGTGGAAGCAAAAGTCATTGTAACTTTAGACTGCAGCCATGAATTGGAGAACTCCATTACCCATAAGCCCCCACAAAAAAGAATGTGCCAAGTGACTGTGGACCACGACTAGACAATGAAGCGTGTTTTTATTTACTCTAGCGATGTATATACGGATTGTGTTGTTGTTGTTGTTGTTGTTATACCAACTATTATTAGTCTTACCAAGTATTAAAATGGGGGATTTGTTATGCAAATGTATGCAATTTTTGCCACTGACTTCCTGTGCAGTATTGTATTCTGTACACAGATGTGCACCTTATGTAACCCCACTCACTTTGTAAATAATGCTCGAATTTTTCGAAATGTTGTACTGGATCTCTTGTATTTGTTGCAAATGTGTCCCGCTGGGATTGTTAGTTTCTTTCAATAAAACAATCTGCTCAATTGATTTTATATTGAGATATATTATTCATCATGATTTCCACAATCATTTGTTTTTTGCTATTGGTTCATTTACCCAGCAACATTTAGTGTTTCATAAACTCTAATTAAAATGACAGTGTTTGATACATTACTTCATTCTTTGATGACAGAAAGACAAAAAACTGTAAAATAAGATCTGATCAACAGCTTTTTATTTAATTTTCTTTTGGAATGATGCAGTTCAGACTTGCAGACTCAAGATATTCACCTGTATCACAAATGTTTAGAAAGAAATGGCACACAAAACTTTTCTCTCATGAATCACCGATGTACTTGAACAGTGGGCAATGATACATGGACCCTTGAAAAAGACTTGTATTCCCTCACTGTCCCTCTATCCATTATCTCCTCCTCACAGTTAACAGTGTCGGCAGGGAAACCCACAAAACTCCCAGGTCTGGTTCTAGAACATGGCAACAAGCATCAGAGATATATCACGCAATTCCAGAAATGAAAGGCAAAGGAGGTGGAGAACATTCTATTTCGACTTGGTGTTGCCTAAATATGTGTTGTCATTAAATACTGAATCAAATGTTGAAGAATAAAAGCTTTAGAAGCACATTCAATGTTATATTTTATTTAAACAAACAAATATGTTTATTAAATTGCAGTATGTACTTAGACCGCAGCCTGTGGCACAGTGGCACTTTTGTTGAGTACAGGGTTTGTATCTTGTTAATATTATAATAAATAATCAGGCACTTTAGTCAAATGGACAAATTATAACATTTTAACAAACTTATCAAGCTGATAAAATAATTACGTTGGCTAGTGTATTCGTTTGCAGGTTTCTACAAAGCTGACAAGAACGGCAAAAACGGCATCATTGTTTCATTGGTCGTTTCGTCAAAATAACATGTGAGAAATCTACTTTATACAGATATTAATTTTGATGATCGTTTAGGACTTTTATTCCATAACGTAGGACTCTAATTTTACAAACGTTTACCCGGATGTTGATCGTTTTTTGTACTATCGGGGAGGATGGCGGACATGGACGAGTTGTTCGGCAGCGACGGCGATAGCGACAACGAACAACGAGGTAAACCGAGGTTTAAATCACTGAACAATTTGGTTTAATTTTATTATTTCTATATATATATATTAATCGTAGCTCGCATTCAGTTAATTACGCGCACTTGTTTAAATGAGTTGACCTGCATATCTTTTATTGCAACGTATTTTAGTATTTTGAATGTTTAAAAATTCAATTTTGATACTACATGTTTTATAGTTTACTATATGCAGCTTTCGAAATAAATAGAGTCTTATTAAATTCTTTTGAAATTTGGGCTTTGACATTTATTTCAGGTTAAAGTTTATGAATAATAGATCATATCTAGCCCAGTAGTGCAACGTCGCTGAGATAATACTGTAAACTGTGTGTGATTTATGTTTTAACATGTAATAAAACAACAACAACAACAACAATAGGCTGTTAATTTTCAAAGCAGTTACTACACGTCAATGTAACCTCAATCCTTTCTTTCACCAGAATCCGGCTCTGGTTCTGGATCTGACTCGGATCACGAGAGACCCAGAACTGCCAGCAATGCTTCAGGCAGTGACAGTGAGAGAGATCATGATGATGAGGATGATGGAGGACAGCCAAGCAATAAGGAACTATTTGGCGATGACAGTGAGGACGAACGGGGTAGCCCACAGAGCGGCAGCCAATCAGAGCGATCCGTCAACCAATCAGACGCCTCTGTGCACTCGGACAACGATCAAAGCGGCTCAGAGGGCCATAATGATGATGATGATGATGAAGACAGGGGTCACAGGCAACAGAGATCAGATGTTGATAGTCCTGCATCGGGAGCAGGAAGCCAGAGAGGAAGTGGAAGTCCGGGGTCAGATGCGGGCAGCCCGCGTTCAGGAGCGGGAAGCGGTCACTCAGATCCCGGCACACCTCATTCAGACGGAGAAGAGTCGGGAAGAGATGCTCACTCTGGAGACGAGAGGTGGGGTGGCCATGGAAAAAGTGACCAGTCCGATGACGAAAAAGAGCAGCATTCAGAAGACGACAGGGAGGGTTCTGAGGATGAAAGGCGGCGACATAAATCAGGTGAGGACCGAGTGGAGCATTCTAACCTGGATCTGTTTGTATTAATACTCTGTGAATATTTCAGAGTCGATGAAGGGTAGTGACAGTGAAGACGATTTCACCCGCAAGAAAAAGAAGAAAATAGCTTCTGACTCGGACTCCGATTCTGATGGTGATTTAGACCGAGGTGAGTCACTGATGTCCAGATGTGCAGATTGAGCAGTGTGTCACAATCATCCGTATGTGTTTGTAGAGAAGAAGCCGGCCGCTAATGATCTGTTTGGGGAGGCCGATGATATTTCATCAGACAGTGATGCGGAGAAGCCTCCTACTCCTGGACAGCCACTGGTAAGCGCTTTACCTTCACAAGATTGAGAAGAACTTTTTTTTTTTGGTTGGTTGCTTTAAAACTATTAAGCAACCACGAGTACCATATTGTACTATACGGCGCACATCAAATCTTAAAAAAAGAAACATTCAAAATTGACTGCTACTTTTTAAACCAGAAATCAGCTGCGCCCTGTAGTTAAAAAAAATAATAAAATACATATTCAATGTGTGCTAAAATAAAGTTTTAGAACTGCATTATAAATTAAAAAAAAAAAAGCCTTAAACCTTTTTTAGAATATATGTTCTTAATCTAGCTTAGTTGTATTTTTACATAGTTTCTTGAATTTTCGATACAATTCATTACAATACAACATTTTCATACAAAACAACATTGATTATCGATCTACGAGATTATTTTGATTTGTGGCCAAACTCATATTCAAATTTGCTTTTCACATTACATTTACCCATTGAATCTTTTAAAAAATGTCTATAACCTGTTCCAACCTTGAAATTGCCACCCTATATGTTTGTTTTGTGTTATTACAAATCGGAAAACTCATTTCTAATTTATGAACAGTGTACGCAAATATAAAAAGGTTTTAAATAGTTTACAAACCATGGATATGAGGAGACTTGAGTTGTAGAAAATGCATGAAAGGGTGCATTAAACATTACATGAACTAAAACGATGCTAATGAGTTTAATTAGTAAAATACAAATTACTTGTTTGGCGGCTTGGCACTTTGATATCTTATTTAAGTCTTAATATCTGACTGATCAGGATGGAGATGATCTTCTGGAAGGAGAGCAGCCTGAAGAAGAGCCTGCCCCCGAGACCAGGATTGAGGTGGAGATTCCTAAAGTCAGCACGGATCTGGGCAGTGAACTCTATTTTGTCAAACTACCCAACTTCCTCAGTGTGGAGCCCAGGTGACTGACGTATCCAAGATATTACTCCCTTCCTCCATCACCAAGAGTTTCACTAAACATTCACTGGTTCTTACACAGACCCTTTGACCCTCAATACTATGAGGATGAATTTGAAGATGAGGAGATGCTTGATGAAGAAGGACGGACCCGTCTCAAGCTTAAAGTGGAAAACACCATCAGGTGGCGCTCTCGCCGTGATGAGGAGGGCATCGAAATCAAGGAGAGCAATGCACGGATTGTGAAATGGTCTGATGGAAGGTAAGGAAAAGAAATGAGTTGTGAAATGAACTATGAGTAAAGTGCTTTGGAATAATTAACATTTTTAATTTTTAAAGAGTTTTGGGAGTTTTGTGTGTCATTTGATTCTGTCAAGTACAGTTGCTCTTCTTCCTCTGTAGTTTTGTATTTCCTGAAATTATTTTAATTTAGTTTTAAAGTAAAAAAATAGGATTGTTTAATAAGTCTTATTATTTTGACAACCACATACTTTCTCTACATGTGCTTTTCAGTACATGTGACTTTAATATTTAATGTTTGTGTTGTTTTTATTTTTAGCAAAAATATTTATATATATATATATATATATATATATATATTTTTTTTTAATGGATCAATTCAATGTACAATGGGATAAAATATAAAATGACTTTGACTTGTGCCTTAAAAGCTAATAGTTTAATCAAAAAGTATTAACAATAAATCCATTATTTACGTTTTTGTGCTCAAGTTTGTCAAAATTTGGTTTGCATTATGTAATTCCAGTTCAAACTGTCATAACAAAAATGTGATAGTTTTACAAATTTGATTAAATGCCAAAAATATTCTCATGAAAATAGCTTTTTATTGTTTTTTCTTTTTTTAGTACAGTGTGCTTCAACACTTCAAATGTACATTTTACCATAACTGACTTTGAACGAATGAATCTGAAGGTTATGTGTGATGTTAGAGTGTAGACACTTGAATGGGCTTGTGTTTCCTTGTGAAAGCCTGGAACACTGAGAAGGGACTGAGTAGCTCTTTGCTCTTCTGTTATGTCAGCATGTCTCTACATCTGGGGAACGAGGTGTTTGATGTCTATAAAGCACCGCTACAAGGAGACCACAACCATCTGTTCATCCGACAGGGCACAGGACTGCAGGGTCAGGCCGTGTTCAAGACCAAACTCACCTTCAGGTCTGACTCACACACTCACTGACAAACATCCTTTAGTTCTATGCGTATTTATTTGTTTTTACAGTACATTTCGATACAAATCTGAACACTAATCTTGCCAAAAGTACTTTTACCTTTTTTGTTATTAATTCTGAAAGTGTGTACAGATGAGTTTTGCCAGAACGATAATTTTCATAATAAAAATTACTAAAAAGTATATTTTCGTAAAAATGGTAATAATGCGATGAATGCTTTATAATGTTTAGATTTAAGGGGTTTTTTTTATATGACGAAAATTTAAAAAATTCATATTTTTTTTCATATTTATATGTTAACAATGCTATAAATATAAGGGTTTTTTGTTGAATGACGAAAATATAAAAAAAAAGCAGAAATAAAAATGAAAGGAAAAAAAAATTGACCCCAATTTCACACACAGTGAAATCAACACACACACTTCAGTTGTGGACCCCACCGGTCCAGCGTTCGAACATACATTTTTAGACACATTTGTTATTTTTTTGGACATCAACTAATCTGCCAAAAATATTAATCATGACAATTCATTTCGTTGAAGGTTAAAACATGTCAGAATGTTGGAATTTTTCTTTCTTTTATGCTTGATTATAGGCACAATAATCTTTTGAGACCAATCAAAAATAAAACGACTAATGGTTTCTTCTACAGAGTAAAAGAGTTGTCTCACTGCAGGACAGTAAATGTGATGCTGTATGTCTGTGTGTAGACCTCATTCCACAGACAGCGCTACACACAGGAAGATGACCCTCTCTCTTGCTGACCGCTGCTCAAAAACACAAAAGATTCGAATTCTGCCCATGGCTGGCCGAGATCCTGAGTCACAGAGAAACGAAATGATCAAGGTAACGCACAGTCACAAAGACACTCGTGCAAATATTAAACTTCACTCCTGGTCACACGTTGCAAACATGTCGAGTGTGAAACGTAGCATTCGAAAGGACATTTCTTTTTTTTTAAATCCTTTATTTCTTGGAAGCCTTGATGTTATTTTCCAATCAAGAGTATATCACAAGCACTCTAGGAACTGCTTTGTGAGGTTAACGAATAGTTAATTGTACTTACAATTGTATTACTTGTTTACTAAAGTTAATGAATTCCAGCATTTGAGCTAATCCAGCAAAAGTCTTTAAACCTTTGAGCTGAGGGTCTGTTGTTACGTCAGGGTCTTAAAGTACCAAAGGATAACAAGCAGTGCTGTTCATTATTCACTTGTGTTAAATGGACTTTAATGGTTGGTTTTACAGACCTGAACCATAACTAGTCTATAAAAACTGATCTGATTTTGAAACTGATACTGATCATATTCCTTTTGCATTAGATAGAGAAATTGCAATGTGCACTATAATATTTCTCTTTTACCTGGAAGAAAAAAAAATGCTACATTTCATACAAATTAGTTTCATATTATGTCTATTGATTAGAATACTGTCATCAGAACACATAAATGATTTTCTATATCTCCTGCTTTAGAAAGAAGAAGAGCGGTTGCGCGCTTCCATCCGCCGTGAGTCTCAGCAGAGGCGCATGAGAGAAAAGCAGCATCAGCGAGGCCTGAATCCCGGATATCTGGAGCCGGACCGCTATGATGAAGATGAGGAGGGAGAAGAATCCATTAGCTTGGCTGCTATTAAGAGCAAATACAAGGGTGGTGGTCTGAGGGGTGAGTAAGCCATAAAAGCTGCTACCCAAACAATGAAACGGATTTCATAATATAAACTATACAATACACACATTTACATCTTTTTTTTTTATTATTATAATGCAGGTGACAATACCAAATACAGTTCTATCTTACCATTTATTGCTCGATTGTTCACAGTTACCGTATTTTTGCGAATATAAGCATCCCTTTTTTCCAATTTCAGATTTTCAAATCCATAAATAACAAATTTACCTAAATAACAGAAATAAATAAACATTATCCATGCCGCTGCATTTAGCAGTGCCTAAATAACACTGGAGGAAATAAAAATAGATATTTTCTCTACAACATTTAGAAATTATTCTTAACGTTCTATTGTTCTAACTTTTATTCAAGTGAAAGAGTCACGGGTTAGGTTTGTTGAAGAAGTAAATGAAGACATTCTTAAGATTAGTGTTTATTTAGAATTTTAGGTTTCTGGAAAGTCAGAATCCCAACTTTTCACAATTCGTTCATAAATACTGTATAGGAACGGTTTGTAATGATTCATTGCTGAGATTCCATCCTTGTTGCGTCAGAGCATGTCTAGACCGTAGTCGGTTTCCTCTTACAAACGTGCCTTGACATGTTAAAGGACTTGAGGACAGGAACTCATCCAGACAGCAGTCGGCTGTAGAACACCCCAGGCCTAGACGTACCCAGGTCTACATCAGACCAAGAATGACCATCCAGTCTGATGACCTCAAAAACTACAGCTTCATGACAGCCACAGTTGTTTGTGTAGATAACCTACCTCTTCTGTTTCTTAGGGTGCTTTCACACCTGTAGTTCGGTTCATTTGGTCCGGACCAAGGGACTATAATGATACATTGTTGCATTTCTCTGGCATTTTAGTCCCCTTTCACACCACACTTTTTGCTCTCATCCGAACCGAACCAAAACTCAGTCATGTGACAACATTCACGTCACTCATTGGCCAGATGTGTCCTTTTAATATTTCTACTTCTTTTCAACGAATCAAAATTAGTTATTTAGCTGGTAAATTCCATAAATAAAGCAAATGGACAACATGCCGTTATTTAGTCTGGAGAGACGACTTTGAGAGCGCTGGCTTTGTGCCTGTATTAAACTATAGATCGTGTATATAGCGTGTATTGATCGCTTGAGACAAATGTTTATTATATACACACATATTTATATTTCGAGAGTGTAGCGCAGATGCGACTGCAAAAAACATATTTTAATGCTGCATGCGGCGAAGGCGTTTCGCACTTCACTTCAGGAGAAAGCGTGACACGGAATCGGAGATATTCCTCAGCGCAGCGTCACAACGGCAGCGGAATTTAGTCAATATTCACTCATTGGCCAGATGTGTCCTTTAAATATTTCTTAAACTGCTTTTCAACTAATCAGAATTGTGGGTACATTCCATAAATAAAGCAAATAGACAACATGCCGTTATTCAGTCTGGAGAGACGACTGCGCTGGCTTTGTGCCTGTATTAAACTATATATCGTATGTAGTTTGTATTGATCGCTTGAGACAAACATTCATTATATACACACATTTTTATTCGGAGAGTGTAGCGTGGATGCGACTGCAAAAGAATATTTGAATGCTGCACGCGGAGAAGGCGCTTCGCTCTTCACTTCAGGGGAAAGCTGACACGGACATTTACCTGAGTTTTTCCTCAGCGCAGCGTCACTACGGCAGCGGAATTTAGTCAAAATGCGCAGTCGTTTTTGCATTTGGTGCGGTTCAAGTTCAAGCGCTCCGAGACCGCTTTCACACCACAAGCGAACCGTAGCAGAGTTCGTTTGGAAGCGTACCGAGACCAGCTTTTTTCTTGGTCTCGGCACGCTTGTTTGGTCCGCTTTTGGTGCGGAACAGAGTTCGATTGTCGCTTTCACACCTGCCCAAACGAACCGTACCAAACAGGGAAACGAACTCTGGTGCGATTCAATCGAACTAAAAAAGGCAGGTGTGAAAGCACCCTAAGATGAATCTGATTTATGCTAAGGTGGTTTCTTCTCGGCACAGGCCCAAAAATGCTTAATTTCGATGAAACTTAGCTAGTTACGGTATATAAGCCAATGAGAGATGAAGTCCTAACGTGCTGTGGAATTGTAGTTTTCATTGGCTGGAGAGCAAATGCCAAATGGGCAATTTTCTTGGACAACTGACCAATCAAAGACCTCTTTTCATTTTTTTATGACACTGCAAGGGCTTCTTGTATTGTCCCAGAATGGTGATGCTTTTTTTTTTCTCTTCCGTCTCTTCATTACAGTGTGGCTAAATAGAGCTGCCATCATGCAAATTCTTGAAATTTCCATGCTCTTATTACAGTTGCGGAAATCTCAAGGATTTGCCTGGCGTCATTTTAAGATTTCAACAACCGTTCATGTGATATTGTCTGATTGTGTATCATTATATACTGTACCTTTAAAATAATGCAAAAGGTTATTTTAAGGCATTAAGGCAAATTAACCAACATGTTTTATATTGCATATATAACAATAATATGAACATTTATTTGTCATTGCACGGTTAGCGGCTCAGCTAACGAAATCTTCACCGAACGAAGCTGCTCTCGGCACAGATACATTTCGTAAGTCAGGGCACCACTGTATTTGTTTGTTAGATCACGTAAAACATGTTTTTTCAAAGGAGTTATTTCAAAGTAATTATTGGAGTAATTGACTTGATAATTAGTATTCCCGTGATTTATTTGTCGTTAAACAAATAGCCTTTTTTTTGTGTTGTATTGAATTCGACGACCACAGATTCAGGCCAAACTGAAGGTGGTTCATTAGCACGTTAGCTCTCACACGCCTTTCTGTGTTCGCCTTTGACCCGCTTTATTATACTGGAGCACCTAACACATAAGACATAATTCCGTCTGTTGACCTTTGACCTCATGCAGGGCCTTGAGAGCCGCACATCTCACACACTGACAGTAGCCGGTGCGGTCCAGCCCTGAGCCGATTACCTGCCGACTCATTAATGCTGACGGAGATTTAGATTAGTTTGCCCAGATCGATGTGTTTGTGCCAGCGAGACGCATTTACTCAAAGAACATCTCTTCGGAATGCTCGAAAATGAGTACACATTCCTGAGCTCAGCTTGTGTGTGTGTGTGTGTGTGTCGCAGAGGAGCGAGCCAGGATCTACTCGTCAGATAGTGATGAAGGATCTGATGAAGACAAGGCCCAAAGGCTGATGAAAGCCAAAAGACTGGACAGTGATGAGGTGAGCCATGTGAACCCAAACATTCACAAATGTGGAGATGTCGTTTTTAACAAAACAAAGCCAGACAAAATGGAGCCAAAAATATAAAATGTTTTCTTTTTTTTTAAACAGAAGAATTACTGAATAAAAGATGATTTAACACAAGTTGGACAATGATCACACAATTTTTTTAGGGACGCTTGGAGGGTTTTCTGATAACTTTGAAATGATATGAAAAAAGTTTTTTTTACCGATCATTTACCATAAATAAGATTTTGGAATGTCGCCATTAACACACAAGAGTTGGGAAATGATCACACACAGTTGTGAGTTTTTGTAGGGATGCTCAAGGTCAGATACTTGTGCTAGTTCAAATACTCACACAGTATGGCTAAAATACCACAGAGAGATGCTCTACATTACATTACATAATTTGAGTAAAATGTCCACACAGGTTTTTCAGCTCCAACACATTTTTGTAATCACAGTTTTTCTGTTCAAACTTGAATTTTTTAAAGAGATTTTACAGTCGCAGCAACTGCTGAAAAGTTTTTTATCTCTAGTCTAAAGCAACTGAAGCCCTTTTTCAGTTCAGTTTTTAAAGGAACCACAAAACTGAGTAAATGATCAAACTTTATGGAAAATGACGTTAGTGAGCAAACCTTTAGCAGACAATGGCTAGGAAGAAAAAAGGAACAACTATTCAGTGTCGTCTCTAATCTATTGCACTTATGATCTAATAATGCTAAAGTAAATAAAATAACATTTTTATTTAATTTCTTTTGTTTACACATTTTTGTTCTGTTAAACATCTTGTTGTGCCACACAGTCCTTTTACTTTAGTACGATTCATGAACGAGTATGATTTATGTAAAGTTTGTTTTAGTTGGTAGCTTTTGGTGATTATTTTGTTGACCGTTTAGTTTTTTTCTCACTCTCTGTGTCTAAATTTTACAAAATCGATGTATGTTTGTTTGTTTTTTTTTTTTCAGGAGGGGGAAACTTCTGGAAAGAGGAAGGCAGAGGAAGATGAGGAATCAGCTGCCAAGAAACAGAAGAAATATGTCATCAGTGATGAAGAGGATGAGGAGGAAGACGACGAGTGATTTTTATTTTGTACTTTTCCGACTTTGGCTGTGTCACAATAATCATGAATGTTGTTTGTAGAAGTGCGTGTGTTTTGTAATGAAAGTTGATTCTCAGTTAGGAACAACAGCCTCGATTGTGTGAATTATTCATGACTTTTTGTCAACTAAAACCGTTTTGTTATTCTTCGCACACTACAGAAACATTTTCCTGTTCACTATTACAAAGGACCATATTCTTTCATCGCCGTCTATAAAACGCATCACTGTAAAAAAAAAAAAGCCCAAACATTAATTTTAATAAAAGCTTGAACTCTGATTATTGCACAAATTGATCAGCCATTTTTATCCAAAGCCAAGTGCGTTTGCAACACAGAGCAATCAGACATTTTCCTCTTGGTATCTTTAGGAATCAAACCCAAAAACTTGCTGATGCCAACATAACCTCTAATAATTCAGCTAAATTAAAAAAAAGTCAGTTTGTGAATATGACCACTTGGGACCGTTCAACAGCTCTGCATTTAAACATTTTGGAAAGTTAACACTCATTGAATCAGATTCTTACCAGCCAAACAGATTCTCAAGGGAAACTAGTGTCAAAAATCTGAAGCGCACAAAAAAATGTGAAACAAAAGTTTTCAGGTGATATTGTTAAGATTGTAAGTGAAAAATGAAAAACCAAGCAAAAAAAATGTGTTCGTTTCTTAGAAATGTGAGTTTGATTTTTTTTTTGCCACTAATCTGATTCCATACACACAGTGAAGTCAACACACTCAAACCCGGAGCAGTGGGCAGCCTTACCATGTGCATGATTGTAGTAACGTGTATGTTAACTGTAAAAAAACCTTGAGAGTCTTGAAAGGTGGCATATAAATTACACATTTATTATTAATTATATAACCACATCAGCTAAGGGAATCAAATGGAGTCAGCTCATAAATCGAACGTCTAATGGTTTATTGGCTTGTCCAACAATGAGAAGTTCCATCACCTTGATGTCCTGCATTTTACACGTTCATGTGCTAAGAGGAAGTGGTGGGCCGATGTGGTAGTAGATATTCTTGTCTACTGGTCTACACTGTCTGAGGATGTTTGCGATCACCATGGTAAAACTTCTGAACTGTGCAGTAATGCAGTGAGGAACGTTCCTTCTGCAGAATACACTCTGCCCAGTAACCTGACTAGTTCTCACCTCCAGTTCTCTGAATCTGAAATGTTTCATCGTTCCACCAGAAGCTTTCATCTACTGAGTTGCTGCTCCGGGGTTAAAGCTTTGAGGCGTCAGGCATCACAATGCATTTCTGTTATATAATGAATCAGGATGGTGACAAGCTGCATTGCCCTCGGTCTGCTTTTGTTCTGTGTCCTTCAAAAATGCTCTCTCTCTCTCTCTCTCTCTCTCTCTCTCTCTCTCTCTCTCTCTCTCTCTCTCTCTCTCGCTCTCGCTCTCGCTCTCTCGCTCTCTCAGCATCACTCCTTGCCTCCCTCTCTCTATTCCTCTCATTATGCATCACTCTTTTTCTCCCTCGCTTTCTTTATATTGCCCACTCCCTCTATCTTTTGCTCTCTCTCTCTATCACTCCTTGCTTTCTATCCATCACTCATTGCCTCTTTCCCTCCTTGCACCTCTCTCTCTCTCTCTCTCTCTCTCTCTCTCTCTCTCTCTCTCTCTCTCTCTCTCTCACTCCTGCCTTTCTCATGCATTACTCTCTCAGCCTCTCTTCATCACTCCATCACTCAATGCATCTCTCCCCTTCGCACTCCCTCTATCTTTTGCTTTCTCCAACACTCCTTGCTCTCTCTCTCCATCACTCATTGCATCTCCATGCATCACTCTCTCTCTCTCTCTCCATCACTCTACCTCTCTCTCTCCCTCCTATTCTCTCCGCCTTCCTCTCTCTCTCTATGCATCACTTCCTCTCTCTCCCTCTCTCTCTCTCTCTCTCTCTCTCTCTCTCTCTTTCTCTCTCGCTGCAGCAGTATTATGTAATAATGTTGCAGTGCTGGTAGGCTGATGGACACAGATGGGGGTTTCTCTGCTCTGCACCATTCCCTCGTTCTTTCTTCCTCCACTCATCCTCCTCATCGCTCGTGCTCCTGAATAGATGAAACAGTATTTTGCAAAGGTACACAAACCAAGCCTAACTTAATGTTAAATGTGATAAGATGGCATCAGTGTTGTCTGACAACAGGTTGTGATGGTCTTGGTTCTCTATTATTAATTGTTTTATAACGTCATTAAATACCAATCTAGCAATGTGCAATATTATACTAATTCCTTAACCTAATAACTTCAGCTAAATGCACAAAATTACAAGCCAATTACTAAACATTTACAGGGAATTTGTGATTTCTACTAGTAAATAAATATATCACTATTTTGATTAGACGTAGTACAAATTTAAATATCCAGAAATCTTCCTTTTCTTGAAAACATGAACGTCTCATTCTCACGTTTTTTGTCATTTTTGTGAAATAGTAGAAACAAAATAAACAAAGTATTTCAGTGTTTGAAGTATTCCAGTGTTTCAGACCAAGTGCACACACACACACACACACACACACACACACACACACACACCTTTGGTCAATTGTACAATGCTTTGCACAACTGCCACAATTATTTTATGTCCTTAAAGTAAGAAAATATGCATTTCAAGAATGCTTACACTGTATATATAGTATATTACATTATAATATATCTACAGAGATTTATTCCCAGATTGTGTATGTTGTTGTGACCTTCATCAGCACAGTGACTGACTTAATCCAAAATTCTATTAATCCAAAACTATTTGTCTAAAATACATTCCGTCAGTATTTTACAATCAAGGTGAAACCAAGTTATGGCATCATCTTTTTTCTTGTGATCATTGCCTTTAAAGCTCCTGACTTTGTAGGTCAATTTAGATCAGAACATCTGCTGAATGAATAGATCTTATGTAATGTCACCCAGCGGAGCCTCGGAAATTATTTAAAGATGACTGAGTTAAGCAAGTCATTCTCACTTTTGAGTCAATGACCTTGAATTATGCTTTTTTATATTTTTTGTGTGCATATAAAAACATACATATAATATATCCTTTCACCCAGCTTATTTTGGTCTCTCAAATAAAAAATAAATGCCGTTTAAATGACATTTTTTACCGTAATAGCAGGAAATTGTCAAGCAGAACATTAGCTAGAAAGGTCTTGAGTATTAACTCATGTCCCTTCTAGCAAATTTTACTTTTTTTTTTTGTTTGCCGTTTACTCCCCTTTAGCTTAAGAAGAGTGGATCATGAGCGTCTTGGGCTGAACACAGCCGCTATTGTATGACTGATCCTGGATTCAGATCTGTTTCATAACCGGCGGGTTCACAGCACAAATCTCAGTCAACACCAAACTGCACCCTGAGCACTTCAAACTCTTCGTCTGTCCTTGTGAAGAAAATCCCCTCACACACAGCGTGTAAAAAAATCAGCCTAAAAGGACATGGAAAATAAAGAAGTGTTAGTTTTTGTTGAATTGTTGTTTTTTAAACATATTAAATACACTTGTAATTATGACTACTTTTGTCCCAAAAATTTGAAAACATTATACATGTAGAAAAAGCAAGTGGTTACGTCATAACATCAGCATCATAAAGTCAATATTTGAACTTGAGGTGGCGCTAAAGAGTGTGTGGACTGACACGCGACTGTCCCTCATACACAACACAGGCTTCGTATTCCACGTTGTAAGTCCCGTGTAATGTCTGCGGGAGCCACCGTTTTAGGCCACACTTTTTTTTTTAGCCAAAAGGTCATAGGTTCAAATCCCGGATTGACAAGTTCCACAACTGAAGTGTCCTTGAGGAAGACACTGAACCCGACCTGATGAATCTGAATGCTGTCCACTGCTTGGGCTTGTGTGTCTGTGTGTGTGTGTGTGTGTGTGTGTGTGTGTGTGTGTGTTTCTGCGTTTAGCACAAAATTGGGCCCAGAATGCTAGTTTTTTGCACAAACTCCCCGTTGTGTACCTGTGGGGTCATTGTCAAGGGCCCCACATCTTTGAAGATCTTTTTGAGCATCAAGGTGTAATTTTAAGGCAGAGGTTATATGAGTTTTTATTAAGATTATAGTAAAGGGGATGGGGAAAGGGAATATTTTGAAGCTTTGTGTTACAGTAAGGAGAGAGAAAATGTATTGTTTTGCATGTTAGTCAATTTTGGAGCCCCACTATAATATGGTGTGTGTGTGTGTGTGTGTGTGTGTGTGTGTGTGTGTGTGTGTGTGTGTGTGACATTTAAATCACAGTTGGTCCTCACCTGCTAGGTTTGAATAGTAAAGTGGGGACCTATAGTCACTTGTGACAACCTTTGGCTACTTGAGGCCTACAACTTCATAAGTATTTTTCAGCAATGTAAAACACTTGAGTAAATGGATTTTACTTGAGTATTTTGGCTACTTTGTACTTGTACCGAGTATCAAAAATCTAAGCACTACCTTTTTGATAGAGTATACGTAGACTTTACTCCCCTACATTTGATTGGACATTTACCGTTATTTTTTACATTATATTGTGCACGACAAGTCGGCACCTTTTTCCACCGTGATTAATGTTTTGGGCGGGCGAGGCGATATCACCTAGCTATTTATGAGCAACATCACACGTGAATCACCGGTTGCACTTTTTTGGCACATTTGCAAATTTAATATTTAATATTTATTTTAATTTCTTTCAAGTTCTGAGTTGTGTGGGTCATGAGCCGATATTAGCGCCTCTGGGTGAAAGATCAGGAGGTCAATCAATCACAGGGATTGACACGTCACATACTACCATGAACTCGCCTGACCCTGGAGGTTCTCCGGTTCAACACACATGATAGATAGTAGGAAACTCACAAACGAGGAGAATATGGCAACACTTTTAAAGGTACAGTAAATACATTCTGTGTAAGCTACACGTACAGTAACTCATTCTTTCAGCTGCTTCTTTCTGCACAGTGACTCTTCTGAATTGTACAGTATACTGGTGTTTATAGGGCGGCACATTGGCACAGTCATAGTGGATAGCTTTGTTGCCTCAGCAACTCAAGACCTTGACTTACAAGTCCTTGACTTGCGTGGCTTTCCTCATGGTCTTCGACTTCAGTCTGAAAACATGATGTTAGGAGACCTGGATTGTGGAAGATTTTGATTGAGAAAAGGAATCCCACTCTGATTGGTTGACCACCAATCCAGGATCAGCCTTCAGGACCAGCAAAAAGCCACAAATGTTCTGTTTAATTGAACCAAATTAATGTCTTTTAAATGATTTTTGATTTTAATGAATCAACAAAGAAGTGTGTTTCCCTCTATCCAAGGGAAATCTCAACACAGTTTTTGAGGAGATATAGCAAAAGGTTTATTAAAAAAAAAAAGACATTTATATACAATACCATTCAATAGTTTCTTGGTAACTACTCGCATGGAGTTGCTTTCATTTCTAAGAACAAGGAGAGACTGTCGAGTTTCATGAAAGTTCTCTTTTTCTGGACAATTTGAGCGTTTGATTGACCCACAAATGAGATGCTCAAAGTTTTACAGCTTCTTTAACCAGCTAAACATTTTCCAGCAGTGCCAACATGATCAAACAAGGATTTTCCAATCATCCATTATCCTTCTGACACACGTAGCAAACACATTGTACCATTAAAACACTGGAGTACACTTTTGTAGATACCACAAACTAGACATTAACCGCTAGAATAGTTATTTACCACATTAGCAATATATATAGTGTGTATTTCTGATTAGTTTAAAGTTATTTTCATTGACAAAAACAGTTCTCAAAAACTAGGAAATTTCAAGGGACCCCAAAGTTTTGAACGATAGAGTATTTATTCATAAAAGACGAGTCCAAAAAGACAGAGATTTCTGAAATTGGTTCAGACCACAATCTGTCTGTGTTACGACCTTACAAACAAAACCAAACAGCAAGTTTTGTCGCTGTTTTCACACTTGTACAAAAGGTCCAGACCCGAGCAAAAGGTTTTTTTTTCGAGCAAACCAGACCGGGCAAGTGTGAAAGGGGCCGTAGACAAACACTACGGGCTTCCTGAAAGGCTCTGTAAAGTTCATAAAAGATCATATGATGAACAAATACATTTGCAGTAGATGCTTGGGTTTTTGACATGTACTTAACAACATGCATAGCAATTTGTAAACAAATATGTAATTCCATTATTATTTGCATCTTAAATTTTATGTGATCATTTGATAAAAAGTGCCTTTTGTGCGATTTAAAATCATCAAGACTGTGAGATTTACCTTTTTGTAACACAAAAAACACACATGGTATGATTTTTCTTACATAATCCTGAAATTGAGTTTTACAGAACAACACAGCAGTGTGACATGGAACATGCAGTAAATCTTCCTTTTAAATGTACAAAATCTAAAAAAAAACCCTCATAAAAAACAATTAATATGTGACTGCTTAGAAACAAAAGTGCTTCGTTAACTTCAAGTACAATTATTTTAAGTACATTTTAGAACAATCTAATTAATGGTAGCTTGTTTTTTTCCGACCAATCTCTAATTAATCTCTTTTCCTTCATCCTCTTTTACAACTGTAATTTCTCGCCATCTGTCAAAAAGCTCCCCCCCCTCTACCTCTTTCTCTCTCTCCTTCTCTCTCTCTCTCTCTCTCTCTCTCTCTCTCTCTCTCTCATTTTACTCTCACTCTTTGATTCTCTCTCTCATTCTCTCTCTCTCTCTCACTCTCTCTCTCTCTCTCGCTCTCTTTCTCTCTCTCCGTCTCACTCACTTTTTTTCATTCTCTGTCTCTTTCTCTGTGTGTCTCTCTCTCTCTCTCTCTCTCCGTCTGTCTCTCTCTTCTTCTGTCTCTCTCTCTCTCTCTTTCACTCTCTAAGCAACATCGCATAGATAAGATATCGCAAGATATAAATAGGTGGCTGCTTTTTATGTCTACATCTCTCTGCTATTTTTGATGCTGCTTCACAAATAGCAGATGGATTAAATGGCACTCTTCACTCTTCCTTTACTCTATTTTCCCCACTCTGTGTTTAAGAAGGAAACACGGTGGCCTGTGACCTGTTTCACAGATTCAAAGCAAGCACTTACAGCCATTTTCTCAGAAATGGAATCCATAATCTCATTTGAAGGTCTTTAGACGAGAGTGAGCACCCACAACAGTCAAAGCTTTATTTATAGATCTTTATTTACAGCCTTATCTTTATTTAAAGCCACCGCATTCAATTACATACAACAGACAGTACTTCATTATACCAACAAATCTTTGTAGCAATGCTGTCCTTCTATATTTCACTTTTTAGATAATTCCTTCTATGTTTTCTATCACAATCTCGAGATGAAACCACGCAGACATTTTTTCTTTTCATCTCAGCCACTTCTGGATTATACTCAATGTTCCACTGGAACATTTTCTAGTATAATTAACACTTTGCTTCTCCTAGGTCGGGTCTCAAGTGTCTCAAGCTGCCTGTTCTTAAGCTTCTTATTAAGGAACAACACGTAAACCCCAGTGAACTAATTAAAGACTTCAAATCTTCTCAACCTGTTGGCACTAGTAGTGTCGATATAATCAAAAATGCCCTGCTGCCCGAGTCCAGGAGCTCGGACGCTTTTAGTAATATATACCAGTGTATAGTTGCTTTACTTGATGCCCAAAAGCCCTCAGTAGTGTGTGTGTGTGTGTGTGTGTGTGTGTGTGTGTGTGTGTGTGTGTGTGTGTGTGTGTGCTGAAATTAAGGTAAGTTGTCCTTTATTAATCTTTTTAAAATAACGTTTCAGTATCACTATAGCAACAAAACCATCATTTAGATCAAACAAGGGTGAAACTGTTTAAACACATTGTTTCCTAGAGTTTTCGTCATCACACCCGACACTGTTTTAACTGAAAACAAACCCAAACTTCCAAAGCACAAACCTGATGTGCTACAATGAACTCTGCGTGATACAATTCGCTGAAAAATATTGTTTTATAAACAGTTTAGAACGGTTTTATTTTAGACATTTTAGAAGAGCACAGTAAAAACATACTTTATGTTAACCTAGTGCTAAAGAAAAGCAAACTGAAGTGTCTGACTTTCACTTTGGGAAGTAAAAAAAGAGGTATACGTTTTTTTTATAAAGCAATTTATGAAAGGTATGACATTTAACAGATATACTTGTTCAAACCGACTTTGTTCATTAAGTTGAATTTTTTTTCCACAATATTTTTATATGCCAATATATTTTTTGGCAATTAAGTTGTTAAACTAATACTAAAGAAAAGCAAACTGAAGTGTCTGACTTTCAGCAAAAAAAAAGTTTTATGCAAATGTCTGACATTTATCAGAAGCACTTATTCAAACCGACTTTGTTAATTAAGGTGAATGATTTTTCCCACAATATTTTTAAATGCCAATCAATTTTTTTGTGAATTAAGGCACTGACAAATTGCTGAGAAGTGGATTTGTGCTGTAATTGTCGGAATCCAGTCACCATCTTACTTGTTGGGCCGAGGACAATGATATTATGATCATTATAATATGCTTTGTTTTTGTGAAATTGGCATTTGTTGTTTATTAGTTTAGTTGTTCCATCTGTTTCACTCGTTACTTCTGTTATTTCCCCTCTATTTAAGCTTTGCACAGTGTCACCTTGCAAGTAGGAGCTGCTAAAAACTCAAGTTTATAACCATCTGCTGGTTATAATGGTTTTATTACTAATTTGAGGAACCTTAATGAGAAGAACTTCTAATTGGCGTGTGAAATGTTTAGTATCAGTCTGGTAAGAAAACATTGCCTGACAAAGTTGGTTTCAGAAGAACTTTGACACCAGAGCTGCACAGTGGAGAAGATTCAGAATAGTTTAGGCCTTTCTGTTTGCACGTTTGGGTTTCTGCCCAATGAGAAGCTTAATGGAGAAGTCAAGACTCATCTTGTGTGATTTTGTCAGCCTTGTGGTTGGACTGAACATTTTCTGCCTCCAGATTCACCCACGTGGACCAGCAGATCATCTTTTAGTTGCATATATTGATGTCTGAGCATTATATGGAGATTATATCTCCTTTTCTGCTTTAATATAGTACGGATTTTTCTTCTGAAAAGGAAAAAGTGGACAAACGACAAAATCTGAAATGGACTTTTTTTCCTGAAGTCTGTTAGACACTCACAGAGTTTGTCTTTTCTGGTATAAGCGTATTTATTTTAGCAGAAGGAACAGACTGAGCGTGTACAGTACAGTGTATTCTGTGCTAAAGGTGTTGTCACCGTGATGAATGAGGCTTTATGTAACAGGACCGTCAATAGCCGCCGCTGCTTCTGTTACCGAGGCGATGCTGCAAGCATCACTAGTGTTTCAATAGCAAGAAACTCTTTCAGCTGTCTTCTAGTTTCATACCATACGCTGCTATAAAACACACACGCAAAAACTTTCCCTGTTATTCGCATCCACAAAGGTGTGATGTGGTGCTAGAGCAAGTCTTTACTTATTTCCTCATTTTCAATGGAAAGAAAATTTTACAAGCTTTACTTGTAAAACAAAACAACTATGGGAACCCATACCACCCCCTCTCTCTTTATTTCTTTTTCTCTCTTTCACTCTTTTTCTCTCTCTCTTACTCACTCTAAATGTCTTTCACTTTTTCTTTCTCACATTATCTCTCTCTCTTTCCGTCCGTCCATCTGTCCGTCCATCCATCCATCTATCATGCTCTCTCTCTCTTTCTCTTTTTTCCCCTCACCATCTCCCTCTTTCTTTCTCTCTCTCTTTAATATCACTTTGTCTCTCTCTTCTCCCTCTGCTCTCTCACACACTCTCAAGAAAACATCTAACTAGCTGTTTATAAACTGCATGTGTAATGACCGCAAATCCAGTTACATCACAGAAACCTAGATTCAGTTTTAACCTGAACTGCACTGGAGTGTGAACACACACACACAGACACACACACACGCACACACACACGGACATGCTGTGACAGCACTGTCTTTCCTCAGGCAACACTCTTACATCACTGAGTAAACCAGTAAAAATGACTTAACACTATTCACTGACCCTGATCTCAGCTCTGTCTTCACTTAAGGATGGAAATAATGCTAATCTGTCTTTTACAACAGGCTTGCCATAATTACTGTCCTGCAAACGCTCTGTCGTATTCCTCAACACCAAATGAGATCTTCATTAGATGTCTTGGATAATTGTTGGGAGAATTGTGATCGTACACAATTCGTATGATTGAATACTTCAATAAGTATTTTTAGTTGAAGATTACTCAGTGTTAAATGTACTTGAGTAATTACAGATTACCCGACTAATCTGCAGTATTAAGATTCGTATTTGTAAAGATGGTAATTACTGTACATGAATGGTAATTTATACATTTTTATTTAAAAAAAATTATTTTAATTGAATTGTTATCATTAATACCAAAACAAAAAAATATATACAATTCGACTAATTTTAAATCAGTCACACCCTTTTTACCCAACAATGAATTTAGATGCTTTTTTATTTCATCTAATAACTAATTTGATGTGTTTAAATAGAAATTACAATGTGAATTTGCTGCTTATGGCTAAGTTTCAAATAAGACATTGCCTATCTTTGTGAGAGTGTGAATGTTTGTGTCTGTGTATCCGGTTTCGTGATTGACAAAGTTGCTGGGATTGGCTGCGACTCCCCGCAGCCCAGAAATGGAAAAACTGTTCAGTAAATAGATGGATGGTTTCCTCCAAAGTTCTGAAATGATTCTGTATTAAACGCTGTTTTACTAATGTAAAATGACTGATTTATTCAGCTTGCCTGAAGCCGGTTTTCAGATAAGAGCATATTTATGAAGTTTTGATAACGATTCGTTGTTTTTTTTCTTTTTATCTTTGACCTTATTTAGCATGTGCCAACACACACTTCTAGGAAGTTTTCTCTTCTTCTAGGCAACCAATTAATCAGTCAAAGTCGGTGTTCCTCTGAACTTGTAATTCATTATCAGCAGAAGCCTACTTCTACAGATATCTGATACAAAACATAAATGCTTAACCAACCTAGAACTGTGACCTCGAGGTTGTCTGGTCCACATTCTATGCAGAACGAGAATAATACCTACGTATATACATTGATAAATGGCTTTGGAGTTGAAGATTCACCAATTCTTGTTTTTTTTGTTAAATAATGTTTATCAGTAAGTCGTGAATCAGAATCTGCAGGCTGAATTGTAAAGAGCTGATGCAAGCGGCTGCCGTTCAGGATGATGCTGCGTGTGCAAATGATTGATTCCTCGACGTCATGAGAGTCCGCAAAGGGCAACCTACTTCTGATGTCAATGCAGGGCCTGTACTTTGCTTGCTTTCTACATGACTTGCTTCTGTCCAAAAATGCTTCCAAAACATTTAATAATAATCATTTATTGATGATAATAAATGGCCATCTCATGTTTCTTTTGGCTGTGGATCTTGGCATGATGCTTTTTATTGGCATGTACATTTACATGTACAGTGGGGTGTGAAAGTTTGGGCAACCTTGTTAATTTTCATGTTTTTTCTGTAAAAATCGTTATGTGTTACAATTAATCATTTCAGTTAAATATATCAGGTAGGAGACACACACGGTGATATTTGAGAAGTGAAAGCAGGTTTAAAGGATTAAGAGGAAAGTGTGCAATAATAGTTTAAACAAAATTAGAAAATTAAAATTAGTAGATCAGTATACTCTACATATGTGTATATTTACACAATATATTGATCTTATGTATTTATAATGCGACAATAATTTACAGTATGTTAGTTGGATATGTTATGTATGGATGCTAAATTGTAAAATATATGAAGGTTGAAGACACTATAGCTTCTACAGTTTTTATATACTCTGGCTTTTAAAGTTTTTAGAACTATACTGTTCTGGAATTCTGGGTCATCAAGTAATGCACAAAACGTGACACGTGACAAAAAAATCCTTGACTTGACATTCTATTTCTGGGTCATAGGGAGCGGAGCCAATCACAGTATTTCTAAATCTATGTGTGTGTGTGTGTGTGTGTGTGTGTGTGTGTGTGTGTGTGTGTGTTTCAAATTATGTTTTATATATTGAAAGAGATATTTTGAGACCTCCAAAGACATAATACAGGCACCCAGATGGTAAAGAGAGCAATAGAGACGCACGTAGCACATCAGCTGCCAACTATTTAAAGCCTTTTATTTTGATAACATCACACCCTTGATGCAGGCCTACAGCATGTTGGAAGAAATGTCGACCATGAGGACACAGGAAACACATGCTTTCAGTTCAATGGACGCTAAAACGATTAATGGTTTGGTAGAAAATAAGGCAACTGAAATGGATACGTAACTTGACATACAATAAAAAAAACTACCAGCCATTAAATGACACCCACCCCCTCCTGAAGCCCACTGCCAAAAGTATGACCAGTAACTATATCAGACCCAAGAATGTGTCCCCTGTAAACAAGCAAACGCTCTGCGGCCGGACGTTGCACTGCACGACTGTGTAATACTGAAGCCACGTTTATCAGCACTCGACCCGATGAGCAGATTTGGTGCTATCACATTTGCACTGTTGGATTGTGATGTCACACATGGAAATAAGGATCTCAACTGTTTAAAATGTGTTTCAATTGTTCCTCAGAAAAGCTGGGGTTTTTTTTCCAGAATAATTGAATTGAATAGAAAAACACATTTGCATCATAATGACAAAAGCAACTCATAGGATGTGTCTATTAAATCAACATATAATTGGCACAAACTGTTTTTTGAGTAATATTTGCTACTATAATTCTGTTCTATGAGTTTCTTTCATTTACATGTAATCTGGTAAGAAATCTCTTGAAACACGTTAATTAAAATGTTATCTTAAATGTAATCTGAAATGTCTTAATATTTAAAAGCAATCTTGAAAGTAATCTCTTGAAATGCAAATGTTATCTTAAATGGAATTTACTAACAAGTAAATGTGATCTCTTAAAATTGTTTTAGTAAAATACCAAAGATTTGAAAGTCCTTTTATCAGACTTCACACGTTTTACAATCCTACATTCATTTTGAGTTCTAATATGCATTTGTATTCATGATTTTACTTTTACTGGTCCAGAAATTTTAAAATGTAATTTCTAGTGTGTTCGTGTTGTTTTGAATTAACTAACTTTAAATTTGGAGACATTTTCATCTTTAGTTAAAAAATAAAAATCATGGGAAATGATTGAATGAGTGAGTCAAAATGATCTTTAATCGTAAACCCTTTAAGACATTGTTTCAATCAAATACAAAGATAAAGCCTTTAAAAAGCCATAATCAGAAAACCCCATTACAATTCTACACTCATTTAGAGATTTACATTGCATTTTTGGTCAAGAATACACTTTTCCTGGGTTTTGCACTCACAAATTCCACCTGAAGTCTTTTTAGGTCTTTGTCAAGACAAAGAAAGAGTGCAAGAGTGAGCTGTAAAAGGACTAGAGCTGGACTAACTCTAGCAGAACCAAAAAGAGACAAATCTCCGCCCCTCTCTCCGGTTCCAGCCTATAACAGCCCACAATGGAGCCCAAGTCCAGAAACAGATCTTGTTCTTCCACACCGGGACACCCTCTGGTCAGCTCGGTCCACCTGCATATCAATTCTCTGGAACCTGTGTCTTTGGATATTTTCTTTCATCATTTGTGTGGAACACTAATTTAAGCATGTATTTTCCTTTTTTGTTGGAGAAATCTAGTAACGGTAAGTGTATTCTCTTCATGATTCATGAGGAAGGTCACTAAAAAGGTGACATTGATTGTAAATACTGCTTTTCTTATTTCTTCTGGGTCATTATTTTCAAGATATATTGTTATACGGGTGGAATGCATTCAAATATGAAATAAATTGGTTTTATGATATTGTCAAGACTCTATAATGGGCCACGTGGACAGTTGGGATTCTGAAGTGACAGAAATGTTTTTTTTATTAACTGGTGGTTCTCAAAAACAATGTTTTGTACTGTAGAGATTGACATTAGACAACAAAATATCTGTAGACATTTTATGGCAGAATTTTTGAAGGATGATTGCTCTTTGAGTACAATGTGTAGAATATTCAAAGAAATCTCATCATGGGTTGAAAACTAAGCAGATTTGTAGAGTGGAGTCTCTAAACAGAGTCATGCGGAGTTGTGAGAGGCTCAGTGGACTGTAAAAACGGCTCAGTGGATTATATAAAACAGAACACAGAACCTTTTTGGAAGCTTGTTACTTCTTCGTGACATATGTAATGAAGAAATAAGTGTGGTGATAGAGCTGTCAATCATGTAATGGTTATGTAACTGCTGGTGACAATATAGACCATATAGATATAGGTTGTTGGCAAATGATCTGATTACAACACACAGCGCAAAAGTTATTCCAAACCTATAATTATAAACCTTTGTGTCCAAGATTAGCATTCCCTTTCACATGGATCAAAAAAACATAGTTTTTGAGAAACAGATAAGGACATTGACTTCAATACTTTGAAGATTTTAATATGGATTTTTACTAACCTGTTGCTTGAAGTTATTCAAACTGATGATTTGTTTAAGATGGTCTGGTGAAAGAAGGGACCATAAAACGAATGACGCATGAGAGAACGACACACCTCGGCCGTTACCCAACACCTATACTCTTCTTTACAGTCAATCAAGCTTAGCATTATCATGCTAGAACTTCTTATCTTCGGTCAACTCAATCGCACAAGCATTTAGTATTTGTTTGTCGGTCTTGAGCTTAAAGCATCTGACCTAAAATAACCGCTGCGAATCAAGCCACCATAAAATATTGAAGAGGAAACAGTATCTCAGAGTTACACAACATCAACTACACGGTTGCAACCAGTGGTGTTTCTTTGATCAAAGTTTCGCTTCTTATTAAACTTCATACAAGCCTTGAATGCGCATGTCATTATAATTCTGTTTTTTAGTAGAACAAACAGAAAAACATCCAAGGCGCTGCATTTAACCAAAGACCATCTCATTATAAATCATTTGACCATTCTAGAAGTAAATTATGCATTTAAAAGAAGCAGGTTCAGAGCTGTAAAACAAGTTTTAAGTAGACGAAACCCAACTCAGTCTGATATCAATTACAGTGATGCTGCATCAACTTTCTCTCTGGGCAAGAAAACTTTCCTGTGAGGAAACTCCTTCATTGTTAGGCTTTATTTAAGTGCAGTCAGAAGATACTGTGTGTTTAAAGCCCATGTGAAACAATGAGTGTTGAAGGTGTGTGTGT